>CAWUFW010002837.1:1353564-2030347 GCA_963921515.1 Calotriton arnoldi | reverse complement strand
ATTACGATGGCGGGCGGAAGCACAACCGCCGTGCTGGCGGATGCAAAAACCACCAGTTACCGCCGGCACGCAGCAGTCCACACGCCCGCCCAATTACGATGCGAAAAGCAGGCCAAACACCGCCGGCAAGCCAGCAACACCGTCCGCCATCAAAGTGCGCCCGTACACGTAGCGGCGCAGCCTAACTGACACACACCGTCCGACGAAACACGTCCCGCCCGGCGCATAAATTACGATGCCGCAAACAAACGGCTCCCACGGCTAAGAGACACCGCACGTGAAAGAGAGGCGGTAACACGGACGCAGAGCACGGACAACGAAGAAGCGGCACCCCGGGCATGAATCCAGCACTGCAGGCCCTTCCCATGCTTCTGCTGATGCACCACCAAGGACGCAACGTACCGCGGAGACGCAGGTAGGCACACACACAACAAGTGCACGCAAACAGCGCACACAGTGCAAGGGCGGAAAAAGCGGACAACCCCCACCAGCGCGTGTACACTACACATCCACCATTGCATCCACATATGACACACAGGCCAAATCCTAACATCGCGGAACACATGTGTACACACCACCTGGGACTAGGAACCAACCACCCCGTCACGGCCCCAAAGCGCCGATGACGCCGCCACACATGCGCACAACGCAGAGGCCAACCGCAGCGCCATGCATGCGTCGCACACAGACACAGGGACACAACCAAGCAGCACACACATCAGCCCCACCCCGAACGCACATGACACGTGACAGGCCTGCCACAGACATGTCCCCAACGCCCAATTCACGGACAACACCCAACGCCACACAACCGACGCACACATGTCAGTGAAGACACGCAACAGCAGGACACACCCCAGTGTAACAAACATGGCGTAGCACACAGCGGCGGCAACACCAACTAGGAGAAGCAGGGCCCCTTCGGGAAGAGGAACGCCAGTACCACACTGAAAAACCCATACCACCCTGCACATATGAACAAGACATATGAAACGGAACACCAAAGAGCCCGGGGACCGACAACAGGTGGCCCAAGAATAACATCCACACACAAGGCCCAACGCAGAGCGGAAAGGCAGGCTGCCGCCCACACAAGGGAGAGCAGACAGCACTGAATGACCTTCCATTCCAACTCCGAAACCACAGCCCTACGACAGAAGCCGGTGAATACAGCCATTGTCCAAGAATAGACCAACACAGGCATGCCGAGGAGACCGACCACAGGGCAGATAGCGCATATCACAGAAGCACACAACGGACGGGGAAGAAAGAAGAAAACACTCCCCCATGTCGGCCACATGCAAGTTAATTGGAAGGAGTCACACAGCACTGACCTTGAACTGTCTGAGAAGCATGTGGGAAGAGGGCCCGTGTCCTCCAAACAAGCCAACAGAACACAAGTCCTGTCTCCGTACGACTACACAGAGCTCACAGCAACCCCGGAGCGTGCACATTGCAGACTGCACACACAGCCGGAGCACGCCATCTCAACGAACCGCTGCGAAATGGCAACCACAACACACCTACCCAACTACGCCGAACAGCTCAAGCTGTACAAAACCAACACGATACATACATTGGGATGCGATCTCCTGTCCCTGCTGAACGTAAGTTACCGACTGACTTACCGCATCACATTGTTCAGCTGCGTCATGCCCGTCTTCTACTGTCGGAGGTGTCCCTACCAGCATCCCGTCGAGATATGCCACTCCAACCCGGCATGTCTGAAGGCGGACCTGCTACCACTACTCCTCCCTCTGGACGCACACGACAGGGCCTGCTCTGCCTATGGGGGCATGGCGTATGTGGCCAACATCGCACCCGCACTGAAATGGGACCACTGTGCCTCCACACGACGGATCATCGAGAACAGCTACATCGAATGTCACCCAGCATGCCCCATCATGGTCCTCCAAGGGACAACTTACGAACAACACCTTGAGAGCCACCATCCGCTTCATTGGCTGGCAAACATGTACACCACCAATGACATGGAAGCCCTGCTGGACGGCATCGCATACCTGACAACCTGTAAATACGTCGGACCACAACGCAGGTTCCCCGAGTGACCTATGAAGTCCAACCCCGCACCCATGCTCAGCTTCCGCACGGACTGGCCAGTCACCACCACAACAGCCATACCAAACGACCGGCAACTGTAACCACACCATCAACGACATCGCCATGACATCGGATATGACCGGGACATGCACACTGTTCCCCATCACATCCAGGAACACCGCATGCATCGTGGGAGGCAGTGGCATGGGCTCTGTGTATCGCACCCACATGGACGGAACTGCACGAACAACCAGGACACGACATGGATCCAGCGCACATGGACACACACACCGCTCAGTGGACATGAATAGGTCGCCTGGAGTCTGTGGGTGCTGCACCCCTCCCACCCCCGCCCCGGGAATCCCATACCAGGACCTTTGCATGGACGACAAGTGCATACAACAACAACACGACCCCAGTGACTGTGACATGTCCAGTAACCACCACAGTGCAACAACAAGTGGCACGCCGCTGCATGCACGCAAGCACATGCCCTGATGTCATCTCACATGCACGCGTGCATGAGGAACAACCGCAGCAAACCTGTCACATGGAACTGAGATGGACTGTGCCCATGATGCCGAGCGGTCTGGTAGGCTACATGTATACCGTCTGTGTCAAAGTCCGCAGCTACGCAGCTATACGTAAATGTACATTAGCACAGCCTTGGCCAAGCAGATGTAACTCTGAAGCCCACATCCCACATGCAACAGCCAATCACATGTAACCCCACACCCTATCCAATTTGTAATCATGCTCAGTATATCCTCAACATGTATTCCGCTGCCAGTAGTGTCCACTATACTGCATCACAGAGGACAGAAGACTCAATATAATGTTTGAAACCAAAACTGTCTCCGCTGACTCATTTCACAAGTACGAATGAGAGAGGATGAGAGTATGTGAAGTACACGGCAGTCGTGACATGACCATGTAGTCCACTGGTATTGGATGTCAACGCAAATGAGTAGCACTACTGTGGAAGACACACATGTGTCGTGTGAAGTCGTATGGACGCAGTGCTCAGGTGGGTGGGTGCGACGGGTAGATGCGCACATGCCAAGTTGGAGCACGCCGTGTTGGGAGGGCTCATGAACAGTACACCACCGCTTCCCTGGGCATTGTGAGAGGACACCTGTCGGGGGGAGTGAACACGTGTGTGCACAGCAGCCGGGCACACGTACAAAGCGGTACCAGGCGCACCTCAGCCCACCCTCTGTGGACAAGCTGGATCCTGTTGTGCGCCCGCCATGCCCCTTGACAAGGCACACACAGCCCCAGTCGACCAGGTGTAACCCCAACATAGTCAATCCGCACAGGCGATACAGGGCACGGGATGGCAGTGGAGCATGGTGTGTGAGAGGTCTCCTCGCGCTCCTCCTGGTCATATCACGCAGGCAATAGAACCTCAACGTCTAGCATGGCACAAGTCACATGGAAGTGTAGGGGGACGCACCACAGCACGAGCAGCACTGACGTCACGGGAGGTGGCTCGCACCATCCCATCCATTGCCCATCATACCAACCACGCCACATGCCATTGCGACTAAGTGCAAGCGCGTGCGCCACCACCCCCGAGCCCTCCCCAGAGAGGCCAAAGAGTGAATGTGTGGGCCATCAGCCACAGACGGACGCGGCCTGGCCGCAAGGGCAGCCACAGCCACTGGGTGTCGCAGGTGGCGGATCCGGAAGGCGAAGACTGTGATGCATAGTCCATGCAGGCCGGGTCTCCATTTGGGGCACCACGCAGGTGGACGGCGTCCCGCCACACATCATACCCTGAGACAGCCCACTCGTGCAACTGGACCCACACATACACTCCTTGCCCTCTCTGGTGCGAGCTTGGGGCTGCCTGTGCAAGCGCTAGCCTCGCAGGTGAGCATGCATATTGGGGGCGAGGGGAGGACATGAGGGCTGGGGCGAAGATGACTGTATCACTGTCAGTTAGTACAAGGGATGACCCAGATGTGGAAAGGAAGAGACGTGTCCCGTGTGTACTGCAACTAGTCGCCAATCCAACTACCCCCCATGTCCGGAATGTAAGCCCGCACCTAGGCCCGCCCATCCGCCACATCGAACATACCACCAGCACGACAACCTTCCCATTCGAAACACTGACTGGGGGTGGCGACCAGTGAACAATCATGTGTAGCCTACCCACGCGTACATGTGGGCCCTCCATGAACCATGTCAGCTGCGGCAAAGACATGACATGCGCAATGAGGGAAGTGAGGAGAGCTGTCCGCCCCACGCGCAGAAGGTGCATCAGCTCCACAGACCCAGCAGCGAGTCCAGCAGGGGTCACATGTGCAGGGGCAGCTGTGCCTGGTGTGAAGGCACATGCATATAGACAGCACATCGACCAATGTGTAGTCTGCCCACATCCACAGTCCATCATCATGCGGACATAGGAATTGAACACAGGGCAACACATCTTAGTTGGTGCACCCACCGTGACCAACAATGCGCAATCATCGACGTACCCGCCCTGTGCATGGCCCCCCACCCAACGGAGGCACATCCAGTGCCACCATCCCACACACACAAGCCTTCCACGGAACATGCTGTGTCCAATGGTCAGTACAGAGTCAGCGCCCATCTGGTGGATCCTGAACAGGAGACACATGCACACACATGCCAGCTCCCACTATGTACGTCTGCCACCTGGCACGTGCAATGTAACCTCTCACCTGTGACGTGTGACTGCAAGCACACAGCCGTCTTGGCATGGGGCTGTCAATGTGGACACCAGTCAATGTTTCGGGAGCTGTGATCCGTACAGTGCTGTACATAGGGTGCAGTGCTGACACCTACTACTGTTTCATATCCCCTCGTGCCACAGGTCCCACTTGTATTGGCCGCTCAGCCCGTGCCCACATCGTCGTCGTCGTGTGCCATACTCATCCAGCCTCGGAAGCAGTTCCATGCTCAGCAGACACTCATGTTGCCGTGGCGTTGCCGCTTGACGAATATGCTGTCAGTCCCCATCAGCACGCCCCGCAAGTCATTGGGGCCTAGATCCCCATGTGCATGCACATGGCAGTGGTATGTCTCACTTGCCATTGCCATTGTTGGGAGACCTGTGTAAGTGTATTGTGGCCGTGCCGTCCCAGCTTGACAGCTGGGCTGTGGCTCATGTGCTTGCTCAGTCATGTCAGTGATGTGTATGCGAAATTGCTATGTGCCGTGTTGCTTTGACATGTGTCCTCTGCCATTTAACCCAGGCGGAGACCGAACATTGACCGCCCATACCAATTGCTGGCGGACATGGACGATACAGAGGTAATCAGGAAGTTTCGGCTGGACAGGCCAACCCTGCATCGACTGTGTGCCATGTTAGAGCCCCATCTCCGTCCCCGCAGGGTGTATCCGACTGCTGTCACCCCCACGGCTAAGGTGATGGCCGCCATGCATTTCTTCGCCACTGGGTCATTCCAGCACACAGTGGGCAGTGGAGGAGGGATGTCCCAGCCCATGTTCAGCAAGGTGCTGAGGGATGTACTGGCAGCCATGATGCTGTACCGAAACAGGTACATCAGATTCCCCAGGGCTCGTGAATTGGCGGCAGTGAAGGGTGCATTCTATGCCCTTGGCAGAATCCCACACGTCGTGGGAGCCATTGACTGCACACATGTTGGCCTTGTTCCACCACAGGCCACTGAGCACCTGTACCGCAACAGGAAGCACACGCACTCCCTGAATGTGCAAGTGGTGTGCCTTGCGGACATGGTGATCACCCACGTGTGTGCCAAGTTTCCAGGCTCGGCCCATGACGCACACATAATGCGCAACAGCATCTTGCCACGACTGATGGCCAATATGCAACAGGATCGTGCCTGTATTGTCGGTGAGTATGTGGAGTGGTGTAGCGTGCTGGTTGTGCGATGCTGTCCCCTGTCCAGTTGGAATAGCAACGGTTCTCTGTGTCCCTCACACCCAGGTGACTCTGCGTATCCGAATGGGGCATGGCTGCTCAGTCCATTGAGGAATCCTCGCACCCCAGCAGACGATCGCTACAATGAGGCACATGGGAGGACCAGATGTGTGGTCGAGCGTACCTTTGGCCTCCTCAAGTCCAGGTTCAGGTGCCTGGACCGCACCGGGAGTGCACTGGCGTACTCCCCACAGAAGGTGTGCCAGATAGTGGTGGCGTGCTGCATGCTGCACAATCTGGCCATTCGGAAGCAGATCCCCCTCATTGTGGATGACGGAGATCAACCAGGGCCCCAGCCCGCAGACCAGGACAGCTCGAGTGAGGTGGACAGCGGAGAGGAGGAAGCTGGGAATGTGCGCCAGCAGCTCATCGCCCGCTACTTCACTTGACGGTGAGTGTCCATGTACGACGGATGATGTGTCTGTATCTGTGCAGGTGTGTGTGTGCTGTGTCAGGGTGGCCGTATGTTCACTGCGTGCAGTGTGTCAACGCTCCATGGCCAGGGTAGTATGCCACTGTTGGTGACTGTGGCATTGTGCCCTATTGCTCTGTGCGATGTGTGTACATTGCTTGTAGTTGTTGACATGTACTGTGTGATGGGTGTGTGACACACTCATTGAATGTGCTCCTGTTCTGTCTCCCACCCCTAGGTCCCTACAGGCCCTCCGGATTCCATTGCCATGCCACGCATCAGGTGCCTTTCCGCCCAAGGTGGCCGTTGTATTCCGTACAAATAAAACACAGGGCACAAACAGCAGTTAGTGAAAAAGGTGCATTTATTACAAACTGTGACATGTGATTGTGTGTAAGGTGATGACAAAAGTGGTGCGTGCAGTGACAATGAGCTGTCGGTCATGGCTGCGTGAAGCTCAGGGTGTACCCACTGGTTCTATGTCCATAGTCCAACACACACATGCCATCCAGCTGGCTGTGTGGAGTGGGATCGTAGAGCAAGTCAATGCAGTGGCTGGTCAAGGAAGGCTGGCGGAAGGCTGGCTGGCTGCCTCACTTGCGACTGGAGCGTGCGAAGTCCTCCCGGGAGATCTGTTTCCTCTTCGGACGGCCCCTTCCACGTTTGGGAGGGGGTGTGTGGTGGCGACCTGCTGGTGGTGGGTGAGGTGTGCTCACTGGCTGTGGACGCAGGGGAAGTGGACACTGCTGCCCGACCCTGCGCCCTAGCAGGTGGTGGCGGAGGTGGTGTTGCTGGCCTTGCCTGTGACCCCACCGCCACCACCAGCTGGCCCATGAGGTCCACGAGTTGGTCCATACGGGACACGAATTGGCCCATATGGGCGTCCATGGACCTCAGCACCCCCAGCACCTCCCGCGTGTCTGTAGCAGACCTGGCCCATTGTCCTTGGGCCTCTTCATAGGCCCCAAGGACTCTGGCCATTTGAGGCAGGGCATGGCTCCCAGGGGAGGCTGGCGTTTCCCTGACCCTGCTCCTCCTACCAGTCCTGCTGCCACCGACCTGCCCACTAGCCACATTGCACACCACGGTCCTCGCTGTGGCTCCCAGGGTGGATCCAGTCGGCCGGGCCACCACCTGCGCTGGGGCTGGTGCCAGCGAAGACGTGGTGGTGGTGGTGGCGGTGGTGGTCGGTGCGGCGATGGTGGCGGTTGCGGCAGTGGTAGTGGCCGCAATGACCGTGGGTGTGGCCGCAACGACAGTGGCAGCAGGGGGCTGGGACTGTTCAGCATCCCTGGATGATGGGTTGGTGGGTAGGAGGGGTCCTGGGGAGCGGCTGGGCCCTGCCACGCCAGATGGGCCTGCTTGGTGGTCCGTGTCCGAAGAGGAGGACAGATCCTCCAGATCCGTGTGTCCTCGTTGGGGGCTTGTGGGCTGGCTGTGCTGGCTGCTGTCTCCATCCCCAGCATCCGGCAGTTCGTCACCTGTAGAGAGAATGAGATTTGTTATTGTGTTGCACCTGGCGAAGTATGTATTTGTCGTCTGACATTGGCAGTTCGTGCAATCTCGTACATGGGTTTCGCGGAGGCGAGTGTGTGGCTGTGGCATCTGTAGTTGTGTGTGCTAGGCAATGGGACTGTGTGCTGTGCACATGTGGCATGGGACGGATTGGCCATGCCGATGGGTGTGTTGCTGTGCCCCTACTCATTGTGACTCTGGTGTATGCGGGCTCCTGGCCCATCCTGGGTCTGGTTTGTACTTTGCTTTTGGGGTTCATATGGAACGCTTAGGAACGCATATGGCAACATGGGGGCCATGCCCCAGATTCGCATTTGGGAGGGGATATGCTTTTGGGGTTCAAATGGAACGCTTAGGAACGCATATGGCAACATGGGGGCCATGCCCCAGATTCGCATTTGGGAGGGGATATGCTTTTGGGGTTCAAATGGAACGCTTAGGAACGCATATGGCAACATGGGGGCCATGCCCCAGATTCGCATTTGGGAGGGGATATGCTTTTGGGGTACATGCTGTGAGCCATGGGTGCCGAACGTGACATGTGTTGTGGCAGCATGACAGTGCATGGTTTGAGGTGTGTGCATGCTTGACATGGCCTGCATATTTGCTGTCTGTTGTGATTACTGGACATGGCATTGGACGCATCGTTATGAGTGAGTGATAGTTGTGTGCCAGCCAACGTATTGCAGTTGTCCCATCTCCTTGGTGTGCGTGCTGCCCTGTGCCATGTGCATCACTGCAGTGCTCGGGGGGGTGTGGCCCATGTTGTGTGTTGTTGCTCACAGTGTGTCGTGCGCTTAATTGACTTCTGGCACATGGTTGGTCATGGGCATGTGTCTTAGCGTGACTGCTGTATGTGTGGCAGCTGTGCGGATGACATGCCTTTCATGAGACTGGGGCTGACGGATGGGATGGATGGTATGTTGTATGTGCATGGTGTGTCTGTGAGTTTGATGGGTTCAGTGGTGTTCGTGTGCATTTCTGTTGTTCCGCTCTGTTGCGTCTAGTGTTGTTTGTCTTACATAGGCGTAGTTGTGGGGTGTGTGGTTGACAGGCAGTAGGGGCTACATGGACAGGACTTCAATGGTGTTTCGGTTGTGTGTGATGAGTTGCACAGTGGCTGCCGTGTGGTACTATATTCAGTGTGGCTTGTGCATGCAGACGTGGCTCCTTGGGTGTTGCTATGTCTGTGATGGGTCATGTGGGGTGTGAGTCTGTTGTTCATGTCCGTGTGCACATTGTTCACTTGTTCGTGACGGTGGGCGGTGCTGCGTGTTCGTCTGCTACGTGACATGTCCCATGTGTTGGTCGTGTTATGGTCCTCATGCCTCCAGTAATCCAGCCCTGTCCAGTTTCCCACCTGCAAGTTGTTCGTGCGTGCACTGTACTGGATGCCACATGGCTCTAAGCGGGGGTGCTCCATGTTGCAGGTCTGTGGGGGTGGGGGGGTGTTGTGGGTCGTGGGGTGGCTGGACACCCACTGACACCGATTGCTGTGGACCGTGATGTCTGCCTTTCGGCTGTCGTTGTGCACTGCGGTGGCTGACACGTGGCTGTGGGGTGTGGGGGATGCTCCTCCTTGCTGTGCTGTGGGACTGGGGCCTGGTGTGTGTTGTACTTGGGCTGTCCACCGTCCCACCCACTACACTTTGTGTTCCTGCCACTTACCTGTTACTTGTCGGTTAGTGCAGCTGTGGCGGACACATGGGTGTGGTGGGTGCTCGTTGTGGCGCTTCTGGCATATTTGGGGACCTGTTGGTGGTTACGTGGCTGGCTTAGTGTACACATGTCCCCACGCATCTTACAGTTGTTCGGTTTGGGCTGTGTGTGGTAGTGTCTGTTGCATGTGTGTGTGATGTGTTGTGTATTGTGTGCTGGACATGGGGGTGTTTGTCCCTGGGAGCTGTGGCATGGTAGTTGCGCATGTGAGTACATAGCGGTGTGCTGGTATACATTAGTTTGTACTTACCAGCCTCCACTCCCCCTGCTAATCCGGCGAGGATCTCCGGATGGATTACGACTCGCACCTTCTCCTCCCACGCTTTGAAGGTCTTAAAGAGCGCGGGATTCCCTCCGCCAGTGACGGCAGCCAGCTCTCTGTTTTTGCCCTCCTTCTTCTTGACCAGGCTCTTTACGTCATTCCAACGTTTGTTAATTTCTCCTCTGTTCCTGGGCAGGGTCCCGACTGCATTGACCTGGTCTACGATCCGGTTCCACATTCTGTTTCTGGTGGCTAGTGGTGTGTGCTGGACCATGTTCCCATAGATTTGTGGGTACACCTTGATGATCTCGTCGACCATGACCGTCAGCTCCATGGGCGTGAACTTGGGCATCCTTTGTGGTGCCATGGTGTTTGTGGTGCTGGTGCGGTGTGTGTTGTGTAATGTGCAGGGGGTTTGTGGTGCCGGGGTGTGGTGGTGGTGGTGGTGGTGGTGGTGTTTGGTGGTGGTGGTGGTGGTGGTGGTGGTGGTGGTGGTGGTAGTGATGTGTGCGTTTCTGTGGTGTGCTGCTGTCCTTGCTGTGTCACTGTGTCCTCTCCTCTCCTCTCTGGTTTGCAATGTAGCAAGGGGTTGTGGTCTGTGGGAGTGCTGCTTTTGTACTCACCTACGTGGGTGTGTCCTCATGGTCTGTTGTTTTCAGGTGTGTTGTGTCTGGGGTTCTGGCCTTTGTATTTTTTGTTTGTCCGGGGGTGTTTTCGGGATGTGTACTGTGCTTGTGTATTTGTGCGTGCCTTGCTGTGTGGACTTGTTGGCCATGTTGTGTGCTATTGGTTTTGTGTGCGGATGGTTTCTGTGCAGGTACGTTGGCGCCATGGCTTCTGCCGTGTCGATTCTCATCGGCGTTGTTTGCGCTGGCGGGCGGTATATTTGTGGTTTTTCCGCGCTCATGGCGGTGCGATCGTGATTTCACGTGCGGTGTGTCGGCCGTGTGGGCGGGCGGTTTTGTGTTGTCGTGCGTGTTTCCGTCCGTGGCGGGCGGTTTGACTCCGACTCGGACGATGGCGGGCGGTATTTTGTGTGATTTTTCCGCCGATGGCGGTTTTCGGTTTGTGTAATCGTAATGGCGTGGTCGGTGTTCAGGCGGTGTGTGCGGGCGGATTTTTGCCGCTTCCATGCCTGGCGGATTTATTTATGCCGGGTATCGTAATGGGCCCCTAAATAATTAAAAAAGTGTACAAAATATGAATTTGTAAAATACATATTATATAATTTTACAAAAATACAATTATATAAAATGTATTAAAAAAATGTACTAAAATGTTTACTTTTTCTCATAAAAAATGATAAATAATAAAAATCAGTGTTTGTAATTAAAGAACTAAAAATATATGTATTTTACTATTACGTGACTATACTTCAGAAAATTTACCATTTTTCAAAACTGTTAAAAAATATGTATGTAAAAACATATTTTCAATTTTGCAAATGTACATGAAAATATATGTTTCAAATATATTGTACTGAATTCTGAATAATATCAAAATTTAGGAATAATGCTTTTATTATTGTCAAAAATTGTATAACAAAACGAAATAAAAACAATTTAATTGTGAACAAAAACAAAATACATGTGTTTGCAAATAAAAACGTTAACAATAAAAAACTCTTTAAAAAACTACTTAATGAACAATAAAATGTACTATTTCTAACTCCAAAACCAACTAAACTCAGGGAAAATGCTGGATAATAAACCATAATAAATTACTATTCTAACTCCAAAACCAAGTAAACTCAAGGAAAGTGCTGGATAATAAACCCCAAAAAATTACTATTCCAACTCCAAAACCAACTAAATTCAGGGAAAGTGCTGGATAATAAATCATAATAAATTACTATTCCAACTCCAAACCCAACTAAACTCAGGGAAAGTGCTGGATAATAAGCCCCCAAAAATTACTATTCCAACTCCAAATCCAACTAAACTCAGGGAACGTTCTGGATAATAAACCCCAAAAAATTACTATTCCTAAGCCAAAACCAACTAAATTTAGGGAAAGTGCTGGATAATAAACCCCCAAAATTACTATTCCTAAGTCCAAAACCAACTAAACTCAGGGAAAGTGCTGGATAATAAACCCCCCAAAAATACTATTCCAACTCCAAAACCAACTAAACTCAGGGAAAGTGCTGTAAAATAACCATAATAAATTACTATTCCAACTCCAAAAACATCTAAACTCAGGGAAAGTGCTGGATAATAAACCCCAAAACTTACTATTCCAACTCCAAAACCAACTAAACTCAGGGAAAGTGCTGGATAATAAACCCAAAAAAATTACTATTCAAACTCCAAAACCAACTAAACTCAGGGAAAGTGCTGGATAATAAACCATAATAAATTACTATTCCAACTCCAAAACCAACTAAACTCAAAGAAAGTGCTGGATAATAAACCATAATATATTACTATTACAACTCCAAAACCAACTAAACTCAGAGAAAGTGCTAGATATAAACCCCCAAAAATTACTATAAATATTAAATTCTAAATCACAATCAAAATTTTAACATTTTAAAACTCAAAATTATCCAAATTTGTGACTTTTTTATTGAAACTAAAAAAACTAAAAAAAATAATAATAATTATGTAAAATAAATTTAAACAGAATAAATCGATCATGTATTTATTTAATTAAAAAGAAATTTATAAATATATTTTACACAATTTACATCAAAATATTAGCACCCCAAAAAAATCAACATTTTTGAAAATTTCAATTTCAATTTGTTTTCTAATTTATTTATATCTTTCAATAATTTTTGTATTAAAATTCATTTTTAACCAACATTCTTAAATTACTCCCCACCTTTATCCCCTATAAACCCAACATCCACTCCTAAATTTTTACATAAAATTAAAAAAATATAAACAAATTTAAATAAATATTTTTAAATTACTCCCCACTCTTATCCCCTATAAACCCAACATCCCGCTCCTAAAAATAAATTAAAATACAATAAAAACAAACATTTTCACATAAAGAAAATAACTTGAAAAATATAAAATAACTACTACCAAATTAATTAAAAAAAACAACATTAAACAAAAACTAAAAAAATACAGACAGTCGATATTATTTACAACAATATATTTGCCATCGATATTTACAAAATCGATATTTCTACATTACACTCAAACGATATTTTAAACAATGAAAAAACTTACCTCAATATTTTTCACCATCGATATTCTTGACTCGATATGCACGCAATTCGATATTTCGACGTCAATATTCTGACTCTGCACCATATAGCTTGATCGTGGGGCCTTCAGGCACCCAAGCCCTTGGAACAAGTTTGGAAACTGGTTTATAAGTTCATCCGTCTGGAATGCTTTCATGTTTCACCTAGGTCTTCTGCTTTGTGGCTGCCAATGAGGGTAGCTGCTTCTTTGTCGACAACGTAGACAGTTGCCATGACCTTGTGATCTTCAGATTTTATCTGTACTGTCATCTTTCCTTTTAACTGGAGCACGGATTGCCTTCGTATGTGAATATTCTGGTAGTTGTTGATGCCAGTGGTGGTCTTGGTCGAAGGCACTGATACTGCTGGATACCCATTACATTTGCTGATGTGCTAGTGTCAATGAGGCCCTTGACCTGGATCCTGCAATGTCAACAATGCCGGTGGGTTGAGGCCATCTGTCCCATTTAAGGTCATTTGTGAACGAGAAGAGAAATACTTCCTCTTCATCATCCAGCGAGGAGTCCTCCACCCAGTGTCGATGGCGGGGTGGCAACTTGGCGGTATTCAGGGATTCAGGGTTGTCCATGGATGGTTGTCAGATAGACCTGGTTTGAGTTTTTCTTCCCCTTGTACCTCTTCCTTCAGAGCACCCTCTGCAGACAGTGGCAAAGTGGTTCAACATGACTCATTTGCAACATATGCAACCTTGTGGCAGGCATTCATCCAGAAGGTGTGCACCACTGCCTCAGTATCTGCAGTGTGGCTCTGATAGAGGGAGCATAGACGTCTTGGCCTTCCTTGTCTTGCCGTCAGTATTAGGGAGGTGTTCAAACAGTCTATAGATCTCTAATGAAGTTGGAGGGATCATTTTATGGCTTCATCAGACTCAGGGGTCACAATGAAGTAGTTCTCTAGCCTCCCTATTCACGTTCTCCAGCGCGGGGATGCCGTGGCTGGATCAACTAGCTCTCTGAAGGGCGGCAGTGCGCCAACTAGGGCATGTTGCAGGCCAGGCTGGTCTTGAGACGCCCGTGGTGGGGGTGCTGCATTAGTGAGATCACCATCTGCCATTGCATCGTTGTCTGGCATTTGCTGCCTGTGGACATAAGCTTGTGAGCAGCACCAGTGCAGTATTTCCTGCTTTTATTTTGACGGTTTTCTTCCTCAATTTCACTCCCTCTCTTCTTTCGTTTTCTTTTGTTTCTTTTCTATTTTTTTCCATTGTTGCCTATTAATCTCCTTTTATAGTTCGTTTACATAAGTGCAAGCATTTCACTGTATTGTATTTGTGTTGGTTTGCAGTTGTGCGGCAATGGCGGCCATGTGCAGAGACAGCAGGCCCTCTAGGCAGATTGTCTCGGGCTCGCAGAGGTGTGGGGGAGGGAGGGCCGCTGAGCGCTCCTTGCTGTCTGCGCTGGGATGGGCGGTGTGAGGCAATCGGCAGGGGAATGCATCTCTGATTCACGCCACATGATGTGGGAGGAGCAATGAGAAGGCAGCGTGTGTAAGAGCCTACTCAGCCCACGGCAGGAGCGGAGCAGTGTCGGCCCGGGGGGTGACTCTCACCTCTGCAGCCAGGCTAGTGGACAATCGGCGGTCCACTTTGGAGTGTGCTGGGCGACGTCACCTTAGCAACATCTGCACAGCTCACAAATGGAAACAGGTGGATCAAAGAAGGGTCGACGTAGCTGCACCGCTTAGTCAGCGGACAGCGGCTGGTGGGAGCCAGCGCCACAGTGCCAGATGAGTTGCCGTTGTAAAGGCAGTATGGCCCTCCATAGCAGGTGGGGTCTGGGGCCCACCCTCGTCACCAGTGTACTAGGGCCTCACCCTAGGCCCTAAGCATGACCTCATTGTGCTGCAGCAGCAATGAGACACACACACAGTATCATGGTGTGAGCTAAAGACCACGTGCGGTCTTCTCCCATTTATTATATAGCCTCTGCCCACGCCTGGCCAGAGGATGTACAGGGTGCAGTTCCGGGGCATATCATCACCGCAGAGGCGGTGCTTGGTGATTGTTGCATCCTGCACAATATCTGCCTCACATACTTTGTACTGTTGTTGCCCTCGTGTAATTTCTCTTAGAAATGTCATGTCACTCATGCAAAATAACATTTAATCGGTTGAGACACAAAAACAAAAATTTTGTAGAACAATACAACGTCTTGTGCAGTGGTCCCAGAATTGTTGTGGGACCAGTATGTGAATGTGCAAGAACTCAGAACTGTATGATTTTCCACCGCTCTGACAAGCGGCTTTTAAGAGAGTAAAAGTGGATGGACAATCAAAATGTTTCACCCTTATTTTGGGTGGTCTAAGAAGCCTTGTTTTCTATTACTGGAAATAGACTGCATGTACATTTTAATTGATACTCCTCGCTATATTGCATAACAATGCAGAATTTTTGCAAGTCAATATTAATGACCTAGATGTACTGTCATACAACCTTTTTATTAGTGCGAAATGCACTTGTACTAGACGCCCTTTAATATGAACTGGCACTGTAAAAATGAAGACACTTTGGCTGTCAATACAAGTTCAGGGCTGAGTTCTGATCTGTGTAAAAATTAAAATACTTGTTTTTGGAATTACAGGTTTTATAATAATGATCACAACCTAGCGGGTTTCCCCTAATACATTCAGTCAGGGCAGAACTTGTTGAAATTTATCAGGTATAAAGGCTAGTAAAAAAGGCATAACATGTGCATATTTTGCATCATTTGCAAGTTAGAAATTCTGACTAAGAGGTATTTACCACATGCGGTACATATCTCAGTCTATCTTGACTAACTTTTAATCTTAGTAGTGGTCGCTCTTTAACAGGGGCTTCAGGGCACAACCTTGCCTCCTGTGAGATGCCACTTATTTCCACTTTCCTCTACACATAACTGCTAACTGGGTGCTGAGGCAGGTTACAAATATGGCACTCTATATTTGGATGTCTGGATTTTTCATGTCTGAGGGGCGTAAATCAACTGCAATTCCCACACACAGGCACAATCCATTTTATTTAGCAGGCATACTGTGCATGCCTCAGACAGAAGAGCATTTCCGCTATAATGGTGCTGCCAGGGTGCACATCCATGCCCCCCTGAGGCCATTGAGCAGCTATACCGAGCAACAGGGGCAGGACAGAAGCACTGTCCTAGCTTCTGCTAGTGTTGTGCTTCCAGTACTATGACAAATCTGGGAGGGGGCTTAAGGTGGTTCTTCTCCTAAATTATGACCTTGCTGCTCTGTCTGGCTCCTTTTTGGATATATAATTGAGGGAGAATAAGTGCATGTTAGTGTATTTGAGAATGTCAATGAGAGTGAAAACGAGTGAGAATCAGTGAGAGTGATATAGTGAGTCAGTATGAATAAGGGAAAGTGAGTATGAGTGAGTTAGGAGTGAGTGAAGTGGAGATTGTAAGGGAGTGGGAGTGAATTAGGGGCATATATATGAATGGCACAGCAGATGCAGTTACAATTGCACTAGGGCCTAGAGGCCTGAAGGGCCTACTGAATCCTATTTATTAAAACAGAGTGCCTGTATTCCAGCAGTTCAAAGCAGAGCTTCCTCAGAAGTTGTGTGTGAGAGTTAATGAGTGTGAAAGAGTGAGTGTGCTTATGTGTGTTTGTAAGGGTGAAAATGAGTGAGTGTGACTATATTTTTTTTATTTTGTGACCGTGAGAATGAGTCAGTGAGAGAGTGCTAGTGAGAAAGAGTGAATCATGGTGTGAGTGAATGAGAGGGAGTTAGTATGAGTGAATGAAAGTGTGAGTGAGTAAGAGTGTATTTGTTAGTGTGTTTCAATGCACGTGAGTCATTGACCATTGCATACTCAAGATAATTATTTGCTTATGGGAGCACTCAAGGGAGCATGTTGTGTCTGACATACTGGAGGTAAATCTTGGCAGAGGGGAGGTGACCCATGGCAAAATTGCAGGCCCTGAGATACTGGAGGTAATTGTTGCCTTTTGAGAACACCTAACACGTATGACGAAATGATTGTGTTGGCATACTGGAGGTGATTCTTGGTCTCAGAGAGAGCAATCATGATATATTGTGGCAGGAGGTTCAGATTGGAGGTTCGGGTTGGCATACTTGAGGTAAATCTTATATTGTAAAATTTTGAAAAAGATAGGTGAACCTGTGGCAAGTATTACTCTCCACCACTTTAAAAAATCACCACCCACCACAGAATGATGGCCTATGTGTAGCAAAAGGCCCACCTTATAATGTGCTTCCCACATATGATATTACAGAGGCTATTTTGTGTATGAAAACTAGCCAAAAAAACAGCACGGAATTATACAACAAATCCACTCGGGGTCAAATATAATTGCACAGTATTATGAAGGTTAAGTTTTCTATATTACTTTCAATAATATTTTACATTTGATAATTAGGGAAATTATGAATGAGGGCTGCGTTACTCTTGATGATACATTCAATTGTATATATTTATATATTCAATGTATTTTTAATAAAATGCTGTTCTTATTGCTTCTTAGCCGAGGACTAGGGTTTTGCCTTGATGACACCCCAGCAAAAATCGAGATGAAGCCACCAATAATCGCTCCTGGTGTGCTGTATGATGTACATCACCAGTGCCAACTACAGTATGGCCCCAATGCCACTTTTTGCGAGGCAGTTGATGTAAGTTTTTCATTAACATTTTTTTTTTTTTACATGTTTATTTGAAATTGTTTAAATCATACCCAAGCACTGTGGAAAAAAGGTCCTGGTTATCTGTATAAATTGGCACTGTGAAGAACCAAACATTGGCCACCCCAAATAACATAATATAACGTGTATTTGTAAAGTGCACGTTCACAAAAGGGTATCTTGGCACTGAATAACAAATGTTTATTGTTACCCAACTCAATGGTACCCATTTTATTGACCTCAGAAGGATAAAACGCTGGGTGGACCTCTCAGGATATGAATCTGTGGCTATGAGGTCGAACACAGGCCCTTTCAAAGGACGCATTAGTCCACTAAGCCACCAGACCCAGATAAATCTAATCCAGCAATGCTTGTTCAAATGACTAAAGCATTGTAGCCACTCACCGGCTCACAGAAATCAATATTCTTGAAGGTCCTGAGCATGTGCTTGATTGCAAAAAGCAACACTACCCCTGAGTCAAGACTTCCAAAAGTAAACTTTCAAAGAATGATTTTGACTAAAGTACTGTGAATCTCTGAGCTGAAGTCTGTCAGCACCGTACGAACCTTGTATCCCAGCGTACTTTACCTGCCATGATATTTGAACAGTACATTGTTTCTGGCACCACTAAACACCTGAAGTCACCATATGAAGAGATACAGGGGCATATTATCAAGGGCCGGCGATAAATATCGCAAAGCGCGCTCAGCGCTTGCATATTTATCGCCGGCTATCTCTGGAATTTATCGCCCGGTTAGCGCGTTATTAACAACGCGCATCGCCGAGGCGATAAAAATGTCAGAGATAGCGTGGATATTGCCGTTTTCCATGGGAAAACGGCGATATCCTAGATGATAGGGCCTGTGGTCTTAGCCACAGAATCCACCCCCCATGTTAAGTATGCCTTAGTCAGGAATTTAACAGACGTTAAATTCCTGCGTTAAGGCATACTTAACGTGATTAAAATAATCGCTTCCCCGCATTGTAAATATCGCGAAGCTGCCTTCGCGATATTTACCCATGTTGTTTCCACAGACACACCTACTTTGCATCTCATTATCGATGCGAAGTCAGGCGTGCTGGAAACGGGAGCAAAATCAGCAAAACACGCGATAGCGTGTCTTTGCTGATAAGGCGATATAATTATCGCCGCTTTTCGGCCGAAAACGGCCGCAAAAGCGGCGATAATTGTTTATCGCCGCCTTGTTAATATGCCCCTCAGTGCTATACAAAACATCTAAACCAACAAATAATTTCATATCTGCACCACGAATGTTAGTACCCCCAACCATGCCTGTCCCCGTCTTCCAGCTGTTCATGTGTCATACCACTGCTAAGGGTATGTCACGTGTGGAAGTAGCATTAAATCTGTAGGTGGATCCAATGGCAGATTCTCCTATGGATTCAGCTTTTCCTGTGCAAGTCAGAGGATATTTTGTTATAAACCAACTCTAAATCAGCACTATCACGTATGTTTGGCAGACCTTCAAACTCAATGGTGCCACTGCGTGTCACACTATAATGGCTTCCTTCACATTGTCACCTGGTGAGGAGCCAATATCACACTTTGTAACATCAAATGACTGGAAACCTGCACAGAGAGCAGGTTTCCAGCTAAATGTTTGGAGCTCTGCACAGCCAATTTCTATTACTTTGCATAAAATCTCTGCAGGGCATTGGCGGCAGCCTCAGAGCTTTGGTTTGTTTTTTAAGTGTGAGTTAAAGTCCTACAGGCTGTGCTCCAAACACAGCCAAATCCTCCTTCACATGGTGAAAAATGTTTATTTTTGCATGTTGGCAGTCCTGGTTTAGTTCACCAGTGCCCGCATTAGGCCTGGGTGGAATTTAAATTACTCTGGAGTAATTGGAGTAATTTCAGTAATTCGGCATTACTCTTAGACACGGAATTACCAATAAAAACTCTTGCTCACGTAATTTGGGGGAAAATCGAAAGCACATTCAGCGAGCACGAGTGACCACTCGCTATTTGTGGTCTGCTGCATTTATTAATATTTCTTAGCACAAAAATGCATCCTCATGTCTAAAACGGATGCAAGGGTGTATGTTGCGCTAAGAAAAATACACTAAATGCCGGTGGTAATTTGGGGGAAAGTCCTGCCCCAAAAGCGCATTTAGTCAGTGTGAGCAGCTTCTTGCGCTCGTTATTCATTTTCTGTTGCATTTAGCAATATTTCTTAGAGCAAAATGCATTCTCTCGTCCATTTTGGATGGAAGGGTGAATTTGTGCATTAGGAAATAGCACTCAAAGCAGAATTGCTCGTGTCCCGTAATTCCACGTGCTCTAGCAGAATTCTTAGGTTATTCCACGTGATTACACTACACAGAATTACAAGAGTTATGCCCACCCCTGTTCATTTCTGATTGGCTTCAGTAGTAGTGTGTTGTTAAATGGTGATGTGCAGCTCTCACCTACGCCCATATTACAAGTTTGGTGGAATAGTGTAAAAACCATTTACCCGTGGTGAGGTATTTACTACGAGTATTCTGAGTGTCTAACTTTCAAATAAGCATAACACCCGCAGTCACCATTCAACACATTGAATTCAGCACGTTTGCCTTTTTAGGGGCCTTTTATTCCAAAACATTTCAGGAGGTTCCACCTGCCAGAATCCATGAGGGAGAACATGAGATGGTGCCATAATTATCAGACAATTCGTAATCCTGATCCCTATGGAAACAAGCGTCTGCGTAGGGATCGGAATTTAGCCCTGCACTTGTAATGAGGGCTATCATCGTGAATGAAGGCTCTATTACAGCGTGAAGCAATTACTTTTTCGAACCACAAAGAAAGGACAAGAACAACCTATCTACACAACAAACTATTTCAATGGCTTTTTTGCAACCTCTCCCTTTCTGTTCCATGCCTCAAAAGCCCCATGACATCTAGTCATTCTGATGGTCATTTGGAATGACTCATTCCTCAAAACTTCAGTGGTGCCCTCGTTACAAGTGGACCACAATAATCCACATTATTCCCTGCCCATAGAATCATTATTACCGGATCTGCTGGAATTAAGGGTCCATTTGTAATGAGTACCTAAGTGTAATAAATGTGTATGTGCTTGTGCTTACCAGTGCATTATGAATCCATAAAGTGTCTGGCAACCTTCACAGTGAAGTAAAATATGTTGGCACTATTAATGCTAGTTGAAAGTGCATTTTTGCGTCCTAATTATGATAATCCTTATCTAGCCCAGAAAAATCTCTTGAGTTTTTACCATCCATTTGGGGGCTATAAACGAGGAAAACATTTAAAATGTAATTAACCCAGCTAATTTATGGAAATACTAGTCCTGGGTGTAGTGCCAAATCCTTTCTGTCTCTCTTGAAAGCAGAACGCCAAATTGGCAATAGCAGGCTCAGAAGCAGATACTTTCTTCTCTTAGGGGCACTTGTTACTATAAAATTGTTTTTCTAAAGTTTCTCTAAAGCATTACATGACAGCTTCTTGACTATGAAACAACAAAAAGGGCTTAGGCCCAAAGCAAGTGATTATTTCCACCTTGGCCAAGGGCTAGAGAGTCGTTTATGAATTTTTGCCAAAATCAAAAAAGTGTTTCAAACTCTTGTGGAAGGTATTTCGATAGATTATTTTTTATAAATATACTTGTTTTTGATAAATCTTTACCTTTAAAGTTGATAATCTCTCATGGTCCCTTTTACTGTCAGAAACCAGGGGGCATATTAGCAAGACCGGCGATAATGGGCTTGCTAATATGCGTTATAGAATTCCAATAGAAGCCCAAGTTAGATGTCCTGCATTTTATCGCCGGTCTTGCTAATATGCCCCCACATTCTCTAGAAATTCACTAATTCTCTCGATATTCTCCCTGTCTATCTTGGTCAACATAGATGACTTTGTGTCAAAATATGCAAAATGAATCATTCAGTTGTTAGTGGCGGCAGGCACAGATCGCGGGTGGTGGTGCGGGGTGGTGGTTAAAGAGGTCTAAAAAAAGAAAATTAAACTTACCTCTGTCGCTGCATCTCTCCTCCATCGTTCTTCTGCTCCGGCAGGAAGCACCGAGGCTCCCCTAAGCCAATCACAACGCTGCAATGCAGCGTTGTGATTGGTCTGAGCACTGTGGTTCGGCGCTCAGCCATTGACTGGGAGCCTGGGCATGTTCTCCACCCAGGCTGTAATGCAGCCTGGGTGGAGAACATGCAAAGTGTGCATGACTGTTTGGCCGGCCCAAGACGACCGGCTAAACATTCATGCGCAATTTCAGAGTGCGACCACTCCTCCCCCCGCTCTATTAGCAGAGCAGCCCCAAAGCTGCCGCAGCAGGAACAAATATAATGATAATAGCATTGAGTTTATATCATTTTATTTTTCCTTTATTTACACTGCTGCAAAGCAGTGGGGGCGACGCTCCTCCGCCTGAGCGAAGGATCCGCCAATGTCCGTTGTTCAGATGGTTTGGGCACCATAGAACTAAGGGGCTCATTACGATGGCGGAACGATCGCCACCGCCGGGCCGGTGGTGGCGATCGTTCCGCCATCACATTGAGATTTACCCACCGCCATATTAGGATGGTGGTGGGTATTGCGGCGGATGCAAAGTCCGTCCGCCGCTTTTCTGCCGGTGGCAATCGCACCGATTGCCTGGCGGGCAGAGCAGGGCCACTAATATGGTGGCGGTGCCTAGCAGACACCGTCCGCCATATTAGGATGTGGGTTTTAGGAGGCCTTGTGGGGGGAGGGGGTTGCGCTGCACTGGGGGGTACCCATGGTACCCCCGTGCATTTCCATGCACCAAGTGGCAGGCACCGCGTGGTGCCTGCTGCGTGGTGCAGGGAAATGCGGTGCAAGCACCTTTAACATTGCGGACGGTGCTGCAGCCAGCAGCACCGCCCGCAATGTTAAAGGCCCAGAATGCGCCCGCCAGTATGGCGGGCGCATCCTAATCGCAGTGGTGGGACAGCCGCATGTCTGGCGGGCGGTCCCAATCACCGCTACGGTGGCGGGCGGACCAAGTCCGCCCGCCATCGTAATCAGCCCCTAAGTAACTTCAGAAGGAGGATATTTAGCTTTCCAGACAAATAGAAAAGTTGGGGTTCTACAGGGTCCTTTACTGCTATATTATGTTTTGTATATTTTTTTTCATTAACTATTTCAATTGCGCTTTCAATCTGGCATTTCAGTTTTCCAGAAAAGTAGTATATAACAACAAGATCCATAAGTCACAGTAACACCATTTTTCTGTTCATCTATTCGCCTCACAACTCCTCAGCCCCCATCCAATCTCTCTCATTGTCATATTTATACTTTAGATCATGAAGGGAGTCCAATGTTGATGAGTTGAGTGTGTGTGATGTGATGTAGGTGAATAACATGTTTCCTATCTAACTGTTATCTTCTTGTGTCCTCAGACCTCCTTTTCCATATTTTGGGTGGATCAGATCTCCTTGAGTGATTTGCGATGTCTAATTTAATTGAACATTCAAAATGAGTAGTTTATCATGCCAACACATACCTTTTAGAGACAGAGCTTTCATTTATAACACCAGTAATTCTGGGGTTATTTGTGATCAGAGATGTTGGGCCCTTCTTAACACACAGGCCCAGTCTCCAGTCTTATTGTGTTCTGTCTTGCATGCAGTATTGATTTCACTATCTACTACAATGTGACCAACAGGTATTACACTGCATGTTTTATGCTGAGATGTAAATATAGTAGCAGTGTTTCGAAACACAAATCAATGGCAAAGCCAAAAGGGCACAGCAATGAAACCTATTGACTTTGCTAGTGCATGTTGTTATCCTAGTTAGCTATTGCAAATGCGCACGCATCGGCAGTGACCATCTTTGAATTCACCCAACTGAGGGAGTTGTGGCAGACCGGGCACTGCTGTGATTTCTGCCCATTGATTGGATTGCAACATACACCCCAGGGTTCCCACATTAAACGGTAGAGCTCGACTTACAGCAAGTATTCACTAAGCCAGATAGAGTACAACTACAAGCTAAATACTGTGAAGATGATGGTCCAGAGTCCACCTAGTTTCAGTCCTTTAGGGACTATAATACAGCATATGGGATCAAGGAGGGCCTTATGGTAACATTTTCTCAGCCTATCACGTTCAAGAACCCAGCGCCTATAAACATAGCTAAACTCGCATATCGGGGTGAATAACTGAAACAGACATTCTAACGTCAAGGTTTTACTGGCAAGCGGTAAAAGAGGTGGTACAGAGACAATCAGTATAAATACAACAACATTATAACCAGTGAAACTAGAAAAGCTTCAAGTAGCAATTGAGAGAGGATCGCTCAATTTTATGAAGTGGATTGAAGCAATAAATTATAGTAGTCAAGCAAGTCCTCAACAAGCTGGGAGAAGAGGTTTTGTCATTAGAAGAGGTATGAAACAACAAAAAGAAAAACAAAAATTCCTTTGACACTAAATGATTGTGATTAAAGACCAGAACATTTCCTTGCAAATCCAGATGAAGGATCTAGAAATAGGTTCCTGCAGGAATAATATTAAAATCAGAAGAGTTCTACAGAAAGATAAGGTGACAGAAATTTGGACATATGTTCAGAAATGCCTCAAATATGTATTAGGAAACCCTTAAGTAGGTCTTAGATAGGACTCAGAGAACTATAAGAGCAAACTCAACAAGACCTCACCAACCTGACATCCTTGCTCTAGTACACTTTTCACCAATAAGAAAAAAATATGGCAGCAGTAAGAAAAAAGAGACTTCTTATTTGAGGGCATCTTGGTACTCTTCTTTCAAGCCCTTTTCACTATCACCATAGAAAAGGGAAGAGGCTTGTGTTCTATAGTAGAGTTCTTTTAAAAATGGAGCTTAGAATATAGGTGGGACCATCCTTTCCATCTAATATCTGAGTGGCAAGAACACACTGTACAAGTGCCTTCCGTGGAGGAAGTTAAATCTATACTCAAAGGAGGAGAAATGAACAGCAAAGCAAGCAGCAGGAGACATCACCCCACCTTGCAACCTCAAGGCATGTGTTGGCTGGAAAAATGTTTAAGTTAAAACACAAAGCGCTGGTCGGATACACAAGTCGCATTGGTCCTGATCAAAAAGTTACCTGAATAGGGAAAGGCTGCAGGTTGGTTCTGAAGAGGGGCTTGTCGCTGACAGGTTGACAAGGGATGAGGTATCTGTGATGTATCGACAAAGGTGGGAAAAGCTCTGAGTGGGTAAAGTCCAGAGTTTGCACCCAGTAAGTCGTCGACATCGATCAGATGCTGATTGGCATCGGAACCAGTGAAGTTTCTACCTTCAGGCTTAGACTCTCAGGGCAGGGCTGCAGGCCGTAGCTCAAGAGTGTTTGACATCATCGGATGATGGTTAGGCTAGCTGAATCGGATATGGTGCTGCAGAGAGCATACATAAAAATATGGGTGAGCCCTGTAACCCTGGGAACTGGGGCAAATACGTAATACAGAAAAGCACTGGTCCTTGTTGGAGAAGTATAAGCTTCAACTTCTTTGGCAACTCAACAAACAATTATTAATTGTCTTTTGAAAAATACAGCCACATTTATTTGGTGTACTGAACAACTGAATGATAAACAAACACATTGCAATACAAATCAAGGTGCTCCAGAAGAAGACCCAGTGCAAGTGAATGAGTGGACTAAAGGGGCAGGTGCATATATACAAAACTAGGGGCCAATTTAAATGTGACTCAACAACAAAACTCTGAATCAGTATAATGTGCACAGCATCATGATTGTAAACTGTCCTCTAGTATGTCCTTCGATGTTTCGACCACAATGAGATTAGTTGGAAAGGGTCATCATAAGGACCAATAAAAGATAGCACCCTGTGCAAATTGAGATTCTGGATTTCTGAAAAACAGGAAACTTTTAAAGCTAATTCACATCGGAATATATTGACAAATTGCCTAAGCAGCTTTTTAGATTTTCACCGTCCTACTCACAGGCTTGGGTCCTTGTGGGTTTCTTGTCACTGATCTCTAGACAGTGTGTGTTTTTATTGGACTTAGATAACTCAGCAATACATTCTGGTGTGGAGGGTGGATCGGACAAAGGGACCAGGTTAAAGTAAGTTTATCGTCTGACTTAGAAGCTTTTATGGAATAAAAGTGGTTGTCGCCATGTCATCAGCGGTACAAGCTGCAATCTGGATCCAAAGCGGGGCTCAACTCGTCGGGTTGCTGAACAGCAGGTCCCAGTGTGGTCGTCAAAGAAGGTTAAAAAGCTCTGAGAGAGTGAAGCCCAAAGTTTATGCCATGGATGGCCTTGGCTTCCATTGGATGCTTCTCGGCGTCACTCCCAATGAAACTCTTTGCGTTTGCACCTAGAAACATTTCTGGAAGTCGAATGTGCTTAAGCGCAGCAAACCTACAAGTTGAGGCCAAGGCTTTCATGGCGATCCTGATCTCCTTCAGTTCTCCAGGCAGAAAGTTGACAAAATGTTTTTAAGTCCCACTTCTTACAGTTTGGGGAAAAGCAAGAGTACACTCTAACACCAGCCAAGGGTCCAGAACCTGGGGGACACCACTTGGTGGCTAGATGCCAGGAGCATGGTCCAAGGCAAGTCCAGTTGGAACTGGTACAGCAGCGGCCCATGCAGGTAAGAGTGGTGGAGCTGGGGGGAGGGATTTCGTCCAACCCAGCCCAACAGATCTTACCTGCACAGGCCAGGCCTGGACTGGTATCCTAGGAAGTTGCAGGGAGAGAGGCATCTGGAAGCCTGTAGTGTCCTTGTTGCTCAAACAGGAGGTCAGCAACCTGACCTTTGAATTCACTGGGGTCAAGGCAAGCAGGTTCAATCTACCTTCAGGTTTCAGACAGCAGGACAGTCCTTCTTCTGATCTTCGAAGGTCCCGGGAGTGTGTTGAGGAGAGGTCTATGAGGTCCACATTTATGCCAAGTGGTAGTTTGTGGGTGGGGGCATGACTTTGCCCACCCCCCTAACCAGATTTGCTCAGTTCATCTACCCCCCACTGGGTTTGGTGTCAGTCTGACTAGAGAGACAATAAGAGTCTGACCCAGATCTGAGCTCTGTCTGCTAGTGGCATGGAAGGTATTCTTTGAAGCTCAGGAAGGAGCTGGGCACAGCCCAGGCCATCCTGTCGAGGTCAAGGGAGAAGTCCCCTTCTCACACCCACAGCCCTTTGTCCACTGTCTGGGAGCAATACACATCTCACCAGAAGGGAACTATCTGAGGTCAGCTGACAGGTGGACACTGGAAGGAAAGATTTTTAGTTTTTGGCAGAAAAATGATAACATTCTAAAAGTGTAATTTCCAAAATAGTAATATAAAATCTGCCTTGACCATTAATTTGGATTTTAAAGGACTATTACAATGAGTCCATTAACCACTTTTGTAGCTATTCCCAAAATGAATTTAGTACTTACTAAAGGTTACAGTGTAAACCAGTGTTAACCTATGAGATAGCCAGCCTTGCCACGGTGAAAAAAGACTTTGGTGGTTTTTCACCACCAGGACATGTAAAACATTATACATGCATGACCTACTTTTTAATTTCATGCACCCTGCCCTTTGGGCTTTTAATGCCTATCTTAGGGGTGGCTTATAACTATTAAAAAGGAAGGTTTAAGCACGGCAAAGGGTATATGGTAGCGTAACATTTGCACTCTTAGCCTGCAGTGGTAGGCCTGGAGACATGTTTACAGTGCTACTTTAGTGGGTGGCACAATGAGTGCTGCAGTCCACTAGTAGCATTTAACTTACAAGCCCTCTGTACATGTGATACCATTTACTAGGGACTTACAAGTTAATTAAATGCCAATTAAGGGTATGCTAATTCTATCAAGTTTAGAGAGGTGAGATTGGAACAAGCACTTGCACTGGTTAGCAGAAGTGAAGTGCAAAGAGTCCTTTGGCCAGCAAAAACGGGTTCAGCAAAAGAAGCCAAAAATCTTGGGGAATACCACGCAAAATATGGCCATTTCCAAGTGGACTGATTCCACAGAAGCCACCAGCAGAGTCCAGGGCAGGTCCAGTTGAAATTGGTCAGCTGGGCTCTTTCAGGAAAGTATCCTTCTTGCAGCTTTTGTGTCCCTGTAGCTTAACAGAAGGTCAGCCAACTGACACTTGGAGTCCACTTCTTTTTCCTGGTTGCCAGTGGGAAAAGGTCCAGCCCTTTCAGCCCTCTTTACAGATCTCAAAAGTAGGTGCAGTTCTTCTTCTATGTTCCACAGGCCCAGTAGTGTTCAGTAGAGTGTGCTAAGGGGTGCCACCTTTATGCTTGGCACTAGCCTACGGGTGGGGATGACTGCTGTCCCCTTCTAAACCAATATAGGGAAAGTTCCCAGGGGTAACCCTACCCAGTTTTGAAGCTCTGGGCGCAAGCTCACTCCTCATCAAGGAGCTATTTGAATCACTGACTAAATATCGAAGGTCACAATATCTACCTACAAAAATATCGCAGCAAAAATATCGAAGACAAGAATATCGACATCCTATCTACATTAAGGTAAGTACAAAAATATCGAGAAAAAAAATATCGATGTCAAAAATATCGTTAAAAATATCGTTTTTAATTTAAGTTAAAAAATATTGTAAAATAAAGTAAATAATACATATAATTAAAAGAAACATAGTTAAAATATTTTAAAATGCTTAAAAATTATAAGTAATATCTATAATCTAAAAATACATTAAACATATACATATAATATATAATATATATATACTTAATATGTTTTAATATTTATTTTAATAACTTATAAATTGTTTAATTTATTTTTTATAAATTATAAATACATCTATACACACAAAACAATAATATAAATAAAAATTAAATAAATATATGTAACAAATAAAAAAAATTAAAATTATTTTAAATCTTTTTAAAAATAATTATACAGTACATTAGCTAAAAAAATACAAAATATTAGATGGCGGAGGAAATAAAATTACTATTCCAACTGCAGTTACTGCAACAGTACGAAAAGTGTTGGATAGCGGAGGAGTAAAAATTACTATTTCCACTCCAGTGAGTGCAACAGTAGGGAAAGTGTTGGATAGCGGAGGGGTAAAAATTACTATTCCCACTCCAGTGAGTGCAACAGTAGGGAAAGTGTTGTATAGCGGAGGGGTAAAAATTACTATTCCCACTCCAGTGAGTGCAACAGTAGGGAAAGTGTTGGATAGCGGAGGGGTAAAAATTACTATTCCCACTCCAGTGAGTGCAACAGTAGGGAAAGTGTTGGATAGCGTAGGGGTAAAAATTACTATTCCCACTCCAGTGAGTGCAACAGTAGGGAAAATGTAGGATCGCGTAGGGGTTAAATTAACATACTTGGAATTTTTTTTTTTTTAAATAAATAACAATAATTATTTAACAAAATAATTATTAATAAATACCTATTAAATTAAATTAATATTTACTTAAATAACATTAAATTACTTCCCACCCTATTCCCCTATAAACACACAACACGCTACACATAAAAAAATAACACAATTAATTTAATTATCAATTAATCAATTAATAAAAAATAATTACCAATTAATAATTAATCAACAATAAATTAATTAATAATAACAATAAATAAAAAATAATAATAAATTAAGGGGCCCATTACGATACCCGGCGTAAAAAAATCCGCCAGGCATGGAAGCGGCAAAAATCCGCCCGCACACACCGCCTGAACACCGACCACGCCATTATGAGTACACAAACCGAAAACCGCCATCGGCGGAAAAATCACACAAAATACCGCCCGCCATCGTCCGAGTCGGAGTCAAACCGCCCGCCACGGACGGAAACACGCACGACAACACAAAACCGCCCGCCCACACGGCCGACACACCGCACGTGAAATTACGATCGCACCGCCATGAGCGCGGAAAAACAACAAATATACCGCCCGCCAGCGCAAACAACGCCGATGAGAATCGACACGGCAGAAGCCATGGCGCCAACGTACCTGCACAGAAACCATCCGCACACAAAACCAATAGCACACAACATGGCCAACAAGTCCACACAGCAAGGCACACACAAATACACAAGCACAGTACACATCCCGAAAACACCCCCCGGACAAACAAAAAATACAAAGGCCAGAACCCCAGACACAACACACCTGAAAACAACAGACCATGAGGACACACCCACATAGGTGAGTACAAAAGCAGCACTCCCACAGACCACAACCCCTTGCTACATTGCAAACCAGAGAGGAGAGGAGAGGACACAGTGACACAGCAAGGACAGCAGCACACCACAGAAACACACACATCACAACCACCACCACCACCACCACCAAACACCGGCACCACAAACCCCCTGCACATTACACAACACACACCGCACCAGCACCACAAACACCATGGCACCACAAAGGATGCCCAAGTTCACGCCCATGGAGCTGACGGTCATGGTCGACGAGATCATCAAGGTGTACCCACAAATCTATGGGAACATGGTCCAGCACACACCACTAGCCACCAGAAACAGAATGTGGAACCGGATCGTAGACCAGGTCAATGCAGTCGGGACCCTGCCCAGGAACAGAGTCGAGATAAACAAACGTTGGAATGACGTAAAGAGCCTGGTCAAGAAGAAGGAGGGCAAAAACAGAGAGCTGGCTGCCGTCACTGGCGGAGGGAATCCTGCGCTCTTTAAGACCTTCAAAGCGTGGGAGGAGAAGGTGCGAGTCGTAATCCATCCGGAGATCCTCGCCGGATTAGCAGGGGAGTGGAGGCTGGTAAGTACAAACTAATGTATACCAGCACACCGCTATGTACTCACATGCGCAACTACCATGCCACAGCTCCCAGGGACAAACACCCCCATGTCCAGCACACAATACACAACACATCACACGCACATGCAACAGACACTACCACACACAGCCCAAACCGAACAACTGTAAGATGCGTGGGGACATGTGTACACTAAGCCAGCCACGTAACCACCAACAGGTCCCCAAATATGCCAGAAGCGCCACAACGAGCACCCACCACACCCATGTGTCCGCCACAGCTGCACTAACCGACAAGTAACAGGTAAGTGGCAGGAACACAAAGTGCAGTGGGTGGGACGGTGGACAGCCCAAGTACAACACACACCAGGCCCCAGTCCCACAGCACAGCAAGGAGGAGCATCCCCCACACCCCACAGCCACGTGTCAGCCACCGCAGTGCACAACGACAGCCGAAAGGCAGACATCACGGTCCACAGCAATCGGTGTCAGTGGGTGTACAGCCACCCCCACGACCCACTACACCCCCCACCCCCACAGACCTGCAACATGGAGCACCCCCCGCTTAGAGCCATGTGGCATCCAGTACAGTGCACGCACGAACAACTTGCAGGTGGGAAACTGGACAGGGCTGGATTACTGGAGGCATGAGGACCATAACACCACCAACACATGGGACATGTCACGTAGCAGACGAACACGCAGCACCGCCCACCGTCACGAACAAGTGAACAATGTGCACACGGACATGAACAACAGACTCACACCCCACATGACCCATCACAGACATAGCAACACCCAAGGAGCCACGTCTGCATGCACAAGCCACACTGAATATAGTACCACACGGCAGCCACTGTGCAACTCATCACACACAACCGAAACACCATTGAAGTCCTGTCCATGTAGCCCCCACTGCCTGTCAACCCCACACCCCACAACTACGCCTATGTAAGACAAACAACACTAGACGCAACAGAGCGGAACAACAGAAATGCACACGAACACCACTGAACCCATCAAACTCACAGACACACCATGCACATACAACATACCATCCATCCCATCCGTCAGCCCCAGTCACATGAAAGGCATGTCATCCGCACAGCTGCCACACATACAGCTGTCACGCTAAGACACATGCCCATGACCAACCATGTGCCAGAAGTCAATTAAGCGCACGACACACTGTGAGCAACAACACACAACATGGGCCACACCCCCCCGAGCACTGCAGTGATGCACATGGCACAGGGCAGCACGCACACCAAGGAGATGGGACAACTGCAATACGTTGGCTGGCACACAACTATCACTCACTCATAACGATGCGTCCAATGCCATGTCCAGTAACCACAACAGACAGCAAATATGCAGGGCATGTCAGGCATGCACACACCTCAGACCATGCACTGTCATGCTGCCACAACACATGTCACGTTCGGCACCCATGGCTCACAGCATGTACCCCAAAAGCATATCCCCTCCCAAATGCGAATCTGGGGCATGGCCCCCATGTTGCCATATGCGTTCCTAAGCGTTCCATTTGAACCCCAAAAGCATATCCCCTCCCAAATGCGAATCTGGGGCATGGCCCCCATGTTGCCATATGCGTTCCTAAGCGTTCCATTTGAACCCCAAAAGCATATTCCCTCCCAAATGCGAATCTGGGGCATGGCCCCCATGTTGCCATATGCGTTCCTAAGCGTTCCATTTGAACCCCAAAAGCATATTCCCTCCCAAATGCGAATCTGGGGCATGGCCCCCATGTTGCCATATGCGTTCCTAAGCGTTCCATTTGAACCCCAAAAGCATATTCCCTCCCAAATGCGAATCTGGGGCATGGCCCCCATGTTGCCATATGCGTTCGTAAGCGTTCCATTTGAACCCCAAAAGCATATCCCCTCCCAAATGCGAATCTGGGGCATGGCCCCCATGTTGCCATATGCGTTCCTAAGCGTTCCATTTGAACCCCAAAAGCATATCCCCTCCCAAATGCGAATCTGGGGCATGGCCCCCATGTTGCCATATGCGTTCCTAAGCGTTCCATATGAACTCCAAAAGCAAAGTACAAACCAGACCCAGGATGGGCCAGGAGCCCGCATACACCAGAGTCACAATGAGTAGGGGCACAGCAACACACCCATCGGCATGGCCAATCCGTTCCATGCCACATGTGCACAGCACACAGTCCCATTGCCTAGCACACACAACTACAGATGCCACAGCCACACACTCGCCTCCGGGAAACCCATGTACGAGATTGCACGAACTGCCAATGTCAGACGACTAATACATACTTCGCCAGGTGCAACACAATAACAAATCTCATTCTCTCCACAGGTGACGAACTGCTGGACGCTGGGGATGGAGACAGCAGCCAGCACAGCCAGCCTACAAGCCCCCAACGAGGACACACGGATCTGGAGGATCTGTCCACCTCTTCGGACACGGACCACCAAGCTGGCCCATCTGGCGTGGCAGGGCCCAGCCGCTCCCCAGGACCCCTCCTACCCACCAACCCATCATCCAGGGATGCTGAACAGTCCCAGTCCCCTGCTGCCACTGTCGTTGCGGCCACACCCACGGTCATTGCAGCCACTACCACTGCCGCAACCGCCACCATCGCCGCACCGACCACCACCGCCTCCACCACCACCACGTCTTCGCTGGCACCAGCCCCAGCGCAGGTGGTGGCCCGGCCCGACTGGATCCACCCTGGGAGCCACAGCGAGGACCGTGGTGTGCAATGTGGCTAGTGGGCAGGCCGGTGGCAGCAGGACTGGTAGGAGGAGCAGGGTCAGGGAAACGCCAGCCTCCCCTGGGAGCCATGCCCTGCCTCAAATGGCCAGAGTCCTTGGGGCCTATGAAGAGGCCCAAGGACAATGGGCCAGGTCTGCTACTGACACGCGGGAGGTGCTGGGGGTGCTGAGGTCCATGGACGCCCATATGGGCCAATTCGTGTCCCGTATGGACCAACTCGTGGACCTCATGGGCCAGCTGGTGGTGGCGGTGGGGTCACAGGCAAGGCCAGCAACACCACCTCCGCCACCACCTGCTAGGGCGCAGGGTCGGCCAGCAGTGTCCACTTCCCCTGCGTCCACAGCCAGTGAGCACACCTCACCCACCACCAGCAGGTCGCCACCACACACCCCCCTCCCAAATGTGGAAGGGGCCGTCCGAAGAGGAAACAGATCTCCCGGGAGGACTTCGCACGCTCCAGTCGCAAGTGAGGCAGCCAGCCAGCCTTCCGCCAGCCTTCCTTGACCAGCCACTGCATTGACTTGCTCTACGATCCCACTCCACACAGCCAGCTGGATGGCATGTGTGTGTTGGACTATGGACATAGAACCAGTGGGTACACCCTGATCATCACGCAGCCATGACCGACAGCTCATTGTCACTGCACGCACCACTTTTGTCATCACCTTACACACAATCACATGTCACAGTTTGTAATAAATGCACCTTTTTCACTAACTGCTGTTTGTGCCCTGTGTTTTATTTGTACGGAATACAACGGCCACCTTGGGCGGAAGGGCACCTGATGCGTGGCATGGCAATGGAATCCGGAGGGCCTGTAGGGACCTAGGGGTGGGAGACAGAACAGGAGCACATTCAATGAGTGTGTCACACACCCATCACACAGTACATGTCAACAACTACAAGCAATGTACACACATCGCACGGAGCAATAGGGCACAATGCCACAGTCACCAACAGTGGCATACTACCCTGGCCATGGAGCGTTGACACACTGCACGCAGTGAACATACGGCCACCCTGACACAGCACACACACACCTGCACAGATACAGACACATCATCCGTCGTACATGGACACTCACCGTCAAGTGAAGTAGCGGGCGATGAGCTGCTGGCGCACATTCCCAGCTTCCTCCTCTCCGCTGTCCACCTCACTCGAGCTGTCCTGGTCTGCGGGCTGGGGCCCTGGTTGATCTCCGTCATCCACAATGAGGGGGATCTGCTTCCGAATGGCCAGATTGTGCAGCATGCAGCACGCCACCACTATCTGGCACACCTTCTGTGGGGAGTACGCCAGTGCACCCCGGTGCGGTCCAGGCACCTGAACCTGGACTTGAGGAGGCCAAAGGTACGCTCGACCACACGTCTGGTCCTCCCATGTGCCTCATTGTATCGATCGTCTGCTGGGGTGCGAGGATTCCTCAATGGACTGAGCAGCCATGCCCCATTCGGATATGCAGAGTCACCTGGGTGTGAGGGACACAGAGAACCGTAGCTATTCCAACTGGACAGGGGACAGCATCGCACAACCAGCACGCTACACCACTCCACATACTCACCGACAATACAGGCACGATCCTGTTGCAGATTGGCCATCAGTCGTGGCAAGATGCTGTTGCGCATTATGTGTGCGTCATGTGCCGAGCCTGGAAACTTGGCACACACGTGGGTGATCACCATGTCCGCAAGGCACACCACTTGCACATTCAGGGAGTGCGTGTGCTTCCTGTTGCGGTACAGGTGCTCAGTGGCCTGTGGTGGAACAAGGCCAACATGAGTGCAGTCAATGGCTCCCACGACGTGTGGGATTCTGCCAAGGGCATAGAATGCACCCTTCACTGCCGCCAATTCACGAGCCCTGGGGAATCTGATGTACCTGTTCCGGTACAGCATCATGGCTGCCAGTACATCCCTCAGCACCTTGCTGAACATGGGCTGGGACATCCCTCCTCCACTGCCCACTGTGTGCTGGAATGACCCAGTGGCGAAGAAATGCATGGCGGCCATCACCTTAGCCGTGGGGGTGACAGCAGTCGGATACACCCTGCGGGGACGGAGATGGGGCTCTAACATGGCACACAGTCGATGCAGAGTTGGCCTGTCCAGCCGAAACTTCCTGATTACCTCTGTATCGTCCATGTCCGCCAGCAATTGGTATGGGCGGTCAATGTTCGGTCTCCGCCTGGGTTAAATGGCAGAGGACACATGTCAAAGCAACACGGCACATAGCAATTTCGCATACACATCACTGACATGACTGAGCAAGCACATGAGCCACAGCCCAGCTGTCAAGCTGGGACGGCACGGCCACAATACACTTACACAGGTCTCCCAACAATGGCAATGGCAAGTGAGACATACCACTGCCATGTGCATGCACATGGGGATCTAGGCCCCAATGACTTGCGGGGCGTGCTGATGGGGACTGACTGCATATTCGTCAAGCGGCAACGCCACGGCAACATGAGTGTCTGCTGAGCATGGAACTGCTTCCGAGGCTGGATGAGTATGGCACACGACGACGACGATGTGGGCACGGGCTGAGCGGCCAATACAAGTGGGACCTGTGGCACGAGGGGATATGAGACAGTAGTAGGTGTCAGCACTGCACCCTATGTACAGCACTGTACGGATCACAGCTCCCGAAACATTGACTGGTGTCCACATTGACAGCCCCATGCCAAGACGGCTGTGTACTTGCAGTCACACGTCACAGGTGAGAGGTTACATTGCACGTGCCAGGTGGCAGACGTACATAGTGGGAGCTGGCATGTGTGTGCATGTGTCTCCTGTTCAGGATCCACCAGATGGGCGCTGACTCTGTACTGACCATTGGACACAGCATGTTCCGTGGAAGGCTTGTGTGTGTGGGATGGTGGCACTGGATGTGCCTCCGTTGGGTGGGGGGCCATGCACAGGGCGGGTACGTCGATGATTGCGCATTGTTGGTCACGGTGGGTGCACCAACTAAGATGTGTTGCCCTGTGTTCAATTCCTATGTCCGCATGATGATGGACTGTAGATGTGGGCAGACTACACATTGGTCGATGTGCTGTCTATATGCATGTGCCTTCACACCAGGCACAGCTGCCCCTGCACATGTGACCCCTGCTGGACTCGCTGCTGGGTCTGTGGAGCTGATGCACCTTCTGCGCGTGGGGCGGACAGCTCTCCTCACTTCCCTCATTGCGCATGTCATGACTTTGCCGCAGGTGACATGGATCATGGAGGGCCCACATGTACGCGTGGGTAGGCTACACATGATTGTACACTGGTCGCCACCCCCAGTCAGTGTTTCGAATGGGAAGGTTGTCGTGCTGGTGGTATGTTCGATGTGGCGGATGGGCGGGCCTAGGTGCGGGCTTACATTCCGGACATGGGGGGTAGTTGGATTGGCGACTAGTTGCAGTACACACGGGACACGTCTCTTCCTTTCCACATCTGGGTCATCCCTTGTACTTACTGACAGTGATACAGTCATCTTCGCCCCAGCCCTCATGTCCTCCCCTCGCTCCCCCAATATGAATGCTCACCTGCGAGGCTAGCGCCTGCACAGGCAGCCCCAAGCTCGCACCAGAGAGGGCAAGGAGTGTATGTGTGGGTCCAGTTGCACGAGTGGGCTGTCTCAGGGTATGATGTGTGGCGGGACGCCGTCCACCTGCGTGGTGCCCCAAATGGAGACCCGGCCTGCATGGACTATGCATCACAGTCTTCGCCTTCCGGATCCGCCACCTGCGACACCCAGTGGCTGTGGCTGCCCTTGCGGCCAGGCCGCGTCCGTCTGTGGCTGATGGCCCACACATTCACTCTTTGGCCTCTCTGGGGAGGGCTCGGGGGTGGTGGCGCACGCGCTTGCACTTAGTCGCAATGGCATGTGGCGTGGTTGGTATGATGGGCAATGGATGGGATGGTGCGAGCCACCTCCCGTGACGTCAGTGCTGCTCGTGCTGTGGTGCGTCCCCCTACACTTCCATTTGACTTGTGCCATGCTAGACGTTGAGGTTCTATTGCCTGCGTGATATGACCAGGAGGAGCGCGAGGAGACCTCTCACACACCATGCTCCACTGCCATCCCGTGCCCTGTATCGCCTGTGCGGATTGACTATGTTGGGGTTGCACCTGGTCGACTGGGGCTGTGTGTGCCTTGTCAAGGGGCATGGCGGGCGCACAACAGGATCCAGCTTGTCCACAGAGGGTGGGCTGAGGTGCGCCTGGTACCGCTTTGTACGTGTGCCCGGCTGCTGTGCACACACGTGTTCACTCCCCCGACAGGTGTCCTCTCACAATGCCCAGGGAAGCGGTGGTGTACTGTTCATGACCCCTCCCAACACGGCGTGCTCCAACTTGGCATGTGCGCATCTACCCGTCGCACCCACCCACCTGAGCACTGCGTCCATACGACTTCACACGACACATGTGTGTCTTCCACAGTAGTGCTACTCATTTGCGTTGACATCCAATACCAGTGGACTACATGGTCATGTCACGACTGCCGTGTACTTCACATACTCTCATCCTCTCTCATTCGTACTTGTGAAATGAGTCAGCGAAAACAGTTTTGGTTTCAAACATTATATTGAGTCTTCTGTCCTCTGTGATGCAGTATAGTGGACACTACTGGCAGCGGAATACATGTTGAGGATATACTGAGCATGATAACAAATGGGATAGGGTGTGGGGTTACATCTGCTTGGCCAAGGCTGTGCTAATGTACATTTACGTATAGCTGCGGAGCTGCGGACTTTGACACAGACGGTATACATGTAGCCTACCAGACCGCTCGGCATCATGGGCACAGTCCATCTCAGTTCCATGTGACAGGTTTGCTGCGGTTGTTCCTCATGCACGCGTGCATGTGAGATGACATCAGGGCATGTGCTTGCGTGCATGCAGCGGCGTGCCACTTGTTGTTGCACTGTGGTGGTTACTGGACATGTCACAGTCACTGGGGTCGTGTTGTTGTTGTATGCACTTGTCGTCCATGCAAAGGTCCTGGTATGGGATTCCCGGGGCGGGGGTGGGAGGGGTGCAGCACCCACAGACTCCAGGCGACCTATTCATGTCCACTGAGCGGTGTGTGTGTCCATGTGCGCTGGATCCATGTCGTGTCCTGGTTGTTCGTGCAGTTCCGTCCATGTGGGTGCGATGCACAGAGCCCATGCCACTGCCTCCCACGATGCATGCGGTGTTCCTGGATGTGATGGGGAACAGTGTGCATGTCCCGGTCATATCCGATGTCATGGCGATGTCGTTGATGGTGTGGTTACAGTTGCCGGTCGTTTGGTATGGCTGTTGTGGTGGTGACTGGCCAGTCCGTGCGGAAGCTGAGCATGGGTGCGGGGTTGGACTTCATAGGTCACTCGGGGAACCTGCGTTGTGGTCCGACGTATTTACAGGTTGTCAGGTATGCGATGCCGTCCAGCAGGGCTTCCATGTCATTGGTGGTGTACATGTTTGCCAGCCAATGAAGCGGATGGTGGCTGTCAAGGTGTTGTTCGTAGGTTGTCCCTTGGAGGACCATGATGGGGCATGCTGGGTGACATTCGATGTAGCTGTTCTCGATGATCCGTCGTGTGGAGGCACAGTGGTTCCATTTCAGTGCGCGTGCGATGTTGGCCACATACGCCATGCCCCCATAGGCAGAGCAGGCCCTGTCGTGTGCGTCCAGAGGGAGGAGTAGTGGTAGCAGGTCCGCCTTCAGACATGCCGGGTTGGAGAGGCATATCTCGACGGGATGCTGGTAGGGACACCTCCGACAGTAGAAGACGGGCATGACGCAGCTGAACAATGTGATGCGGTAAGTCAGTCGGTAACTTACGTTCAGCAGGGACAGGAGATCGCATCCCAATGTATGTATCGTGTTGGTTTGGTACAGCTTGAGCTGTTCGGCGTAGTTGGGTAGGTGTGTTGCGGTTGCCATTTCGCAGCGGTTCGTAGAGGTGGCGTGCTCCGGCTGTGTGTGCAGTCTGCAATGTGCACGCTCCGGGGTTGCTGTGAGCTCTGTGTAGTCGTGGGGAGACAGGACTTGTGTTCTGTTGGCTTGTTTGGAGGACACGGGCCCTCTTCCCACATGCTTCTCAGACAGTTCAAGGTCAGTGCTGTGTGACTCCTTCCAATTAACTTGCATGTGGCCGACATGGGGGAGTGTTTTCTTCTTTCTTCCCCGTCCGTTGTGTGCTTCTGTGATATGCGCTATCTGCCCTGTGGTCGGTCTCCTCGGCATGCCTGTGTTGGTCTATTCTTGGACAATGGCTGTATTCACCGGCTTCTGTCGTAGGGCTGTGGTTTCGGTGTTGGAATGGAAGGTCATTCAGTGCTGTCTGCTCTCCCTTGTGTGGGCGGCAGGCTGCCTTTCCGCTCTGCGTTGGGCCTTGTGTGTGGATGTAATTCTTGGGCCACCTGTTGTCGGTCCCCGGGCTCTTTGGTGTTCCGTTTCATGTGTCTTGTTCATATGTGCAGGGTGGTATGGGTTTTTCAGTGTGGTACTGGCGTTCCTCTTCCCGAAGGGGCCCTGCTTCTCCTAGTTGGTGTTGCCGCCGCTGTGTGCTACGCCATGTTTGTTACACTGGGGTGTGTCCTGCAGTTGCGTGTCTTCACTGACATGTGTGCGTCGTTTGTGTGGCGTTGGGTGTTGTCCGTGAATTGGGCGTTGGGGACATGTCTGTGGCCGGCCTGTCACGTGTCATGTGCGTTCGGGGTGGGGCTGATGTGTGTGCTGCTTGGTTGTGTCCCTGTGTCTGTGTGCGACGCATGCATGGCGCTGCGGTTGGCCTCTGCGTTGTGCGCATGTGTGGCGGCGTCATCGGCGCTTTGGGGCCGTGATGGGGTGGTTGGTTCCTAGTCCCAGGTGGTGTGTACACATGTGTTCTGCGATGTTAGGATTTGGCCTGTGTGTCATATGTGGATGCAATGGTGGATGTGTAGTGTGCACGCGCTGGTGGGGGGTTGTCCGCTTTTTCCGCCCTTGCACTGTGTGCGCTGTTTGCGTGCACTTGTTGTGTGTGTGCCTACCTGCGTCTCCGCGGTACGTTGCGTCCTTGGTGGTGCATCAGCAGAAGCATGGGAAGGGCCTGCAGTGCTGGATTCATGCCCGGGGTGCCGCTTCTTTGTTGTCCGTGCTCTGCGTCCGTGTTTCCGCCTCTCTTTCACGTGCGGTGTCTCTTTGCCGTGGGAGCCGTTTGTTTGCGGCATCGTAATTTATGCGCCGGGCGGGACGTGTTTCGTCGGACGGTGTGTGTCAGTTATGCTGCGCCGCTACGTGTGCGGGCGCACTTTGATGGCGGACGGTGTTGCTGGCTTGCCGGCGGTGTTTGGCCTGCTTTTCGCATCATAATTGGGCGGGCGTGTGGACTGCTGCGTGCCGGCGGTAACTGGTGGTTTTTGCATCCGCCAGCACGGCGGTTGTGCTTCCGCCCGCCATCGTAATGGGCCCCTAAGTATCATTAATATAATTTTTAATTAACCAATTAATAAAAATTAATTACTAATTAATAATGAATTAACAATAAATTAATAATCAATAACAATACATATACACATATTAACTAATTAATCATATTTAAATTACTTCCCACCCTATTCCCTATAAACCCACAACCCACTACACATTAAAAATAACATAATTAATTTAATTACCAATTAATCAATGAATTAAAATTAATTTCCAATTAATAATTAATTTACAATACATTAATTAACAATAACAATAAATAAAAATTAATAATACATTCATTATAATTAATATAATTATAAATTAACCAATTAATATAAATTAATTACCAATTAATAATTAATTAACAATAAATTAACAATCAATAACAATAAATAAAAACATAATAATTAATTAATTATAATTAAATTACTTCCCACCCTATTCCCCTATAAACCCACAACCCGCTCTGATACTAAAATGCAAAATTTCCTTTAAAAAAAATTACTATTTTCTAAACATTTAGGGGTTGATTCCGATTCGGGCCGGAAAACGTACCGACCGACTCGGTGCGGGAATTTATTCCGACCGACACGAACTGGCGCCGTCCGACCCGGGTAGTACGATGAAATGCATGTGAAACCCGACCGACTCGGACGGAATACAAAACGAACGACCGAGCCGGACGGAAACAAGCCATCCGGCCGGAAAAACACTCGAAACTAACCGACCGACACGCACCCGGATAGCAACCGAACGAAACGTACCCGCAAACTCCAACCCGCGTAGTACGATGCTATGCGTGCGAAACACGACCGACTCGCACGGAGCACAAGCCGTACGACCACACGCACACAAAACCCAGCCGAATCAACCCAATACTCCGCGACCGACTCGTACGCCGCACATGAAACCAACCTGAAACACAGCGGGAACGAGTCGGACAACATCGCATCAGACAACAGCAGCGTCCGACTCGGACACAAGAACAACTCCTACATGCCCCCAAAGCACCAAGGGAAAAAGTAAAAAAAAAAGGCCAAACAAGCTACCACAAAGCCAATAAATACTGGGGGTGGGGGAAAAATGGAACAAGGACACACCCCCAACCCCACCTACATAAAGGCCACAAATCCCTACCATGAGCCTTTGCAAATTCCACAGACCTGCCAGCAAACAACACCATCACACAGCAACCACAGACACACTCACAGCTCATGCATCACACAAGCCACACACCATTACCACACTTACAAATAGCACCCTCACACACACCCAGCTAAACCTACACTCACACCCCCCACTTGCACACACACACACACACATCAATCACCACCACCACCCATCACCATGCCCCCAAAGAAGAACCACAAGTTCCTAGATTGTGAATTGGAAGTCCTGGTAGACGAGATACTCAGGGTAGAGCCACAGTTGTTTGGTACATTGGTACAACAGACCCCCATGTCGCAGAAAACCAAGATGTGGGCGAGGATTGTCGACAGGGTGAATGCACAATCACCATGTTTGCGCACAAAGGAAGACATCCAGAACGGGTGGTATGATGTGCGCAGGAGGGTCCGGGACCTACTCAAAAAGGACTACATCATCAGCCAGCGCACCGGCAGTGGCCCTCCTGCAAAACCAATATACCTCAGGCCCTGGGAGGAGAAGGTGCGGGCCATCCTACCACCAGTGAGCGTATATGGACTAACAGACATCCCAGAGCCTGGTGAGTACACAACTTATATACACAATATGGTGTGACAATACACACACAGCACCCTCAAAGGGAAAGCCAAACCATGCACCCTCACCAAATACACAGCAAACAAAACATACTCATCCCAAGATGTGAATGCCAGTCAGACAAACACAATACCTGCCATCTCATGGTGACATCTAACTGTGTCATGACATCTACAAACCTAACAACAAATACAGCAAGGCAGTGGCACAAATAGAACCAACAAATACTCCCAGATATATTGACATCACTAGAACACCACCTCACAGGGAAGATCACTGAAAGGAAGGAATTCTGTGTATGCTGGTAAAGTCAGTGTAGCCAATAGCATCATGGGAGTTTGAGTCATAGATATTGCTCAGCCTCACAATTGGCCCATCAACACCACCCTGAACCATGCTTACATCACAGGGAGTGGAAAAGGACTCACAAGATGGCTGACACTGGGTACTGCTGGGGGGAGCACAAGGCCATGCAGGCAACTGTGCAACAACCAACAGCAGGACACCACTGACTGACATCCTGAAAGACAACTTGCACTCCCTGCAATGGAAGCATGTTCCATGGTGGGATATCTGGCTGGGTGGGAAGGAGGACTCACAGCACTGACCATAGTCACAAGCACCTCCCCTCACACACACCCCAACACTAACTTCACAGAACCCACCTGGGAGAATGCAATGCCTCACATTCTAACTCAAGATCCCACAAAGACCAACCAGCCGGGCTCATACTGTGTGAAGCACAGGGACACTCTTGGGACTGGTAGCCAAACAACCGCAAGGAGAACACTCTAAGCCAACCTGTCAGCACAGGCACCCCACCCCACAGGGAAGCAGAGTCAAAAGGAAGGAAGGATGGGCATGCTGGGAAGGGGGTGGAGGCAATAGCATGATGGGAGTGGTAGTCACAGATGTTGCTCAGCCTCACAATTGGCCCATCAACACCACCCTGAACCATGCTCACATCACAGGGAGTGGAAAAGGACTCACAAGATGGCTGACACAGGGCACTGCTGGGGGAACACAAGGCCCTGCAGGCAACTGTGCACCAACAAACAACACAACCACATTGTCAGCCATCTTGCCATTGCTCTCACACTCACACACACTGAAGTCCACTCAAAAGGAAGGAAGGATGGGCATGCTGGGAAGGGGGGTGGAGGCAATAGCATGATGGGAGTGGTAGTCACAGATGTTGCTCAGCCACACAATTGGCCAATCAACACCACCCTGAACCATGCTCACATCACAGGGAGTGGAAAAGGACTCACAAGATGGCTGACACAGGGCACTGCTGGGGGAACACAAGGCTCTGCAGGCAACTGTGCACCAACAAACAACACGACCACATTGTCAGCCATCTTGCCATTGCTCTCACACTCACACACACTGAAGTCCACTCAAAAGGAAGGAAGGATGGGCATGCTGGGAAGGGGGGTGGAGGCAATAGCATGATGGGAGTGGTAGTCACAGATGTTGCTCAGCCTCACAATTGGCCCATCAACACCACCCTGAACCATGCTCACATCACAGGGAGTGGAAAAGGACTCACAAGATGGCTGACACAGGGCACTGCTGGGGGAATACAAGGCCCTGCAGGTAACTGTGCACCAACAAACAACACAACCACATTGTCAGCCATCTTGCCATTGCTCTCACACTCACACACACTGAAGTCCACTCAAAAGGAAGGAAGGATGGGCATGCTGGGAAGGGGGTGGAGGCAATAGCATGATGGGAGTGACAGTCACAGATGTTGCTCAGCCTCACAATTGGCCCATCAACACCACCCTGAACCATGCCCACATCACAGGGAGTGGAAAATGACTCACAAGATGGCTGACACTGGGTACTGCTGGGGGAGCACAAGGCCCTGCAGGCAACTGTGCAACAACCAACAGCAGGACACCACTGACTGACATCCTGAAAGACAACTTGCACTCCCTGCAATGGAAGCATGTTCCATGGTGGGATATCTGGCTGGGTGGGAAGGAGGACTCACAGCACTGACCATAGTCACAAGCACCTCCCCTCACACACACCCCAACACTAACTCCACAGAACCCACCTGGGAGAATGCAATGCCTCACATTCTAACTCAAGATCCCACAAAGACCAACCAGCCGGGCTCATACTGTGTGAAGCACAGGGACACTCTTGGGACTGGTAGCCAAACAACCGCAAGGAGAACACTCTCAGCCAACCTGTCAGCACAGGCACCCCACCCCACAGGGAAGCAGAGTCAAAAGGAAGGAAGGATGGGCATGCTGGGAAGGGGGTGGAGGCAATAGCATGATGGGAGTGGTAGTCACAGATGTTGCTCAGCCTCACAATTGGCCCATCAACACCACCCTGAACCATGCTCACATCACAGGGAGTGGAAAAGGACTCACAAGATGGCTGACACTGGGTACTGCTGGGGGAGCACAAGGCCCTGCAGGCAACTGTGCAACAACCAACAGCAGGACACCACTGACTGACATCCTGAAAGACAACTTGCACTCCCTGCAATGGAAGCATGTTCCATGGTGGGATATTTGGGCTGGGGGAGAAGTCGGCCCGGATGGCAACCAAATACCACCAATGCTGGTCAGGCACACACCTCAACATTCACATTGACATGCCACAGGTTGGCAGGACAATGTGCTACACCAATATCACTCACTGACTGTCATAACTGAGTAGAATGCAATGTCCAGGGCCGCATCCAGAGGTACAGTCACAACTGTCCGGTGTTTTAACAATTGATGCCTGTAGAAACATACCATACAATCTGTGTCTCTCCCCAAAACAGGTGAAGATGGGGACTCAGCAGCAGATGAGGAGGAGTCCCTGTCCCAGGCTCCGGGGGACACAGAGCTCACTGGTGTGGATCAGCCTCTGCACTCCTCGGATGGCGAACAACAAGCTGGACCCTCCGGTGCCAGTCATCATGCAGCACCAGCAGGACCAACATCTGCACCCCCTGCACCGACCCCTCCAACAACTGCCAACACACAGGCCACCCCTGCCAACACGGACACACCAAGGACCACAGGTGACAACAGCGCAGGGACCCAGGACCAAACTGGAGCCGCTGCCATCGAGCCCACTAACAACACCCAAGTGGGCACACGGTCACCTGTGCGTGGCACCGCAGGCCCTGCACGTGTTGCCAGGGGTGGTAGACACAGGTCGCTATTTGCAGAGGGGTCAGGACTGCGTGATGACCCACAACTGGCACGCATTGCACATGCGTACCAAACCAGCACCGGAGAGGTCACCCAGGTAGTGGGGATCCTCAAGGACATACAACAGCAGCAGGCTGCCCATCATGCCCGCTTGGACTCCCACATGTCCCGTGTCGAGACACACATGTCTCGCATGGAGTCCAAGTGGGACACATTGCAAGAACTCACAGCGGTGCATAGGGACATACTGACATGCCTCCGCCAGATCAGCACCAACATGGCCTCACCTCCCTGTGCGCCCACAACATCTGTTGCCACTACATCCGCAACAGCCACAGGGAGGGAGGAGGACTCTGGCGGAGAGTACCCTGCACCGCGGCAGCCTGCACCTGAGGATCCCCCCCAAGAAGAGGGGCCGTCCGAGGAGGCCAAACTGAGAGGCCGATGGCCAGCTACATCCCCCAGGAAGCCAACACCTGTTCTGGAACTTTTCCTCTGTGTGCAAACTGCACGCCCTGTCGATGGCAACCCAACTCGCCCACATGACATGGGGAGCTCTAGTTGTACAAATTCATCAGATGACTGTGGACTATACCCTGGACATTCCATCTACCAGGACTTCCAATTCACATGGGAACTTATATTCCAATTGCTATGTACAGCACCCACCATCCTGTGTACCATCCCCACACCTTTTGTAAATAAACTCACCAAAAAACCATATCTGCCTCTGTTGTGATTCCAACGTGGTCTCTGTCATGGAGATGGTGATCAGAAATATGACACTGTGCATGCTGACTGCTACAGCAAGTCCAACACCGTCATGGCAGTCATGGCGACGTGACACATATGAGGGAGACACACCACTAGGGCCACACAACACATACACACCAGGGCCATATGACTCATCCCTTACACTGATGTTGCCTGGAAATACAGTGCAATGCACAGACACCACACATATTCACAGTCTGTGTCAACTACAACACAGGTGCAGTAAGCAAATGTCACTCAGATGTGTGACTACGGACAACGCACACCCCAAAATGTAGAACAGGTTTATTACACATTTGCTACATGTTGTTTCCACTACAAATGCAAGCTAATCCCACCTGGCTGTGGCCACAAAGTCAAACAATGCAGAAGATAGAAAGTCCAGGGGTGTGTGGCACATCACCTGTATGGGAACAACTGCTGCCACCTTGGAAGTTGAATCATTGATTCGGGGGATCCAAGTTGTTCTAACAACTCCAGCAGCACCCTGTGAAGGACAGACATGACACACACTCAAAAGCACAGAAGAACAGCACAGAATGGCAATACTCATGTCTAATACCTGTCACAAGTTAAATACACAAAAGCAAGTTAGCATGTCTACACTGTTGGCAAGTACAGACCACCTGCAAGGACACATCTCTGCATGCATCCAGTCAAGTTGCACATGGCCACACTCAAACAGCACCAGAGCACCACACACACATATCATGCAAATCAAATTCATTGATAGTACAACACTCTGGATACTCACATTCAGCTGAAGAAGTTGGTGATGAGCTGTGTGCGGACATCACCATCACCATCATCATCATCATCACTGGCATCGTGGCCCAGGCCTGGATCCTCCACAGGTGGCGGATGTTGGTCATCGTCATCCAGGATGAGAGGCAACTCCTTCCGCACTGCCAGGTTGTGGAGCATGCAGCAGACGATGATAATCTTGCACACCTTTGCTGGGGCATATGGGAGGGCGCCTCCTGTCTTGTCCAGGCAGCGGAAGCTCTTCACCCTCCTGGTCCGACCATGTGCCTCATTGTAGCGCATCTGGGCTGGTGTCACAGGGTTCCTGAGGGGTGTCAGCAACCACGGCATGTTGGGGTATCCCGAGTCACCTACAGACAGACAATTGCACATTAGCCAACATTGAAAAGTGTGCGGAAAGCAACATAGCACAACACACACAATGGTACAAAGTCAGTACACACCAACAAGCCAAGCACGCTGGTTCGGCATCTGTGACATCATCCTCGGGATGCGACTACTCCTCATCACGTAGGCATCGTGTGCAGAACCGGGGAAACGGGCACAAACATGTGTGATGGTCATGTTTGCAAGACATACCACCAGAGCATTGACAGAATGGTAATGTTTCCTGTTCCTGTATGCCTGCTCTTGTGCCTGTGGTGGTACCAAAGCCACATGTGTCCCATCAATGGAGCCAATGACATGTGGCATCCTCCCCAGGGCATAGAAGTCACTCTTGACGTCAGTGAGTCGGTGACGTTGTGGGAAATAGATGAACTGGTTAAGGCATCTCAACATCGCCACCAAAACATCGCGTAGCACACGGCTGAACATAGTCTGTGACATACCACCAGTAGATGCCACAGTGTGTTGAAAGGTACCGGTAGCAAAGAAGTGTAGGGCTGCCATCACCTTCACCTTGGGTGTCAGCGCTGTCGGATACGGCCGGCCAGGCTGCAAATGTGGGTCCAACCGCACTGCCAAATCCTCAATCAGCTGCCTGGTGAAGCGGTACCGTCGGATGCTGTCACGTTCCACCATCGTTGCCAGGTCTGGGAATGGTCGATGGACAGCAGGAGCCCTGCAGTGCAGAGGTGAAGAAGTCAAGATTGTCAGTCACCCCACATATGTGCCATTCACCATACTGTAGTTCACATGCTACATCATCAGCAAACACTAGTACTTGATGTGTGTCTCGTTCTGTTTGGACACATATGGCACCCACATGGACATCATGTAACATCTCTGTTCAACATGTGTGGACAACAGGTCCCAGGGTGTGCTATGTGAAACCATTTGGCTGTGTCACAGTACCCATTTACTGCACTCACATTCCACACACATACCACAGTGACGTCTGGACAGATGCACCATAGGCATCTCAACTCATTGACAGGTAGATTCCCAGGGAGCCTGTCTTGCCACATGGACACTGGCATGACATGGCGTATCATGTACACGTCAGAAAAATCAAACATGACTCCCACAGGTAGTGCCCCCTGTAGCCTCTGCAGGACAGACATGGACGTCAGTGACACACACACACAACATCTAAGTCCATGCACAAACAACGTGGATGTGGAGACTGTCTCCCATTGTGCACATGGAGTCAGACATGTGAAACACAACATGCACACAGACTGCGGAGGGACATGACTATTGTGGCAATGGGCCACCCTGTGATGTACATGCTTTCCCACATGAGCCTTGGGGTATGTGACATGTCATACATATACACAACCTGGAAATGTGACCATGCAACATGCTCCAAAAATGAACAGTTGCACATCGCAGTGGTCATGTGCACGATACACAAAGGACCCTGTCCCCATTAACATGTGCACAGCCTGGGTGTGTCTGCCCCCAAGTGCCAGCCCAAAAACAACATGTACACACCCATACACAGATAAGGTCATGCTGCCACACATGCCTTAGATACAGTGTGGACTGTGTGTGGTGTAGTAGGTGTGCCCCAGAGTCCCTGTAAAGTATATGCGGCTGGCATAGGTTCACCATTGACCAGCATGGTGACACATGCGTGTGACCTGTACAGGGACGCGTTGTACAGCAATGGTCCGATCGGTGTGCCCGCTCGGACCATTGCATTGCATGTGAGCGGGTACGCGTTGTATTGTGGGTATGCGTTGTACAGCAATGGTCCGATCGGTGTGCCCGCTCGGACCATTGCATTGCATGTGAGCGGGTACGCGTTGTATTGCGGGTACGCGTTGTACAGCAATGGTCCGATCGGTGTGCCCGCTCGGACCATTGCATTGCATGTGAGCGGGTACGCGTTGTACAGCAATGGTCCGATCGGTGTGCCCGCTCGGACCATTGCATTGCATGTGAGCGGGTACGCGTTGTATTGCGGGTACGCGTTGTACAGCAATGGTCCGATCGGTGTGCCCGCTCGGACCATTGCATTGCATGTGAGCGGGTACACGTTGTATTGCGGGTACGCGTTGTACAGCAATGGTCCGATCGGTGTGCCCGCTCGGACCATTGCATTGCATGTGAGCGGGTACGCGTTGTATCGCGGGTACGCGTTGTACAGCAATGGTCCGATCGGTGTGCCCGCTCGGACCATTGCATTGCATGTGAGCGGGTACGCGTTGTACAGCAATGGTCCGATCGGTGTGCCCGCTCGGACCATTGCATTGCATGTGAGCGGGTACGCGTTGTACAGCAATGGTCCGATCGATGTGCCCGCTCGGACCATTGCATTGAATGTGAGCGGGTACGCGTTGTATCGTGGGTACGCGTTGTACAGCAATGGTCCGATCGGTGTGCACGCATTGGCTGGGGCCTGGCATGGCAACGGATGCGGTTTTTGAATTTACAACGAGTCTGATGCAGTGAATTCAGTTGGCCAGCCACAACAATGTTGCAAATTCATGGGTGTCATGAAGTTGAATATTTGAAGGATGCTGTGGGCGTGTATTGGAGCTGCTATTCCATGGATTGGCCAGATTCAGAAGATGCTACCGACTTGGACCTATCACTTTGGACACATGGGACAGTATCTGCCTCTGCAGCACACATATAATGCTGGCTGTTCCCCTGAGAGCTCACTTGCCTGCACTACATGCTCCTGGACGACATCTGCCACTACACTGCTGCTGTCTCTGCATCCTCTGGCTGCTGCAATGGCACGTACTGTGGAGAGAGCCCCAGCCTTCACCCATGAGGAGAACCAGGCCCTGCTGGACAGCCTCCTTCCACAGTACAGCAAGCTGTATGGGACACCAGGGGAGCAGGTGAGTGTGCTGTCCACTGCCTCACTAATTGTGCATGTTGCCTGACTAGCAGGATTTACAGTGTGCACACCACTGGCTAGCATGCCCACTGAGTAGTTCGCACCCCCAAAGTGTGTAGTCACTTGCACTGAACAGTTTCAGTGGAGTGACAGTGCATTCAAACAAGGTTCACTACCCATGCAATGATACCATGTAGTAACTGCTGGCAAACTGTCCATAGCCCTCGTTGCACTGCCTGTGTACATCATATGCCCCTGTGATTGAGACATGTATTTCCAACTGTGTGATGCACGGATATGTTGCATGTGTAGTAATGGCCTTTTCACTTTCTCATCCTCACAGGTTGATGCCCATCGGAAGCAGAACATCTGGCTGGACATCGTCCGGGCAGTCCGATCCGTGGGGGTCTACAAGCGCCGGATCCGCAACTGCCAGAAGAGGTGGCAGGACCTTCATGGCTGGACCCGGAGGATCGCAAGGGTCCAGCTGAAGCTGTCGCCTCCTCGCAGGAGGGGCGGACACCGGACCCTGACCCCCCACATGCTCCAGATCCTGCCGGTGGTGTTCCCGGAGCTGGATGGGCAGCTGAAGGGCAGACAGTAGCAAGGAGGGGTGAGTCTAAGACTGCACTGTGAACTCTGTCTAACATGCTATGTGCCCTCCTCTGGCCTGGTTAAACTTCCCCAGTACATCAGTCTTGTTGTCCAGTACCCATGTCCCTCTATTGTAACCTGGCCACTACCCATCTGATGCGCCAGTGTGCTCCTTACGCTCAGGATAATTGTGTCACTTGGGTACAGGGTCCTAGCATTTTGCTTTGCTCAAGGTGGTGACAGATTTTGTTCCCGTGACATTGTGTTTGCCTTCATGGGTGGGTCAGTTGCTCACACAATGCCTGAGTCGTGCTATGTAGTCTGGGTGTAACTTTGATATGTGATCCACTTGCACATCTAATTCACCACATGTCCCTGGGGTATTTGCCACACACCCATTCTGCGGGTGGGTAAATTGTCTGGGCCTCAGGAGTATGTATGTCAAGTGTGTCACACATGCTTAGCCACCTGCCCACTGACCAGGGCTCATCCCTCTTGCAGGTGGAGCCGGACAGTCATGCCTACTACAGGGCATACAATACACTCTGTACTCCCACTCCCATGTATCATCTGACATGCTGTGCTCAGTGAAATGTTGCCTCAGGTGTCTGCCTCTGTGTTGTTGTGCTGTGACTACGTTGTCGTGACTCCTGTGATGTCCTTCGGTTAGGGGTCAGCATGCCATCTGCTATTGGACCATGTGAGACAAGACTTCTGTGACTCATAGGTGTTTGATCACTTGACTGTGCAGACAGGTGTATGAGACTGTGACTTTCAGGCAGCTGTTCATCATTCACAGCACACTGTGAGGTGCTCTGGTTCAGGGAGTAGTGTTTCATGTCTCCCATTTGTCCAAATGGTGTGCAGTGTACAAATACTGGTTCAGAGGATGTGGTTAGTGGGGGATGAACATGTGTACTTGTCAGTTACATTACTTGCCTTCCCCATGTCCTAGGATAGTGACACAGTGCAGACTGTTGTTTGCTGGCTAACATGGCCATGTGACTTGAGACAGTGATGTTTGACTTTGCCGGCATGCCTGTGTCATCATGGCATTAAACTTCCTAAGGGTGATCCTGCAGGGGGGTGACATGTGCAACAGGCACCCCATTGTGGCATTGACTATCCGGACATGGGTGCTTCATGGGGTCTGGTGCTGGTATGCATCACATGCATTTCTGTTTAGGCTCAGGGCGTCCATTTATCCAGACACCTGCACTGACTCAGTGGCAAGTGATGTGAGGTGGGCATGTTCACATACTTCACCGTGTTCTCAGCAATGTCCAACTACTGTGTAGGTGGTGCATGTGTCCACACTGGGGTCTTACCATCAGACGGGCACCAGACAGATGGGTGCAAGGGCAGGAGGGGTGTCTGTTCCATGGCTGACCATCAGACTGACAATTGGCTTCTCCTAATCTGTGTGATGACTTTTGGCAATGTTCTACTAGTGATGCCAGGGCTTGCTCTGTGATGTGCTGTACTTACTGTGGTGTGTGCGGTCAGTGCAGGTGACTGATGTTTGTCAGTTTCCCTAATTGTTTGCAGATACATCCACAGCCACAGGAGGGGACAGCTCCACGGACCAGGAGGAGCAGCGGAGCCAGACTGGGTCAGCGTCCGACGAGTGGTCAGAGGGACCCAGTGGCACGGAGGGCGAGGGGAGCCACACCGAGGAGTCCTCAGCACCATCCACCTCAGCTGAGGACCACAGCAGCTCAGAGGATGACTCCCTTGTGGAGGCGGGTGTCAGCAGCCACCACACCCCAGCTACTCTGTCTGATCCCGCAACCACCACCACCACCACCGCCCTCCCATTGGCTCCCATTCCTGAGGTCCGTGGAGGCTCCCGTGCTCGGGAGCCTGTCTCCTTCAAGCCAGGCACCGCACCCCCTGCCCCTGTGTCCCCTGCTGCCCTGAGTGAGGAGTCTGTGTATCTCCTTCGGCAGCTCCATGTAGGGCAGACAGCAATGCTGACTGTCCTCCATACACACACCACACTGCTGACACAGCTGGTGTCGTTCATGGAGGGCATCTCAATGGGTATGTCTGCCCTACAGAGGAGCAATAGGTCCATGGACTCCTCCCTGACGGCAGCAGTGTCCCTCCTCCAACAGTCCCTCACCCCTCCCACCTCTGCCCCATCCACACTTCCTACCACCCTACCTGTCCAAAGCACATGCACACCTGCACAATCACACCAACACACAGACACGAGCAGCACACACCCACCCAAAACCAAGGCAAGACGTGCACACAAGCATCCTCAGGGGACTGATTCCACACACACAGGGGATGGGGAACTGACACACACACAGGCAACCACAGTCACTCCTCAATCCTCAAGATCCTCTCCCTCCAAGACCCCTTCCCTTGCCTCACCTGCAACCCCACATACACAGCAGCTCTTCCTCTCTGACCTCGGCCTCTTCCCCTCCAATACCGCTGATCCAGCATACCGGGGGAAGAGGAAGTCCACACACAGAGAGGAGAGTGTCCCTCGCCCCTGGACACCCTCCCCCAGGCGCAGGCAGAGTGAGCCCCCCACCCCCAAGTCCCCCCGGACCCGGAAGAGCAAGACCCCGCCACCGCCCTGCATGTCACCCACCCAGTCGCTCACCTCCATCCCCCAGGCCACCACTCCACAGGTTCCACCGCCACACCCTGCCCCAGGTTCCCCCACACTCCGATACTGCATCCCCAAAGTGCTCAGGCCCTCCCCCCCTGCCACTTGCTCTTCCACCCCCAAACCAGCCGCTCTGCCTGTATGTGCCACTGGTGTGGAGACCGTGTCCCCCCCCTCTGTCCTGCCCAGCTCTTCTGCCCCTTGGAGTCATGCACTGCGGTGGAGTCCACAACAACCCCATCTGACTCGGGCACTGCATTGGGGACCCAGCCCACTCCATCTGCCCAGCCCACTGCAGTGGTTGCAGCACCAACACCATCAGACTTGAGCCCTGCGGTGGTGCCGGCCCCCCCTGAGTCAGACACCTCCACTGCAGTTGCCGGTGACACTCCTGCACCCACCTCACCTTCCCTGCCTCCTTCTGGCATCCCCTGATCCTGTCCCTGCGGTGCCTGGCCTGCCCCTCGTATCCCCCTCCAAGGGGGATGTCCCCTGTTGGTACCTGTGCAGGCAAGCAAGTTGTGACAAGTAGTCACACATTACCATGTTGGGACTGTGTATTTGGACTGGACATTGGCCGTTGTTAATTTTGGACTTTTGATTTGAGTTGCACACTTGCTGAATAAAGCCTCTTTTTGTTTACTTGTGGTTAATCTTTGGTGGTACATGATGTAGATGTGTAGTATCATGCATTTGCTGTTGTAATTGTGTTCAGATCAGGTAAATGAAGTTTTGCTGTGATGGGCTCCATGTGGCCCATGGGATATGTGTCCTAATATAGTCTGGATCTATAGCATCCCTTGCTGCAGTCTGAGGGTGTAATGTTCAGCATTTGACACAGGGATGTACGTTTAGCATTTGTATATTACCATCTTTGTCCTACACTGTTGCACATCTGTTGGGCTTACCACTGTCCAATGTTCCTAGTACCCTGACTGTGTGCCCGTCTCCACTGGACATGCAGTTTTGCACATCAATTTTGGAGGACTCATCTGTGTATACAGTACAACTGGATTGCCACGTGTTTTGGGTGTATGCAGATGACTGACGTGACACTCCCGTACCCAGGCTGATGTGAGCAGAGGCTTCTGTGTGTTGTAGTTGTTGACTCACTGACGGAGTGTCCTGCTGATATGTTTGAGTCGTGCACAGACAAGGTTTGGCACAGCGGAGCTTCCACAGGAGTGGAGTGCCCTCATGGCTGTGTGTAATCTGGAGACATTGCGTGTGCCCGTGTTGTGTGTTGTGTGAGCATGTCTGTGCATGTTCCCTTCCCTTTTCCTACACAGGCTGTGTCCCTAGGGATGTTCCTGTTTCTGATGGTTGCAGAGTTGGTATGTGTTCATCCAGCATCTTGGACCTGGTTTCTCCGTGATGTGGTTGCATGGCAAACTGATGTTCATGAGGTTGTCATCCCAGGTTGTCTTTGTTGTCAGGGCTGGGGATGTGGGCAAACGCAGATGGGACACATTCAGGATTCCCCTTGGCACTTGTTGTTTACACAAGTAATGTGATTTTGAGTTTGTGTTAGCTTTCAGTGATTGTGACGCGTTGTGTGTGTGACTGCTGCCACTCCTCAGGGTCAGAGCTGCAATGTCGGAAGTTGTGTACGTGTGTTCTTTGTGTCTCACCTTGGCTTCTTCGTTGGTGTGTGACTATGGCCAGGATCCCATTGTTTGTGGTGGATTTCACATCATGCGCATGTACGGCGTACTGTGCAGTGTGTCATGCATAGACGAGTCATGTTGAGTGGGCATGTGTGATGGGTTTCTGCACCTTAGTTCCCCCCACCACTCCTGGGATTGTCATGGGTGCATGTGCAATGTCACTAGTCCATGTGAGCTTCACTGCTGCACATTGGTGGAGATCAGGGTGTGTGGTGTTGAGTGTGCAAATGTGAGTTGTTGCACGGCTAGACCACTACCTCCATATTGGCCTTGGCTGGCAGGCCCTGCTGATTGATTGGAGCTTGTGTAGGTGTGATGGTAGTTTGTAGCTGAGGACACATGGCTGTGGTTCACAGTGTGATCAACATCTACCTTTGTCATCACAGTGGAATTGTCATGCAGGCTAGTGTCTGCACAATGTGGGGTCCCTGGGGGTAGTGCTGTGGTGGGTGTGTCTCTTGCTGTGTTAGTTGCTATTCCTACAAGCTTGTGTGACATGTGTAATTTGGGCTCCCTCTCATCTGACAATGCCAGATTTCCCACATAGGGGAATCCAATCCATGAGTTACTTGTGTGTGGCACTGTATACACATCTGTGTAATTGGGATTCAGGCCTCCTCATGTGTTGTGTGGTTGCCTGGGGACACTGGCACACACCCCCATCACCTGTTGTCTTTGATAGGATGTGTGAGTCTGCCTGTTTGTGTCAGTGCATTTGCATCACTGCATTGGCATTTCTGTAATGTGCCATTGGCTGTATGTGGTTTGGTGATTTTCCCCTGCTCTCCCTGGTACTCCTGGGTCATCAGTCAGCACAATGATCATGGTTTGTATGTCCCATTGCTGCCATGGTATGGTATTTGCTCACCTGACATCCACAGTCTCCACAGATTATATACATTTGTGTGTCCATAGGTGCAGATATGTGGGTCAGCATCATGATGGTCACTTCTGTCATTGTGGAATCGGCTGATTGTTGGCAATGTGGTCCCCCATGTGTGATGTTTGTATGCACATGGACATAAAGCGATGTTTCTGTGACACTGCACTGTTAGCCTCCCCCAATATATGTTGCAATGGGACACAAGCAGTACTATGCCACAGATGTTTTGGTTGTTGTGTGACCAGGATTCATCCATTCAGTTTGTCTTTGGCAGCTTTTACCATGCCTACACTTACCTTATGATCACCGTGGTGATGGGGCTTTAGGCACCATTGCCACACTGATCAAAGGGTCCATCAGCCTTGGACCCCACACTTACCTTTTGGTGACTGTGGTGATGGGGCTTTAGGCACCATTGCCACACTGATCAAAAGGTCCATCAGCCTTGGACCCCACACTTGCCTTTTGGTGACTGTGGTGATGGGGCTTTAGGCACCATTGCCACACTGATCAAAAGGTCCATCAGCCTTGGACCCCACACTTACCTTTTGGTGACTGTGGTGATGGGCCTTTAGGCACCATTGCCACACTGATCAAAAGGTCCATCAGCCTTGGACCCCACACTTACCTTTTGGTGACTGTGGTGATGGGGCTTCAGGCACCATTGCCACACTGGTCAAAAGGTCCATCAGCCTTGGACCCCACACTTACCTTTTGGTGACTGTGGTGATGGGCCTTTAGGCACCATTGCCACACTGATCAAAAGGTCCATCAGCCTTGGACCGCACACTTACCATTTGGTGATTGTGGTGATGGGGCTTTAGGCCCCATTGCCACACTGACCAAAAGGTCCATCAGCATTGGACCCCACACTTACCTTTTGGTGACTGTGGTGATGGGGCTTTAGGCCCCATTGCCACAGTGGCCATGGTCGGCTTGTATTGTGGAGGTCACCCACTTTTATGTGTGACACATGTGTTAGTGGGTCACATTGTATGTTCATTGTCATGTTTAGTGTTGTAGGCATTTGACATGGACTACACACGCTTGTCATGTTGTTTGGGTGGATGTAATTTTCTGTTATTCCTTATGTGGGAGTAGGCTGGTTGTGTCATGCATTACCCGCCCTATGAGTAGGGTTGGTGGTAGTGATAGGCATCCAGCCCCCCATGAGTAGGGGGTGGTAGTGATAGGCATCCAGCCCCCATGAGTAGGGGGTGGTAGTGATAGGCATCCAGCCCCCCATGGGTGGGGATGGTAGTAGTGGCAGCCATCCAGCCCCCTATGGGTGGGGATGGTAGTAGTGGCAGCCATCCAGTCCCCCATGAGTAGGGGGTGGTAGTGATAGGCATTCAGCCCCCCTGAGTAGGGGTGGTAGTAGTGATAGGCATCCAGCCCCCATGAGTAGGGGGTGGTAGTGATAGGCATCCAGCCCCCCTGAGTAGGGGTGGTAGTAGTGATGGGCATCCAGCACCCCTGAGTAGGGGTGGTGGTAGTGATAGGCATCCAGCCCCCCATGAGTAGGGGGGGTGGTAGTGATAGGCATCCAGCCCCCCATGAGTAGGGGGGGTGGTAGTGATAGGCATCCAGCCCCCCTGAGTAGGGGTGGTAGTAGTGATGGGCATCCAGCACCCCTGAGTAGGGGTGGTGGTAGTGATAGGCATCCAGCACCCCTGAGTAGGGGTGGTGGTAGTGATGGGCATCCAGCCCCCCATGAGTAGGGGGGGTGGTAGTGATAGGCATCCAGCCCCCCCCTGAGTAGGGGTGGTAGTGGTGATAGGCATCCAGCCCCCCATGAGTAGGGGTGGTAGTAGTGATAGGCATCCAGCCCCCCATGAGTAGGGGGGGTGGTAGTGATAGGCATCCAGCCCCCCCTGAGTAGGGGTGGTAGTAGTGATGGGCATCCAGCACCCCTGAGTAGGGGTGGTGGTAGTGATAGGCATCCAGCCCCCCATGAGTAGGGGGGGTGGTAGTGATAGGCATCCAGCCCCCCCCTGAGTAGGGGTGGTAGTAGTGATGGGCATCCAGCACCCCTGAGTAGGGGTGGTGGTAGTGATAGGCATCCAGCCCCCTATGGGTGGGGATGGTAGTAGTGGCAGCCATCCAGCCCCCCATGAGTAGGGGGGGTGGTAGTGATAGGCATCCAGCCCCCCATGAGTAGGGGGGGTGGTAGTGATAGGCATCCAGCCCCCTCTTGAGTAGGGGTGGTAGTAGTGATGGGCATCCAGCACCCCTGAGTAGGGGTGGTGGTAGTGATAGGCATCCAGCCCCCTATGGGTGGGGATGGTAGTAGTGGCAGCCATCCAGCCCCCTATGGGTGGGGATGGTAGTAGTGGCAGCCATCCAGCCCCCCATGAGTAGGGGGGGTGGTAGTGATAGGCATCCAGCCCCCCATGAGTAGGGGGGGTGGTAGTGATAGGCATCCAGCCCCCCCCTGAGTAGGGGTGGTAGTAGTGATAGGCATCCAGCCCCCCATGAGTAGGGGTGGTAGTAGTGATAGGCATCCAGCCCCCCATGAGTAGGGGGGGTGGTAGTGATAGGCATCCAGCCCCCCCTGAGTAGGGGTGGTAGTAGTGATGGGCATCCAGCACCCCTGAGTAGGGGTGGTAGTAGTGATGGGCATCCAGCACCCCTGAGTAGGGGTGGTGGTAGTGATAGGCATCCAGCCCCCCATGAGTAGGGGGGGTGGTAGTGATAGGCATCCAGCCCCCCCCTGAGTAGGGGTGGTAGTAGTGATGGGCATCCAGCACCCCTGAGTAGGGGTGATGGTGGTGGCAGGAATCCAGGCCCCTATGGGTGTGTATGGCATTGGTGATGCCCATCCCACCCCTATGATTGTGCATTTGCTAGTGTACGTCATTTGTGCATCCCTATGTGTGTGTGACATATTTTAGGTACGTGTAGTTAGTTTGTACTGTTGGTGTTTGACTTACCGTCTGCGCCGTACGCGTCCGAATCGGTCCCGGTAATAGATGTAGAGTATTGGTAGGACCTGCGCGATGGGATTCATGGTTGGTTCGTCTCGTTCGGGTTTCGCGTGTCTTCGACTCGTACTCGTCGCTGGCTTGTTCGTCTCGTAGCCGTGGATCGTTTAGTGACGCGAAACGGAGCTTATGTGCGGCTCTCCCGGATGCTGAAACGTGCCGGACGTAGCGATGGGTTCGGCTCGTACGGAAGACGCATCGTACTAGTCCGGCCGGAAGGTGCTGTGTATTTGGTTCCGTGCGACTCGATTCGGCGTTTACGGATCCGGCTCGGGCGGAGAAAAGGAGCTGGATTGGGTAAGTTCGGCTCGCTCGGAATCTGGGCTGTTATGCGCATCGTACTTGTTCGTTCGGTAGAGTGTTCGAGTTGGTCGGGAAACACGCGTTCGGCTGGTAGTTTTTCCGGACGAATACTGTTAGGTGCGCTTCCGGCCCGAATCGGAATCGGCCCCTTAATCAGTAGCGGCCCGTGGTGGGAGTGCTGCCGGGCGCTGACGTGGGGCGGGGGAGGGGCAGGGTGGGGGATAGTAAACTACGGATTACGGCCGATTAGAGGTAAGTAAACATATAAATAAATAAAACGAATTTCGTTGCGCGCGCAAAGAAATTCGTTTTATTTATTTATATGTTTACTTACCTCTAATCGGCCGTAATCCGTAGTTTACTACCTCCCACCCTGCCCCTCCCCCGGCCCACGTCAGCGCCCGGCAGCACTCCCACCACGGGCCCCTACTGCATTTAATACATATATTTTAAAATAATGAAAAAACTTAAAAAATAATGTTAAACATACATATAAAATACATAACACTAAAAAAAAAATCAATATTATTTACAACTATATTTTTGCTAACGATATTAATTACTTCGATATTACTTACTTCGATATTTAAAAAATCGATATTACTTACTTAAAGTCGATATTCTGGTCAACGATATTCTTGACTTCAATATTCTGTCCCTACGATATTAAAAACTCGATATTAGTGTAGGTCGATATTTAAAATTCGATATTTTGACTGCACACCGAGCTATTTAGCTCCTGGGTGACAATTGAAAGCTCATGCAAACAGCTTCTTGAGGCTTTAGGCAGGTAAAAGGTGACTTGAAAAGTAGCTTTTGTAGAATATTTAGAACTAATCCAACTTTACCAATGAATTGTATTTGTAATACATATTTTGCAAACTTCAGGAATAAACCTTTTTGCCAGATCTTAGGAGGAAATACCATTATTTGATTTAATACTAACTCCCAATGCTTTCTTATGCAACAGATAACCCTACTACAATGAAAATAGCTTTTTGGGCCTTGTCGTTGTAAGTGCATGTTTTACATTAAACCTTTACATGTCCTACTTTTATATATCATACGTTGTTCCTTATTGGACGTTGAGGCTTACTTAGGGATGCCTTAATCCTATTTAGGCCTGTCGAAAAGTGTTACATTGTCACTTTAGTGGTAGCACAATTTGTTCTGCAGTCTGCAAGTGACCCTGGGTGTACTTCATACCATATGCTAGGTGTAAGAAATCGGGTACTGATTGAGTGGAGTGAAACCCTACTCAAGCACGAACCAAAATCCTTTACTCAAAGGTAAAGTGTGAAGTATCTGTCAAAACAGTAACACAGTGAAAACACACCACAAAAGGATCCCACACCAGATTAGGAAAATAGAGTAATTTTTAATAAATAATACAAGACCAAAAGGACAAATATCCAATAAGTATAACTGAAGATATGCAATTTCAAATATTTCAGCAAAAATAATGCCATAAGTCACAAACCGCCAACTGTGGATATCTGGTTGCTTGGGACTAGGACAAAGTTACAAGTTCAAGCTGACCACAAGGAAGCGCAGGCCAACTACAGGGACCCAGTTGGGCCTGCTGAACGAGAGTATCTTAAATCCTGGTTGCCGAGCATTGCAAGGGCCCATGCTGAGGATGTATCACACAGCCAGGGCGATGCATCGGTTCCGAGGTGCTGCAAAACTGCGATGCGAGGTCCTGTTCCACCGTCGAGGATCCCATTGATGAGGGCTTGCGATGCTAAGTCAAGTGTCGAGGAAACATCTTGCAGTTGAGGCAAAGCATCAGTTGTGAAGAGCTGTGAGTCTGTGATGTGAGAATCTGTATCATCATCGAGGCTTCCGTCGACAAGAGATTTGCAATGCAAGGCCCTCGTGGGCAAAGCTTAACACAGGCGGCAGTTGCGATGTCCGGCTGCGAGGTTAATGCTGAGTCCTTGCGCTGAGGTAACCCTCACAGACAGATATGATGCATTGGTTCTGCTCGGGATTGTGCCCCACAGCAGAGGAGAAGCGTTGGTTTTGCTGGGTCGACAGATGGACTGGCAAAGCACATTTAGGCCCACTTTCAAAGTTCCAGGACTGAGGTGGCACCACTTGGCAGGGTAGGACTCCTAGATGACAGAGTCCAGTTGATGGGTTCATGGTTGTTGGAGCCTTCTGTCCCTGAGGCTCTAGTCAGGAGGCCAGCCAACTAGCCCTTAGAGTAACTCTGCGATCCTGGGTTCAACAGATGCAGGTCCAGTCCTTCTCACCCAGGTAAGAGGGCAGTAGGTCTTCACGGCAGGGCAGCAGTCCTTCAGAACAGCACTCCAGCAGAGTGGCAGTCCTTTCAGCAGTGCAGCAATTCTTCTTCCTGCAGAGTATCCACAGGTCCAGAAGAATACTGAAGAAGTGGTGTCTGATGGCCAATATTTATGCCTGGACCTTCCTTTGAAGTGAAAAAAGCTTCTAGGGGTTTCCCTTTGAAGTCCACAGCCTGTCGTCCCTGCCAAGGCTCCAGACTAAGTACAGGGGATATGCAGAGCTTTGTGTGGAGGCAGGACACAGCCTATCCAGGTGTAAGTAGGGCTGTTCCCAGCTCACCCCCCACCATCCTGCCAGTAATGACCCATTCAGGCACACCTAAGCACTCTATTGTGTTTGGCTGTCTAGGAAGAATACACATAGCTCAACTGTCAGCTACACCCAGTCACTTTGCCCAGAGGCAAATTTCAAGCACTATATGGCTAAGGCAGGAAAATACCAACTTTCTAAAAGTGCCATTAATAATATTGTAACTTAAAATCTGACTTTACCATAAAAGAGGATTTTTCATTACAATTCCAAAGAGACCAAACATGAACTGGTAACCTATTTCCATTTGGAAATTACAGCTTATTAAATGTAATAAGGTAACTCCAATGTTAATGTATCGGAGAGGTAGACTTTGAATAATGAAAAACAAATTTTAGAGTTTTTACTACCAGGACATGTAACACTTACAATTACATGTCCTACCTTTTAAATACATTGCATGCTGTCCTCTGGGCTGTCCAGGGCCTACCCAAGGAGGGACTAATATCACTTAAAAAGGAAGATTTGGGCATGGTAAAATATTTATTTTACCTGGTCGAAGTGGCAGTTTAAAACTGCACACACAGGCTGCAATGGCAGACATGTTTGTAAGGGCAACTTAAGTGGGTGGCGCAACCAGTGCTGTAGACCCACTAGTAGCATTTAATTTACAGGTCCTGGGTACATTTAGTACCACTGTAGTAGAGACTTGCAAGTAAATTAAATGTGTCAATTGGTTATAAGTCAATTTTACAATATTTAGAGGAGAGAACACAAACACTTACACTGGTTAGCAGTGGTCAGAGTCCTAAGGCCAACACAAACAAGATTAGCAAGAATTGAGAAGGAAAGCAAAACGTCTGGAGATGACCCTGCAGAAAGGGCCAATTGCAACACTAGGCATTTACGGGTAACTTAAATGGGCTAATTAGAAGTATAGCCAATTTTACATGTTTTAGATGTCACAGTACATGCACAGGAGACTGAGTAGAAGTGTCCCAGTGCACAGAGCCACAAACCCAGAAGTATCAGTCCAAAAGATATTAGCGATCATGCAAAAAGAGGCATTTTCTTACAGCTTACGTCTCTGTCTCATTGCAAATTGACATTTGCCAACATCTTACCTTTAAGTTCTTCATTAAGAGAAAATGGCAACATCACAGACAATAATGATCTATAAAATTCAACTGGCAACCCTATGGAGGAAAGATGTTCAGCTCTGTTATGACAGCCTGCATGTTCTTTTTTTAGCACGTCTTTGGAAGGATCTTGGTTGACATGAATGATCAATGGAAATTAGGAAACTTCATGAAGAATTCTATAACATGTTCAGTACAAATTCTTTAATTCCCTCTTCTTGACCATCTGCTTTAACATTCATCTCTTTGAGATGAATCTATACAGTCATATAATTTTCTCTGTGTGTTTCTGCTGCAGGCATGCAATAGGATCATTCTCTTCTCCATCTTTTCTGATGCTGATGTCAGTCCTTTGAATCAACTTCATGTTTTGTGTTTTGCCCTTGAGATTTAATCATTAGGATCCTTTTCAGTATTTTTCCATACTGGTTTTTAAATCAACATTGCTATGGCACCTTAGCGTAAGCTACATCTTCAGAATATCCTGTGCTATCCATTGCTACGGCTGCTAGCTTCCTTTTTTGGCATTCAACCTTAAATAATATGCCCACTATACATGGGGGTTCAGCAGACTTTCTCTAAGACTATTGGCTACACAAAGGTAACCAGGATGGATGACTATGTAAAAGGTTTATCTTGCTTTTATTGACCTTTGCATAATTTTCTGGGACTTCCATATCGCTCACTGTGCTAGGTTGCGTTCTTCTACCTCAATATACTGCTATGTGCCGTTTTCTATTGAGAAGTATTAATTTCCATCTGCCTCTCCATATGTCACACTCAGGGAGCTTTAAACATGAACGAAACCCACCTCTCTTCACACGCTTGTTCAATAAATTACCCTAGAATTATACATTTGCTTCATATACACAAACTAGTGTTAATTGGAGTCAACAATTATTATCAAAAATTCTCCTTAAATAGGATGAATTTCCTTAATACAAAATATATGCATATAAACAGACTTCTTTTTCTCCAATCATTTTAGACACCTATTTCAATGATATAAATTCAGTCTATCGCTCCCACTACCTATGTATTCATCCCCTCATAAAAAGTCAAACCAGACATTCATCCAGCACACATACCATACACCCTACATCTAAAAATCAAAGTACATACAGTGAACCAATAATGTCATTAATCATTCAAAATGGTACATCATTATAAATTCTTCCAAGCCATTGCTTCCCTTTACATAAACATGAGTACATACTACTCATTTCCTTGATTCTTTTTTATGATAGATCACAAAACAGATTATGGCCTGCTATAAAGGCACTGTATGTCTTGGTATTGTGGTTCCAACTTCTGTGCCGACGCACATTTTGGTGAAACCCATCAGACACTGTACACCTTCTTCAGGGCACTTAACCACCCACCAAAAATGAAACTGGGGATGACATGGTAGTACTCCCAATATCCTAATCCCAATAATCATTTCACGTCCGTTTGTTTGTGTCGTGAGGGTTTTTTACCCTCAGGACAGGAAAAAGTAGATGCATGGTATGAGAATATTATTCTATGGATTAATAGTGGCTGTGTATATACCCCTTTGAGATTCTATCTTGTGTGCAGTAAGTTGGATACACATGCATTGCCTGAGAACATTTGGGAAAATGTTGTGGCACACTCTTTGGAGATATGCATCCTTAAATTACCCAGAGGTGGAGGATGAACTTTTGATTACATTGGCCCTGAGACCCAGAAGTTATGAGCTTAAAACAGAATCCTATACGGTGTGAAAGAATTGTTGGGATTAGGGTATTAGGAGTTCTCCCATGTCATACCTATACTGTATGAAGCAAATCTAAAAGTGTTTGCATGAGAAGCATTGGAAGAAAGTAAATCAATTCATGCCAAACAATCAACATACAACAGATAGGTGCATAATGAGACACAGAAGTGCATCATACAAGGAAGAAGAAAGGGAAAACCAGAAAGAATAATCTGTCTAGAACCGAGACAATTTCTTGTTTAACAGAAAGTATCTCTTTAATTGTGGATTAGTGGAATATGTGATGCTTTCCTTTCTCAATTATAATAAAAATGTAATTTTTCAAAGATGGTGGATCAGCTGCAATTCAATTTTTCTAAATCAAGAATTCAACAAACATCAATACTTGGTGAATAACATTCAATAAATAAATAAATAAATCTGTATTTGTAAAGCGTGAACTACTCACCCTTACGGGTCTCAAGGCGCTGGGGGCCGTCGTGGAAATTAAGTGAGCTATTGCCCAGAGTCACATGGTGCTGAGCTGAGCTGCCGCCGGAGCCAGGGATTGAACCGTGAGCCCTGTGCTTCGAAGTCAGCTGCCCTGGCCGCTGCACCACACCTCTCCACTCAATCCACTCTTCTTCGAAAACTCATTCAAAATAATGTAGAATAAAACATTCGGATGAAGAAGAAATATCAATTCACCCAAAACTAAACAAATTTAAGCAGCATCAATAAGATAAACCAAGTTTCTTGAATCCTACTGGAATAAATGTAATGTAACTTTTTATGTCAATAGGGATTTCAGAGTAACTTTTTACAAGATTAGTCTACCTTGATCACCCACTGAATATTTATTTCCAGTATCCCATACTGAGCTTGTAAGAAAGGGTACTATTAATTTCAGGTACCATAACAGCTAAGATGTCGAAAAAAACAACACAATAAAAATACCACTCCAAATTATCAAAATTGAGTAAAATGTAATAAAATTACACTAAAACAATACAAATCCTATCGGGTAACCAGAAATATGTATTACTAAAGATCTAAGGCAAAAAGAAAAAGTAAAGTTTCAATCAATGGTAATTTTTGGTGGATAACAGGTGTTATTTCATGCCGACCACAATGAAGCACGGTTAAATACGTCATGCAGGTGTGTCCTAGTCAAAGATTTTACTATAATGCTTAGTCTCTAAAATGGGAGTCAAAATCATTCAGCAAGGCAAGGTTGCAAAGGGTATCAGAGAAAGTCTTCTCAAAAGCATACAGCCATTGGAAGAGAGCCCACTGAAGTCAATGATTTTGGCGGGAAAAGTTTTGAGCTGGAAAAGTTCAAATTTTACACCTGAGAAAGCCCTTCCAACAGCTGGATACTTGCCCCCCCTCCCCCCTCCACCTTTACACAGTCAAGATTTCTGCGTTCAGACGTAGTCTCTTTTTTGGACCTCAGAATCCACCAGCCAGCTGTATTCAACAATGAGTTCTCACTGTGAGCCTACTGAAATGGATTTGCTGCTGCAAAGAAGGTCCAAGAGAACAGAACCTGTTTCATCAGCCCATAAAAGTCACAGTTTTATCAGATTTCATGTTTGGTCCCGGTCCTTCGTAGCCTAGAAGTCAGAATTTTCAAAATTCCCACAGTCTTACAGAGATTGCAAGAGAAGTCCAGTTAGACAGAGCCAAGGGTCCCAGGACCTCAGGGACAGCCCACAGTGACCAGGAATAACTTCGTCAGAGGCCACAAAGAGGTCCCAGTCCCAGTCCAGGTCCGGTTGCAACTAGTTAAATGGGCACATCAGAAAAATGCCTCTTGCAGCTTTGTGTGTCCCTGTAGCCACACAGAAGATTAGCCTGACCCTTGGAGTCCAGTTCTTTGTCCTGGGTACAAGTGGGAGCAGGTCCAGTCCTTCAGGTCTCCTCCCAGTTCTTAAACAGCAGGGTTAGTCCTTCTGTTCTTCCAGAGGTCCAGAAAGTGTTCTGAGGAAGTGCCTTGATGTGCCACATTTATGATTGGCACTTGCTAGTCAGTGGGGGTGACTCCTTGCTTTTCCTTAACCAATGGGGTAAAAGTTTCCAAAGGTCACCTTACCCACTTTCTCAGCAATTGCTGTTTGCCCTACTGCAAACAATACCATAATGCACCTTACTCCTAAATTCCAAGATGGGGAAACCGTTTCTCCTCTATGCAGGACCTGGGTGCCCGCCCGGATGTGTGCCCAGGGTAATGAGAAGCCCACTCCCTTATGGTCACTTTACAGTGGTTCTGGGGGTAATTCCCCTACCACTGGGTTTGGAGTAAGTCTGGCTAGGGGAATAGAGGTTTGCCTTCTCCAGGTCTCACTTTACATTTACTTATGAAAGAGAAAGCCCTCTGCAAGGTAATGAAGTCCTCGGTCCACCCTAAGTGGTCTTCCTGCAAGGGTTAAAAAACACCTCGATCACCTAGGTCATCTTTTCTGCACTGGGAGCAGTTTAAGCACCTCATTATGGTCAAGCACCGACAGGGCAGCTGCTGTTAGGTTAATGCAAATTAGCCTCCAGGAGCTTTAGGCTGGAAAAGGGTAACTTTCTAAAGGTTATTTTTTCAATATAGTTATTCAAAATACACTGTTCCATTGGACTGCATTTTAATAAATATTAAAAATAGTAGTTGTAATTTTTTCTAGCTGGTCATGAAACCATAACCAACACAATTAATATTTTAATCTGTACTCTAGTATTCTATTAGGACAAACAAAAAACAAAAGGGGGAGTGAAGAGGGGTGAGGGTAGAATCGTCCTCCTCTTGGTACTATTATTCAACAAAAAGATCCTACCACTAAAATATATTATATACTTTCTTGTTTGAAAGATTATAATTATAATGATGGTGTAGAAAAAAGTGTTAGACCCCTACAGTTATTCAAAAGGGGAACACTGTGTTTTTTAAAATACCCCTCACACACTGAAAATTAATTCAGTGTCATGCTTCATCATAGGGGTCTTCCCGTCCCTCTATGGGGCGGGGCATGCTACGACCTACGTAGACGTGGGAGCACTTAATTAAGTGAAAAAAGCTATGTGTAGTGCATTTGTGGTAGGGTCGGGAAAGATAGTGGTGCAAAGTTAAAAGTATTCGTAACGGAGGTGTGCTGACCCCGTCTAAGGCGTTTCCTGATCTGTACATGATCTCCGACTAAAAATAGAGGAGACGTTTCTTCTTAGACACATCGTATACTGGGAAAGGACTGACGGGTCCTGTTTTGGGACACCTGGATTGGAAGTGCGTTCATTGGTGAATAACACAAAGAGATGAAGGGATTAATACCTTGAATACATCTATAAAGGCACTTATCGGCTTTTTGTCTGGGATAATTTTGAAGTTTTCCCAGTGTACAGTAGATGGAACACTTTACACTTGCGAGCTAACCTGAGAATGGGAGACTAATTTATCCCCATATTGGACTACACGTGTATTTGATTGCAGTGGAAATTGGTGCTATTACCTAGAGAAGAGTTTCATTTTTCGTATGGGAGTTACTTATTCCTGTCCTGAGGAAGGTGGTGTTTTAAAGCAACTTTATCCACCGAAACGCGTCGACGCTTATTTGGAGAGGCATACTATAGATTGTGCTGACAATTTGTTTGGTTATTGACAAAACGCTATATATATGCAATATACTTCAAGCAATTGATCTGGATCTAATGTGTTAGTCTCTATGTGCGATTAGAAACTATCTTTCTAGCTGTTTCTCCCTTCTATCTTTGTTTTCGTTATATGTGTTTTAATTGATGATTTTAATAAATGTTGTATGTATATGATAATGTAGAAGAATTTATGTAGATACAATTTTTAAATGAATTGCAATAAATATTTTTATAACTAGAGACACTTGGCTTTTAATGGTTGTGTTGTGGTGAGTTATATGCTGTAAGAGTGTATGTTTGTGGATGTATTGAATCAGCCAAAGGGGACTTTATTTTTGACTACGGTCTTCTGGCGCCCTACTCCTTTGGTGGTTAAGGGGCCCCTCTCCCTTACTTTGTGACAAAGTTAAAAGTAACCTGGCTAGTGGAAAAAATATAATTTATTGCCTTCCCTAGCTGGAAACATTAAAAATGGGGAGACGTAGAGGGTATACTATTATGAGTTGCCTTCTACTGGGTCAACATGTTTCAAAAGCCATCCCCTTGGCTTTCTTCTTCAGGACCATACGCGATCCCTACTCCACTCTCACATTAAATAATGTGTAATTCATGTGCCTAACAATGTGTAGTCACAATGCATGCTAAAAATGACCATGCAAAAAACATCTGTCGACGGAGTCACAAGAAGGTAATACCCGGGAGAGTGTGCAGCCTTGACTATTGTTTGACTACAGGCGCCCTCCCCTTCGGTGACAACTCATGAGGCAATAACTCCCTTGAACTAATGTTATAGAAAAATACCAAATAGGTATGTTTTTTGCATGCTCATTTTTAGCATGCATTGTGACTACTAGCCAGGTTACTTTTAACTTTGCACCACTATCTTTCCCGACCCTACCACAAATGCACTACACATAGCTTTTTTCACTTAATTAAGTGCTCCCACGTCTACGTAGGTCGTAGCATGCCCCGCCCCGTAGAGGGACGGGAAGACCCCTATGATGAAGCATGACACTGAATTAATTTTCAGTGTGTGAGGGGTATTTTAAAAAACACAGAGTGTTCCCCTTTTGAATAACTGTAGGGGTCTAACACTTTTTTCTACACCATCATTATAATTATAATCTTTCAAACAAGAAAGGATATAATATATTCTCTTAGGACAGCCAGGGCCTTCCAAAGTGAAAATATTATTTGGGGTATTGTCACTGCAGGGACATAGTGACTTTATTTTTCTCCATGTTCCACTTTTAAATAATATGTATCCTACCTTGTGGTGTGCAAGGCCTACATAGGGGCGACCTATTCATCTTTAAAGATCGCTTTTCCCCCTGTCAGAATGGCTATTTTGACACATTAGGTTGCAGGTAAACAGCAGCAGTTATGCTATATTGATAGCCCTGAAGCCATACATTCCTGTGTCACACTAGTGGCTAGCACAATAAGTGCTGCAGTCCACAGGTGGCATACCAATTGCACAGTTTTTTACGCCATACACTATGGATTTATAGGAGTTATGTGCAAAATGTGGCCCATGTTCTTTGACCATATCTATTGTATGGCAGTACTCCTATTAGTTATAATGGGTGTGTTTAAAAATGCCCCTCTCTGAAGGGTCTCCCCAAACCTTTTTGTCTTACTCCTCTTCTTTTTCTGACCTCATTTCTGTTGGCTTCAGGACCCTGAGCACTTTACCACTGCTAACCAGTGCTAAAAGACATGTGCTATCTCCTCTGAGCATTGTAACATTGCCTTATACCCAATTGCCATATTTAATTTACTTATAAGTCCCTAGCAAAGTGCACTACATATGCTGAGGGCCTGTAAATTAAATGCTCCTAGTGGGCCTGCAGCACTGCTTGTGCCACCCTCCTACATAGCCCTCTAACCATGTTTTTGGCCTGCCTTTCCAGAGACTGTGTGTGCAGTTTTAAACTACCATGTCGGTCTGGCAAGTTGCACCTCTTGCCAAGCCTAAACCTTCCTTTCTTAATACATAAACATCCCCCCTAAGGTAGGCCTTGGACAGCAGAGAGGGGAGGCTGCAATGTATTTTAAAAGTAGGACACTTATCTTTTACGTTTTACATGTCCTGGTTGTGAAAAACTCTTAAAAACAATTTTTCACTACTGCAAAGCCTATCTCTCCCATAGGATAACATTGGGATTACCCTATTACATTTTTTAAGTGCAATTTCCAATTGTGAAGAGATAGACTTTTCAAGTTTGGTGTCACTGGACTCACAATTTATAATCGCAATTCATGGTGAAGTTGGATTTTAAATTACAGTTTGGCAAATGCCACTTTTAGAAAGTTGACATTTACTTACTTTTTCCATTTTTGGGACCTTCTGCCTGTCTATGTTCAGTCTGGGTTAGGTGACAGCGGGAATTTGTGTTCTCCCTTGAGACAGCCACACACAAAGGGAGCTGAGGTGTGCCTTGATGGGCCTTCCAGGGAGATAGGAGGGAGGAGCTGCGCACCGCCTCACACTTACACCTGAATAGGCTGTGTCCTGTACACACAGAAAGGACTGCATACCCCTCTGCAGTGAGTCTAGAGCCATGGCAGGAAGGGTGGACCTCAGTGCACTTCAAAGCTTTCTTTGAAGTTTCCCCCACTTCAAAGGCACAACTGGGTATATGTCTTGGACCTATTACACCATGACTTTAGTACATCTCTGGATCTGTCACCACTCTGTCAGGAGGAAGATGAACTGCTGTGCTGCTCAAGGACTGCCACACTGCTGGACTGCTGTTTGCTGAACTCCTGTCTTGCTGTGTTGCCCTGCTGCCTTTTGCTCTCTCTTGCCTACGTGAGAAATAAATAAATAAAACAATAAATAAATACAAAATAAAATAAATAAATCCGTATTTGTAGAGCGCGAACTACTCACCCTTACGGGTCTCAAGGCACTGGGGGCCGGTGTGGTGTTGTCACTGTTGTACTGTTTGAAGTGTTGCACAAATACTTTACACATTGCCTCTATGCCTAACTAGCAGAGGGTGAACACAGTGTTATTACTTACCCTGACTTGGATTGTGGTTCCTGCTCAGACAGGGTTCATACCTCTGCCAACCAGACACTCAATTTCTAACAGATGGTTTTAATTGAAATTGATTCAGAAACATAGATGTCCCCTTTGTTCATGGTATCATGTCATAATAAAGTAATTTAATATCCATGAATAATTTCTGAATTACTGATATTGTACATCGTTCAAAAATAGTTGAGTTAAGTAGAAGCTGTCATCATTTACTATTCATTCTTGACAAGTAGATAAAAGAATATAGCTCTCAATTATGCTGCTTCATGCAAAGAATGGATAAAGAGCATGTCCATCTGCAGGGAACCTTTGGAAATACTTGTAGGCTTTTATAAATCCCTTTAAAACCACCAAAGGTTGCATGCCCCACAACTATCTGCTGCAGTATGCAAGATAACAGAACTGATGTTGGTCAGCCTTAAAGCTTACTTGACATAGCTAGATAAAAACCACATGCAGAATAGCTGTCATATTCTTGTGATTAGGAAAGGAAAGACTCACATAGTCTACTTTGTCCAACAACTGTCCATCGAAGACCAAATAACCAAAACTATTGTTTTTGCCTTGGTCCATCAGTGAAACTATGTCCATGCCTTTAAGAAAATGATGCCAGAATCAGTGCAACGGCAATTGTAGGCTCCTGTACTGCTTACTGTAATTGTAAATAACTGCCACAAAAAATATATTTTACCATCTTCAAAAGATTCAGAAGCATGCAACAGGTGTGTGTAGGGGTGACCCTATTCTTCATACCAGGAGGCTAGTTGGTAGCTGTTCCTAATAAATATGATAATTCATTAATTCATCTCCTGCTTCGAGAGCACTGCAATGGAGCCCAATTGCAGCAGGAGCAGATGTTAATATCCTGTCAGTAGTGTAGAAAATATTGCTACGAAAAAGACTTCGTCATTCATGCAATATACTGTCCTGTTACTAATCTAGGCAAACAGAAATACCCCTGTCTCGAAAGCAGGCAGAGGATTTCTTGCATTTGAAAGAGTAACTTGAGAGCAAATCATTTTCCTTTTTGGGACCTAAAATGTAGAGTGCCTGATCACAACATATCAATGAGTCTTCATCCTAGAAAGCTTTAAAAATTGGCTGAAAAACATGAGGTGTAGAATACAGTACTGAGAAGTACAAGGGATTATAAAACTATTATTGAGTTTAGATAGCAAAGTGTAGAGAAAGAGAGAATGAGAAGCAATAGTCGTAGCTCTCAGGAAATAGTGGATCAAAATGAACAGATGCACAGGTAGGATTGGCTCTTAAAGATCTAAAAGAATGTGGTTATGCAGCACTTAGCCTTTAAATGATGAGTTATGTTTGTTGATGAACTCTGCGTAAATTGTGTCCTCAAATCAAGAAGTAAATAAGCAGTGTCAAAGCCAATGGTCTTGCCTTTAATAGGTGAGTTGTGAACTACTGGCATCTCCAACGCTTTTTGCACTGTCCCTCCAGTGAACTTTTTTTCTTTTTTTAATTTTCTTTTGTAAACTATCAACTTCCCACCTTGGAACAGTGGAAAACCACTGAAACATGGCCACTGTGTGTAATCATACGTTGTGACGCACCGGGGCTTTTTGTTTTTTAAAAATAAATTACTGTTCAAAATGACCAAAGTCCATCTAGAAGAGTACATTTTAAATAAATGAACTTTTGAATCCTAGAATAAAGAGACGAGTGACCAGTAGTAGCATGCCCCTTCATTGTCCTAGAAGAAATACATTTTAAAAACAGGCATTGCACATGATGGGGGGGGGGGCGGCTGAGCAAAAGACGGGGAAGGGAGCAACATGTAAGCATTTGAAACCGCTGGGCTGTGACACATGCAATACTGAAATAAAAACAATTAAAAAACTAAGCAGAGTTAGTAGGGGGTGGGTAGTATTGGACGAGCGGGGGTTAGAAGGTAGGTAAGAGAGAAAGAGCAAGACATGGAGAGAGGGAGGGGACAGGAATGCAATAAAATGGAGTGCTAAAACACAACTAAGCATTTGTGCTTCTGAATCACTACACATATGTGTCAAATGGATTGCAATGCAAACACGACCTAAAGCTGTGTGCGTGCATGAGAACATATGGTGGCCATTTTGGAATGGTGAGAAAAATCTCTCCAAAATGGCCACTCTGTGCATGCATGCATGTCCATGCATTGTGTTGCACGTCCACATATTCATCAACACAAATGTGTTGTGATACATGGTGGCCATTTTTTCTTTACCCTTGCAACCATTTTAAAAAGGGAAAGAAAAAACAGAGTGAAAACGGCAATGAGCTGCGGGGCAGTACGGCGAGCAGGATGGCCCATGGGAAATAAACAAACCCAGGTCCCCCCAAGAGCAACAGGCATGTAGGTGTGGGTCAGTGGGTTCCAGCTAAATAAATGTTTATGTTTAGTATATTTATAACAGGCAACATTAATCTTGTGGGTCTCTTGGCAATAAACTGTTGGGGGACCTTAATTCGTAATATTGTTATAATATTCATCATTTAAATAAGTGAGTTTTAGCATCTTTCCACACAGCAAAATGGAGGCTTTTTCATAGCAGTACTGGCAGGGTGTTCCATTCTTTTGATGGCCTCTGAAAAAGCCTGGTCTCCATATGTCGATTTCCTGGTTCTTTGGATGTTAAGGAGGAACTGCTGATTACAGTGAACATGTTTTGGACATTGATACCATTTGATATTTTTTGGTAGAAAATCGTTTCTTCATGAACACTGGTAAGAGATTTGCAGATTGACAGCTAATGCCATTTTTAATTGCTGTAGTAACCACGGGGCATATTAGCAACGAGGCGATAAACAATTATCGCCGCTTTTGCGTCCGTTTTCGGACGAAAAGCGGCGATAATTTTATCGCCTAATCAGCAAGGTCACGCTATCGCGTGAATCCTTGCATTATCGCCCTTTCTCTCAACGCCCATCTTTGCATCTCTAATGAGATGCAAAGTGGGCGTACCCGGATGGACTACGTTGCAAATATCGCTGATGTTCACATCGCGATATTTACAAGGCAGCTCACATGATTTCAGCAGAGGTTAGATTTCGGCGAAAACGGCCGTTTCGCCAAAATCTAACGTCTGCTAAAATCCTGACTTAGCCATCCCTAACATAGGGGTGGATTCTGCTGATACGACCACAGGGTCGTATCAGCAGAAGTATCGCCGTTTTGCAGGGAACATCGCTGGAAAACCAGCGATGTTCCCTGCAAAACGGCGATAACCTCGCTATCTCTGGAATTTTTATCGCCCTGGAGAAGCGCGTTGTTAATAACGCGCTACCAGGGCGATAAATTCCAGAGATAGCCTGCGATAGGGAATCTGTCGCTAAGCACGGCCAGCGATAATTATCGCTGGCCGTTGATAATATGCCCCCAAGTCATTTTCTTCCGTTGCTTATTGCCCGCGTTGCCGCATTCTGCACCAGTCGAAGGCGGTTTATATACTCTGTGGAGCAGTTTATTGGACTGAATTAACATAATCAATTCTCCATATGATTAGTACATTTTTTACTGGAATCCTCAGTTGTTTATCCAGGAGTGGTAGAACTGGGTGTAATAATTTCTATTAGTGGAAGCACATTATTGTGGTGTAAGTAACAAGAGAATAGAATCAAAGTAAATTCCAAGATTACTCATAGCATTAGCAGGTTTTGGTTGCTGTCCCATAACTGTAGGCCAGTGTAGATTATTTAATTTTGCTCAAAAATGCGTTTCGGAGGAATTCTTAGACTTTATTCGTCCTTCGCGCACAAGATCTCTTTTCTTGTAATTTAGGTATGGCTTTCTGGCCATTGCTACTTTTACATCAACATGGTCATCACTGCAGGAGAAGTCTATTTGGTGCCCAACCTCTTTTATTCTTCTGTGCCAAGTACTCTAAACCAAGATCTAGGTGGATAGTGTCTATGTGTCATCAATTGGGCCTGACGGACAGTGTAAATGCGCTTAGAACATGCAAAAGTGATTCTACGCAGTCCCTAAATTCCTGCACGTAGCACGACTAGATATAGAGCGACTGCCACTCGTAACACCATATTTGCTAGTAACACAATTTAAGTGCTTATATGTTAGCACACTTTCCCTTCTTGTAAGAGCCTTGCTCTATAAGTATAGTCAATTAGCAAGACGGTACTGATTACTGATCACTCGTTATTTTTTTTTTGTGGGCAGTATGACTTGTGCTCTTTTTGTGGAACTTTCAGTGATTTTACTTGGATGAATTTTCTTGCTGATTCTGTTTTAACTTGACGCTTACTTATAGTATATGTTTACTTTGTCAATGTATCTCAAGATTTAATTTTGTATAATGAGTTTCAACTTTGTTTTTGTCGATTAACTATTACCTTCGATCTAACATTTAAGAGAGAGAACTGATGTAAGGGTACTGTGCTCCACGGGAGGAACAAGCACAGGAAAAGGGAGGAAAGCCAATAAATGAAGGTGCAGAGAACTGGAAAAGAAAGCTGTACACTAATGAGTAAGGGCCTCACTTAAAGCCCATTCTCTACATTATTGGGCACACAAGTGGGGTATCCTGGCTTAGTGGACTAATACCTCCTGTGTTCGACCACATGGTCACAGGTTCATATTCCGGGGGCCCACTCAGACTTTCATCCTTCTGAGGTGGATAAAATGGGTACCATTGAGTTGGGTAACAATAAACATTTGTTATTTAGTGCCAAGATACCCTTGGGTGAACATGCGCTTCACAAATACACGTTATGTTATAATCGTTTTTCACAACAGGCTTCTAAAGTAGTCCGGATGCGAGACTAAAGAGGTACATATCAGACAAGAATAAGGGTCAGTTGATTGTTGAGAGAAAGAAGGCCAACACTATAAGGAGGCTTGCCCCTGTCTGACAATAGTAGAGCTGAAGATAAGAAATGAGGCACATCTTTAGCAGGCTTCTGCACAGCCTCTTGATGGCATTTTCTCTCCATCCCCATTTGCTTTGCATGCTGCATGTCTGCAAATGCTAAGGAAAGGCATTATTTTTAAAAGTTCCTAGAGACTTTCTTTACCACTATCTTTTAAATGGTAATCAAAAACGACAGCTCTGTTTTAAGCTGGCAGATGCTTCGCTTTACAGAGCGGCTAGCACTGTGTGTGCTAAGTAAATGTCAACATCTCTAAACTGCAACGCTTGGAGTGCAAAAGTTATTTCAATAATTTATTCATTAAATATGTGGCAGCTGTCATCTATGGATTTATGGCTGCCTATCAGTAATTTTTATTTTTCTGCAGAAAGCCTCTGGATGTCCCCAGTTGCCAATTTTATATGCTTTTCTTTCTTTTTTAATAGTAATTCGGGGAAATACCGTTTTACTGGAATTGTGAGCAATTAACATGGATGATTATTATGCTGCAGTCATACACCTATATCATGAAGTTTTATAAAACCACCGCGACTCATCATAAAAAAGTAACAAACGTGGATGGAAATCATTGCTTTTAATACATAAATATAACTTCAAAATGGAACCCACACTTTAATGGATAATCAATAGCAAATGTTTAACTAATTAGAGTAAATTGCACCCGATGGGTCACACATCAGTATCTGAAATAATTCTCTCAGAAAGTTGTGTTGTCTCATTTTTTGCAGCAACAGTTTACGAAGGGCCTTATTACGAGTTTGGTGGTCCCACAGCGGACGGCCGGCCGCTGTTGGACCGCCAAACCTGTTTTTGGACCACCCGGCAGATCAGAAGTTTTCTCCTGGTCTGGCAGGTGGTCCAGCGGCGGTTTGAGAGCGGTGGTCTGTCGGGCTCATTAAAGAGCCTAAAAGGCAGACTGCAGCTCTCAGAGCGTCGCCTGCACCTTCCGGCATGGTATGGCATACATGCCACATTGTGCAGCAACTGGGGGCTCAGATTTACAGGGGTGCACAACGTGTGCCCCCCTGCATAGACCCCCAGGAACAGAGGCACAAGGAGGCCCTGAAGGGCACACTTTTTTGCCTCACTGTCGCCCTTTTCATGGCAGTCGCAGGGTGGCAGGGAAGCAACTCAAAATATGCTTGGTGTGCCGCTGCGGCACTACCAGCATATTTTAGCCTCGAGCTGCTGCCAGAGCGCAACGGGATCCTTGATCCTCGGCGGTAGCAGCGGTTCAGGGGTGGACCGACCACCACACTGATTATACGGCGGGCCGTCGCGCAGTGTGGCAGTAGTCAGACCGCACCAGGGACCTCCGTAGTCGTAATAAGGCCCTTAATCATTTATATAATCCAACCATCCATTACCTCGACTAAATGATAAAATGACTTTTATTATGTAAAAGGGGTACTCAATCAAACACATCAAACCATTCTTACCTAAGATGTATCTGCCATGAAGCAAATCCATATTCATTGCAAACACAGAAAGAAACTTACAAGGCTATTCACAAAGGTAACTTACACTTGTGAGTAAATATACATGAGTAATTTACTCTTACACTTTTGAATAACTTTATTACTTTTGACTAATCACAAAATCCATGTGTGAACTTACTCAAAAGGTCTAATTTACATGTCTCGGCCTCCTGAAAAAGGGTGCAACCCTAACTTAGGAGTGTAAGCTACTACTAAAAATAACCCTGGGAGTGCAACACTCTCCGATAGAAAATAATGGAAGAATGAACTTAAAATAAAATCTCATAGGTAACAATGTTAAATTAAAATAAATTATAAAAAAATAGTTACAAATATGCTTGATTATAAATTAATGTTTAAAATAGTTTATAAAAATAGTACTTATTATAAAATAGTTGAATACCTTTTTTGCAATTATATATGAATCTGCATTTTATTAAAATATAATTAAATTGCTTTTAACAAATTCTATGCATCACCTTTAGGGTATGACCAGACGTGGATCCTGTGCCTGCTTTAACATTGTAATCAAGCCACACATGACTGATGAGCTGCAATCAGGGCATAACTGGTCTTGGGTTGCTTTTGTTCCAGCACAGGAAGAACCTAGCCTGGTAGTTTGGCTGGACTGTTCCTATTGGAGCTGCGTTAAGACTGATTTGCATATGGCTGCGTTCAAACTGAGGTGGCATGGAGGGTAAAAGAATGATGGGCTGTAATGCTACCCCGAGAACTTATCAGTGAGTAAACAAATTGCAAGCATTCCTCCCATCACCTTTTGTGTGTTTGATGTACTGCCTTAAGTTGCAAGGGTATGCCCAGCAGTGGCTCCTGTACTCACTGTGCATTTGCAGCCAAGCTACATCTCACTGACAAGCCCCAATCAAGCCAAAAAAGGTCTTAGATTCCCTGTGTTATGGCTCAAATAGGACCAGCCCTGGTAGTTTGGACTGTACTCTTTCTGTTGGTGCAGGGTTAAGACTGATATGCAAATGGTTGGGTTAAAATTGAGGTGGCCCTAGATGTGATTTCAGGGTGGTAGTGATAGAGCCAAGGTCAGATACAGTAAGCGGGAAGTCCTAGTCAAAAATGTTACCCTTTGGCTTAGTCTCTGAATGGAAACTGAAATCCTCCAGCTTGGCAAGTTTGAAGGCTGTATTTGGCGAAGGCTTCTCAAAGTCAGATAGACACGAGAAGAGGTACAGCTGAAGCCGTTGGTTTTGGCAGGAAAAGCTGAGAGCTGAACGTTTCAAATTTTGCGTCTGCCAAAGTCTTCTTGTTGGACGGATACTTTTCGCACCTTTGCCTGATCACGATTTCTAACTTTGGAGCTCAAGATCCTGTGGGGGACAAGCCTAGAAGCTGTACCTGATGAAGTCCTCGTAAAATCTGGCACCTTTGCTGTGAGCTCCCACTGAAGCTCCAGAGGTCTTGGAAGTTCAAAGATTTTCTGAGTCCCAACTTTCAGATTTTCTGGTGCAGTTCCTTTGGTCTCTTCTAAGGCTCCCAGTACCTCATGGACTGCACTTAGGGGCCAGAACGCACTCAAGCAGAGGCCACCAGCAGGGTCCAGTCCAGGTCCAGTTGCTATTGGTCAACCGGTCACTCCAGGAAAAATGCCTCTTGCAGCTTGTTGTGTCACTGTAGCCACAGGGGAAGTAAGCCGGCTGACTGTTGGAGTCTGCTTCTTAGTCCTATATACAAGAAGTAGAAAACCCAGCCTTTCAAGTCTCCTCACAGGTCCAGGCCCCTTCTGTTCTTCCACAAGTCCAGATGTGTTCTAATGAGCTGTGAGTGAAGCACTACTTTAGAATTCTCTAGCCAGCGGGTGGGTGTGACTCCTGGACACTCCGTAACCAACGAGAAAACAAGTTTCCAATGGCAAACCTTCTCACTTTTGCTGCACATCCTGTTTCCTTAATGCAAACTATTCTAAAGTGCACTATTCTGAGTAAACCCCAACATGGCAAAACTATTCTGCCCATGAAGGAGGCTGCTGTCTCAGCCACAGGTTTGTATAGGGAAAGGAGCAGTACACTCCTCCTCAACCACACCAAACTTGTGCTGGGACTGGTGCCAAGCTTACTACAGTTGGCCTAGTGAAGAAAGGCTTCTCTCCCCGAGGTCCCCATTTAGAATTACCTATACATGGGGAGGCCACACGCTGGTCCTTTTCAAGTTAACAAAGTTCTTGAACCCACCCCAACTGCCCTTCCTGAGCTGAAAGGTGTCACAGTCTTCACAACTCACACTCAGGTCTTCCTGCCAAAAGGTTTAAGCCATTGCTTCTACTATGGAAGAATTTTTCACACCTCATTAAGGGGAAAGCACTGATATGGTCAGCGTTTGGCAGGCTAATGCTAACTAGACCATTGGAGTTTCTGGCAGACAAAGTCTAAATTTCTAAAAGTTACCTTTCCTGTATATTCACCTTCACTGGCAGATTCCATTTTTAATAAATATTGAATATAGTGGTTAAATCATTTCTGTAATTAATGCCAACCCAGAGTTAACAGGACTAGTATTTTAATTGCAACATATTTTGCCTGATAGAATCAGTTACAGCGCTGTACAGTAAAAAATAGATGTTGGGGGCTCTTCACAGTAGGAACATGCCAACACTAAATGTGGGCATGTACCACTTTTATATACAAGGCACCTTGTGGGCTATAAGGCCTATATGGGTGTGACTTATTTAATATTTAAAAGTTGGGGTCTTTCCTGTCAGCAGGGATATGCTGTTAGGTTTGCCTGCAGGTTTAAAAGTTGCAGCAGTAGAGTACACAGGTGAGCCTGAAACTATGTTTTTGTCAGCCAAATAGAGCACACAACATGTATTGCTGTCCACAGGTGACATTTTACTTTCCATGCCTTTGCTGTATTTAATGCACCATATACTGTGATCTTACTGGAAATTTAAAAATGCAAATTTGGGCTTAGCCAATTTTACCATGTCATGGAGGCCATAGCGCATACACAGGGGACTTGACTGTGGTGCCCCAGTGTGCAGGTACCAAAGCTAGCAATAACCGCACAACATAGGGATGATGACACAAAAAGGGGGCGGTTCTCATGCATTAAATCAGCCAAGTGATATTAAACCACTGGAAAACTTTTAAAAAATCAATAAAATGAAGAAATATTTTGTTCATCACAGAAAACATGAATGTGGCTAATCAATAAAGAAAACAACAACACAACAAGGCATGTTCCCATTTATGTTTTAGTTGTTTGAAGTGCAATAATGCCATTTAAGGGCTAGTTTCAATTTTGAAACATCCCAAAAAAGGCACAAATATACAATTAAGACAATACTTATCATTCAAGAAACATAATATAATAAAATGTCTACACAATAAAGGATTCGTAGGTCAAACTTCAGTGGAAATACAGATCCTCATAAATGAGCAACCAACCGTGAATCAAAATCGAGAAGTGACAAAACGTTTTGAAGAAAACACATTTATAAGAGTAAAGATTTGAAGTGTGTGAGGAAACATTACAATCAGTTTACTTAGAAGGGAGAATTGGTTAAAAGGTTTTTTGGAAATCTAGCCAGATGGGTTCAATAGGCAGCAGGATTTCACATGTCTTTGTGAAACAGTAAAGACTAAAGAATGAGTTGCACAAAGACAGTATTAAAACACTATGGAAGAAGTAAAGAATTGATCATCACAGAAAAAAGGGGTGGCAATTTGGTGAGGAATATGGAAAAAAAACTCTTCATTTGATTTGATTCAAAAGACAATACACAAGGCGGATGGTGTTTTTTCGCGATGCACAGCAAAGTCAAAAATGTTTGTATTACAATGAAGGACTGTGGGTCTAGATGCTTCCGAAGCTTGAGAGGCATGAACAGACAATCCATACACATAGGGGCCGATTCCGATTCGGGCCGGAAATCTCTCCGACCGAGCCGGACCCGGAGAGATTTCCGACCGAATCGGACCCGTGCAGCCCGACCGAACGAGTACGATGCGTCCGTATGCTATCGTACTCGAGTCGGTCGGACTCCCATTGAAGTCAATGGGAGCCGGTCGTACAACGCGTAGGCGGGCTTCCATTGCCTCAATGGGTGCGAGAAGCGAACAAGGGCGCCCCCTACAGCGGGTACGCGGCGAAGCAACTCGCGCCGTACACGCACAGGTAGGGGGACCCATGGGTCCCCCCTGTGCGACTCGCGCGGCTACGCGTACAGGGGGTCCGACACGGACCCCCGAGTGCCAGCTCCGACTGCTCTTTCGAGCCGGACGGCGCGTGTCGGTCGGACTGCTCGCGGCGCGCATCGTACTTACCCGGCCGGGGAACGTCTGCATTGCGCGGTGCGAGTCGTGTCCGAGCGAGTCGGTCGGTGCGGTTAGACCCGGGAACGAGTCGGTCGGAGCGGTTGGGACGCCCGAACGAGTCGGTCGGCGAATTCGCATCGTACTCGCTCGTCCAGACGCGCGTACGAATCGGTCGGGAAATAGGGCTCAGAATCGGATCCGGTTATGCCGAATCCGATTCGGAGCCCTACCGGCCAAGATCGGAATCGGCCCCATAGCAAAGAAAGTACCCATAAAACGTGTGAAGGCTTTCATACTATTTTGTTTGATTTTTTTCCAGAGAGCTATAGCAGTCAAATGATGCTCCTGTGGAAGAAAATAAATGTTGAATTGTGTGGAGTTAGTACAAATAACGTTTAGATAGCTAAAGAATATTTTAAATGAGGAAAATAAACTTGTTATAATATGAAATAAAATAAGATTTTTTGAAAGGTAATTGAGCATTAAACTTGCAAGTAACTAAGAAATTGCTTTAAGATGTGCAACTTTTATTGCAGTCAGAGACTTAAGTGTCAATATTAATAGTTATTGATAGCCCTCCTCATTTGGTTTACCATTTAATATATGAACAAAGTGAAGGGATTTAAGCCCTATGTTCCACGTCTCATCAGAACAGAGTTATGTCAGTTTTATTAACCTATCCACGCATACCACTACCTAGAAAGTTCTGGCACAATGTTTTGCCTCAGAATTGAACAGTGGATATGTGTTTCAGTGCCTAATCATTTTGTATTTTTACAAGTCAATTTCTATTCTTCCATGTTTAAATCTTTGTGTCACTTGTTAAAATTCATAACAGACCAATTGTTTGGAGCTCTTGGAGGAATAACGATATTATGTGGATAGATCAGTTATTTGAAAATTATGCTCCTGTTTCTTTTCCTTACTTATGACATTTACTTCATTGTCCTCAATCTTTATACACTCATTTTTCCTCATTATTAAATTCTGGGGCTTATTTACAAGCCCCTTGCGCCGCCGGTGCATCACTTTTTGTGACGCACCGGCGGCTCAACCTGCTGCCCCATATTTATAAGGACGCGTAAAGTCACCCTGCTGTTGCTTTTCGTGTCCTTGTAAATATGGCCCCTCCACACTCAACAGTTTGTGTGAAAGGGGCGTGCCATGGGTGTTGCTGTGGGTGTTCCCACGAAACACCGATGGTCTCTGCCACATTTCCAGATTTACGAGAAATCGTAAACCTGGAAATGCGTCAGAATACTACCCCTCCCCAGGGGAGGCGTAGGGAGGCGCAACGAGGAGAAATGTTTTCATTTCTCCTAGTTTCTTTTCCTCTTCCTATGCGTGCTGCATTCTGCAGCAAACATAGAATGAGGAAATCACCTCTTGTGACTGTTGATGTGCAGGAAGGTGCCCCTTCCTGCACATAAACAATCATTGTAAAAATAAATTCAGTTTTTCAACTTCTATATGTGCTGCATTAAGCAGCACACATAGAAAAGCCATTTCAGATTGTTTATGTGCAGGAAGGGACTCCTTCCTCCACATATACAATCATTCCCCTCAATGCAGGCACCCTTGCACTATCTGCACACATGGCAGTAAATTGTGCGCCAGCACAGGGGAGAGAAAAGGGATCCGTCATATCGTTGTAGATATGACGCATCCCTGTGCTTTGGAATTAACGCAGAGCAGTGCAGCCAAATGGCTTGCCGAACCGCGCTGCGTTAATTCCTCGTAAATGAGGCCCTCTGTCTTTATAAATTAATTTCTTTTCTCTTTACAAGATAATCCTCTCTTTTTACAAATTTCTTTCATAATCTCCTACCCGTGCCAAGTCCAGATCCAAACTCCAATGAGAAAGGGACTGGGAAGTGAACTGTCATTTTGCTTTTTGGAATAAGATATGGTCCCGTTATTTACTAAATTCCTAGAACAGCTAGTATTACTCAAACCCTATTTTGTATTTACCACTTATTTTATTTTCCTCCCCTACAATGTTCAAAAATTTCAAAGGATACCTCTTCTCGTTGCTGGTCTTGTAAGTCTCCCAACAGTGATGTTATGCATGTGCTATTTTGGTGTCCCACTACACTTTCCTTTTGGCATAAAGTCTGGTCACAAATTACAAAAATATTTAAAATACAACATTTCTTTATCATTCTCACTCTCTTTTTAGTGACATTAAGTAATGGGTTGTCCTCTACTTTCCCTACCTGTAAAGTGTTAGCTATTTTCCTAGCCACTGCTTTTCAACAAATTACTTTTAATTGGAAATGTATTCTGTAAACAATCATATAAGGTGTGGCGGGAATGGGTTTATTCCCATCATAAACTAGATATTACTAATATGTCTCAATACTCTACTTCTCCTAATGTTCACTTTTTAATGTTTACCTTTGACTTCTTTTCTTAATAATACTAAAAATTGTATGTCATTTACGGTTTGTATATTGTCAGAAAATGTCCAAACACCATGAATATTTATCTCTCTGTTGTTCATTATTTTTACTAGTTATTATTATCTATTGTTATTATTGATTCAATTGCTATAATATCTTTCAATTATTTGTATTAGTTTATACTTTATGAGTACTGTTTCTCCAATATATTCCCTTTCCTCCTCCTCCTCCATTCTTTTCCCTTAAATTCTAAAATACTTTTGTTGTTTAATTTGTTTCTTTTTTTCCATTGCACTACATTTGTAGACTATCTCACTTGTCAATTCTTTATGTTATATTGTAATTCAAATAAATTGTTATTAAACACAAAAATCTTTGTGTAGCAGTTAACTCTGCATCAGTGTCTTTTTATGTAGTAACCACACCTTCGATATTATTCCACTTTCAACAATAAAGCTTTCTGAAAATATATGCCATTTCCTTAAAATGAGGATTACTAACCTTGTGCAGTGGTGGCTGGCAATGGTACGGGGGAGGCGGGGCAGGGGAGGTGGGGAAGCGGGGAGACAAAAAAACAAACAAAACAATCCACTTACATTTTGCTGCTGGCCGGCCGGCCGGCAGTCTCTCTCCTTCAGTCCGTTCAGCTGCCTTCTGCTCTAATTCCATAGTGAAAGGAAGCATGACGCACACAGGCTCCCTACCCTAAGCCGATCAGAATGCTGCAATGCAGCATTGTGATTGGTCTGAGTGCCTTGGCTCGGAGCTCAGACGGGGACCGTGAGGTTTTGCATGTTCCTCACCAGGCTGTGTAAAGCAAGCCTGGTGGGGAAGATACAAAGTGTGCAGGACTGTTTGGCCGGCCCAAGAGGACTGGCCTAGCAGTCATGCACACTTGGAGTGGGCAGACCACACCTCCCCCGTAACTCCAGCCCAGCCCGCCCTAACTCAGCCTTCAGTGAAAAATAAAATGATAATAGTCCAGCAATTATCATTTTATTTTTCTGCTGCACTGCTCTTAAAGCAGTGGGGCGACGCTCCTCCACCTTAGCGGAGGAGCTGCCGCTATACTTGTGAAAAAAAAAAATGACGGACATTTTTTAAAGATTGCCTTTTCAGCCTTGGCTTTATTTTACTTAATTTGCTTTTGTCCTGATTATCAATTAATTTTAATTTACATCAGAGCGTGTCTCTCTTTTCCTGTGTGTGTATTTTATTTTTGTGCAAGTTTGACTTTTTATGTTTATGTAATTCATTTTTTGCAGAACGTTTGCCAGACTTTATGGTGCTCAGTCAATGGGTCGTGCCGCTCAAAGCTGGATGCTGCTGCAGATGGCACAAGATGTGGAGAAAACAAGGCAAGTTACTGCTGGACATTTTCTTAAATTTCCTGTAACTATTTTTCTGTCTGTACATTGCTTTTTACAAAGTGAAGAGAATCACTAAGAACACCTAAGTGCTCTTAATAAGAACTGGTATATTGCATTTTGCAAAAAGAAGGGTGGTGCTAATGAGATAGCATTACTTGACTTCTCCATTGATAATAAAATGGTAGGGAACATTATCCATCTTCTTAGGGTTCCACTTTTGCAGTTTAGTAAATTGTAATGCTTAGCAGTAAACAATCCCCACATAGTTTGTATATCCACACACAGTACATTTTATGGTATATTTAATGAAAGGCTCATAGAAATACCTAAACTCAATCTATATTGGTGAAAGACATCTTTGTAACTATTTTACATATTATGTCTAGTTCCACATTTCTACGTAAATTTTTTTTCCATCACGCTCACACTTTTTAGCATTTTGTGCATCAGAAATGCAACTAGCAAGATGGCGGCTGTCTAATCGCAGCCGCTGGGAGCCCTCCCGCTCGGCCGCTCCGTAACCGCGTTTTCCAGCCCTCCGTATGTTTAGCTGTATGCTCTGGGGAAAAGTGAGCACTGCGTGAGGCTTGTTGGTGCTTTCTCACTTCGGGCGGTCCTGGTGTGCCGTGTTTGAAGCCGCTCTGCTTGGCGGGTGGTCTCCTTCATTAACGGAACTGCCGTGGCCGGTAGCAGCACTCTCCCGGCCCATATACATGCAGTGCCTCCAGCCAAAGCAAAAACGGTTAAAACCTGCATGGAGACTGGGGCAGCTGCTAAGAAATCTACAGTCAAGATGGACCAGGGCCCCTCAGCAAAAGGACCTCTTGCAGGGGAAATGGAAGGCATATGGCCTAATTTATTTAAGAAACCCCCCCACACCAGTATAAGGGACTCAGGAAAGACCCCTAACAAAAAAACTCCACCGGTGCTCGATCAGCCCCCCCCACAAGCCTACCCCCATGACCGCAAAGTGCTGGATCCAGCAGTTCACACCAGGCAGAAGAATCAAGCTCTGGGATACAGCCACAACTGATACCTTTGGACTCTGAGGTGAGCCAAATTCTAACTCCTGTAGAGGGGCAAGAGTCAGCGCAGGTCGTAGAAGGCTTTGGTGGTAAGGGGGGGTATCTCTGCAACAGAATGGAGCTGAGTTATCTATGGCAGGAGGAAATGAAATATCCCAACCGGCTGGTCTTTCTGCTAAACAGGATGGGATAATAGGAGAGATTGATGTCAATCGAGGGGCGGAGGCAGAAGTCGGAGATAAGTTCTTTTCCCTATCTGACATCTCAGACTGGTCTGATTCGGACAGCCAGGGTCAGGTATCGGATTCCAGTAACTCCAACGGGGGGCAAGACGAAACCTCGGCTGCTGTTGCCACAGTTAAGAAGGGAAGAAATCCTCATGATAGAGTTAGCAAAAAGGAAAAGAAAACTCGGGGTCTTCTTTGGGATTACTCTGTCTCCCCAGATTTAGAAGGTAATATGGCCACAGCTGGAAACAATTCAGGTGAAATTGAACCCGCCACCTTAGATTCTATATATCAAAGCATCATGGCCCATAGAGATGAAATGCATACTGAAAGTCGGAGGGTCCAGACAGCGTGCCGGAAGATGCAGGGGGCCATACGGAAGATCTCAAAGACTTGTTCTGAATTTCTGGGAAGAATGGATGAGGTTGAAAGTAGAGTCAATGTGCTGGAAAATGAAGCCATAACCCATAAAGAGATGACAGTGTCACTGGAGAGTCAAATGTCAGACACTCGGAAGTTGGAGGACTTCAAAAATCGAATGAGACGCAATAACTTGAGGGTCTTGGGCGTTCCAGAGGGGGCTGAGGGGGGCGATGCTTTAAAATTCACTGTTGATCTCTTGAAAGGGGCACTTCCTGAGTTAGGGAATTGGGATTGGGCTCAAGAAATACAGCGTGCTCATAGGTTCCCATTCAAGCAGAGGAAACTTTCATCATCAGCAGGGAATAAACCCGTGCTATCTTGATTTATGTAGGGAACTTCCTCCTTCACCAGGCAATTTATGATCTAGCCCGCCTGGACCGACAACGATCTTTTAATGGCCATACCTTTTTTGTGAGGCCCGATTATTGTCATTCGACAGTAGAACGCCGCTGGCGACTCCGCCAGTTGATACAACTGTTTCAGAATAAGGGAGCTCAGGTGTTTTTATTGAATCCGGCCAAACTTAAAGTAATTTGGAGGGGAATCCCCCACTTTTTCTCATTGGAGATTCTGGCTAAAGAATTTTTGCAAACCCTTGAGTAAATTCTACGTATGTATGTACGTAGAAGGGAATTAACCATGTTTTTGGTGTTTCGCTCTTACCATATATCTGTGGTGTTTCTTCTCTTCTGCTTTTTTCTGAGTATTATGGGCAATAGGTTTTTTTTTTTTTTCTCTCTTGGCTGGGTCGGGAATGCGGGAGGGCTCCCTCGCCATCACTAGACCTGGTTGGTCTAGCCGTTAGTGAAGGGTGGTGGGGCACAAGGGGAGGCGGGAGGGGGGAGGAGACCATGGGAGGTAGGTCAAGGGGAGGGGGGAAGAAAGGGGTATGGGGTAAGCAAAAGCTAAGGTGATGTTTATATATGTTTAAGGAAGACTGAAATTATGTCTATGATTAATCTTAATTTAATGTACTTGATGAAGAGATTTTATATTGAGAATTCTCAACACAAGGATAATGGGTAAAATTCGTATTTGCTCATTAAATATATGTCGAGGAAGCAAAAGACACACAATTGACGGACAGAATGCAGAACAAATCAAAACATTCACCCCAGTCAAGAGATCTGGGTTAAATCCATCATTCTTTTGCTTACCATGCCACCCCAGTTTAGACCTGGCCATATGCAAATCAGTCTTGACCCTGTGCCTCATGGGAACAGTCCAGCCCGAACTGCCAAGCCAGGTCCTCCCTGGACCGGAAACAAGCATCCTAGGACCGGTTTCGGGTTTCACCCTCTTCAGCCAGGATAGCTTGATTCCAGTGGCACAGTGAGCCCGGGACCCACGTCTGGGCATACCCGGCGCACTTAGGGCGAGGAAGCAAAAGACACACAATTGATGGACGGAATGCAGAACAAATCAAAACATTCACCCCCAGTCAAGAGATCTGGGTTAAATCCATCATTCTTTTGCTCACCATGCCACCCCAGTTTAGACACGGCCATATGCAAAACAGTCTTGACCCTGTGCCTCATGGGAACAGTCCAGCCCGAACTGCCAAGCCAGGTCCTCCCTGGACCGGAAACAAGCATCCTAGGACCGGTTTCGGGGTTTCACCCCTTTTCAGCCAGGATAGCTTGATTCCAGTGGCACAGTGAGCCCGGGACCCACGTCTGGGCATACCCGGCGCACTTAGGGCGAGGAAGCAAAAGACACACAATTGATGGACGGAATGCAGAACAAATCAAAACATTCACCCCCAGTCAAGAGATCTGGGTTAAATCCATCATTCTTTTGCTCACCATGCCACCCCAGTTTAGACTCGGCCATATGCAAAGCAGTCTTGACCCTGTGCCTCATGGGAACAGTCCAGCCCGAACTGCCAAGCCAGGTCCTCCCTGGACCGGAAACAAGCATCCTAGGACCGGTTTTGGGGTATCACCCCTCTTCAGCCAGGATAGCTTGATTCCAGTGGCACAGTGAGCCCGGGACCCACGTCTGGGCATACCCGGAGCACTTAGGGCGAGGAAGCAAAAGACACACAATTGATGGACGGAATGCAGAACAAATCAAAACATTCACCCCCAGTCAAGAGATCTGGGTTAAATCCATCATTCTTTTGCTCACCATGCCACCCCAGTTTAGACTCGGCCATATGCAAAGCAGTCTTGACCCTGTGCCTCATGGGAACAGTCCAGCCCGAACTGCCAAGCCAGGTCCTCCCTGGACCGGAAACAAGCATCCTAGGACCGGTTTTGGGGTATCACCCCTCTTCAGCCAGGATAGCTTGATTCCAGTGGCACAGTGAGCCCGGGACCCACGTCTGGGCATACCCGGAGCACTTAGGGCGAGGAAGCAAAAGACACACAATTGATGGACGGAATGCAGAACAAATCAAAACATTCACCCCCAGTCATGAGATCTGGGTTAAATCCATCATTCTTTTGCTCACCATGCCACCCCAGTTTAGACTCGGCCATATGCAAAGCAGTCTTGACCCTGTGCCTCATGGGAACAGTCCAGCCCGAACTGCCAAGCCAGGTCCTCCCTGGACCGGAAACAAGCATCCTAGGACCGGTTTTGGGGTATCACCCCTCTTCAGCCAGGATTTCTTGATTCCAGTGGCACAGTGAGCCCGGGACCCACGTCTGGGCATACCCGGCGCACTTAGGGCGAGGAAGCAAAAGACACACAATTGATGGACGGAATGCAGAACAAATCAAAACATTCACCCCAGTCAAGAGATCTGGGTTAAATCCATCATTCTTTTGCTCACCATGCCACCCCAGTTTAGACTCGGCCATATGCAAATCAGTCTAGACCCTGTGCCTCATGGGAACAGTCCAGCCCGAACTGCCAAGCCAGGTCCTCCCTGGACCGGAAACAAGCATCCTAGGATCCGGTTTTGGGGTTTCACCCCTCTTCAGCCAAGATAGCTTGATTCCAGTGGCACAGTGAGCCCGGGACCCACGTCTGGGCATACCCAGCGCACTTAGGGCGAGGAAGCAAAAGACACACAATTGATGGACGGAATGCAGAACAAATCAAAACATTCACCCCCAGTCAAGAGATCTGGGTTAAATCCATCATTCTTTTGCTCACCATGCCACCCCAGTTTAGACTCGGCCATATGCAAATCAGTCTTGACCCTGTGCCTCATGGGAACAGTCCAGCCCGAACTGCCAAGCCAGGTCCTCCCTGGACCGGAAACAAGCATCCTAGGATCCGGTTTTGGGGTTTCACCCCTCTTCAGCCAGGATAGCTTGATTCCAGTGGCACAGTGAGCCCAGGACCCACGTCTGGGCATACCCGGCGCACTTAGGGCGAGGAAGCAAAAGACACACAATTGATGGACGGAATGCAGAACAAATCAAAACATTCACCCCCAGTCAAGAGATCTGGGTTAAATCCATCATTCTTTTGCTCACCATGCCACCCCAGTTTAGACCCGGCCATATGCAAAACAGTCTTGACCCTGTGCCTCATGGGAACAGTCCAGCCCGAACTGCCAAGCCAGGTCCTCCCTGGACCGGAAACAAGCATCCTAGGACCGATTTCGGGGTTTCACCCCTCTTCAGCCAGGATAGCTTGATTCCAGTGGCACAGTGAGCCCGGGACCCACGTCTGGGCATACCCGGCACACTTAGGGCGAGGAAGCAATAGACACACAATTGATGGACGGAATGCAGAACAAATCAAAACATTCACCCCCAGTCAAGAGATCTGGGTTAAATCCATCATTCTTTTGCTCACCATGCCACCCCAGTTTAGACCCGGCCATATGCAAATCAGTCTTGACCCTGTGCCTCATGGGAACAGTCCAGCCCGAACAGCCAAGCCAGGTCCTCCCTGGACCGGAAACAAGCATCCTAGGACCGGTTTCGGGGTTTCACCCCTTTTCAGCCAGGATAGCTTGATTCCAGTGGCACAGTGAGACCGGGACCCACGTCTGGGCATACCCGGCGCACTTAGGGCGAGGAAGCAAAAGACACACAATTGATGGACGGAATGCAGAACAAATCAAAACATTCACCCCCAGTCAAGAGATCTGGGTTAAATCCATCATTCTTTTGCTCACCATGCCACCCCAGTTTAGACTCGGCCATATGCAAATCAGTCTTGACCCTGTGCCTCATGGGAACAGTCCAGCCCGAACTGCCAAGCCAGGTCCTCCCTGGACCGGAAACAAGCATCCTAGGACCGGTTTTGGGGTTTCACCCCTCTTCAGCCAGGATAGCTTGATTCCAGTGGCACAGTGAGCCCGGGACCCACGTCTGGGCATACCCGGCGCACTTAGGGCGAGGAAGCAAAAGACACACAATTGATGGACGGAATGCAGAACAAATCAAAACATTCACCCCCAGTCAAGAGACTGCATATATGTGGCCTTAATGATAGAAAAAAAAGGGATATACTTGTTAAGAATCTTCGCTATATGCAGATTGATGTAGTCTGTCTTTAGGAGACTCATATACCTTGGAGCAAGCGGTGGTGGCTAAGGGACTTAGGTTTTAATATGTTAGCATGCCTTCGGCAGGGGACAACCACAAAGGGGGTCACAATCCTGGCAAAATACGGTTTGGGTCTGTGCAAGAGGGTTAAGGAAGATAAGCTGGGGCGATGGGCCATAGTGGAATATAAACTCCCAGCTAATAATGATTCTATTACAATCTGCTCCATTTATGGGTCTAATTTAGATGATCCCGATGTATTAAATTATCTAAGTGTCGAACTTGCCCTATGGCTGCGCCCCTTGATCCTTCATGGAGATTTTAATATTCACTTAGATAGTAATTTTAATATAAATGCTGATTTACCATATCAGGGCAGGAAAGTAAGGGTCTTTAAAGCCTTGCAAGGCTTGGTGAGAGAACAGGGTCTGATCGATAGCTGGCACAAGTGTAAATCAGCGGATCCAGGATTCACCTTTTATTCGGCTCCCCATAACAAATTAGTCCTGCTGGATTATTTTTTTATCTCTGACCAACTAGTCAAAATAGCTAAAGTGGAGAGCTATCCAAGGACCATCTCAGATCATAATGCTTTGGTAGTTGAAGTCTCACTGTCTGGGGTTACTAGGGCTCAGAGGCCTTGGACTTTCGAAAGGAAACTTTTGGGTGTTCAAGTATATCGGGATCATATGACTAAATGGATTGTCAAATTCTTTGATTATAACAGAGGTTCATCTTCCGATACTATAGTTTGGGATACTCTTAAGGCGGGGATTCGAGGAGAGATGCTGAGCTTTACCATTTCTCGACAGAAAGCTCTACAGAATGAAATAGGGAAATGGTTCAAGCAGTTAAAAATGGCGGAGCTTGAACTTATGAGGAAAGGGCTTAATAGCGAGGAGTGCCAACAGGAAATTTCAATTACTAAATCCAAAATACATCAACATTTTGGCTCAGAGGTTGCAGCTAAATATGTACAACATAGGGCTGAGCTATAGGAACTGGGGGAAAATACCGGGCAGATCCTGGCAAAACGCCTTCGACAACGAGAGGTGACGAACAGAATAGTTAAAATTAAAGATCATTTAGATCAAATTCAAGAGTCCCCAACAGAAATATTGAATGTTTTTAAAAAGTATTATGAACAATTGTATACTGAGGGAGGGACTCCACCAGATGGGGGATCTGTAGCTGACTTTTTGAAGGATGTAGAAACGATGGTGGTCACAGATGCACAAAATAAAATCCTTGCATCACCGATTACCCTGGAAGAACTGGAAACAGCTTTAACCTCTCTAGCCCTCGGTAAGGCCCCTGGCCCCAATGGTATCCTCCTGGAGTTCTATAGGGCATTTTCTAAATCATGTCAGCAAGAGATCCTGCAAATATTTCAAATGGCCCAAAGGGGATATGCCCCCAGATCATGGCAGAAGACAGCTATAGTTGTGTTAAAAAAAGGGGAAACCTGATCTGATACCAGCATCGTATCGACCCATATCACTTATAAACTGCGATAGTAAAATTTACTCTAAAATACTCGCAACCAGACTGGGCAAGGTCATCACCCATCTGGTTTCACTTCATCAGCATGGATTAATTCCTGGCAGGGACACGACAGATCATGTCCGCCGGGTTATAGCCATCCTAGACTGGGCTCAGGCCACGGAATCACCGCTGGGGGTAGTCCTGTTGGACGCCGAGAAAGCGTTCAACAGTGTCTCCTGGCGGTATCTGTGGTCTGTCCTGCAGTGGAAGGGATTTTGTGGAGAATTTATCCAGGCGTTCAGGGCATTATATTTGTCGCCAAAAGCTGTAATCCGCATATCAGGGCAGAACTCAAAGGAGCTTAATATTATTAGAGGCACAAGGCAGGGTTGCCCGTGCTCTCCTTTGCTATTCACCCTTTATATTGACCCTTTTTTACGAAAATTGGAGTTGGACATTAGCATCAAGGCGGTGAAGGTCAATGATATTTACTATAGAGCATTGGCGTATGCAGATGACATTGCAGTGCTTACGGCAGATGTTGTTTTAGCAATTCCAGAGTTAAAGTTCTTAGCTGAATAGTTAGGAATCTTTTCAGGCTATATGTTAAATATCGAGAAGACACAGATTCTTTGCTCTGGATCCGCTCAAACTATAGATCTCCTGATCGTCCAAGAGGCAATATACCTGGGGGTTAGGATTACAACTGCTATAGATAAAATCCCGATATGAATATTATTCCAATAATGGATAATGTGAGCAAAAAATTGGAAAGGCTAGATCAGCTGCACCTCTCTTAATGTGGTCGAAGCAATGTTATTAAAATGTCGGTCCTCCCAAAGTTTTTATACATTTTTAGAACGGTTCCTCTAGAATTCTCCTTGATCACCTTAGCAAAGATTGATAGGATCTGTCATAGATTCTTATGGGGGTACCGTAAACCAAGAGGGGTGGCCAAATGGATGACCCTTCCAAAACAGCGGGGAGATTGGGCAATTCCCAGCTTTATTCTCTTCTATTGGGCATCTATTTTACAACACATGGTTATCCTATTAGTTGAGGATAAGGCTGAAATTCCAGAGGAAGCCAGACCAACAATATATGAAATAGGGTTGGGGTCTCAAGCTAAGGGTTGTCTGGTCAGGATGCTTGAACCCAGCTTTTATAAAAAAACTAAATTTAAAATTTTGAAAGCAGCTTACAGCGTTTGAAGACAGGTGCGGCAGAAATTGAAGATTTCAAATCTGAATGCATATACTCCAGTTTCCGCTCCGGGTCTACTTCCACCAATCTTTCAGGACCAAGTTACTTCTAGATGGGGAAGAAAAGGAATTAGCGCCCTGGGTGATCTGTGTAGGGAAGGCCAGCTTTTGTCATTTATGAATCTGCAGGAACAATTTGGGGTGGATAAAAGGGATTTTTTTTAAACATCTGCAGATACGGAGTTTTCTAGGTGGTAATGAGAATAGGATAAAGGGGATATCAGAAAGGATTCCCTTGGTGGAGATAGTGAGGAGTAAGTCCAGGATTGGGAAGATCTATCAAAATTTAATTTAATCTTTCCCGGATGATATGGAAGCCCAGAATGCGAAATGGGAAAATAGGCTAGGAAAAGATGCAATCTATATTGAGGACTCACTGGAGCTGGCAAATCAGGTGCTATTAGCAGGGAGCCTCAGAAGCCAACATTTTATGTCAGTTTTTGATTTGTATTATACTCCAGCAAAAGTAGCTAAATGGGCTGAAGGGGGGGAGGAGGAAAATGCAACAGATGCAGCCTAGCTGCTGCTGATACTTTACATATGTTTTATTCTTGCCCAAAAATGGACATCTTTGTGCAGGACCTTGAGGCCTTCCTAACTAAGGTCTTAGGGTTCCCTGTATCAATTACTCCAACTCTATTTATTCTGGGACTATTAGATAGCACAGAGTTAAACAAAAGAGCTAGGCCAGAGATAGGTTTCCTGTTCACTGCTATGGCTATTGCTCGCTAATGTGTTACTTCTCAATGGATAAGCTCTGACCCTCCTACCTTCTCCAACTGGAGGTCTAAGATGCTGGCTATTTATAATATAGGGGTATATTCACAAGAACGTGTGATAACTACCGCAAGAGTAGCGTAACGCAACTTTCAATATCGCAGCCTATCGCGGGAAAATAATCCTGTGTCATCGTGGAATTCACAACAAGGCGGTACCATGCGATAGTCTGCCGAAACCCCGGACAATGTCCGCGATACAACCACCACGATGGAGATAAAAACACAAACCACAACACCAAAAAACACGCGATGGGCCAAAGCGCGATGAGGAAACCAGCGACAAGCAGCGCCAGGCCTGCAACACACACCTGGCAGGCGTCAAAAATCTCCATAAAAGTAGAAAAAACACCCACACACAAACTGACCAACACACAAGCACCATAGAGGCAGCCGGAGCAGGCGCAGAGGACGAGCGCAACCCCACAAGCACCCCGGACGCCCAGCCTGGGACCTCGGGGACAGGGAAGGGCAAGGACAAGAAGACGAGGAAGACGAAGTTCAGTCCGCAGGCGAACAGGATCATAGTCACGGAGGTGATGGAACACCATCAACAACTCTTCGTCACCTCCAACGTGTCATTGGGCACCAAAACTGGAATATGGCGGGACATCGTCGACAAGGTGAATGCCGTCGGAGAGCACAAGCGGACAATGGACGAAGTCAAGAGGCGATGGAATTACATCAAGCGGAAGACCAAGGAGAAACTCTCCGCCAACCTGAAGGCAGCAACGCAGACCGGAGGTGGGGGCCCAGCACCACAGCTGGATGACATGGAGGAGCTGGTGTCGACAGTCATCAGTGTGGAGGCCTTGGCCGAAGTCGGGGGACCGGACACTGCTCGACAGGACACAACACAACCGCAACAGGGTGAGTGACCACCAGGTACTGGGGGGACGGGGGGAGAAGGCCACAATGGCACACATGCACAAGCAAGCAGGGCACAGTGCACACCCACAATCACTCTGGGTCCTCTCCCAGACCCACAGACTGTCACAATGTACAATGCCATGCTGTCTGAATGTCAACCTGTACCATGCGGCTACATACATGTGGACACATAGTAATACACCATCTCCCCTTCACATCGCAGGGGCATCATCTACACCTCCTGCAGAGCAGTCACAGCCACTCTTCACTGATGACGAGGAGGAGGACAACACCAGCATCGACACCCAAACCATCCAAGACCTCATTGACCTCATCCGCAACTCACCTCCAGGATCAGGGCAGCCCAGCTACATCCATGAGACTCCACCCACCACCCAAACCACCCAGCAGGAGGCACCCACAGCCCCGGCACCCTCCCAAGTCCCCCAGGAACAACAAATGGCCTTCCAACACCGTGTGCTGGAGGACCAGAGGGAGACGGCCGAGCAGGTGCGGGTGGGGTTCGAGCTCATGGCTACCAAACTGGACACCATCCTTGGGTGTCTATGTCTGCCCCATGGACTCCAGCGAGCCCTGACTGACATCTCTGGAGTCATGACGCGGAGGGAAGAATACCTGTCCGCTCAGAGTGGCCCCAGCGATGCCAGCCGTGAGCTGGCACACATGCGGAGGCTCATGGAGGACATGGTGCGGATGGAGGCAGAAAGGATGGCAGCCGCCGCTGCACATCAGTGAAATGTAGCTGGGATCTACTGTGCCCTGCATGTCCTCATCATGGCATTGCTGACACAAGGCGTGGCGATGATGAATGCTGCTGCCCCCACACCATCCACATCTCCGCCCCCTGGTGTGTCAGTGCCTCCCAGTGCGGCAGGCGTATCCACTCCGGCACCTGATGTGTCACTGCCACACAGTGCGGACGACAATCCTCCTCCGGCCCCTGATGTGTCAGTGGCACACAGTGCCGCAGCCGGTACTGCAACACCCACAGGTGGGGCAGGGCACACACCCAGGGACGAGGACGTGGATTGGACTGTGGTCAAGAGGGCCAGGCACTAGCATCCATTTCCGCCACCTTGTCTGTTTCTGCTTTGTGCCGCACATGGCCTCAAGACCTACCACTGACCCCCGATACACTCCGATGCACTCACCTTGGACAGCGACATGGACTGCCACATCCTGTTTGACGACCAATGACACAGCGGACAGACTGCGGACTGTACCCTTCCTCTTCCGCAGTACAGGTCATCCCCGGATGGACACTTGCTGGCCCTCCACGGGCCCATATTGTGTAGTGTGCTCGGCTTTGCCCTGTACCGCTCCAGCTGCATGACCACTGGATGTGCAAATAAACATCCAGTGACGCACTGCTGTGTAATGTCTTACGTCATTCCTGTATGGATGTGTGGATGAATGTGGGGACAGTGCCTTCCCTTGCGTCAATGATGTTTATCCTGTGGAATGCCAGTCAGAGGGTGCGACATTGCATTTTGTGTACCGGGTTCCGTGAACACTACAACAGGGACACACGCATCAGTCACTTCCTTGTCCGGACATGGACTGGACCACGCCCAGAGCCCACGAGTCATTGTTGCAAGCCCTGTGCTGGTCGGGCGTACGGCAGGCCAGACCACTCCGCTAACGCCCGAGGGGGCCCTCATTGCTACCCGTCGCAGCCGTACTCGCTGGTGGTGTGCAGGTCACTGGTCTAGTTGTCAGCATGTCACAGCCACTCCCTGAGGGCAGGTTTTCACACACACCACACCCATCCGGCACAGGCGTCACAGGCCATGTGACTCCGCCAACATAAGGGGCCGACGACGTCACATTCCCCTCTTCCGGTGGTGACTGGATGATGGCCGCTCCACGGTTCTCACTCATGTAGGGCCCATGAGTTGTTGCGCACAGGGTTAGTGGCATCCGAGGCCTTGCGGACGGCACGGGCCTACCACCACGTGGCGCAGACTGGGGTTGCACAGGGTTAGTGGCACACGGAGCCTTGCGGACGGCACAGGCATCTCGCCACGGGACGGTGACTTTGGGTGCACTGTGTCAGTGGCACCTTGAGCTGCTGAGCGGGTGTGCACCCTGCGTTGGTGCCGGGTGCACTGGTATGTCCTCTGCCATGGAGTAATCAAGACCCAGCACCAAACATAAGACCTGGTGGCCTGCGGAGTGGGGCTGCATGATGTGGAGGGTGCCATGTCCGCGGGCCCCGGGTTTGTGGCTTGCAGCGGCACGTGGTGGGACCTCCTGTCTACACACCGGTGGCGGAAGGTGAGCATTGAGGCCTGGGTGTGCATGGGCGGGCATGCTCCGATGGGTGGCGGGTGAGGTTGGGGTGCCTCTGCCTGGGTGTGCATGGGCGGGCAGGCGATGTTGTCTTGTGCAAGTGTGTGTACTGTGCCAGTCATGTATCTGGGCTCTGTTTCAGCTGACAGCTCTGAATGAGATGTGTGACCTGGTGAACTGCACTACATACCGGCACGTGGTTGGAGACACACCGGTGGCAGCAGGTGAGCAGTGTGGCCTGGGTGCGCAGGGGCGGCACTCTCTCTCTCTCTCTCTCTCTTCCTCTCTCTCTCTTCTTCTCTCTCTCTCTCTCTCCCTCTCTTCCCCTCTCTCTCCCTCCCACTCTTCCTCTCTCTCTCCTTCGCTCTCTCTCTGTCCTCTGATGTGCGCAGGACACACCTTCTCATCATGTTTTTTGTCTTACAGGCTGTGACCTACATATTGTCCGGAGGGGAGCGGCCATGTGTCTTCATTTCATTTCGTTGTTCATTTTAATAAAGTTTCATTTGTTGCTTCGAAAGTGAATGTGTGCTGGTCATTTCTGTGACGACACATCCATGTCACCAGTTGTGATTGTGCGGCATCCAGCGGAATATTTTGTACATGTTTAGGTGTGGCTGATGTGGCATGTCTTTGGTCGGGGCGGGGTGCCAGGGAGGGGTGGTCCTGGGGGTGGTGGCTGTGGGTGTGGTGGCCCTCTTGGGTGTCCGGGCCGCATGATGGGTGGCTCCATGGCATCTGTTGCCCTTCCGATGTAGCCCTGGGCTGTGCTCACTTTTGGTTTGCAGGCTGCCGTCGGACTTTACACCAGGTCAGAGCATGTGTAGATTTCCTGGTGCTAACGCGCCTTATCGCCTGTTTTGTGTTTTTATCGCAGATGTGGCTGGTCATTGTGAATGTTGAGGTGTGCTGTTGTCTCGACTTTTGTCACGGGAACGCCTACTCTGCATCTCATTAGTGATATTTGCGGGGGTCCTCTGTGGCGATGTTTTTTGCGGATGCTATCGCGGGTAAACTGGTGCTGTGGGCTGTTAACACCGGCTTGTGAATGGGGAGGTAAATTTATCACGACTTTGGCTGCGATAAAGTGCCGTTAATTCGGCGATAGCTCCTTGTGAATATGCCCCATAGAATCTTCAGTGTACGTGTTAAGGGGTAGAAGGAAAAGGGAGTTTGGGCAAAAAATATGGGCCCCAATTAGAAATCTGGTGAACTAGTCCCCTTTTTTTTTTAACTTATTTATTGCACAGGCACTTTTTCTCTTTAATACTATCAAAGATAGCCCATAAGGTGATTCGAGCTCCTATTTCGTGATGCTTTTTGTATATTTGTGAATGAATTCTGCTTTTTTTTATCTCTGCTCTCTCCATATATATGATGTGTTTTTTTATTATGTATCCAGAAAATGTCATGACATGTATTAATCTGTTTTGTCTTTGCAATTTGAAAAAAAGTAATAATAAAAATATTTAAAAAGAAATGCAACTAACAATGGTCCTAAGATAGCCAATAACACTTGAAGAAAAGTTGATATTTTTCATGCTTCACAAAGTTATTTAATTAAAATGTAGATTGAAAAATCAGTTATAGGGTAGAACAAATTAATTTTTTGAAATTGGAAAGGCGATGGCTACACAAATATTAGCTGCTGTTTGAATGAATTGTCTAAACTAGCAACTTTAGAAAAATCAATTTTTATTGTGAGACAAAGTTGCCACTTCTTTGATGGTATCTCAGAGAAATTCCTTGCTTTCTCAACTAGACATTTATATGCAAAAATGTGTGGTCAGAATGTCAATAGATGCTTTAACCCCTTCGCTGCTAGGCCTTTTCCCCCCCTGTGCTAAGCCTTTTTTTGGCTATTTGGGGTAGTTCGCACTTAGGCCCCTGTAACTTTTTGACCATATAAGGAATCCACGCCAAATTTGCGTCCTTTTTTTCCAACATCATGGGGATTCTAAAGGTACCCAGGGTTTGTGGATTCCCCTAGAGGGGACCCAGAAATTAGCCACAATACAGCAAAATTTTGGTTTTTTGGGGAAAAATGCGAAAAAAGGGTTACAGATGAAAGCGTCTGGTTTTTTCCCTGCAAATGGTATCAACAAAGGGATTGTGGTGCTGAAATCACCATCTTCCCAGCTTTCAGGGACAAGCAGACTTTTGTCAGAAAATCAAAATTTTTTGCACAGTTTTGGCATTTTTCTGGGACATAGCCTATTTTTGCTATTTTTTGTGCTTTCAACCTCCTTCCAGTTAATGGTAGAAATGGGTATGAAAGCAATAATGGATCCTGGAAAGCTATACATTTCTGAAAAGTAGACAAAATTCTGAATTCAGCAAGCGGTCATTTGTGTAGATCCTAAAAGTTTTCTTATACAAACTAACAGTTAAATATAGGAAAAATTGAAAATTAGTTGACAAAAAAAGGCATTTATGTCAACGTTTTCACCTGTAACTTCTTCTAATTATGACAGCAATTTGAAAGCAATATACCGTTACATCCGCTGGACCTTTCTGGTTGTGGCGATATATAGGACTTGTAGGTTCACCAAGAACCCGACGAACCCAGAGCCAATAACTGAGCAGCGCCTTGCAATGGTTTTTTATTATGTACCGGGTATATAGCAATTATTCTGGGAAAATCTATACATGGAAAAATCGGTATGAAAGACACCTATGTATTTCTGAAATGGGAACAAAATATAGAGTTCCGAAATTGGGAGTACCCATACTAGCATGAGAATTATAGGTCATTATTCAAAATGACTTCTTTTTTACACATTGTCTTTCATTTGGAAGGCAGAAATGCATCGAAAGTCTATAGGTAATAACAGTTGCTCTACAATTCTGTATTACCCTAAGTCTCCCGATACAAATGGTACCTCACTTGTGTGGGTAGGCCTAGTGCCCGCGACAGGAAACGGCTCAAAACGCAACGTGGACCCACCACATTTTCACAGTGAAAAATGACCCTTTTTTTGCAAAGTGCCTAGCTGTAGTTTTTTAACCCTAGCTCTGCCGGCACCTAGGGAAACCTAGCAAACCTATACATTTTTGAAAACTAGACACCCAGGGGAATCCAGGATGGGGTGACTTGACTGGCTCGCACCAGGTTCTGTTACCCAGAATCCCTTGCAAACCTAACAAATTGTCCAAAAAAACACATTTTCCTCACATTTCTGTGGTGGAAAGTTCTGGAATCTGCGTGGATCCACAAAATTCCACCCACCCCGCGTTCCCCAAAGTCTTTCGAGAAAAACGGTACCTCACCTGTGTGGGTAGGCCTAGTGCCCGCGATAGGAAACGGCCCAAAACGCAACGTGGACACACCACATTTTCACAGTGAAAAATGACCCTTTTTTTGCAAAGTGCCTAGCTGTAGTTTTTGAACCCTAGCTCTGCTGGCACCTAGGGAAACCTAGCAAACCTATACATTTTTGAAAACTAGAGAACCAGGGGAATCCAGAATGGGGTGACTTGACTGGCTTTCACCAGGTTCTGTTACCCAGAATCCCTTGCAAACCTAAAAAATTGTCAAAAAAAACACATTTTCCTCACATTTCTGTGGTGGCAAGTTCTGGAATCTGCGTGGATTCACAAAATTCCACCCACCCCGCGTTCCCCAAAGTCTTCCGAGAAAAACGGTACCTCACTTGTGTGGGTAGGCCTAGTGCCCGCGACAGGAAACGGCGCAAAACGCAACATGGACACACCACATTTTCACAGTGAAAAATGACTCTTTTTTTGCAAAGTGCCTAGCTGTAGTTTTTGAACCCTAGCTCTGCCGGCACCTATGGAAACCTAGCAAACCTATACATTTTTGAAAACTTGACACCCAGGGGAATCCAGAATGGGGTGACTTGACTGGCTCTCACCAGGTTCTGTTACCCAGAATCCCTTGCAAACCTAAATAATTGTCAAAAAAACCACATTTTCCTTACATTTCTGTGGTGGAAAGTTCTGGAATCTGCGTGGATCCACAAAATTCCACCTACCCTGCGTTCCCCAAAGTCTTTCAAGAAAAAGGTTACCTCACTTGTGTGGGTAGGCCTAGTGCCCGCGACAGAAAACGGCGCAAAACGTAACGTGGACACATTACATTTTCACAGTGAAAAATGACCCTTTCTTTGCAAAGTGCCTAGCTGTAGTTTTTGAACCCTAGCTCTGCCGGCACCTATGGAAACCTAGCAAACCTATACATTTTTGAAAACTATACACCCAAGGGGAATCCAGAATGGGGTGACTTGACTGGCTCTCACCAGGTTCTGTTACCCAGAATCCCTTGCAAACCTAAATAATTGTCAAAAAAAACACATTTTCCTTTCATTTCTGTGGTGAAAAGTTCTGGAATCTGCGTGGATCCACAAAATTCCACCTACCCTGCGTCCCCCAAAGTCTTTCAAGAAAAACGGTACCTCACTTGTGTGGGTAGGCCTAGTGCCCGCGACAGGAAACGGCGCAAAACGCAGCGTGGACACACTACATTTTCACAGTGAAAAATGACCCTTTTTTTGCAAAGTGCCTAGCTGTAGTTTTTGAACCCTAGCTCTGCCGGCACCTAGGGAAACCTAGCAAACCTATACATGTTTGAAAACTAGACACCCAGGGGAATCCAGGATGGGGTGACTTGACTGGCTCTCACCAGGTTCTGTTACCCAGAATCCCTTGCAAACCTAAATAATTGTCAAAAAAAACACATTTTCCTCACATTTCTGTGGTGGCAAGTTCTGGAATCTGAGTGGATTCACAAAATTCCACCCACCCCGCGTTCCCCAAAGTCTTTCGAGAAAAATGGTACCTTACTTGCGTGGGTGGGTCAAGTACCCGCGACAGGCAAGGGCCCAAAACCTATTGAGGCGACATCAAAATCACCTATCACAAACCAACCTGGTTTTGCAAAGGGGGTCCCATGACTTTTTGGCCCAGGGCTCGGCGGTCACCTAGGGAAATCTACCAAACCCACACATTTCTGAATACTAGACACCCGGGGGATTCCAGGGAGGTATGGCTCGCGTGGATCCCCCAACTTTTTCTTACCCAGAATCCCCTGCAAGCCTGAAATTTAACTGAACAAATCACTTTTTTTACACATTTTTGTGTGGGAAAGTTGTGGCATCACGGGGCTGACACAAATTTCCTACCACCCAGCGTTCCCCCAGGTCTCCCGATAAAAATGGTGCCTCACTCGTGTGGGAGGCCCAAGTACCCGCGACAGGCAAGGGCCCAAAACAGATTGAGGCGACATCAAAATTGCCTATCACAAAACAACCTGGTTTTGCAAGGGGGGTCACCTGGGTTTTTGGCCCCGTGCTCGGCGGCCACCTAGAGAAACCTACAAAACCCACACATTTCTGAAAACCAGACACCCAGGGGATTCCAGAGAGGTATGGCTTGCGTGGATCCCCCAACTTTTTCTTACCCAGAAGGCCCTGCAAACCTGAAATTTAGCTGACATATTTTTGTGTGGGAAAGTTATGGCATCACCGGGCTGACACAAATTTCCTACCACCCAGCGTTCCCCCAGGTCTCCCGATAAGAATGGTGCCTCACTCGTGTGGGAGGCACAAGTACCCGCGACAGGCAAGGGCCCAAAACATTTTGTGATAGGCAATTTTGATGTCGCCTCAATACGTTTTGGGCCCTTGCCTGTCGCGGGTACTTGGGCCTCCCGCACGAATGAGGCACCATTTTTATCGGGAGACCTGGGGGAACGCTGGGTGGTAGGAAATTTGTGTCAGCCCGGTGATGCCACAACTTACTGCCCCCATCTGCCCCCCGGGGGGGCAGAAAGACTCTAATTGTGATGGGGGGGTGGGGGCATTGGCGTGCCGATATTGGGCAGCCCCCACCCCTAATTTACCTAATAAGAAAAATTACCTGGTTCTAGTGGGCTTTCTGCCCAAGGGGCTGCTCCTCCCTCCCTGGTGGCTAGTGGGTGGATCCCTGCTTTGGGATCGCCCTCCTAGGGCGATCCCCAAGCAGGGATCCACTACGGAAGGGTACCATTGGAAAGGGGAGATCCTCCCCTTTCCAACGATACCTCTCCCAAGTGTTTCAGTGCTTGGGGGGCTGAGATAGCCCAACGAGCACTGAAACACTGAAACTGAAACTGAGTTTCAGTTTCGTTTTCAGTCTAATGACGACAGCGCGCCAAACAGCTGATGGGCCTCAGGAGGTTGGGGAAGCTCTTCCCCACCTCCCGAGGCACAAAAAAAAAAATGGAAATCCCTCTGCTGTTTACAGCAGAGGGATTTCCTGCCCCTGTCCTCATGACGGAATTTTTCCGTCATGAGCACAGGAGCACCGATGCTCATGACGGAACCATTCCGTCATGAGCATCGAAGGGGTTAACCATTATGGAAAATGATTGTGTACACTTTTTAAAGATTGGAAGAATTGGTGGGGCCATGGCGTGGCACGACGGCCAACAGCATGTGAGATGAGGAAGCTTGCGGAGCCTTGGTAGTATCTGGCATTGTGTCTGTGGGCTTAGAACTAAGAACACTCTCTTTGGTATTGATCTAACACCCTGGCACTCTGGGAAGTATCCTGTCCTTTGATCCCCAATTTTTAATTTAACCACTTGCTATTTGGGGAAGCAGCCCATGCGGTTGTTGCAAATTTAAGATGGAGGCTGGTGCCCAGAGGGGATAGTTACTTGGAGAGGGGCGACACCACAGACAGACCTTAACTGAAGAGGCTGGGAGACATGGATGCGGAGATGAACCCAGGTTCAAATCCAAAGTGAAAGAGTGACAGAAGAAAAGGGACAGAGAGGCCAGAACTGACCCAATAGGAGGACTGGAGCACTGCTGCCTGGAGCTCGGCGAGCCTGACCTGCCTACTTGAAGGGGCCGGGCTTGTATGGGCTCCAAAGTGGACCTGACGTACAATGAGTTTTTGAGTCTTATATGCATAGTGGAGAGATGGAAGTTAAGTTGTTATAGGGAGCAAATACACAACATAAGGTGGCAGAACATCCAACTGAGCAATTCCTCTGGTATAGATGATTTTAGAGATAAGAAATCCTCACAGAGATGGAGGATGCAATGGTGCTAAGATAGCGATTTCTGTCAGTTCATTTATTGCTTTGGCAATTTCTTTCTGCGTATTATCAGTCCTTTCCTTACTTAGGTTTTATATTTAGGTAGAGATATTTTTATTGTCCACAGTATGGAGACAGAAATATACAGCAATCCAGCATTTAGGTGGAGGTAGAGTGGTAAAAGGGACAGGTTAGAGTCTGCATAGTCAGTAGGATTAGCAGGTCTTTCAGACCGAGTATTTTTCAAAGGAGGGTTGGGTCTTAGGGAGACGTATATCAACTAGTGATTATTGTCAAAGCAGTTGTTGAATAATAGAGATTTGAGGTCGCTTGAAGCATGAAAAGGAGGGGTTCCAGCGTAGATCCTTTGGGAGTGAGTTCCAAATCTTGGGGACATTTCCAGAGAAGGAGCTTGCCTGCGTTGATTTCTTTTTACGTTTGTGAGGAATGAGAAGAAGAGAGTTGGAACCTCTCAGAGCCAGGCCTTTTCCTTCTCTTGATAGTTTCGTGTCTAGATATTTGGGGTTTTTGTACGGAGGGATTTGTGGGTGATACAGGCTGTCTTGTATATGATTCTTTCTCCAATGGGAAGCCAGGTGAGACTTTTTAGGGCGATGTGATGTGATCAAACCATTTGTTTCCTGTGATGAGCCTGGCAGCCAAATTAAGGATTGTTCTTAGGGGCGCAAGGTAACTTTTAGGATATCATGTCAGGATGGCATTGCAGTAGTCAAGTTTCAGGAGGACTAGGGATTGTACTACCGGCTTAAGATCATCAGGGGGAAGAAATGGTTTGATTTTCTTAAGTTGTTTTAATGTGAAGAGCGCTCCTTTGGCAGTTTTGTTGATGTGTTCTTTCATTGATACGTTTATGTCTAGTGTGATACCCAAGAACTTAACGTCATCAGAAAGAGTGGCAGGGCAGTTTAGTGCATCCAATTTTTTGAGCCGTTATTGGATGGGTAGATGATTGTTTTTAGGTGAGAGGAGTAGAAGTTCAGTCTTATTGGGATTCAGCTTAAGGTGGTTGATTTTTTGTCAATTTTGTATCTTAATTTGTGTGATATTAAGATGTTGGATGTCGCTAGGTGATCTTACTCTGTAGTAGAGTTACATGGCATCGGCATATAGGTGATACTTGATCCCAGCTTGGTTCAGGATAATTGTAAGGGGTTCCATGAAAAGGTTGAATAGGGCTGTAGAGAGACCTTGCGGTACTGGTGTGGGCTTCGAGAGACAGCTGTTGATTTTTATCTGCTGTGAGCGATGTTGAAGACAGGACGTGAACCACTTCAAGACTGTGCCATTGATACTTGACTTGAAATCACTTTATTCGAACTGTGTTTATAGATCATGAAAGTTCATAAATACATACATAATTCATCAGTAATTTCTTAGAAAGTACAGAAAACAGTTAAAAACTTTCAGAAAAAGACTAAAACCTATGAATCATTCCGGACAGATGTGCAATCTTCTAGACTTTAGGCAGAGGCATAAAAAGGATGCGACGCAATACCAAACATAGTGATCGGGCAACATTTTTAAAAACGACATTCCAAGACTACATTGTCTAAAATTGTGTTTGCGCGTGATTGGCAGAATAAAACTTTTACGATGTTCCAAATAAAACTTGCAAAAGAATAAAATATGTATGTCAGATTGTGAAGACACCCCATCACAAGGACAGGGCGCAAGAGCTTGCAGAGAAAAAATACCAGATGGGTGTCCCAACATAGAGGGAATTAGGTTTAGCCTGAACCTCAACAGTATAAATCTGTGGCACGAGTTTGTCACGGCCGTCAAGTAAGAAAATTGCCCCTCAATTAGTGGCGGTCCCTCGCAATAAACGTGCACCATATATTTAGAACTGTTGAGTTGATTCCTTTTTTCTGCCATGTAATTTAAAAAGCTCACTTTGATTGCTTTTTTTGAGATATTCTGGCTGGTCCTAGGTGTTTTAAAAATAGTTTCTAGGCCTAGGGAAATCAGGTTATTTTTGATATACAAAAGCCATGGGATCTTTTGCGCATGTTCCAGGGCAAGGCAGACCTCCAGGAAATGCTGGGTTAAATCAGCAGGATCCCTTCTTCATATAGAATGGCATAAAAGGATTGGGGCCAAAGATATCTGGTCTGATATATAAGGAACTTTCAGGTCGATATGGCAATTGTAGCTAGAACTGCTTTAAGGGAGACCCACTAGATTCTTCCAAAATGTGTCTTCTGCTGTTTGCAGTAATGCATGCTTAGTATGTCCCCACACACCAGCTCTGTAAGTAGCTACTGCAGTGGGCTTGGCTAAATATACCTTTTTCACAACTTCTAGCGGTTTCAAATCTAACTTTTTGGTAAAAGAGAATAGAGCGCCAATACTTTTTTCTAACATTAGGCCCCTTTTTCTCACCATATGGGACCATGATAGCGCTCTGTCAAATATCACCCCTAAGTAAGAAAACGTATCTGTCTGAGCCACTTTTCGGCCTGCAATATAAAACGATGGAGATTTCTTCGCCTTCAGCCCAGTCACTAAGATAAAATATTGAGTATCATTGGTTTGCAAATCTAGATTATGCATAAAATTAACATAAGTGTCTAAAAGTTTCTGAAGTGCAAAGCCAGTGCACGCTATTAGGACCGCGTCATCTGCGTAAAGGAGGATGGGGATATGGACTTTATTCATCTTTGGGACATCAGGGGTTGAATCTAACAATGGGGCCTCCACTCCGTTGGTATACAATGAGAAGAGAAACGGGGCAAGTACACACCCCTGGCGAACCCCCCTATTCATAGGGAACCACTGGGTACACTCTCCCTGGTTCCTATAGTGAACACAAGCCACTGCCTCAGAGTATAATTGTCTAATAAAAAGAATGATGGCCTTGTCAATCCCCATATCCCTCATGATTCTCCACAGGTGGTAATGAACCACGCAGTCAAAAGCTGCTGAAAGGTCCATAGAAGCCAAGTAAAGCTTGCCTTGGTGAGCTTGTGAATACTTGGCAATAAGCAGGCTCAGGTTTAAACATTGGTCCTGTGTGCCTTTACCCTTCTTAAATCCATATTGGGTTGGGATCATGACATTATTGCTTAAAGCCCATTCCTCCAATCTATTCAATAAGACTCGACCCATAAGTTTAGCCGAACTGTCCAGGAGTGAGCTAGGTCTATAATTTTTGCCTCCGATTTCTCCCCCTTCTTAAATATCGGAATTATAATGGATTTTGACCATGATTCCGGCAGACCAAGCTTAGCTACCATGTTAAAAACATATGTCAGAACTGTGGCCCAAAGGTCCGGGGCCTTATTATTTGTGCATTGGGAGAGGGCTTCATTTACCTCTAAAAAATTGAAGGTAAAAAAAGGAGATGGGTTAGAGTCAATGCTTTTCATAGACAATTGCCTTCCTTCACTCCCTATCCAAATGTTTTGGTAAAGTAGGCCACCCATGAATCTTCAGCCACATGGCTATCTAGATTGGGATCTAGGGATGATTTCAGAAATGGGGCATTAATTACCTTCCAAAATTCCCCAGAATTTTTTGAGGTAGAGGCCTGCTGGAGTTGTTCCCAGGCTTCCTCCTTCAATGCTTGTAATCTGGCCTTCCTAGTATCTTTCTATAGTTTTCGTAATAACTTGACCGATGCCCTGTCTCTTAGTTCAGACCTAAGGGGCATATTTACAAGCCCCTTGCGCCACTTTTGCGCCGCCGTTGCGTCACGCATGTGACGCAGCGGCGACGCAAACCATGCGCCGCGTTGCGCTATATTTACAACGTGACGCATCTAGGGAGATGCGTCACGTAGTAAACCCCTGCGCCACATGAAACCTGCGTCAGGTTTCATGTGGGCGTATCGGCGCAGGGAGGGGCGTTCCGGCGCAGGAACGCCTCGGAAAAGTGACGTAGTGAAATCTACAAGATTTCACGCAGTCACTTTTCCGACGCTGGTGCGTCACATCCTTACGCCTGCTTCAAGCAGGCGTAAGGATTGACGCACCATGTTAGGGATAGGGAAGGTTGGTACAGTGCTGGAGTTGCGTCGCGCTTGCGACACAACTTCAGCACTGCGCCAACCTTCCGCCGGCAGATGCGTCACGCATCTGCTTATCCTTGCGCCACGATGCGCCGCATTGTAAATGCGGCGCATCGGACGTGGCGCAAGGGTAAACTTGCGTGACGCATTTTCCCTGGCGCATCCCTGCTGATATGCAGGGATGCGCCAGGGAACGTAAATATGCCCCTAAGAGCCTTGTGTAAGTTTGAGCGAGCTTCTGGTACAATTTTGATCAAACCACCGTGGGACGATTGGTTTGGCGACTACACCATTTCTTGTTAAGTTATTTTTTACTTCACACAGTATTGACTCAAAGGCAGTCACAACCTTAGTTGGATCATGATTCGTTTCAAGGCATACGAGAGAGAAATGTATAAACACTCTTTAACTAAATACAAAGCTCTATTAGTCACAGAAAAGGCAGCCTATTTCTCCTCGCAAACTGAATCCTCCCAAAACTTAGCCAGAGAACTCTATCAAGTTATTAATAAATTAACCAAACATCCTGAACAAAAAAGAGATTGGGTTAATCAGTCCTTCTGCGATGACATTGCTTCACACCTTAGGGGTAAAATCGACTCATTTGGCCTCTATGGTAATTCTTTGCCAGTCATCGGTCAAGACAATGTGAACTCAGTTTCCGACATGGATTTGTCTACTAAAAGCTTTGAGTATTTTTCCTCTGTTTCCTCGGCATCAATAAAAGACCTTATTTTAACAACCAAGTCAGGCTCTCCAGACGACCCATGTCCACCCTCAATCACAAAGCTAGTCCCTGACATCATTGCTACCCATTTCTCAGACATATTTAATAATATGTTTAAAACTGGTATCTTCCCTTCTCAATGGAAGCGAGCCTCCATCCTGCCTCTATTGAAAAAAAGCCAACTTGGATCCCGAGGACCCGGCCAACTACCGACCTATTTCCAGGCTCCCTTTCCCAGCGAAGATTGTAGAGAAGGTAATGAACATGCAACTAAATCAGTTCATCAAGGATTCCAACTGTTTGGACCCTACACAATTCGGATTCAGATCCGAACATAGTACAGAGAGTGCTCTGATTAAGGCCACCGATGAGCTCAAATTCATCTTAGACAATGGGGGATCAGCATCCCTTATCCTGCTGGACTTATCCGCAGTGTTTGACACAGTGGATAATTCCACCCTGATACACCTTCTGGAAGCAAAAGGCGTAAAAAACCTTGCCTTGAAATTACTTTCATCCTTCCTGTCAAACAGGGAAAACACAATTAATTTTGATGCCTTCTCATCAAGCTCATTTCGCTTGCCCTGCGGGGTGCCACAGGGATCCTCTCTTTTCAATTTATACATCACAGACCTTGCCCCCCTGGTCGAAACCTTCGGGTTTTCCCTCACCTCTTATGCGGACGACACGCAAATCGTGTTATTAGCCTCCGATGATGCCAGCTATACTGGTGCTCGCATACATGACTGCATGAAAGGTATCAATGGTTGGATGAACAGACACCATCTTAAGCTTAATGAGGGAAAGACTGAGGTGATCTTACTCGGCAATAACCCTAACCTTTGGTCTGCCCCGTGTTGGCCTAGGGAGATGAGCCCCCTTCCTGTACCCACCAGGAAAGCCAAGAGTCTTGGCGTCATTATTGATGACCACTTACTCTTGGGAAACCAAATTAGCGCAGTGGTCTCCTCCTCATATAACATCTTGAGAATACTTAAAAAAATTCAAATTTTTCTGCCTATTTCAGCCAGGGAGTCAGTGATTTCCACACTTGTATTAACCAAAATTGACTATTGTAACGGCCTTTACATCAGCCTACAAGCTCAATATCTGAATAAGTTGCAGATTCTTCAGAATTCGGCGGCCAGACTCCTTCTTGACCTGCCTAGGCACCATTCGGTTTCCGCTGCTCTCAGAGATCTCCATTGGCTGAGAGTCAAAAACAGGATCAAATTTAAGGCCCTCTGCCTAACTTATAAGGCTCTCCATGATTCAGGACCCTGGTTTCTCAAGAAAGCCCTATCATGGTACATTCCCTCAAGAAAGTTAAGATCAGCAGGCTCGTTCAGAGCAAATACCATCAGATATAAAAAATCTAAATGGGGTGGCAACAGCTTTGTGGCTAGAGCTGCGACAGCCTGGAACCTCCTTCCACTCAATCTCAGATCAGCTCCCTCCCTATCGCAATTCAGGAAGCTTCTGAAAACTTGGCTTTTCAATCAATAGGTCACTCATCCCCCTTTCGCTGCTTACCGCTTCAGCGCCAAGACACCCTCGGGTATTCGCTGCTCTTTACAAATAATTTAACATAACATAACATAATTTCGTTATATTGGTTTCTAACTACTAAAAGGACAAGTTTCGCCTTATCAATTTTTCCCCATTTTAAAACAATACAATTTTTCCTAGTTATCATTGGTTTTATATGAGTTATCTGGTGGGCCTGTATCCCTTCCCAGGCAACGTGGCAAAAAATGGCTGTGTGGTCACTGAACCTAGAGAAGGTTACTTTTAGGTCAGTAACTGACTTTTTGAGGGATACTGAAGCGATTACATAATCAATAGGGAATCCATGGGAAATGGATCCAAATGTATTCTGTAACTGACCTGTGGGTTCAATAGTGGGGTTCATTATTTCTAGATTTTTCGTAAAGATGAATCTATTGAGAGCATCACCGTGTGAGTTATGGGTGCGCAATGCCTTCACCTTCCTCATCAAGTAACCCACAGTTCGTGTTAGTTGCCGAGGGGCAGCTGTGGGTGTTGGAGTCTCCCACCCATAAAATACTGGGTGCCTTCTTGCAGTTTTTGATTGCTACATTTATTTTACCATCAAACATGTCTACAACTTTTACCATCCCACTCCCAAAGTTATCATTATAATAATTTATTAGAAATATGGTATTGCCCCAGGCCCTGTTAAATGTAATATATTAAAATGTGGGGAATCATTACATATGCACAAGACTTGGGGCCATATTATCAAGAACGGCGCTAACATTATCGCCGCTTTAGCGGCAGAAAGCGGCGATAAGGGGCTTGATAATATGCCCTATAGAATTCCAATAGAAGCCCAGGTTTGATGTCCTTCACACCCGAACCTGGGCTTCTATTGAATTCTATAGGGCATATTATCAAGCCCTCTTATCGCCGCTTTAGCGGCAGTTTCCTGCCGTTAAAGCGGCAATAATGTTATCGCCGTTCTTAATAATATGGCCCTAGGAGTTTCAGGGTATTTTTAGCGTCAAGATGCCACCCTTCGCTCGGCCTGAATTTGACTGTATCGCTGGAGTATGGAAGGTACAGTAGCCGTCCACATAGATGGGGGCTAATTCCCACGTTTCTTGAAGACAGATTACATCATAGGAAGTAATACATCGAATCCAGGATTGATCAGACATTTTCAAACCAAGCCCTACGATATTCCATACTATCATCAATATCCTATCAATTTCCACATTGGTTAACGTAGGGAACTTATTCCCCTCTCTGTCACTACTTAATGATGTGTTTTGAGGGGCCCCCATCGTCATCTGTCAATCGCAGGCTTCCAAATCAGTCAATGGTAAGAAATGATTACTGGTTGGTATAGGGTTAGCTAATAGCCTCGGTGATGGTTGATTTGTCATTAAATGCGAGTGTCTCACCAGGTCCCAGGTCCCTTTCGCCAAGGAGTTTGAATTACAGGTTTGTAAAAAAACTAAGGGCAAGGCAAATATCTGAGACATCGATGAGGAGGTCTTAGGTAGTATGCCTAAAAGATTTTGGGCCATAGTGTGTGATTTAAGATTTAATACAACGCAGTCTCACCTGAATTTCTTATCTGAATTTCCCACCCAGCCCACCCTCCTCGCCATTAGAATACTAGTAAATGCTTCTGACCACCCCTCCGTATGTTTATTGATCCAGTGACAAGCTTTTAGGATTAATTGTTCAGTGGATTCCTTTTGCGAACCTTTCAACTCCGGAGTATTAGCCTGGATGACCACGTATGGACACGCTGCTGGAGACAAATCTAGTCTCAAATGGGGCTTTTGTCCAGAAAGATCTTCTTGGCTTTCCCAGTTTGTATTTCGAGTGCCTTCTATCCTTGGTAGTTGGTGAGGAAGCCTCCATGAAGAACTAAATATTAAAACGTCCTCAGATAGTGTAGTAACAGGAGGAGTGTGAGGACAAAAAATAGGGTGATGGAGCGACTGAGACGTTCTTGTTGATTCTTTCAGACTCGAGTGATGGATAGGATTCTTGGGGTGACCAGTAGTTTTTGGCAATCTGCCAGCCAGCCCATTGCAGAGAATGTTCGGCAGGCACAGATCAGGCCCCTCCAAAACAGTAGAGTTGGAAGTAGTTAAGGTAGGAACCTGGCTGTTGGTTACTTTCTCTAGGAGGCTTTGCCCTCGTATGTTCAATGTGGCTAGAGTTGACTCTATTCTAGAGAGACTTTCGGAAACGGGCTGCAACAGCTTTGCAAATATTTGTTCAACTCGGATGAGCATTGCCTCTTGGACCTGGTCAGATTGGGTGGACGGGGTAGGAACAATATCCATATTGCTACATTTAGTTGCTCTCCCACCCCTTTTCTTCTTCATAGGTGGTTCTGTAGGAGAACTAGTGGCTCTATTTGAGCGTGTGGAGGGTTTAGTCTGGCCTGTGGGGTGGATAGTAGTTGAGGGTTCGACTAACATGTCAGTAATGGTTGTGACTTTCTCCCCAAGAAGTTCCCTAAGAGAAGGTAATACCATTGGGAGGCCAGGCTCACCCATAGAGAGCCTCCGAGCAGTACTTTCGATCCCTCTCTCCAGGGCGTCAGTAGCCCTTAACAGAAAAGAATACAAGGTATTGATTTACTCACTTCCTCGCTCTGCTAAGTTGGACTTCTGTTTCCCCATCTTTGGCTCACAGCAATCAGCTACCGGTGGAAACATGTTAGAGTTGCACCTGAGCTACCTTAGGAAATTGAAACCCTTCCTCGATGCTTCCGACCTAAAAATGGCAGTCCAAGCACTCGTCATCTCTAGACTGGAATACGGCTGCTCAACCCTCTAGGGTTTACCTAAGATCTCCCTGGCACCTCTTAAAGCCTGCCTCAATGCGGCCGCCAGACTACTTACCGGCACAAGGAAATACGATCATATTTCCCCACACCTGAAAGCTCTCAACTGGCTTCCCCTGGAGGCAAGAATACAACTCAAACTAGCATGCATCACGCACAAAGCTTTATACTCTCACTCCCCTGCTTATCTGACACAGAAACTTGTGATCTCCGGAGGAACCAGAAACTCCCGATCTTCCAGTGACCTCTTGCTCCAACCTGCACGCTTTCGAAAAAAAAAAACCTACAATAAGGCCTTCTCAGGGGCTGCTCCAAGAATATGGAACTCTCTCCCACCCGACATCAGAAGAATCCCCTCTCTGACTCGCTTCAAAAAGGATGCCAAAACCTTCCTTATGGGCAAATTCCTCGGCTAAATATTGACTCATCCACCACTATGGCCCGACCACTACCTCCCTTCGGACTACCTTATCACCCCATCAGGAACATGGGGCCTGGCTTGAATAATTGAAAATGTAATCTGTAACTATGGCTTCTCGCCTTGAGTAACTGGTCTTGTAAACTGTAAATACGTGCTCCTCTTTCCCTTATGTACCCGGCTACCCTCCCCCTTACTACTCGAGCTGCTGGTTGATTCCAAGTCTGTCTATCTATTGCGTTGCTCTCCTGTAAAGCGCTCTGATACCCTAACGGGTCAAGTTCGCGCTCTATAAAACACATAAATAAATAAATAAAATAGTTGTGGCCCGCCCCGGCCTCCTTCGGGCTCCGACGGGCGTGGATGGGCCTGCCCTTGTCCCGCGGGCTGGCGTCGCGCTTAAGAGCGCTCCAAACGCAGGGGGATCCGGGAGATGAAGTCCACCCTGCAGCAACCACAAAGTTACTTCTCCCCTCCTGGGCAAACGTGCGAGGGATCTCTGGCGGCTATGGGTGGCCGCAGGCCAGTGTCGCGCTTAAGAGCGCTCCAAACGCAGGGGGACCGGGAGATGAAGTCCCCCCTGCAGCGACCACAAAGTTAGCACTGGGTGGTGAACTATTCAAATGCCACTGATAGGTCAAGAAGGATTAGGAGGCAGGAGTCACCCTCATCTAGGGAACGGTGAATGTCATGTATTATATTGAGCATAGCAGTTTCTGTGCTACAACCCTTCCTGGATCCTGATTGGAATGTGTTGTGAAGGTTGAATTCTTCTATGTGTTGGTTGAGTAGTAGTAGTAGGACACACTTTTCCTACGTTTTCGCTAGGAAAGGAAGATTGGTGATGGATCCGAGGTTGTTGAGGTCGTTGGGGTCCGCCCAGGGCTTTTTTAGAATGGGGTGACTTGGCCGAGTTGGAGGGAGTCTGCTACATGGCCTGAAGAAAGAGAGGCATTGATGATTTTGGTCAAGAACGGGGAGATTATTTGGTTGAGGCTTTCTACTAGGGTGGAGGGGCGGGGATCAGTGATGTGGGTTTCAAGTTAGGTTAAGTGGGTTAAGTCAGTCAGATTAGTGTAAGGAACATCAGCAGTATTTTTCTCCATTTCAAAGGTTTTCTAAAAAAAAGTCCACTGGAGGAGGGCTAGGAGAATTCTTTGACATACCACGGTATGAGACATCTGGATCATATGTTGTCAGGGCAATAAGAAGTCGTTGGACTCCAATCATAATAGGGCCATTTACTTCTGGTGTTATGCGAACCCTGTACTGTGGACCCCCAAACTGGGAGCCAAGGATTCATTTAGCACTTAACTCTCAAGGTAGCAAGGTGAACAGTCCAATGTTTACTTAGGAAATACCTGATGGGATAGAAACAGACCTCAGCAAGATAATACATAAAACATAATATTACAATATCCATTCAGTGCTTTTTTTTTTTTTTTAAGAAAAAGAATACTTTAACACATGCAAACTAAATACTGCACGTAAAATTACAAATATATACAAAATGACAGATGAAAAAACCAATGGTAACATTCTCTAAAATGCATCCCAAAATACTCAGGGTGCACAGTAAAGGAAAGATCACAGTCACCAAATGGCCTTCTAAGTGCAAACTAGTCTCCTTATGTCTGGGGAACTTTTTGTCAAACTTCTTTTTATTGAGTTTTAGACCACAATAAGTTGCATTACAATCATAGCAATTAGACCATAACCTTGTACGCAATCGCTATATCCATAATCAGCTTTCCTTTATCCCCTATGGTCTACTGTTACTTGGATTCCTATCTTTGTAATACCAAATTTAGGAGTCTAAAGGTATTCACTTTTCACCCTCGATCCCCCCTTCCCTCCCCTAACTCCCTCCACCCTCCCCCATACATAAAGAGAAAACAGTAAAATAAAATGAACAAAACAAGGTACACAGGTAGGTCAAAAGGAACTTACTTTGAATGAGGATATCTTCGTGGACACAAAAATGTTCTGCAGGACTGTCAAAAACAAAGGAAACATTCATGCCTGTTAAGGGCGGGCTGCAGGGGAGACACTGCCTGAGGAACAGTCATCAAAGGGGACCCAGAAATCAACTGTATTCCTGGGCTCCTACCCAGTTCCACGAGTTCTTTCTCCTCCTCTCTGACAGACTTTAAGTACACTCTATTGTGTGGTAATTAACACTTCCTTTACTCTCAGCAGCCATGAGGCGTCTACTGACACTATATCAGTTTTCATCATGCCCATGTTCCCATGGCGTGCCCCTTTATAGGATAACCACGGTGTATCACCCGAACGAGAAACCTATCGTGTACCCCTTTTCGTCCTCCGACCACCGGTCCCTATCGTGCAGCACTCCTTTCCCGCCCTAAGGATTGGTCAAAGCGAAGAACAGTGGTCAACATCTCAGAAGTTTCAGGTGGGGCATGGTAACACTTGTATCCCTCAGGGGGTGTTCTCTACGTCAATGGACTTATTTCAGAACTGAAAGATGTGCAATGTCCGCATCCTAGACGGGCAGGCTATGAGAAGGAGCCCTTTTGAAAGATAGCTAATAAGGGAGCCCCAAGAGTATTCGAAATTATTCTAAAAATGTCACTCATCTTTTCCATTGTGACTGCCTGCCACAAGCAGGCATGCCATTGTGTTAAGTTTGGAGCTTCCTTCTTCCAGGCAGCAGCTATTGCAGTCTTCACCGCGCCCAGCCACAGCACATCTCTGTCTGCGTTCGTTTGGTATTTCAAAGAGAAGGCTCTTAGCCTCAGTAGTGCGAACGTCAGTGTATCCAGGACCGGGTTCCCTAATATGTCATTAATCTGAGCCAATGTTTTAGACCAAAAGGGGCGGATAGTCGGACAGTCCCACCAGATGTGGCGAAAATCGCCTAGCCTCTCCAGAACAGATCCGACATATCTAAGAAGCATTTTTTCAGTTTGGTAGGGCACAAGTACCAGTCATTTAAAATTTTGTGATAGGCTTCCCTTAGGCCTAGGGAGCGGTTGTGTGCTCTCCAGCATCCCTCTGAAACGTTGTGCCCCAGAATGTGTTCCCAAAAGACGGTATGATGAGGTGGCTGAGAGGGCAATGTGCGGAGTAATAAGTGTTCCAAAAAGGCAATGGTGCCCTTAGTGCCCCTGGTCCCCTTCACAAAACTCTCTAGTGGGGTGAGTTCCCTCGTGGCCACTTCCTGTGTATCTGGTTGCAGTGTCCAGTGATGCAATTGCCGATATTGGACGTGTTCCACCCCTGAGAGGTGAAAAACCAGTTGCCAGGGCTCAAAGGTGAGAATATCCATGTTGTGAAAGAGGTGTGATAGTGTAAGGCAACCCCCCTCCCTCCATGCCTTGAAAGGACCCGGTTGTGCTGTCGGAGGAAATGTTGGGTTGTAGTGAATTGGGGTGAAGGGGGAGGGGAATGTTGTCCAGGCCGCCCTTTTGACCACCTCGTCCCAAGCTCTGAGGGTGGCTCCCGTGGGCATGCTAAGGCAGGCGTTGAGAGGGCGATCCGCCTTTGGCTTCCACAGTAAGCCCCAGTTGACTCTCCCTGCAATCGCTCTGTCCATGTGGAGCCAGTGCTTATCTAACTCTCTCTGGGACCATTCGGTTATGACTCTGAGTTGGTCAGCTCTATGCTAGAGACTAAAATCTGGGAGAGCCAGTCCCCCTTCAGTCTTGGGGCGTAAAAGCAATTTAAATGGGAGATGGGCTCTCTTGTTTTACATCTTGAGCATCTTCAAGTAGTCTCTTTCCAGATCAATAGGTAAGCTTTGGAACTGATGGCAGAATTTAGGCAGCACCACCATCTTGATCGCATGTATCCTGCGGAGCCATGATAGGTAGGTAGGGGCCCACCTCTTAAAGTCATCTTTCAAATTGCACAAGAGGGGTGGATAATTAGCCTGAACAGATTTGAGATCTTAGGGGTTAGTTTGATGCCCAAGTAGGTGAGTTCTTTCTTTACCCATTGAAAGGGTGTCGCTGCCAACAGTAATCCCATCTCTGCGTCAGGGAGCATTAGATTGAGCAGAAAGGATTCAGACAGGTTTATGCGTAGGCCTGCTACTCCCTCAAATAGTCGGAATATACTCTGAAGGACGGCCAAGGAGTGCTGTTGGTCCGTAAGGGTTAACAGGACATCATCAGCAAATAAAGAGATCTTGTCACCCTCCGAGCCAAAACAAATCTCCCTGATTGACTGGTTAGACCGTATTATTGCTGCGAGGGGTTCGATGCTAAGGAGGAGGAGAGTGGGCATCCTTGTCTCATCCGCCTCTCCAGCGGAAAAGTTCCAAACCCACTCCATTGACCAGTACTCTAGAGCATGGCATTGAAAAGTTAGCTCGGACCATGGCAATAAAGGCCTCACAGAAACTTGGGGGCATATGTTCAAGGAAGTGGCGGAATGAGGCGTTAGCCGTCATGACTTAACGCCTCACTCCGCCACTTCAGAAACGCAAGGCTGCACCATATTTACAACAATATGGTGCAGCCTTGCATTTCCCCCTGCGCTGGCGCTGCACTTAGCAGTGTAGCGCCAATGCAGGCACCCTTGCACCATAGTGCAAGGGTGTCTGCGTGCAGGAGAAAGACTGTTTATGTACAGGAAGGTCCCCAATTTTTAAATGCCATCTTGTCACTTCTATGTGTGCTGCTTAATGCAACACACATGGAAGTCTCAAAATGGCATTTTTTTTTTTTAAGATTGTTTATGTACAGAAAGGGGGACCTTCCAGGGCATTTTGCTTTTTTCATGTGTGCTGCACTAGGCAGCACACATGGAAAAAGCAAAAACAAGGAGAAATAATGCATTTCTCCTCGTTTAGCCAACTTAAGACTAGGTTTTCCCTGGTCTTAATTTTGGCGCTGCCTCCTATTTACGCTGCCCTTGTAAATAGGGGGCAGCGTCAAAATCAATGAGTGTTGCGGTGGAACACCCACCGCAACACCCACTGCCCACCCCTTTCACGCTAAGCATAGCGTGAAAGGGGGCCTTATTTACAAGGCAGCGTTAAGCCACGTTAAGTGGCTTAACGCTGCCTTGTAAATAAGGGAATGCCCCTATCGCCACCACGACGTTGTAAAAAGTGATGTTGTGGTGGCGATAGGGGCTTGTACATAGGCCCCTAAATCGTCTCAGGGTGGAGAATAAGAAGGACCAGTCCACCCGAGCATTACTGCCAGGATGTATTTCTTGGTTGCCTTCTCTATTAAATGTATCACCATGAACATTATCATGGGTCTGCCTGACCTTGATAAAGGCCGATTGAACCGGGTGGATCAGGTCAGGCATTAGGTCCTACAACTACGAGGCTAAGATTTTAGAATACAGCTTTGCATCGAGATTAAGGAGTGCTATGGGACGGTATGAACTACAGAGTTTCAGGTCTTTTCCTGCTTTGGGTATAATCGTATTATAGCTTAGCTCATTGAGGGTGTTACCCTGCCCACTTCCTCTAAATAATTAAAAAGAGAAGTCAGATGGGGGACAAGTTCTGCACAGAATGCCTTATAGAAATGTGCCGTCAACCTGTCTGGGCAAGGAAATTTATAGAGCTTTAGGGAGCCTATGGCTTGCCGCACTTCTTCCTCGCTAAAGGGTTCCCCCAGCAGTTCGTTTTGAGCTGGCGAGATTTGCGGAAGCTCCACCTTGGTCAGGTAATCTAACTGAGACTGGGAGTTGGTGGGGTCAGTCGTGTATAGCAATTTGTAAAACTGCCCGAAGATGCCTGCCTTTCCCTGCTCTGATGTCTCCAACTCCCCCGTGGGGTGGTAAATACCTCCAATATACTCCTTTTCCCTACGTACCCTAAGTTGGCGTGCCAGATGTGCCCCCACCTTGTTGCCGTGCATGTAGGATGTTTGCTTGAGCCGTAGAAGTGTCAGCTCAGCCCTGTTTGAATAAATCACATTCAGTTTCCCCTTCATGGCTGTGACTTTGCGCTGGAGGGATATGTTTGGGGTCATCTTATGTGCCTGTTCCAATGTATGCAGTTTGTTTTCTAGAGTCAAGCATTCAGGGGTCCTCTGTTTATTGAGTTATCCAAATAGGCTCGCCACACACTGGCCCCTCAGGATCGCTTTGAACGCATCCCAGTTGGTAGAGAGGGACGTTTCAAGGGGATTTTTCAGCTGAAAATACTCCTTGATAGCCTTATGCAGATCGTCCCGTGACAGTCTATCTCAAAGCGAGGTATGAGGGAAGAACCAACGAGAGTATTTCGAGGCGGGGTTATTCCATTCAAGGGAGAGTACCACAGGGGTGTGATCAGAGATAATTATTGGGCGAATTTCTGCATCTCGGATGTCTTGAACGAGGGTCTGGCTCAGAAATATATAATCTAGCCTAGAGTAGGTATGGTGAATGTGTGACACAAATGTGTAGTCCCTATCTGCAGGGTGACACTCCCTCCAGGCGTCGATTAGGCCTAGGTCATGCATTGCAAGTTTCACCGCTCTTGTAAAACTGCCGGTGTGTGCCCTGTGCAGGTGTGTGCTATCTGTGCCCAAATGCAAGGTGAGGTTAAAGTTCTGCATGAGTAGTATCTCTCCCTCCGCAAAGCCTCCCAGAAGTGCTAACAGTCCTGTCAATGCTATCTGATTGGTGTTTGGTGCTTAAATCGCTGCTACAGTGCACATTTTCCCTCGTAAGCGCCCCAAGACCACCACTCCCCTCTTTATCTGTCTTATAACCTTCGGGTTGGAACTTTAACTTTAACGCAGAGTGAAAGAGAAGCGCCACATCATTGTGTTTCGTAGAACTGGAAGATTTATAGGTCAAGGGGTAGCACCTACGTTTCAGCCTATGAGCCTGCGATCTTTTAAGATGGGTTTCCTGTAGAGCCACAATATCATAGTGCCCGTCTAACATGTATTTCCAAACCTTGTGGCACTTAGCCGGTGCGTTAAAGTCCCCTTACATTCCATGTCAACGCTGTGAATACCATTGCAAAAGGCAGGACATTGCCCTGTGCCTCCAAGACAGCCGTTCTCTAACCAGTGCCCTCCCTCCAATCCTCCTGTCCCCCTTGTCCCCTTCCTCCCAACAGCTTCCCTACCCTGTGCTGTACCAGTACGAGCAGTGTCTATCCAGATTTCTCCATCCAAGAGTGTTGGCTGAGTACCTACAAATAAAAAAGACATCAACCCCAAAACCAAACATTTAGGGACAACAGGTCCCAGAACTGTTCCAATGACACAATGTGTGAAGATCATAGGAGGCAAATTGGACCAATATCACTACCATGGCTATAAAGATGCAATTACATGCAGGGGTCCGTATCTTCTTTGGCAGTGTTTCACGCAGAGGTTTCCCCATATCCCAGTAGGTTATCAAAGGAGTGGAAAGGATCGTGAGTTAGCACCTGGTGTCAGTGGGCAAGACAGTTATGAGTGCTGCACTCCGTGGAGTCGGGTCCTGTCAGCTTCTGAGTCGTCCAGCTGCCAGGACTGTTAGGGCAGTGCGAGGAGGGCACCAGAGGGCACGTGTTGTGAGAGTCTGGAGGGCCAGGTATTCAACATTTCCTATGGTGTTTGGGGGGCCGTTGGGAGAGCCAGGGACCGCCTCCCTGAGACCTCACCGGTCCTGCCCCCAATACCTCGGAATCACCGGCCAAGTGACAACATTCTGGTATCTCCAGAAGCGTCATGGCTTCCTCAATTTGCGTAACGTGATGCGCTCTGTTATGGAATTTGAAGGCCAGCCCAAAAGGATATGTCATCTATACCTGATCTTTTCCTGACAGAGCTTATCAGTGACTGGCCGGAATTGCTGACGGTGAGCCAGAGTCGCTGGTGCGGTATCCTGGTGCAATGTACACGTGGCTCCCTGGAAGGTTACGCTGTCTGTTTTGCTTGCAGGATAGCCTCCTTCTTTTTAAAGGAGTGCAGTTAGGCCAGGATGTCCCCACTCTATGCACTCTTTCTATTTTGTCCTTGACTGTGGCTGTGCCCAGGGTCTTAGCGAAGAGTCCCATCACACGTGCTTCCATGTCCGGTGCCTCTGCTCCCTCCTTTAGGTTTCTTATTCTTATGTTGTCTCTTCAGGCTCTATTTTCCATATCTTCAATTTTGATCAGGGCCGCTTGAAGTTGCACCTGTAGAGAGTGCATAGTGGCATTGATCTGGTCAGTGTGCTTTTCCAACTCCAAAGTTTTAGTCTCCAGCTTCACTACTCTGCTCCCCACTGAGTCAACATCTTGCCGGAGTGTCACCAACTTTTTGTTCAGATTGGCCTTTAATGTTTCCAGGGATGTGGAGATATCATTCTTGAGCTCCCCCCACAGTTCCTTTTTAAAGTCACGCTGAGAGGCGAGAAGGTCATTTGTGAGGGCCATCCTGTCCTCCACCCCCGCCGCCTGACAGTTATTACGAGAACCTGTAGGGCCCTGTTGTTCTGCTGTTTGTTTGGCGGCATGGAGGGAGGGAGTCTATACAGCAGCTGCCACCGGAATAAAATTGTCCTTAGTGGGGCCCACCGGGTGCAGTTTCTCTCATGGGATTTCTATAGGGGGCATTCCTTCCAATGCGGTTTCTACCGGTCCCCGGACCGTCTGTCGTGTCTCTTTGACTGCCCCTCAGCCTCTGGTTCCTGGCTGCGATCTGCGGGTCCCCCCCCCGGCGGTATCTTCAGTGTGCTCGCTGTGCCAGCTCTCTGTTAATGACTCTGATGGAGCTGTTTTCGGCCTCGTGGCGTACTTCCAAGGCCGCCAAGTCAGGTTCAGGCACCTGGGTCACAGACGTTTTCTGAACTCCTATGTGTGCCAGTGGAGCAGGCTGTCTATTAAGTCCCCCGCTTTCCAGCCGAGTCGGTCTCCCCCCAGGGGTCCCCTGTCACATAGATCTTGGTTGGCTCACCCACCGCCTCTTTGTGGGCCTCTCATCCGCCATCTTGGGGTCAGGCATGGCTCTGGTACCGACGGAGCCGTCCCACTCCGTTGCTAATGATGCTTCCACGATATGCAGCTGATGCGTTCATGAGTGGTCACCGCTGGTCGAGGCCTTCTGTGTGCCGGCTCCTAGTTTGCCACGCTCCCCCAGTCGCCGGCGTGCTCCCAGTGCTATCTGCCCACTCCGGCACTATCAGGGGGGACCACCACAGCGAGTCGATCGATCCAGATGCTCAGTCTCTCCCCTCTCTGTGTGGATGTCTCTCGCTGAGATGCCGGTACTCCTCCGCCATGGGTCCACACATCCCACTGCCCGCCAGCGTTCACGCCGGAGACGCACCCACTCGCACTGCATTCGGTAGGCCCCAACACCATCCACCCGCATCAGGTCTCGTTCGGACCCCGGGAGCCGCCTGAGTCACTTGGATTTCCTCTGAGGCGCGGAGGCTCTCAAATTGCCGGTGAGTAAACAGTGTTCATGGCTAATTCCCTGCAGATTTGTGTCGGTGGCAGCGGAGCCGTCGTGGACTACGTCCACATGGCCATCTTGGCTGCCCAAGCCCCTAGTCTGAGGCACTTTTAAGGGTTTGTGTGCCAGTAAACCCTAACACCTAAAATAACAATACCCCCATATATACCTTTAAAACATGTGATACACAGTTAAAAGTAACCAGGTCTGCAGGCTTTGTCAGGTACTACCTAAATTTGACATTTCACCAATTTTCATTATGAAATATTGCAGAATGCTACCACAAATATTACATTCATCCTTAAAACCCCATGCCTTTGGGGTTTAACATATTTTGATAGCAAGCAGTACAGAGCAATGACCGTTTCAGCGAAATACCTATTTCTACCAACTTAACCAAGGTGTTCACCATCACAGAAGACCAACAAAACCAATGGGCTCAAGCCCTCCAGGGACACATTCAAAAGTCTTCCTTAACAGAGCTTCAGACAATTCCCAGACAGTCCTGCAGCCATTGACTCTCCCTCCTGTGAGGCATAGTCTAACACTAGTTTCAAAAATCGGTTGGGGCTCCTATGTGGGGCCTGCGCTACTTCCAAAAGGCCAATATACTCTTGGAGGTTCCTTTGCTCCTTCTGGGGCACCACGAGGCATAATAAGCACATTTTTAAATCCTAGCTTGAGCTTATGAGGCACTCTTTAAGCCCACAGCAAGGCCTTATGATTAGGCCTGGGCAGTGAACTCTGCGCTGTTCGCGGAGGTTTCTGCACTCCGCGCTCTGCAGAGCTCACGGAGTGCAGAAAACTTCCCTCCACATAGTGCAGCAGAGTTTTCTCCCTGCTCGTGCTCACCAATGGTAAGTTGGTGAGCGCGAGCTGCTGCTCGGGTAGAATTTCTAACCGAGCGGCAGGAAGATCAGCGGGAACGGCAATTCGTGCCACACTCCGCCGCTTGTGGAACTCCGCCGAGTTTTTTTGTCACTTCGCGGAGTTCCGCTTAGCGGAACTCCGCAAACTCCACCCAGGCCTACTTATGATGCGGCCACAGATTGAAACCCTTCCCTTTTGCTTTCTTTTCTAAATGTTTGATGCATCCACCATGGCTGCCTTTCTAAGCTGCATGTGCCCTTGTCCTTGTGGGGCACCCACACACTGCGTATGAAGGATTGTTTGAGTGTCCATGAGATCAAACAGGCTGTCTGCCCGCCTGGTCCTCTCAATGGGGTGCCAGTGGGGAGCTGGCTATCTCACCTTCATACCCCTACCCAGATGCCAGACTGAGTCAGACAACAGTGTTTCTACCTCAGCCTACATATGTGTGCATACTTGTGCATCCATAGTCTATGCAGAGTTTGTTACCACAGCTATGTATCTGCGGACCTTTATTTAAAGGGTGGACATTGGCGGTAACAGAAGCTTACAGTGAGTGAGGTTCCCTGAGGGAGTCTTACTAACAGCACTTGTCTGAAAAAAAGATATCCAAAATAAGGTCATTTATTATTGACACATCTTCAAACAAAATTCATCAGATTCTGTCTAGACCAGTATAAAGGGTTAATACAAACTTTTGAAACAGTTACACAAGGAATACAGTGGAGATCGAAAGTATGACCTGCCACATGGGTAGCACTATAGATTCGCTTTCCAGTGTCACAAATCTGTATGCACTTAATAAAACCTTTTGTGTTTTTTTCTTTTCAGCATTCACACGGAGATTAAAAATCATAAAATAATGAGTTTTGCACTATCTAAACTAAATATAATATTGACCAACTCCATACACATTAATAGAGAGGCTTTGCATCATCTGGCAGGGGGTAAGCTCTTCTTTTTCAGAGGATAGAGGTTTTACAATAGCAAAGAAAAAACATTAGGTCATTGCATTTGGGAAGATATTAGCAGAAACAAGTCGAAACGCAAAAACTGGTGCAAACGCTTCTAATTACTGATCTGAAAGACTTGGGGGCATATTAGCAAGACCGGCGATAATGTGCTTGATAATTTGCGTTATAGAATTCCAATAGAAGCCCAGGTTAGATGTGCAGGACATCTAACCTGGGCTTCTATTGGAATTCTATAACGCATATTAGCAAGCCCATTATCGCCGTTTTAGCGGCAGTTTCCTGCCGCTAAAACGGCGATAATTTTATCGCCGGTCTTGCTAATATGCCCCTTGATTCTAGAAAAGGCATGCTCACTCCAAATAAGCCATCCATTAATCAAGGGTATGGTAAGTACAAACTGCAACCGATCGCGCGCTTGGCCAGTAATGCCGTCTTATAACACAAATGAGAGACACCACTTAGAACAGCCCTTTCCATTGAAACTGAAAATGAAAATACTACAGTACCGCTTTAGCATCTTCCTAAATAAATCCGACACTCCTCTGTGAGTGCCACAATTTAAAGATAAAGGGCCTCAATTACTATATTTTGATGCACGGCAGTGCAGCGAGCCTTCCTGCTGCGCTGCCCGTGCGTCAAAATAAAAGGGCAGGAATGTGCTGTCCTTCTCCCCTGCGCCGACGCACAAACAGAAGCTGCTCACCAACACAGACACCCTTGCATCATGGTGCAAAGGTGCCTGCATTGCGGGGATGATTATTTTTGTGCAGGAAGGGACACCGTCCTCCTCAAAAACAATAATTGATGGCATTTTCCTCTTTCTATGCGTGCTGCAAAATGCAGCACGCATAGAAAGGGGAAAATATGAGGAGAAATAAAAGTATTTCTCCTCTTCGCGCCACTTCTAGGATTCTGAAGCATTCCCAGCTTTACAAAACGTTGTAAATCTGGGAATGTGTCAGGTTCCATGGACGTTGTGTGGGAACACCCACAGCCACACCCATGGAACGCCCCTTTCATGCTAAATAATGCGCGAAAGGGGCCCATATTTACAAGGCCTTGAAAACTCACGCAGGGTGACTTTAAGTGGCCTTGTAATTATGGGCAAGTCCATAGCGCTGCCGGGTCGTCGAAAAAGTGACGCCCCGGCGGCGCAATGTGCTTTAAAATGCCAGTATCATGAAAATCACTCTTTCATATTCTTCACTCCTGCCGGACCCTAGATTTAGCACACTGCAGTTTACTCAATTCAAGCTTTTTCCCACTGAATATACGAAACCGTCGACAAGCTCTTGAGGCCTGCCTTGAAGGCTCACGTACTTAACTAAGCTGCTGGTACCTTAAATGCATATTTCAGGCTGAGAATCTATTTAATCTTCACCTTTAGCTGAAGTACTCATGGCTTACAGTCCACGAAAAATGAACACCATTCTATTATTTGCGAATTTGCACCTGGAATGTCTGGCATAGCAGGTGGTGGCAAGCAGAAACTGTTTAATCTGCATGTGTAACTACGCACATGATCTTTGCACTTGATTTTACCTATATACTCTTTTATGCTATTGTATCGATATTAATTAGCCACCCAATAAACAACATTTACAACAATAAATTACAAACATTTGTCGATAGTGAATGCAAGTGCTATGTTTTATCATAGGGTTGAGGGTTTCTTGTTACTCACTTTAATTTACAGTACCACGGTCTTCGTTTTTCTATGATACAGCTATTAAGAGGATGTTTGTTTACTTATATAAGAATAACAAAGAGGCTGATTATTGGAACCACGCAGTATGTTGGTACCCAGTTTGTATGTGCAGCTGATTAAGCTTGGAATAGGTATACTCGGACTATACTGCAAGGTAGTCAGAAATATGTCTGTCATATAAAACCTAAGGACTTTTGTCAGGAAGTGTTACTTACCATGCAAGGGGGAGCATTATCCCCCAGGATATTAGATCTAGTGAAGGCTGGGGCTTGTCGTTTACCATCTGGGGACACACCTTGCCTCAACACTCGGGCATGACCGAAGCATCTCATTGGATAATTTAAAAATTAACCTAAACCAACCTTTCACTGAGCTTATTTGGAACAAAGACTATTAAATACCAATTTTCAAAATTGCCTACGGTTTTTTAATAACGTTTTCTGCCCTTTTAAAGCAGTATTTGGTAAATTGGTAATAGCACTATTAATAGTACATCAATACATTTATTGATACCAATAAGGGAGGGATTTATACAAAACAAATTCCAGGCATTGATTCAGTCCTAGATACGCAACAAAAAAAAAAAACATCTGGTACCTTTTCAAGGTGAGAATTTAGAGGCCGAATGACTGAGCAGACCAGTTTGGAATTCATTCATCCTCCTCAGCCCCCGCCCCTCCCCACTGCTTTTCAGAATTAGAAAACAGAATTAGTGTTTGGGGTGGACGTACTGATGAAAGGCTGTCTGTTATACAGTTGCTTGTATCTTATCACCAGCCACCTACGGACCACCTGAAGAGTTTATTAGGGCTCTCCTTTTCTCCTCCCTCCCCCAACCCCTCCTCCCCCCCACAACCCCTCCATCCAACCATGCTTAGGTACCATCAACTGAGTGGCATTTGGAAGTCTTTGCTCTGTGTATTCGTTTTTAGGTCGAGCCTAGCGCAGCGCGCATGCGCTGCTCTAGGAGAAGGCCTCTTGGAATCACTTCAGACTTTCTGCAAACTCGTGCGTGTGGTGTTCGATTTTCCACACATGCTATTGGCCTTTGCGTGTGGCTTTCAAAAATGAAAGCATGCAATTGGCCAAAGGTGGGTGCATGTCTCACCTTTTCTGAAAATGTTTACTCCCACAGCGTTTAGCTGTCGGGAGCGAGCAGCGGCGCGCAGCGTGCCATCTGTTGTGGATCATGTTTCATTTCAAGACCTTGCAGCTTTCCTTACAAGGTGCGTCCCCTCCACCCCGGCCAAGGGACAGACCCCACCGCCACAAGAGTGCACGCTTCTTTTCCAGCACTCGCATTCATGACAATAAGATACTAACAAGGCGCGTCCCCTCCACCCCGGCCAAGGGACAGACCCCACCACCACAAGAGTGCACGCTTCTTTTTCCAGCACTCGCATTTCATCTATGTCAGCACTCTCTTCCTGCACTGTTATCTTTGTATTAGAATGTTATTGTCAAGACATTTGCTGTACTCCGTAGTTGGCCTCTATAGTCGCCTCTTTTTCGGTACCATCTTAAAAATTGACCGCACCTTTTAACATTAGCGTTTTTTCATCACTGTAGTGCGCACTTCCTTTCACACCTCTGCGCAGCTGTGGTGCGTGCTACCTTTGACATCTCTGCATAGTGCACAGCTGTGGTGCATGTTTCCTTTCCCCACATTGCTTTTGGTGCTCGCTCGATCCAGGGGCTCTCTACAGTGCACAGCTGTGGTGCATGCTTCCTTTCCCCTTATTGCACAGTACATAGCTTCAAAATTGACCGCACCTTTTAACATTCCCATTTTTTCAGCACCGTGGTGCGCGCTTCCTTTTACACCTCTGCGCAGCTGTGGTGCGTGCTACCTTTGCCATCTCTGCACAGTGCACAGCTGTGGTGCGTGCTTCCTTTCCCCACATTGCTTTTTGGACTCGCTCGATCCAGGGGCGTAACGCAGGCCCTTGCTGGGGGCTTAATTTGAGCCGGTGTCTGCCGGTGCGCACATGGGCACTTAATTATTAGCATTTGCTTTTTGTGCGTGCTTGCTGGCACCGGCTGCTAAATAATGCCTCTGCGCAGCTGTGGTGCGTGCTACCTTTCACATCTCTGCACAGTGCACAGCTGTGGTGCGTGCTTCCTTTCCCCCCATTGCACAGTACACCGCTTAAAAATTGACCGCACCTTTTAACATTCACGTTTTTTTTTAGCACCGTGGTGCGCGCTTCCTTTCACACCTCTGCGCAGCTGTGGTGTGTGCTACCTTTGACATCTCTGCACAGTACACAGTGATCCAGCGCTAACAATAAAAATTATTCTCCTATATGCTTTGGTCATCCAGGTGCAACTATTCCTCCAACACACAAACTATATCCATATGACGGTGGGGCCCATAACACCGCACATACATTCACTTACTCATTTATTCCCTGGATTTCCTCCGTCCTTAACCTAGGAGAAAACGATTCGCTGGAAGGAGACGGGATACCTCTTTTAACATGACATAATGTTTCTCATTTGCTTTAAGGTATTCCGCTCATTGGTCGATGGACCAACTAGTAGGAATCAGTTGATGGTGATTAAGACCAGCTCAATCACAATAAACTCTTTATCAATTTACCTTAATCATTGAGCTAAAGAATCACTGAGTCATTTGTTTTAAAGAATAATAAAGTTTATATAAAGTTTCGATGCAAGAAATGAGGTTAAGCTTATTATTCAGATTATTACATTTATCATCAATATAAGAATAAATTGAAATTGCAATGCATATCTATTAGACGGAAAAATAAGGTTATCATAGTAAGAACTCTAAAAGATCAATCTATCTGTCTTGGAAAAATCTAATAGTTCTAAATGAAAAATCTATCAGGAATAAAAAGGTTCTCCTAAAGCAGCATCTTATACTCAACTGGAAAATAAAAATAGCAGCAGCAGCATCAGCTCGTCAGCATCAGCAACCGCAACTTCACCCATCTACAGCATCTAACTTCTTCAGCATCTCACTCTACAGCATTTACTCTCCAGCAACTAACCCCTCCCACCAAGAGTAGGTCTTCTTATACCCTAATTCTAGCTTACTGAATAAAAATGTTACATCTTCATGGCGTGATTCTCTCTCATTGGTTCACTCAGGCCCATATACATTTTAATCAAACTTCCTTGTCTTAACCAGTTCCTTGTGGAATGTCCATGCTTGCATCGTTTCCCACAGTTCATGACATTGCTCATCCGTTTCGATCAGTCCAATTTGTATCTTTTTCTGCTACTTTTTAGATTCAACAGTTCCGTCCATTTATTCAGTTTGACTTCTCACGCTTCTTGCTGATCATCTTGGCACACATCTGCTCAGAAAGGTCACAATAGCCTTGACCATACTTCCGTCTTAGCCTCTCAGCACGAACACGTGATCATCCTTTTCCCCAGCCTTTCTCCTCTACCACATGGTTTCCTGCTCATGCGTACTCTAGCAAATGGCGGCCATTTTATATCGCTGCTCAACAGGCCTAAGCGCACTATTTTCAAAGATAAACAAAATATTGTTAAAATAAAGAATATAAACCCTTTCGTTTCCCTCCTGTCTTTCTACGTACCCCAATTAGGTATTACCTAGCAAAAAGCAACATATAAAGCCGTCCCTTACTTACCATCGCTTTATTTTGCAACCACACGTTTTATTTAAAAAGCACAGATCATGCGTTTATTATTTTATTAGTACGCAAATATTATGTTATGTTAGACACTTAAACAATTATAAGTTGATTATTTTTGCACACAAAATAGCGTGTTACCTTTAACCCTTCACATGTAACATACTTTGTTGGTTATTTACTTAAACGAACATGTTTATGAATTATTTTACGAAAATTATTAGGAGGTTAACAATTTTTCATTTACCCTGCTCCATCAACTCCCCCTTTGGTGATTTTTAATATCACCACAAAACCCAAGTTATACAATTCTTCTCAGACAGCATATATCTTTTATCCGTTTGCTTTTGTTAGTTTACACAACTGTATCCCTTTCAACTTGTCTCTTCGTCTTCTTGTACATGTTCTCTTTTATTTCTTCTAACTCTATTTCACCCATTTCTCTCTCTCTCTCCTTGTTTATCATGTTTTCTTTTTCTATTTTATTTTGTCTTCTTCTTCTCTTTATACATATGATTACAAGCTTCAGTACTAATATTATTAATATTATCATGGTTGCTATTATTATAACTTTCCCTATTATTAATCCACTCATTCTTGTTAACCAATTTATTACTGAAGAAAACCCTTTACCAAGTTTTCCAAAAGCACTTTCAACCTCCAGTGGAACAAGTTCTTTGTGCAAACTTGTAATATTTGTTATATACTTCTGTATATTTTCACTTTTATCTGGAATGTAAGTGCAACAATGTTGGACTTTCAGCATTCCACAGACTCCACCCTCTTTTGCCAAAAGAATGTCAAGGGCAAGTCGATTTTGCATCACCATAGCTCTCATGGCAACCATCTCGGTATTTACCATCAAGAACCCTCCAGCAGTATCTGTAGATAAACGATCTACCACTGTGGATAATTTCCGAATTCTAAATGCATTCAAAGATATTCCCACTGCTGGTATCAATGCGCCAAAAATATCACCTACTATTTCTGAAAAACTTTCCCTTTTTCTACGTGTAAAGGTATTTATCATTTTGTGTGTTCCTTTTTCTTTTCTATCCATATGAAAAATCTTTGGAAAGACCAGGCCTAAATAACATGACCCATACCAATGGTCCGGCAACCTATAATAAGCCCTATTTCCGCAAACATAATAGATCCCTGGAAATATTGGATCTTTTCCCCCTTTGAATCCCCATCCGCCTAAAATTTGATAATTGTCATGGCAAATACTGGAACCCACAAAATAATTGTCATATCTTGTCTTATTTCTTCTAATGCACAACCTTCCCTGTTGGGGCCAATCCAGAGTCATAGCTGCATTTGTCTTTTTCTTGTCATGATTGTCTTCCTCAAACGCCCAAAGAGGTGTTTTTGTCTCTTCTATCACTTTTCTTTGAAATTTCACTCTTCTCTCTTCAACCATTTCTAAAAATACTTTTTCTTCCTTCTTTAACTCACAGGTAAGGTTGTATTTAACTATATTATCTAATGTTAAAATCTTATCTTCTAAAAAATATTCACCAAACGTTTTTCCCTCTTTTATTTTGTTTAGCTCGGGAACTACAGAAACTTTCGCAAAAATCTTATCTATGTCAGTGTAATAATATTCTAATCTACCTGTTTTATAAAATAAACTTGCTAAAACACTACATGTTATTCCATACGTCAAAGGGAGGTGATGATAAGTCACACCCTCTGCTACAGATGCAGGCAACTGCATACAAACATAGCAATCTCTTACATCCATTGTTTCGACATACTCATATAATAATTTAGTAAAAACATTCTTAGAAAAATCTGTTATTGATTTGTCCTTGTGTAATTCTGCACTACTTTTTAATATAACTGGTTCTTGAGTGTTAGCTCCTTTTTCTTTCTCTGTGTTATTAGAAGTTTCTACTACAGCTAAACTAATTGGAATAGTGATTGCTAAAACCACCCATACTGTCATTAATAATCCTGTACAAAAACAGCACATCTTACACCATCTACTTAAAAACTCACATTTACATTTTCTATCTCTAGTATTCTCCATTTTGTTTTATAACCTTATTTATTTGTTTTCCAGAAAATTGTGTCACTACACCTCAGGAATGACTTATTTGCCACTCTGTACTCCAATGTTTTGTCTTTGCTTGGTACTTTCTTTTAATTCTTTTTCAGAATTCTTTCTTTGTCATATCCGGTAGAAATTCGTCAGATCCAGTGTTTTGTCAAGTCCGGTAGAAACTGTTTAAACTTCTTCAGGTTTGTTGCACCTCACCTTCACCCATTAGGTTTCTTTGTTCTGGGTTCTCGTGAGTGTTCTTTTCTTCTTTGATATCAGTCAAAGCAAGATACAACCATTCAGGCGATCTATACTTCGGATTTACCTTCTTTACTCTTTTCGTTTTCTGCAAGTGTTTTCCACCTTGTTTTTCTTGCTCTCTCTGACTTGTTATTTCATTCACTTGTTCAGCACTTTTCCCATCTAACCTTATGATTCTGTATCTTAATTTTCTTACTTCGTTGGGCCAATTGTCTCCTTTTCTTGGCCTTTTTGCCTCACTTCCTTTTTCCTCTCTTTCTGTTTTCCAATTTCTTTTTCTTGACTCTAGTTTTTGGTTTCTTTCTTCTCCACTTTCTTCAGACTCTGTTTCAATTCTTTCGTTATTGCCTCTTATTTTGAAACTTATAATTTCATTTTCTTCCTCTACTTGTTGTTCTTTTCTTATCTTCCTTCGTTCACCTATTTCTGTCCCTCCTCGAGGTTCTTCCGAATTTGTGTCAGTCTCTCTATCTGCTTCTAAATTTCCCTGTTCTTTTGTTTGACTATTTGTCCCTATTGCTCCTCGGGGATCTTCCGAATTTTCTAATTTTCTGTTTGAAACTCTCCCTTCTTCATCTATTAATATTATCTCCGAAGGATTTTTACCACAACTTGTACTTGGTTGCTCACTGTTACTATCTTCTGGCTCAGTTTCTTCTCTTATGCTTTCAAATTTCCAATTTCTTTTCAGAATTTCTTCACAATCCGAATGATCTGTATCAGATTCTGAACTGGTATCTGATATTTCCAGATGTCGACTTACAGGTCGATCTTCAAGTTCTGGAACTTCAGCTATTTCCTCTACTTCTTCTGTCATTGCACTTGTAGTTGGGTCTTCCAGATGTCGACTTACAGGTCGATCTTCAGGTTCTGGCACCCTGTTTGTTTCTTCTTCTGTTTCTGATGCTGAACTGTTATCTAATACTTCCAGATGTCGACTCACATGTCGATCTTCAGGTTCTGGAACTCTGATGGTGTGACTGGCATGCACCCAGTGTTTCACTCCTGCACACTTGACTGCAGTGGTTGTCACCAGGATCACTTGTCGTGGTTCGTCCCAGCGAGGAACCAAACAGTTTCTTCTCCTGTGGACTTTTATGCGGACCCAATCTCCTGGATTCAAGTCGTGAGCTGGTTTTCTTTCAAGAGTGGTCGCATCCGGTCCAACCTGATGAAACACAGAACGCACCACATCAGCCAATCCTTTGCAATAATCCAGCACTAGATCATCAGTTATAGTCAGTAGTTTGTTGACAGGTACTTGTGCTTGTCTCATTGCTCGTCCCATAATTATTTCATGGGGACTGAGTCCAGTTTTCCTTTCCGGAATACTTCTGATTGTCATTAAAACTAATGGCAAGGCATCTGGCCATTTGAGTCCTGTAGCTTGACACATTTTTCCTAACCTGTTCTTAATTGTTCCATTCACTTGCTCTACTATTCCAGAAGCCTCTGGTCTGTATGCACAATGCAGTTTCTGTTTAATACTAAGTGCTTCACAAATCAGTTTAACTAACTCATTTTGGAAATGTGTTCCTCTATCTGTTTCAATCGTGACTGGAAAACCATACCTCGGAATGAATTCTCGCAGCATAAGTTTTGCTACCGTTATTCCATCATTCCTTCTGGTTGGGTATGCTTCCACCCAACGGGAAAACAAACAGACGACCACTAGGACATACCTTAGTCTGTTGCAAGGTGGCATTTCAATAAAATCCATTTGCATTCTAGTGAACGGACCTCCTTCTCGTCCTATTGTTCCTAGACTCACTACTGTCTTCCTTCCTGGATTTAACTGTTGACAAATAAGACATCTCTGACAAAGACTCTCAGCTATGGCTCTGAATTTTGGATTATACCATGTTTGTCTAAAAAGTCTGATCATTGAATCTCTCCCAATATGGGCTTGTCCATGGTACATCCGTGCCATGTCAGAAATCATGCTATCAGGCATAACTGGTCTTTCATCTCTGTAAACCCAAACATCATTTTCTTCATGTTTTCTACATCCTGCTTTTATCCATGTATCTTTTTCCTCTTCATCTGCAGCTTCCTGTAACTGTCTCACCTCATCCCATGTCTCAACAGGGTTAGTAAAAAGCAAAGGACAAGAAATATGCTCTCTTTCTCGACTTTTGTTTAAAGAAACCACATTCTTTGCACAGTACTGTGCAATCTCGTCAGCATATTTATTACCGACAGTTATGTAGTCTTCCCCATTTTTATGTGCATTGCACTTCACAACAGCAATCTGTTTAGGCAGCTGTATCGCCTCAAGCAACCTTTTTCACAAAATCTCCATTTCTAATTGGCGTTCCTGCAGACGTCAAGAAACCTCTTTGTGACCAAATCTGACCAAAGTCATGCACCACCCCAAAGCCGTACTGGCTATCTGTCACAATCGTAACCCGTACATTTCTTCCCAACTTGCATGCTTGAATCAGAGCTACTAGCTCTGCGACTTGGGCAGACCGTATCCCTTTCAGACAAGATGCTTCCATTACAGTTGCTACTGTGCAAACCGCATATGCTGCACTTAGAACTCCATCACTCATTCTCAAACATGAGCCATCCACAAACAGAATATAATCTGATTCCTTTAAAGGCTCATCACGTATGTCTGATCTTGGTTTTGTACAATATTCAAGCACATTCAGACAATCGTGATCTACTTCATCCATTTCAATTATACTTTCTTCATCTGGTAAAGATGTCGAAGGATTCACATTCATACATCTGTCAATGGTCACATTATCTGCACTCAAAATTACTTTTTCATACCTAGTCAGCCGACTATGTGTCATGTATTGGGTTTTCGTTCTTGTCAAGAGAATTTCCACAGAATGGGGAACATATACTCTCAGTGGATATCCCATCACTATGCCTTCACTCTGTTCCAGACTCACACAAGTAGCAGCAACTGCTTTCAAACATCCAGGCAACGCTTTCGCTACAGGGTCTAAAACAGCTGAAAAATATGCAATTGGTCTTTTCATAGTTCCATGTCTCTGTACCAAAACTGAAAATGCACATCCATCTCTTTCACTGCAATACAGCTCAAAATCTTTCTCATAGTCAGGCATTCCTAATGCTGGAGCCTCACACAATTTCTTTTTCAGCTCTCTGAATGCTTTCATTTCTTCATCATTCATTTCAAATGGATCTTTAACATCCTTCTTTGTCAGTTTTTGCAACGGTTTAGCAATCAGCGAAAAACCGCTTATCCATTGTCGACAATATCCAACCATTCCCAGAAACATTCTTACCTCTCTTTGCGTCATTGGAGCTCTCATTCCTTGAATCATTTTTATTCTTTCAGTCGTTACCTTTCGCACTCCTTTCTCAATTTTATGCCCTAAATACTGGACTTCTTGTTGACAAAACTGCAATTTTGATGGGGACACTTTATGTCCTCTTTTTGCTAAATGATTCAGCAAAGCAATTGTATCATTGACACATGCTTCCTTCGTTTTTGATGCCACCAGTAGGTCATCAATATACTGAACCATCACTGACTTTTCTGGCATTTTTAAATCTTCCAACGATTTCTTTAGAATCTGATTAAAGATTGAGGGACTTTCTGTGTACCCTTGAGGAATTCGGCACCATGCCAAAATACGCTCTCCAAACCTAAACGCAAATAATGGCAGGCGATCTGGATGCAATGGAATAGAGAAAAATGCATGACATAAATCAATTACTGTGTACCATTCTGTTTCACGTGGAATCTGGTATAGAATCACAGCAGGGTTCGGTACTATTGGGCAACAAGGCACAACAATTTTGTTTACCTTCCTCAAATCCTGTACAATTCTATATGTTCCATTTGGCTTTTTCAGTCCCATTATTGGCGAATTACATGGACTGCTCATGATTTCTTTTAGAATCCCTTGTTCAATCATTTTATTTATTACTGGCGTTATTCCTTCAATTATTTCTGGTGTCAATTTATACTGGGGCGTATTTGGGTAACTCGTTCCCTCTTTCACTGTTATTTTAACGGGATCTACTTCTTTCATTAATCCTACATCTTCTCCTGTAAAGTCCCACACTTCTTCTTTCACTGTCTTTTTCAATTCAATTGGGATTTTCTCTGCATCAAATACAGGAAACAAATCAATTACTTCTGGTTCTAAATTCACCATTGTCATTTTATACAGCACATCTTCATCTGGGGTCTGAAATGCAATTCCGTCTGGGGTACAATAGATAGTGCAATTCATCTTGCACAATAGATCGCGTCCTAAAAGGTTCACAGGACTACAATCGCATACCACAAATCGGTGCATTTCACTAAATGGACCAATTCTTACCTCCACTAATTTAGTAAGAGGCGTCTTAATTTGCTGATTTGAAACTCCAACTACTTGGATATGTTCACCTGAGAGAGGAAGGTTTGGAATTTCCACTGACCTAACAGTAGAACGGGTAGCTCCAGTGTCAACAAGGAATGTTACATTTGCACCATTCACTTCTCCATCCACAAATGGACCAGACTGATCTACCTCTAGAGTTGCGCCAAGCACGCACTCTTCCCCCTCTCCTAGGCACCGTCAGAAACTTTCATCCGTGTCATCCTCATCCTGTCGTAACCAATATTGAGAAATTGCAGCTGCACGCGGCAACTGTGTTACCTGTTCTCCTCCGTAGAATCCTGTTTCTGCACTGTATTTCTGTTGGTTAACACTCTTGGGAAGTGGTGGTTGTGGCACCTCACTTTGTTGAGTAACTACCTCACTCTGCACCTGTGAATTTAATGATTGATTTTCCACATTAGGTTTTAGAGGAAATTTACACTCGTTTCTCCAATGCCCTAGCTTTCCGCAGTTGTGGCATGGCCACTTTTTCTTTGCCTCATCTATACTCATTTGTCCTTTTCCTTTACCTATATTTGGTCGAGATCTAACCTGTCCTGCTTCATTACCGGTATTACTCAATTGAGCTTCTTGCTTCTCTGCAACTTTCACCTGTGCCCACATGGCTTTTTCTTTCAATTTTCGCTGTCTACTCTCAATATTATCACTGCAATACTTAGCATATCTCAAAACCTCATCCACTGTGCTATTCTGCCAGCAAATCATATGCTGCTTAATCATTTCACTTATCTCTGGTTTCAATCCATACACAAATCTATATACAAAATGACTCATATCCTTCTCATTTAGTGTCTCATAACCACTGTACTGTTTGAAAACCAACAACAGCCTCTCGTAATAAGCATGCACTGATTCTTTACTTTCTTGTGTTGTTCTGTCTATTTTTACCCAATCTGTTTCTTTTGGTGGAATCTTATTCTTCAAAAAGGTAATTACTTGGTCATACTTCCTCATCACTTCTGGTCCTGGCGCTCCTGTTTTAGCATCCCTTGGATATTCTACAGTTGGCCAATCAATAGTAATCTTACATTCTGTCCACAAATCAGCTGGCACTACTATATCAAACAATCCATCCAAGTCTATCCACAACACTTTTGACACCTTAACAAATCTTTCCACTTGTCTGTACCATTCTACTGGCTTCTCTCTCAACTTTGGGAAGTCATTTGTAAATGACAGTATATCCTGTCTAGTCCATGGAGCATGCACATAACTACCACCTGGAGTTTCTCTCATCGGGTACTCCCTTACAACTGGTTCCTTATCTGTCATTGCAAAAGCCAAAGATGCTTTATCTGTTGTTTTCTCGTTCTTTTTCGTCCATCTATTTCTCCATCTATCCACATCACCCCATTTTCTCAATAAAATAATTAACTCCTTTATTTGGGTCAGTCTTCCTGATGTGTTCAAATTCTCTATATCTTTCTCACAAAAATCTACTCTGGAGAAGATCTGGCTCCACGAACGGACAGCGGACAGCTACGCCGCCCACAAGAGCGCCACCCGCAGTCACCATCACCTCATCAGATCCGCCAAAAGGGCTTCACTCAAAGACCGCCTAGACAACAACGCACACAACAGCAAAGAGCTCTTCAACATCGTGAAGGAACTCTCCAACCCCAGCTCCAACACCAACGACATCCCGCCGTCGCGAGACCTGTGCGACTCACTGGCCACCTTCTTCCACCGCAAAATCGCCGACATCCACGACAGCTTCAACACCACAACCGCCCCGGCAACCACCGAGACCACTGCCCCCACAACCACCAACCGCCTGCTCTCCTGGACCAACATCAACGACGAGGACACCAGCGAGATCATGAACACCATCCACTCCGGCTCACCGCTAGACCCGTGCCCTCGCCACGTCTTCAACAAAGCCAGTACAGCCATCGCGCCCCCATCTCCGGAAAATAATCAACATCTCCTTCGAGACAGCAACCTTCCCGGAAAGCTGGAAGCACGCCGAGATCACCGCCTTACTCAAGAAACCCAAGGCAGACCCCAAGGACCTCAAGAACTTCCGACCCATCTCTCTGCTCCCGTTCCCCGCGAAGGTCACCGAGAAAATCGTCAACAAACAACTGACCCGCTACCTCGAGGAGAACAACATCCTGGACCCTTCCCAGTCCGGCTTCCGCAGCAACCACAGCACCGAAACCGCCCTCATCGCCGCCACCGATGACATCAGGACCCTGCTAGACAACGGAGAAACAGCAGCCCTCATCCTCCTGGACCTATCAGCCGCCTTTGACACGGTCTGCCACCACACACTACGAACACGCCTTCACGACGCCGGGATCCAAGAGAAGGCCCTGGACTGGACCACATCCTTCCTCTCCGGCAGAACACAAAGCGTCCGCCTCGCCCCCTTCCGATCCAAAGCCACCAAGATCATCTGCGGCGTACCCCAAGGCTCCTCCCTCAGCCCAACGCTGTTCAACATCTACATGGCACCCCTCGCCCACGTCGCCCGACAGCACAACCTCAACATCATCTCCTACGCCGACGACACCCAGCTGATCCTCTCCCTCACCAAAGACCCTCACACCGCCAAAGCCCACCTCCACGAAGGAATGAAGGCCGTCGCCGAATGGATGAGGACCAGCCACCTGAAGCTGAACTCGGACAAGACGGAGGTCCTCATCCTTGGTTCCAACCCTTCAGCATGGGACGACTCCTGGTGGCCGACATCACTGGGAACAGCCCCGACACCCACCGACCACGCACGCAACCTAGGGGTCATCCTCGACCCCACCCTCTCCATGACTAAGCAGGTCAACGCCGTTTCCTCATCCTGCTTCAACACCCTCCGAATGCTCCGCAGGATCTTCAAGTGGATCCCCACCGAAACAAGAAAAACAGTCACCCAGGCCCTCGTCACCAGCAGGCTGGACTACGGAAACGCCCTCTACGCAGGAACGACGGCTAAGCTCCTGAGACGGCTGCAACGCATCCAGAACGCCTCTGCACGTCTTATCCTCGACATCCCCCGACGCAGCCACATCACACCCCACCTAAGAGACCTGCACTGGCTCCCTGTCAACAAGAGGATAACCTTCAAGCTCCTCACCCACGCACACAAAACACTCCACAACTCCGGACCAGCCTACCTCAACAGACGACTCAGCTTCTACACCCCAACCCGCCAGCTCCGCTCCACCAGCCTCGCCCTCGCCACAGTCCCCCGCATCCGGAAAACGACCGGCGGCGGCAGATCCTTCTCCCACCTCGCCGCCAAGACCTGGAACACCCTCCCCACCAACCTTCGGCAGACCCAAGACCTACTGGCCTTCAGAAGACTCCTCAAGACCTGGCTCTTCGATCAGTAGCAGCACCACCCCTATCTTCCCCCAGCGCCTTGAGACCCTCGCGGGTATGTAGTGCGCTTTATAAGTGACATGATTGATTGATTGATTGATCTGTATGGTTTCTGCAACGTTCTCACTTTTACAAACTCTACTCCTAGTTCATTTGCTGTCTCTTCCAATTTGTCATGTAAATTTCTAGCTCTCCATGTAAGACTTTTGCACAAAAACATAATCTCATCATCCTGATAATTTTTTTATTTTTCTGTACCAATTGTTCCTAAAATCAATTCTTCCATGTCTATTTTCAACCTAATTACATCTAATGGTTTTACTTCTGTTTCTTTTGTTTTTAGCGCTTTCATCCATTCATTTAACTCATCTGGAGTCGGACCTACAGGCGTACTATTTAATTCTATCCAATTGCTACTTCTTTCTGGTGTCCCTGATGCAGACTTCGTCACCATAGGTATTCTCCTAATCTCATTCTCATTTATCGTCAAATTAGTAGGTGGGCTTGGTCTATAGGTACTAGCCAAATGGTGTGCACTTTCATTATTCAGTTCCATCCCTTCTCTTTTTCTTTGCAAATGTGAATTCATGGGAATCACTAAAGAACGTTCATCAATTTTCTGATTCTCAAAATTGGCATCACTGGACCTATCGTTACTGGTACAGTTACAGCTTCCATATTCTTTGTCAATGCTCTTATTTTCTCAGTCAATTCTCTTGTGGTTTTTGCTAATTCAGTTGCATTGTCACTTTCTATCTCTTCATTTCGTGAAGTGTTTAATTGATCTTGTGACCTATTTATCTCATCTCTTCGTTCGGGATTTTTATTCCTCCCAGTTTCCATTGGCGGTGCATTAGGTGTCACCCCCGCAGAAGTCTGTTGGTATGGAGGTGGGTTTCTGTTTAAAATATCTTCCAGCAATTCGTCATCCGTTTCACTACCACCATACACATACTTTTCTATAACTACATGTTTCTTTTTCTCTGTACACTTTCTCTTTGCTTCTTCCTCAACTGTAAAAGCTGGAAACAAACCTCCGGTCATATTTGCACATCTCCAACGCTTTATTCTGTCCTCATGATTTACTCCCCATAACCTTCCAGGCACAAACTCATGATTCTTTAATCCTCTGAATCTCTCTCACTCATACATCTCATCTTCCCATTCCGTTAAAGCTTCAAACTGTGTCAGTCTAGGTCTAGGTTCTAACATTGCCATCTTTTCTCTCAAGTTTCGTAGTACAGCTACATTAAATGAACCATTCTCAGGGAAAGCCAATGCTCCATCATTTTTGGTATATTTTGTCCAATTTTCTAACCATATACATGTATGATATCCATATTTCAGCATCATATGCGAAGCTGGTGATTTCGGCGGAGGAATTATTTGTCCCTCTCTAGTTACTACCTTTTTGTCTTTCTTAAAGAAGTTCTTAACTTTCGACATCCATGACGTTTTCTCTCTACCATACTCATAATACGACATGATTCACAATCGCTCTTTCTCCTCCAACGATCCGCAACTCAACACTGTTCTCTATACGTTATTTCAACCAATACTAGCGTGACTCACACCAACACTCCAATCACAAACTTCCACGTCACTAGGCTATTCGACCAATCGTAGCGCGACTCACACCAAAGTTCCAATCAGAGCGATTTCTGTCTACCGCGCACTGACCAATCCCAGCGCGGCTTTTGTCTACGTCAGTTCTGCTCCTGTTTCCGTGTGACTAGCGCACTGTCCAATCCCAGCGCGACTCTTGTCTACGTCACTTCTGCTCTTAACCCCTCATTTACAAAATTTATCGGCAATTTCTTTTTCGACAATTCTTCGTTAGTTACAACATTTAAAACACATTTCCATTGTCTGATTCGCTAAACAAAAGAGATAGCTTTGACCATTTACACAAGAACTCTGTATTTTCCAGTAGGCAGCACTTACCTCTACCCTACCACAGAATTTTCTTTTTCGCCGATAAATAGCACTTTCCTCTACCTTACCCTTCTTTCAAGCAAGCAGTAAACCCGTTTCTCTGGGGATAAAACACCTGTGGAGACTATACTGCTCCTGAGAATTAAGGCCAGAGTTTCACAAGAAAACCGATCACTATTTCACTCACACACCTTTTATACGGAAAATGTCCCTATCATAACACAACCTGTGTTATCACCAATATGAACTCAGACAATGCACCATTCCATGTGACTTCTCTTGCCACACGTGTTCCACTTCCTACTTCCCGGAAGCGTGAAAACTTACATATAACATAACGCGACTCATCATAAAGTGTTAGACATGAACTTATCAATAATCAATAATCAATAATCACCAAACTAATCTATAGTAACCATAACTCTGCTACCAAGAAATCTGATCCAGCGCTAACAATAAAAATTATTCTCCTATATGCTTCGGTCATCCAGGTGCAACTATTCCTCCAACACACAAACTATATCCATATGACGGTGGGGCCCATAACACCGCACATACATTCACTTACTCATTTATTCCATGGATTTCCTCCGTCCTTAACCTAGGAGAAAAAGATTCGCTGGAAGGAGACGGGATACATCTTTTAACATGACATAATGTTTCTCATTTGCTTTAAGGTATTCCGCTCATTGGTCGATGGACCAACTAGTAGGAATCAGTTGATGGTGATTAAGACCAGCTCAATCACAATAAACTCTTTATCAATTTACCTTAATCATTGAGCTAAAGAATCACTGAGTCATTTGTTTTAAAGAATAATAAAGTTTATATAAAGTTTCGATGCAATAAATGAGGTTAAGCTTATTATTCAGATTATTACATTTATCATCAATATAAGAATAAATTGAAATTGCAATGCATATCTATTAGACGGAAAAATAAGGTTATCATAGTAAGAACTCTAAAAGATCAATCTATCTGTCTTGGAAAAAATCTAATAGTTCTAAATGAAAAATCTATCAGGAATAAAAAGGTTCTCCTAAAGCAGCATCTTATACTCAACTGGAAAATAAAAATAGCAGCAGCAGCATCAGCTCGTCAGCATCAGTAACCGCAACTTCACCCATCTACAGCATCTAACTTCTTCAGCATCTCACTCTCCAGCATTTACTCTCCAGCAACTAACCCCTCCCACCAAGAGTAGGTCTTCTTATACCCTAATTCTAGCTTACTGAATAAAAATGTTACATCTTCATGGCGTGATCCTCTCTCATTGGTTCACTCAGGCCCATATACATTTTAATCAAACTTCCTTGTCTTAACCAGTTCCTTGTGGAATGTCCATGCTTGCATCGTTTCCCAAAGTTCATGACATTGCTCATCCGTTTCGATCAGTCCAATTTGTATCTTTTTCTGCTACTTTTTAGATTCAACAGTTCCGTCCATTTATTCAGTTTGACTTCTCACGCTTCTTGCTGATCATCTTGGCACACATCTGCTCAGAAAGGTCACAATAGCCTTGACCCTACTTCCGTCTTAGTCTCTCAGCACGAACACGTGATCATCCTTTTCCCCAGCCTTTCTCCTCTACCACATGGTTTCCTGCTCATGCGTACTCTAGCAAATGGCGGCCATTTTATATCGCTGCTCAACAGGCCTAAGCGCACTATTTTCAAAGATAAACAAAATATTGTTAAAATAAAGAATATAAACCCTTTCGTTTCCCTCCCGTCTTTCTACGTACCCCAATTAGGTATTACCTAGCAAAAAGCAACATATAAAGCCGTCCCTTACTTACCATCGCTTTATTTTGCAACCACGCGTTTTATTTAAAAAGCACAGATTATGCGTTTATTATTTTATTAGTACGCAAATATTATGTTATGTTAGACACTTAAACAATTATAAGTTGATTATTTTTGCACATAAAATAGCGTGTTACCTTTAACCCTTCACATGTAACATACTTTGTTGGTTATTTACTTAAACGAACATGTTTATTAATTATTTTACGAAAATTATTAGGAGGTTAAAAAATTTTCATTTACCCTGCTCCATCAACAGCTGTGGTGCGTGCTTCCTTTCCCCCGATTGCACAGTACACAGCTTCAAAATGGACCGCACCTTTTAACATTCGCGTTTTTTCATCACCGTGGTGCGTGCTTCCTTTCACATCTCTGCGCAGCTGTGGTGCGTGCTACCGTTGACATCTCTGCACAATGCACAGCTGTGGTGCGTGCTTCCTTTCCCCCCATTGCACAGTACACAGCTGTGGCGAGTGCTTCCTTTCAGCCCACTGCACAGCTGTGGTGCGTGCTTCCTTTCACCTTTTTGCACATTGCACAGCTGTGGTGCGTGCTTCCTTTCACCCCACTGCACAGTGCACAGCTTAAAAATTGACCGCACCTTTCAACATTCACGTTTTTTTCAGCACTGTGGTGCGCGCTTCCTTTCACACCTCTGCGCAGCTGTGGTGCGTGCTACCTTTGACATCTCTGCACAGTGCACAGCTGTGGTGCGTGCTTCCTTTCCCCCCATTGCACAGTACACAGCTTAAAAATGGCCCGCACCTTTTAACATTCGCGTTTTTTCATAACCGTGGTGCGTGCTTCCTTTCACATCTCTGCGCAGCTGTGGTGCGTGCTACCTTTGACATCTCTGCACAGTGCACAGCTGTGGTGCGTGCTTCCTTTCCCCCCATTGCACAGTACACAGCTGTGGCGAGTGCTTCCTTTCACCCCACTGCACAGTAGTGGCACGTGCTTCCTTTCACAACACTGCACAGTGCATATATGTGGTGTGTGCCTCCTTTCACCCCAGTGCACAGCTGTGGTGCGTGCTTCCTTTCACCCCACTGCACAGTGCACAGCTGTGGTGCGTGTTTCCTTCACCCCACTGCAAATGTTAACAAAGCCAATAGCTCTGTCTAAACACTTATAACGCCCCAAAGGCGAGACCTATTGGCTATGCCAATGCTTGTTTCCTGTGCATCTGTCAGCTCTAAGTGTTTTCAGTGCATAAACAACTCTTGCTTTCTGTGGCAGTGCTGTAAGGGGTATTAACATGATCCTCTGATTAGTAACATCTTTTGAAGATTAGTGAGACATTCTGACCTTATGGTAACCTTTCCAGATTGGCAGTCCAACTGAATATTCAAGTATAGAATGCTTTACATGAATAATTAAAATGGATTTTCACGGAAAAGCTAAATCTGTCAAAACAATTTCTACTTCTTTGATTAATTTAGCGCGGTTCTTTCTTTATAATCCCCCGATTACATGTTTTTATCGGCAAAGCCATAAAGGCACAGATAGAGAGCAATGCCGTCAAGGAACTCAAAGGCCCCCTGCTGGTTTTCGGCTGAGCGATTTACTAGAAAATTATAGAAGTATAGTTTCTAGGAAAGGAAAAGGCTTCTTAAATTCACTGTCTACCACATGCTGAGCGCTTGTTAAAAACCTTTTAGCATTTAGAACGCATGACACATTCATTGCACTTTATTCAGAAATTAAAAAGCATAGGGGTCGTGGCACCACTTATTCTCCGTATGGCCCATACATGGAAATAAGTTGTCTCACCTCCAAGTGTTTTTGAATTATTGAATTATCTAACAAGGTGCGGGCCAAGCTGCAAGAAACATAGGCTTGACTGCAAGTGGGCCCGTTATTTTTGACCTGCGCCTAAACCATGTTTTTGGGGAGAGGATGTGGCCTAACGGGCTAGGGCGGTCGATCTCAAATCTGGGGAACCGGGTTCGAGTCTTGGCAATGACAGCTCAACCATTCTGGGCAAATCACATAATCTCCCCGTGCCTAACAAAAATGAATGTGTCCTTGTGTAACGTAACTGGTGCTCTGTAAAGCACTCTGATACCTCCGGGTCAAGTTCGGCTATATAAAATATAATATATAAATATAAATATGCATGGCTCGGAATTATGAGTTAAAATGTCAATGTATTTAAGGTATCAGCTAATTATCGAATGCGTTAAATACCTCAAGCTTTGTTACATTTCAGCAGGGCAAACCTGACGAAATTTAACAGGGTAAATGTCTGGGTACGCTATTTACTGTACCATGCGGATTTTGGTGCGTTAAAAACCAAAATCTTCATGTTATTCCCCACAAGCGCGTCATAGGTGCTATTTATTGCATCCGATAATAATGTACCCCGTCGTATTGTTATTTATCATGTGCGCTTGATAGCACCTACACTCGTAATCAGGGCCATAGTGTCGTTCTACAGTAGAAGTTTGCTTTACCAAAAACAACAGGGCCTGTATGGTATCATGGAGGCCAAGTTAAAGAAACCGTGATCACATTGTGAAGAAGAGGGTCGTAATTAACATTTAGTTGGGGCAATACTTATTCGGCATACTGAATAAATGTTTTCTATTTTAACCAAAGGGAGCACATTCAAGCATTCAACCTGGTGGATGGATTTATTTTTTAATCAAGTAGTTAAAACCTGATTAGAATCCAGGTCTCAAAGTTTCAATGTCACTAAGCTAGTACTTAGAATAGAGCAGGTAACTCACACTTCACCACAACACAACTGCACACAAAGCAAGCACTGCCTCTTGCACACCCACGAGTAATCATGTAACAATGCATTTATGGATAAACTGCAAAACAACACACACTAGCTGCTTATGATAAACTCCATCACATCCTAAAATAGTCCGTCTCCAAACAGACTGACAGCCTGAAGGGTCACCGAATGCAGGCCACGCCCACCATCAACATCGAGCCACCAGCAACAGGAACAAAGAACCAGCACTATCCTGACTTGCCTACACACACCAACATCATTTCACCCTGGCCCACCACTCACCCACCATCTGACAAGTTGAAATGCATTCAATACAAAGCCCCATTAATATACACTGAACGAACAGTAGTCTCTCATCTAGATATAGAACACAAAACATACACCCAACCACAAAGGTAAGATCCCCACCTCAGCATTGCCTGTTGGACTCTGTAGTCAGCTGGATACACATACACAAGCACCACCAGGAATACTAAGATATGCCATATTGCGTTTATCCAACATTTTTGAGTACTAATCATAGCGACCATTATCAAAACTGTGTGACCCTGGCCACATCAATTACTTGACTGTGACTCAGTATGCTCATGTTTCTTATTCGATATCACTAGAAAGACGCTTAAAGTCAGGATTTGCACTAGAGGAAAAGGGAGCGTTTGTCAGAAGCCCGCGGAGATGATGGAGTGGGCATTATTCCTCTATCACTGACTGAGGCAGTAATATCAATGAGCTCATTTAAAGGCACATTCTGTACCCATTTGGAATCAAAACGATCAATCTGGGTGAGACATTCTGTTAGAACTGGGGGTCTCTAGTTGGCAGAGGTAGGTACCTTTGTCCAAATAGGGACCCTTGCTTCTAGTCAGGGTAAGGGGCTACACTCCTAAAATAACCCCTGCTCACCCCCTTGGTAGCTTGGCACGAGCAGGCAGGCTTATCTCAGAGGCAGTGTGTAAAGCATTTGTGAATACATACAGTAATACAGTGACAACACTACAGATGGACACCACACAAGTTGTATATAAAAATAAGTACTCTTTATATAGACTTAACACAAGACCAGAACGACAAAAATCCACATTACAATAGACATATGACTGTCAAAATGGTAGAAAATAGTTCAGTTCAAATGCAGGTGATAAATGCGACACTCTACGTTCAATGTACCTTTGGGTGCGTAACGCGATACAAGCAAAAGAGTTGCATGGAAGGTGATGCGTCGGTTCCTTACACGCAAGAACGGTGATGCGTCAGTTCCTTGCTTCGGGGGAGGTGATGCGTCAGTTCCCTACTGCTGCGTAGGGGACGGTGATGCGTCGGTTCCTTACCGTAGAGGAGGTGATGCATCGGTTCTTCACCGCATGGGGAGGTGATGCGTCGGTTTCTTACTGCGCTTCTGTGGCGATTCGACCAGCAGCGCCTCGATGCGATGACGACCCGGTGCAATGAAACAAAGTGGCGTCTTCCTCTTGATGCAACAACGAAGGGGGCGATGCGTGCAGGCCAGACGGCTGTGCGGCGACTCAGTGAATCTTCTGAGCCGCGACAGGCCCTGCGACACGCTTCTCCGGTGATGCGACGGGGTCTGTTGCGACGGCGACACTCTTCTCCGGTGATGCGAGGTGCTTCGGTGATGCGATGATGACAGCGGCAGCTATGGCACGCTTTCTCGGCGATGCGACGACACTGCTGCGACGGCGACATGCTTCTTCTTCGTGAGTCGCGCTCCCAGCGACACGCAGTCTCTCAGAAGGCCCAACACAACAGTAGGCACTTCAAAATGCCAGCAAGGGAATTCATGGGAGCTGGTTGGTGAAGTCTTGTATCCCTGAGACTTCAGCAGGAGGCAAGCTCAATCTTCAAGCCCTTGGAGATTTTCTGCAAGATGATGAAAGTAGGCAGAAAGTTCCTTTCTCCTTTCTTTGGCAATCAGGCAACAACTGCAGGCCAATCCATCAAACAGCACACAGCTTAGGGATAGTCTCCTCCTTCAGTTTCTCTGGTTCCTCTCCTCAGCAAAGGTTCTTCTTGTTTCCCAGAAGTGATCTAAAATCTTGGGGTCTGGGCCCCAGTATTTATACCCATAAATCCTTTGTCCTCTGAAGGCAGAGGGTCCTGAACCTAGTCCAAACCAGTTCTGGGTGCATTCTGCCAGTGCACAACTTCTTCCTTTGTCAGTGTGGGCCAGGGTCATCAGACACACCACAGGAGGGGGAGCCAGCATTGTGGAAGGCAGGCACAGCCCTATTCAGGCCCAGGTGCTACTCCTCCCACCACTCCTCATGCAGATAGGTCTATTCAGCCCAGTGCTGACTCACCCTGTCTCCTGGAGTCCCCCAGCCCCTGTCACTCACAAAACCAGACATACAATCAACAAGCAGAGGCAGGCTGGATGGTTAGGCAAGAAAATACCTACTTTCTAAAAGTGGTATTTTCAAACACAGAATGTTAAAACCAACTTCACTAAAAGATGTATTTTATCATTCTGAGTTCAGGCATACTAAATTCGTTTTTCTACCATGTTCCCTGGGTCAGTTAGGATTATAAGATGTTATAATCAAACTGCCCATTCTGGCCTATGGGGACAGGTAGCCTTGCAATAGTGAAAAACGAAATTGGCTGTAATTCACTATCAGGACATGCCACACACATCAGGGCATGTCCTACCTCTTACATACAATGCACCCTGCCCGCAGGCCTACTTTAGGGGTGACTAACATGCAGAAAAGGGAAGGTTTGGGGACTGGTAAGTGGGTGCACTTACCAAGTCGACATGGCAGTACCAGACTGCACACAGGCTCTGCAATGGCAGGCCTGAGACACGCTTTCCAAGCTGCTCCGGTGGGTGGCACAACCAGTGCTGCAAGCCCACCAGCAGCATTTGATTTACAGGCCCTGGGCACACGCGGTGCACTGTACTAGGGTCTGACAGTGAATCAAATAAGCCAAACATGGAGTCACTAATCCATACATCAATTTACCATAGGGAGCACTTGCACTTTGGCACTGAATAGCAGTGACAAAGTGCCCAAAGCATCTAGACCAGCAAAAACATATAAACAACAGTGGAGGCATAGTGAAAAAATGGAAGGGAGACCCACGCCAAGGATGCCAGGTCTAACATGTGTCCCCTCCAGCTGAAATGTGGGGAGAACTATCCTACCTCTAGGGAGTTTTCATCACTAAGGCGGAAGAATCTGGATAGACCATCAGCATTGGCGTGTTCTGTACCAGGTCGGTGTTCCACCGTGAAGTCCATCCCCTGTAGGGAAATGGACCACCTCAACAGCTTTGGATTCTCACCCCTCATCTGCATCAACCATCTGAGGGGCCTGTGGTCTGTCTGAACCCGGAAGTGAGTACCAAACAGGTATGGTCTCAGCTTCTTCAGCGCCCAGACCACAGCAAATGCCTCACGCTCAATAGCACTCCACCTCTGTTCCCGTGGAAGTAACCTCCTACTGATGAAGGCTACAGGTTGGTCTAGGCCCTCCTCATTTAACTGTGCCAGAATAGCCCCTACACCATGCTCTGAAGCTTCTGTTTGGACCACGAACTCTTTTGAGAAGTTGGGCGCCTGAAGCACGGGGGCCGTGCACATGGCAGTCTTCAAGGCATCAAAAGCTCTCTGACAGGTGTCAGTCCAAATCACTCTCTTGGGCTGCTTCCTGGAAGTCAGCTCTGTCAAGGGTGCAACGTTGCTGCCATACCCCTTTACAAATCTCCTGTAATACCCGGTGAGTCCTAAAAAGGCTCTCACCTCTGTCTGGGTCTTGGGGGGCTCCCAAGCCAGAATGGTATCAATCCTGGCCGCTCCCAACCTGGTGTCCCAAGTACACCACGGAACCCTGCCCGATCGGGCACTTATTCGCCGTGATCGTGAGGCCTGCCCTCCGCAGCGCCATCAACACTTCCCAGAGGTGGCGCAGATGTTCTTCCCAACTGGCACTGAACACTGCAATGTCATCCAGGTAGGCGGCACTGAAATCTTCCAGTCCAACCAACACCTGGTTGACCAACCTGTGAAAGGTTGCAGGGGAATTCTTCATCCCAAAGGGCATAACCCGGAATTGGTAGTGCCCATCTGGTGTGGAGAATGCTGACCTCTCTTTGGCCCCATCAGTCAAGCCGATCTGCCAGTACCCAGACGTTAAGTCAAACGTGCTGAGGTACCGGGCAGCCCCTAACCGATCGATGAGCTCATCAGCTCTGGGGATGGGGTGCGCGTCAGTCCTGGTGACTGAATTGAGTCCTCGGTAGTCCACACAGAACCGAAGTTCGGGTGTGGCACCAGGCACGGCAGCCTTTTGGACCAAGACCACTGGGCTGGCCCAAGGGATGTGAGAGGACTCAATCACCCCCAATGCAAACATCTTGGAGACCTCCTCCTTGATGCAAGCTCTCACCCTGTCAGTCACTCTGTAAGCCTTGTGCTTGACAGGAGGACTGTCCCCAGTGTCCACATCATGGACGCACCAATCAGTGACACTAGGAACCAGGGAAAACAGGTCAGGAAACTGTCCCAACAGTTGGCGACAGTCTTCCTGCTGCTCAGGTGTCAGAGAGTTAGAGAGGTTCACACCCTCCACTGACCCATCTTGCTCTGTTACAGACAGGAGGTCAGGAAGAGGTTCTGTCTCCTCTTCCATTCCATCATCCGTTGCTAGGAGCATGCCCACTTCAGACCTCTCAAAATGGGGCTTGAGGCGGTTGACATGTAGGACCCGCAAAGGGTTCCTGGGAGATCGCAAGTCCACCTGGTAGGTGACGTTACTCTTGCGCTCCACCACCTCAAATGGTCCGGTCCACTTATCCTGGAGCGCGCAAGGCTCCACAGGGGCCATGACCCACACTTTCTGTCCAGGCTGAAACTCGATCAGAGTGGCATTCTGATCATACCATTGTTTCATCTCCTCCTGGCTGGCTTCCAGATTCGCCTCAGCGAGTTGTCTGAATCGCCTAGTTTAGTTTCTAAAGGCCAGCATGTGGCTAAATACATCCTGGGGAGGTTTACTGGGAGCTTTCTCCCAGCCTTCTTTCACCAAACTCAGAGGTCCTCTTACCGGGTGACCATAGAGCAGTTCAAAGGGACTGAACCCTAAGGACTTCTGTGGCACCTCACGGTAAGCAAAGAGAAGGCATGGCAAGAGGACGTCCCACTTACGCCTCATGGGTTCTTCCAGACCCATAATCATGCCCTTCAGGGTCCGGTTGAATCTCTCAACCAGCCCATTTCCTTGGGGGTGGTAAGGTGTGGTGAACTTATAGGTAACACCGCACTCCTGCCACAGGGACTTCATATACTTGGATATGAAGTTTGTACCACGGTCACTCACCACCTCCTTGGGGAACCCCACACGGGAGAAAATCCCCATCAGTGCACGTCCCACCACGGGGGCCGTCACTGTCCGAAGAGGGATGACTTCCGGGTACCGGGTGGCATGGTCCACCAAGACCAGGATGAACCTGTTGCCCATGGCTGTCTTGGGGTCCAGTGGCCCCACAATGTCAATACCCACCCGTTCAAAGGGGGTGCTGACCACAGGGAATGGCTGGAGGGGAGCCTTGTGCTTCCTCACACTTTTTCCACTTGCCTGGCAAGTCTGACATGTCCTGCAATGAGTGTCTGAACTCTTGCGCATCTGGGGCCAATAAAAGTGGGTGACAAGCCTTTCAAAGGTCTTGCTCTGCCCCAGATGTCCTGCTAAAGGCACATCATGAGCCTAACCCAGTAGGAAGGCTCTGAAGCTCTGGGATACCACCAGCACACGGGCTGACCCAGGCTCAGCAACCTTAGGCTCGCTATACAGGAGACCATTCTCCCAGTAGATCCAATGTGAACCAGACTGATCACCTGCTGCCTGGTTTGTGGCCTGTTGCCGCAAACCCACAAGAGAAGGGCACTTGTTCTGCTCCTCACAGAACTCCTCCCTGGAGGGGCCTCCCTCCTGCTGCCAATGGGTCAGCTCAGGTAAGTCCCCCAGTTCGGCCACTTGCTCCCCTGTAGGTTCCAGAGCATCCCCCTCAGGTTCTGCTTCCTCCTGGACCGTGGGAACTACGGGGGCCGGTTTCTCACACCCCCTGCCTCTTCTCTTCAAGGCAGGCACCTGGGCCACCCTCTCAGGCTCCAGGTCCTCTTGAACACCTCTACTGGCTACCATAGACCGAGTGGTCGCGCACGCCCACTCAGGCAGACCCAACATCTCCAAATGAGACCTTCTCTCCACCTCTGCCCAAGGTGAACTTTCTAAATCGTTGCCCAACAGACAGTCTACAGGCATGGCTGGCCTCACAGCTACTTGAAAGGTACCTGAGACCCCCCCAACTCAAAGGGAACCTGAGCCACTCTGCAGTGGCTCTCTGAGTTGTCAGCGGCAACTACTGGGCAGAATGCATTGGGGATCACCTGCTCTTCAGACACCAGCCGACAACTGACAGCTGTCACACTGGCTCCGGTGTCTCTCAGAGCCTCCACCCTTTGGCCATTGATGGTCACTCACTGCCTGTATTTCTTAGTGTTATCAGGCAGTTGGGTCCTGGGGACCATCTCACTGTCTCCTAAAGAGACCAAGGACATTGCTACGGGACCCCACCCACCTTGGGCACCCATCTCCTCCCCCAGGGCTATACTAGCTACCTGCCGGGGTGGTGCACCAGTGGGTGCTGATTTTCCATACAAGGGACATCTAGTTTCCCAGGAGCAGTGGCCCACTTGACCACACTTAAAGCAAGTCTTGGGCCCCCTGTGAACAGGCTTATCTGTCGGGGCCCCTGGCTTCTTTTCAGGGGGAGGATGGGAACCCTTCCCTTGGGGATTACTTTGGGGCCCTTTCTGGAACTCCCTCTGTTTACCCTTGTCCCCCCCACTCCTCTGCTGGGGACCCTGCCAACCTTTGGCGGAGTCTCCCACGTGACCCTTGTGGACCCGGGTGCTCACCCAGCGGTCCGCCTCCTCAGCAAGCTTCCTAGGGTTAGTCAGCCTACTATCAATAAGGTGCTGGCGTAGCTCTGGAAAACAATTTCCTGACAAGTGCTCCCATGCAATCAAATCAAAGAGCGCTTCAAAATCATTCACTTTGCTACCCTTCACCCAACCATCCAATGCTCTGCAAAAAAAAGTCACATATTCTACCCAGTTACTGCCCTCTAACTTTTTGCAATTCCTGAACCTCTGCCTATACAGTTCAGGAGTCAACCCATACCTGGACATCAATGCTTCTTTCATATGACCATAAGAATTGTGGACTTCAGAGGGCAAGTCTAATAAGGTATCCCGCCCCTCACTAAGGAACCGCCCCCACAACCCCGTTCCCCAATCCTTCTCAGGGACCCAGTGGGAGGTCATAGCTACCTCATAGGCCTTAAACCATTGCCCAATGTCATCATTTTTATAAAACTCTTTCACCACATCTTTAGGTATATACACCCTTTCTTCAACAGGCATGGACGGTGTGCTGCCACCAGAGGGAGTAATCTCTAAGCTCTTAGCTTTCAACTCCAACTCCCTCAAACTTCTCTCATGCTCCATTTGCATCCTCTTTTCCTCCAGGGCTAATTTCTTAATTTCCAATTCCAATTGCCCACCCATCTTAAGCTTGGTCAGCTCCATTTCATGCACCCTACTTCTCTCCCTGTCCTCCAGCTCTCCTGGGGACAGGCACTTGGAAGAAACACTGCTGCCTGTTGGGGAAGATGCTCTCCTCCCCACTGGACCCAGTGGCCCATCTAGCTGCCCTCCTGCATCCTCAGCCCCCTCCACATGCTCAGGGGTACTCCTTGCTTCCACCCAGGCCCTCAGCGCCTTTTGGAACTCATCCTTCTTGGAGAGACCGGTCATAGCAACTTTAAATCTCCTACAGAAGTGTTTGAGCTGTTTCACAGCGTAACTTTCTAGTTTCTCTTCCTCAAAATCTAAATCAACAGATGCGATGGACGCTGTTTTGCTCATGGTGAAACTTGGCAGTTGTTGGTAAAAAATAGAAATCCCAGGAAAAAACAATCTACCAAAATGTAAGTGGTTGCGTTTGGTCTGCACTCACTAGTAGTGTACACCAATCACTGTATATGAGTCACAAATGCAAGTCCAGAATCCCACCGCTGCCACCAATATTAGAACTGGGGGTCTCTAGTTGGCAGAGGTAGGTACCTTTGTCCAAATAGGGACCCTTGCTTCTAGTCAGGGTAAGGGGCTACACTCCTAAAATAACCCCTGCTCACCCCCTTGGTAGCTTGGCACGAGCAGGCAGGCTTATCTCAGAGGCAGTGTGTAAAGCATTTGTGAATACATACAGTAATACAGTGACAACACTACAGATGGACACCACACAAGTTGTATATAAAAATAAGTACTCTTTATATAGACTTAACACAAGACCAGAACGACAAAAATCCACATTACAATAGAAATATGACTGTCAAAATGGTAGAAAATAGTTCAGTTCAAATGCAGCTGATAAATGCGACACTCTACGTTCAATGTACCTTTGGGTGCATAACGCGATACAAACAAAAGAGTTGCAGGGAAGGTGATGCGTCGGTTCCTTACACGCAGGAACGGTGATGCGTCGGTTCCTTGCTTCGGGGGAGGTGATGCGTCGGTTCCCTACTGCTGCGTAGGGGATGGTGATGCATCGGTTCTGTACCGGAGAGGAGGTGATGCGTCGGTTCTTCACCGCGTGGGGAGGTGATGCGTCGGTTTCTTACTGCACTTCTGTGGCGATGCGACCAGCAGCGCCTCGATGCGATGACGACCCGGTGCAATGAAACAAAGTGGCGTCTTCCTCTTGATGCGACAACGAAGGGGGCAATGCGTGCACGCCCTACGGCCGTGCGGCGACTCGGTGAATCTTCTGAGCCGCGACAGGCCCTGCGACACGCCTCTCCGGTGATGCGACGGCGTCCGCTGCGATGCCGACACTCTTCTCCGGTGATGCGAGGCGCTTCGGTGATGCGATGGCGACAGCGGCAGCTGCGGCACGCTTTCTCAGCGATGCGACGACAACTGCTGCGGCGGCGACACGCTTCTTCTTCGTGCGTCGCGCTTCCAGCTCCCAGCGACACGCAGTCTCTCAGAAGGCCCAACACAACAGTAGGCACTTCAAATTCCCAGCAAGGGAATTCAGGGGAGCTGGTTGGTGAAGTCTTGAATCCCTGAGACTTCAGAAGGAGGCAAGCTCAATCTTCAAGCCCTAGGAGATTTTCTGCAATATGATGAAAGTAGGCACAAAGTTCCTTTCTCTGGCAATCAGGCAACCACTGCAGGCCAATCCCTCAAACAGCACACAGCATAGGGATAGTCTCCTCCTTCAGTTTCTCTGGTTCCTCTCCTCAGCAAAGGTTCTTCTTGTTTCCCAGAAGTGATCTAAAATCTTGGGGTCATGGCCCCAGTATTTATACCCATAAATCCTTTGTCCTCTGAAGGCAGAGGGTCCTGTACCTAGTCCACCAGTTCTGGGTGCATTCTGCCAGTGCACAACTTCTTCCTTTGTCAGTGTGGGCCAGGGTCATCAGACACACCACATGAGGTGGAGCCAGCATTGTGGAAGGCAGGCACAGCCCTATTCAGGCCCAGGTGCTACTTCTCCCACCACTCCTCATGCAGATAGGTCTATTCAGCCTAGTGCTGACTCACCCTGCCTCCTGGAGTCCCCCAGCCCCTGTCACTCACAAACCCAGACACACAATACACAAGCTAGCAGAGGCAGGCTGGATGGTTAGGCAAGAAAATACCTACTTTCTAAAAGTGGTATTTTCAAACACAGAATGTTAAAACCAACTTCACTAAAAGATGTATTTTATCATTCTGAGTTCAGGCATACTAAATTCGTTTTTCTACCATGTTACCTGGGTCAGTTAGGATTATAAGATGTTATAATCAAACTGCCCATTCTGGCCTATGGGAACAGCTAGGCTTGCAATAGTGAAAAACGAAATTGGCTGTAATTCACTATCAGGACATGCCACACACACCAGGGCATGTCCTACCTTACACATACAATGCACCCTGCCCTAGGGCCTACCTTAGGGGTGACTAATATGCAGGAAAGGGAAGGTTTGGGGACTGGTAAGTGGGTGCACTTACCAAGTCGACATGACAGTACCAGACTGCACACAGGCTCTGCAATGGCAGGCCTGAGACCCACTTTACAAGCTGCTCCTGTGGGTGGCACAACCAGTGCTGCAAGCCCACCAGCAGCATTTGATTCACAGGCCCTGGGAACAACCAGTGCACTATACTAGGGTCTTACAGTGAATCAAATAAGCCAAACATGGAGTCACTAATCCATACATCAATTTACCACAGGGAGCACTTGCACTTTGGCACTGAATAGCAGTGGCAAAGTGCCCAAAGCATCTAGACCAGCAAAAACATATCAACAACAGTGGTGGCATAGTGAAAAAATGGAAGGGAGACCCACGCCAAGGATGCCAGGTCTAACACATTCCATTGTTGCTTCCCCATAGTGCAAAATGAACAGCATTAATCACCCCTCAGCAAATGGTGATGACTTAGATCTGACATTATATCCAGTGACTGTTTCACCTCTCACAGTAGCCAGGGACATTGCAGTGAAACGTGCAAAAACTTTCCAATAGTGATCTCGGGACTGCCATACTCAAACATTGATTCAGAGACTGACATGATAGAGCCATTTCCCAAACATATTTTTCTTTTTAAAACACTCAATTGTTATGTACAGAAAATACAGACTGCGTGTTTCTTCAAATAGGCAATAAAGGAGAAAGAACACGAATAGCCTGACTGTTCACATCAGCAGTCTAAGATATTCTAGGAAGTGTCAACTTTTTAACACTCTTAACTGTTACACAAGTATCGGCTGAGGCAAGGCCTGTTTTATGTACCTTTCTTCCAGGTCTTTGTGGACATTAGGAAGAGCGAAGGGTTGTCGCACCTGATGTATGTGTGCCACCAGTGGGCTATCCAATCAAATTCTAGGAGGTTATAATAAAGTCTTTCATCATTTTAAATTAAAAAAGATATGCAATTGTATTTAGCAACACTTGTAACCACAAGACAACATTATAAACCCAGACTGCATGGTATCTATTTACATATTATGGCCCAGCGCACTGGAAAGGCTTTTCTTTAGCATGAGCAAAAGACCCAACACTTTCAGGAGAACCTGAATCTAATCCTGATCTTGAAATCTGTATCCAGAGACAAAGGCTGCCTTTATTCTGCCATCACAAAAGACACTTCATACATGGTCATCAATTTGGTAACAAAGACAGTGAAATGACACCCACCTTCAGTGTTGGCTGACAGAGATAAAGAGTGGTTGGGCAGCTTGAAAGGGTGTGGGGGGGGCACGGGTGGAGCACGCAGGGGAGCAAATAATAAAAATAAATTAAAAAAGCGTTACCTGATGCTGCCAGCCACCTCGCACACCTCTGCATCCAGTTCCTGGTCCCAGCAGTCCCTGGGACAGCATCACGGACTCCCCATCCAATCCCCGCACTACTCTCAAGCATGAGAGCAGCATGGGGATTGGCCCGAATGGGCTGGATTAACGCTCACTCAGGCACAGTAAGTCTGTGCTATTTCTCAAACCCGGCTGTGCAATACAGCTGGTTTGGAGAAAGCTAAGTGCGCATGTCAGTTCAGCTCGAGCTAAGATGGGCGGCCCAACTGCCATGCGCACTTAACAGTGCATCAACCACTCCTCCACTCCCCTCCCAGGGCCAGCCCTGCCCCTCCCTGCACCCGCTGCTCAGCCAGCAGCTGAAAAGAAAACAATAAAATATTGCTTTATTTTTCAGCTGCTGGCTTTGATCCAGTGGGGTGACACTCTTCCGCCATTGGGGAGGAGCAACCGCTGCTCCCTTTGAGTTTTACATCAAAGAAAGTGATATCATAAGATATCACTTGAACCTAACTCACAGGAAGTGATGCCACATGACCTTCATTTTTATGACATCATAATAATTACCGTCACTTTAAGCTTAGGGGCATATTTATCAATATGTCATGCAGCGCAACAAGTCAGCTTGCTGCCCTGTGTGACAGGGAAAGAGCAAGAATGCACTGTATTTAACACTTTACGGCACATTCTTGTCTTTTCCCCGCATTGGTGCACAATGTGCTGCATAGCGCCAACGCAGGCACCCGGGCACCCTGTGCAAGATCGCCTGCGTTGTAAGCAGGACTGTTTTTTGTGCAGGAAGGGGCACCTTCGTGCACTAAAACAATCTCCTGTGCAGACTGCAGCATGCATGAAAAGATGAAAAAATGAGGAGAAATAAACATATTTCTCCTCCTTACGCCTCATCTGGGGAGACGTAGCAGTTTTGTTTCATTCCCAGGTCTACTACTTGTGGTAAATCTCAGAATGCAGCAAAATCCATGGGTGTTGCGTGGGAAGACCCACGCACCACCCATGGAATGCCTCCCTGGGGCAAAGAAACACAACGCAGTGATTTGTGCTGCATTGCATTACTCCAGATTTATCAGGCCACTCAAGGCAACGCAAGGTGGCCTTGCGTGGCTGGATAAATCACACGTAATAGTTGTGTCACAATTGCACCCCGTTGCGTGGTGCAAGTGCGACACAACTACTTGATAAATATGGCCGTATATGTATAACACAAAGAGAAAATGTATTGATAAATCACATGGAGACTCACGAAAAAGTTATTTTAAAAAACACAATAGCAGTCACGCCCAACAGTATTAATCCATGTGGATTAAATGTTGTACATGAACTATGCTATTGGCTTGATATACTCCACCTCATTGTTAATACGTTTTTAATCATAATAATGTGGCAAGAACTGTCTCGCTTGCAAAGCAAAGAGGTGACTGTTTATTAGTTGGTGGGGACTAGAGACAGCTTTAGCTGATTTGTCATCCTTATGTAATAAATAATATATATATGGCGGTCGCCAGTAGATAGTTATAGTTAGGACCTTATTTCTACTGAAAAAGCCTTTTTCTTTTGCCAATATCTTTGGCGCTGTTTGACGAATCTTGGCAACATTTTGAAAACTAATGGCCTACTCATTTCAGCTGTTGTGTTGAAAGTTTTGGGTGATCCATCAAGCGGGGGCCAAGAAAAAAGACGGGTCCCAAAACGCTTTTTCTCCATGTTAATTTCCATAACAAAATTTAGACACGGCTACAGCCTGAACTGCTGAACTGAATTACACCAAATTTGGCAAAAAGGTAGCTCATGGTTGAGAAAGCGACCTTTTTTTTAAATTGTGTAAATCCGTTCAATAGTTCCTGAGAAATGTAAACATTTCTCAGATATGCAACTGGGGACTTGGAGGATCCGCAAACCCTCCTGATCTTGAGCCTGCAATGCTATTGGCTGCCAATACTTCAAACCAGGAAGTGTTGGCAGCCATCTTGTGACTCGGTTGAACCGAGTCACAAAAAAAAGGTTCAAAAATAAGAAAAGGGGCCAGGGTATAAACACCCTGACCCCCCAGGCCTGCTCAGGGGGTCCCTAAAGCAGTTCTTTTTTAAAATTTTCGGCGAGATTCGCGGTGGATATGCGAATCCGGCCTAAATGTTAAAAAAACGAAGTGCTGACTCCCACGCTTCATTTCCTTTAACCCCCCGGGTGGGCAAGCTCCCGGGGCAATGAAAAAATGAGATGCAGGGCCTGCACGGGCCCCCACAGTCCAGGGGACCCGCCACCTCCCTGGGGCTTATTTATTCAACGCAGGAGGGGCTACAAGGCCCCCCGCAGCCACGGGAACAGCCACCTCCCCAGGGCTATAGTGCTAAAAAATGTGTGGGGGGGCTCCTGCCCCCCCATGCAGCCCCGGGGACTGCCACCTCCCCAGGGCTATTTATGTTAAATGTGGGGAGCCACGTGACCTCCCCGCAACCCCGGGGACCGCCACCTCCCCGGGGCTATTTAGATAATCATGCGTGGGGGGGCTCCTGCCCCCCCCACGGAGCCCCAGGGATTGCCTCCTCCCGTGGCTATGTTCAAAATAATGTGTGGGGGGGCTGAAACCCTCCCACACAGCCCCAGGGACCACCACCTCCCCGGGCTACTTTCAAAATTGGAAGGGGGCCACAGTAAATGGCGCTGGGGACCGCCACCCCCAGGGCCGGCTCCAGCAATGTCCCGGGATGCCCACCCCGGAACATTGCAGTTTGCTATGGGATCCCATAGCAAACAATGTGCTCTCTTTGAACAAGCGAGAGCACTTTGCTCTTGCTTGTTCAAAGCGAGTACACTTTGCTTTTTACCCCCAGGTCCCTGGGGGTAAAAAGCCATGTCGGCTCCCGCAGGCTCCCCTTCAGGCTTCTTCTGCGGTCCCCAACCAGCTGGCCATGCCCCAGAGGATGGGGTCCCCAGAACCGAAAATGGCCCGGGTGGGGGTCCGCTAACCCCCTTCCTTTTTATATTTTAAAAAACTGGCCAGGCACATTATTTACACTTTAGGGAGGCAAGATTAAAGTTACTATACTTCAGAGTCCTGCAAAACCGGTACAGAACACCTGTCCAATTGTGCGCATCTGGAATGCGTCCCCATTCAAGCTGGTGGTACTAGTCAGCCTATGACCTGAATCAAATCCTCTGGCCTAAAACTCTTGCAACACTAGTCTAACATTTGAGCCACACTGTCCTCTGCTAACAATACACCTGAGACCTCTTCAGCATTTGTAAGACTACTGCATTAAATGAGAGACTTGACAGATCAGTCACTTCACAGAATTGGGTGGTTGGTAGCAACACTGGTGCGGGCTAAACTCTGCAGACTTTGGCACCGGAGGCAACAGACATTACCATCTGATATTGAATTGCTGATAGCATCATTAGAACAAATCATTTATAAGCTCAACAACCAACTAATTAGTTATCTTTGACTGGATTTAGAGCCACATTTTGAAGGGTGCGAGAGCCCCTGCGGTAGCTTGACCCTTGTTTAGGACACTCTAGTACCTAGTGTTCCCGCTCCAGCATGGATGGAATATTGCCAGTATGGGGCTTGATGAACTAATGTGGAGAGCATGACAGATCTTTTAGCATTGGTTATGCATACCCCTCTACTGCCATGGAAGTGATGACCCTGCACAATACACGTCAAACACAATCGAAGATACCGTAGGTGTGCTACTCACCCAGACTTCTGACCTTCACTGAATAACCTTGTGATTACCTCAGGCCACCTGGCTAGAAATGCCTGCCACTCCCATTAATGCGAGATGGTGGGCTTGTAACTTTCTGCCCCTCTTCAAATCGCACACTCACCAACATGCCCCCGCACAATTTCCTCTTTATTCATCACTTCGTTAACCTACATGACACCCAGGTGTGGGACTCATTCACAGTCAATTAGTGGATAAAGGTTTCAGTATTGCGGTATTTGAGACTCTATTGTCCTGGACAGTTCAAGATCAAATGTCCTCTTAGTTAATTATACCTATTACAAGGCAACATTGTTTAGATGCATCTTGAAAGTCATGTATTCTTTATGTGATGTTTGCATGGAAAATCTGAATGAAGAATATTTGGGGAAAAGAAACAATAATATATTCAAATTGTGAACTATCAACATAATATACAGATCTATTTATCGTACCAGGATAAAAAATAATCGATTAGAGCCAATTCCCCCCCCTTTCTTATCAATATGACATTTTGTTATTGAGTTAGTTCAACTCTCATGTTATAATGTCCTAAATTCAACAGTGGAATAGAATAGAATAGCTACATATAAATAATAAAATGACAGCTTGATTAATTTTCTTATTCCATATTGTCCATACAATTGTCTAAATAATTAACAAAGTAGCCTGTTGCACAGAGAGCATCAATTTAAAAGACCGATATCACTTCAATGTAAGTTTTCCTTTCACAAATCGTTTAACCATAATTGTTATGATTTTCCACCGACGTCTTATGTAAATCCATCATGTGCCTGTTCTCTCCCTATTAACTTGTTTGTTTTGGGTTAATAAAAGGATGTTCCAAACAGTGGAAAATTAAGGCTGTAACACTAAATTTCCTTAAGAAAAATGATTTAATACTGGAAAGGTTATCAACTTCGCATACCTTCATGTTGAAATCAAATTTGAAATAAAAGTTCTCCTGCAAAATATAATTTCTTCCTGAAGTTTGCAAAAATGAACATTGACAATTTTGCACACTCCTAAGAAAGACACAACAGTTTTGTTTTTGGTTGTATTTTTTAGTTGTATTTTTGTGTTTCTTTAGTGGTGTTTCACTGGTGAATGTGTAACTGTTGGAAAACATCCGGAAACGGTCAACGGAGGATGGGGCATGTGGTCATCTTGGTCCCACTGCACACGTACCTGTGGGGCAGGAGTTCAGAGTGCAGAAAGGCAATGCAATGACCCAGAGTAAGTATCTTTTCCCTTCCAAGGAAACTTAAATTCATTATTTGAAACAATGTACAATGTTTACATAGGGTTCTAGTCACAAAATGCAAAAAGACAATAGCTTTTCTGTGTACATAACAGCTATTCCTTATGCTGCAATGTGATGATACCTCCATTTAAAACTGAACAGCCCGCTTTCAGAGTTGTTGCTCTGTACCACAACTGAAAGTTTATACTTTTGAAAAATCACTATAGACTTCATTTTAAGTTGAACACCTTGATATACTTATGTATTTATAGCGACATTAAAATACCAGGTCAAAAAGTGAAACAAGTTTATTTATCTGATCAAAGTCCAACCTAAAGATACAAGTACAATTCTCTATTTGTGATTGCCAAAATAGACCCCACAAAAACCATGTTGACTTGGTTTTTACCCATTTTCTAATACCATACTAACGGCCTCAGGTGGAATAACCATGACCATAATTCTACATAGATCACAAACACTGAGGACACTAACGCCAGTAGAGAGTGGAACAGACACAGGACTAAGGAGGACATGACATAGCATACCTGCCTTAAAAAGTTGTAACCTTAGCCCTATAAGGGCCAGATGTACGACCCTTACAATTTGCGAGTCAAGAATTGCGTTGTTCTGCAACTCGCAATTTGTGACTCGCAAAATGTAATTTACAACAGTGTCTTAAACACTGTTTGCGATTCCTAATGGGGTCGAAAATTGCATGCCTCATTAATATTCATGAGGCAGGTGCAATTTGCGACCCCATTGGGAATGGCTAGCACTCCCAGGGATGGTGGCTTGCTGGGGTCAGCAGATCACCATGTCTGTGACTGCTTTTTAAATAAAGTATTTTTTTCTTTTAAAGGCAGCCCGTTTTCCTTAAAGGAAAACGGGATGCATTTAAAAAATAAAAATAAAACATTTCTGTGTCATTCTTTAAGAGTAGGCAGTGGTCCGTGGGACCACTGCCGGTTCTTAAAAAATATTTTTGCTTCCATTCACAAAGGGGAAGGGGTCCCCTGGGGACCCCTTCCTGTTTGCTAGTGGCTTACCACCTACTTGAAGTAGGTGGTAAACTGCGAGTGTTTTGTGGCTGCAATTGCGGTTGCAAAACAATTATACATTGAAGTGCAAGTCACTATTAGGAAGGGACGCCCTTGGCTCGCCCCTTCCTAATAGCAAGTCGCAAACCCTATTTTGCGAGTCGGTAATAGGTTACCGACTCGCAAAATAGGGTTTGTACATGGCGCAGACCAATTTTGTGGTCGCAAATGGGCTGTTTTTCTCGTTTGCGACCGCAAAAAATGGTCGTACATCTGGCCCTCAGTTTCCTCTTATAAGGAGTAGAACATGGACTTTTGAGCAATATGTAGCTATCTCTAGGAGTAATCATTGAAATCTATGGCAGTCATAGATTGACATAGAGTCAATCAATCAATCAATCAATCACGGCATTTATAGAGCGCGCTACTCACCCGGGAGGGTCTCAAGGCGCTGGGGGAGGGGGTAAGTTACTGCTCGAACAGCCAGGTCTTGAGCTGCTTCCTGAAGGAGAGATGGTCCTGGGTTCGCCGAAGGTGAGTGGGGAGGGAGTTCCAGGTCTTGGCTGCCAGGTAGGAGAAGGATCTTCCTCCGGCGGTGGCTCTGCGGATGCGTGGTACGGTGGCGAGGGCGTGGCTGGTTGATCGTAGCTGGCGGGTGGGCGTGTAGAAGGTCATGCGGTCGTTGAGGTACTTGGGGCCCAGGTCGTGGAGGGCCTTGTGTGCGTGGGTGAGGAGTCTGAACGTGATTCTCTTGCTGACGGGGAGCCAGTGCAGGTCTTTCAGGTGTCCGGTGATGTGGCTGTGTCGGGGGATGTCCAGGATGAGTCGTGCGGAGGCGTTCTGGATGCGCTGGAGTCTTTTTGAAGTTTGGCTGTGGTTCCGGCATAGAGGGTGTTCCCATAGTCCAGTCGGCTGGTGACGAGTGCCTGGGTGACGGTCTTCCTGGTTTCAGTGGGGATCCATCTGAAGATCTTGCGGAGCATGCGCAGGGTGTTGAAGCACGAAGATGAGACGGGCGTTGACTTGTCTGGTCATCGACAGGGAGGAGTCCAGGATGAAGCCCAGGTTGCGTGCGTGGTCCGTTGGCTTGGGCGCGGTGCCCAGGGCCGGGGGCCACCAAGAGTCGTCCCAGGCGGAGGGTGATGAGCCCAGGATGAGGACTTCCGTCTTGTCTGAGTTCAGTTTAAGGTGGCTGTTCCTCATCCAGTCGGCGACGTCTCTCATCCCGTCGTGTAGGTTGGCTCTGGCGGTGGTGGGGTCGTTGGTGAGGGAGAGGATCAGCTGGGTGTCGTCGGCGTAGGAGATGATGTTGAGGTTGTGTTGGCGTGCGATGGCTGCGAGGGGGCTCATGTAGACGTTGAAGAGGGTTGGACTGAGTGAAGATCCTTGTGGAACGCCGCAGATGACTTCGGTGGCCTCGGATCTGAACGGGGGGAGGCGGACTCTCTGGGTTCTTCCGGCGAGGAACGAGATGATCCATTCCAGTGCTTTCTCTCGGATTCCGATGTTGCTGAGGCGCTTCACTAGGGTGCGGTGGCAGACGGTGTCGAACGCCGCGGAGAGGTCCAAGAGGATGAGGGCTGCTGTTTCCCCGTTGTCGGTTAGGGTTCTGATGTCGTCGGTGGCTGCGATAAGGGCGGTCTCGGTGCTGTGGTTGGCCCGAAACCCGGACTGCGAGGGTCGAGGGATCCATTCGTCTCGAGGAAGGCGGCAAGCTGTCTGTTGACGGTCTTCTCGATGACTTTGGCCGGAAACGGAAGGAGCGAGATGGGACGGTAGTTCTTGAGGTCGGTGGGGTCCGCCGTTGGTTTCTTCAGGAGGGCGGTAAGCTCGGCGTGCTTCCAGCTCTCCGGGAAGGTGGCGGTGTGGAAGGAGGAGTTGATGATGTCCCGGAGATGGGGTGCGATGGTGGCGTCGGCTTTGTTGAAGACGTGGTGTGGGCAGGGGTCGGTTGGTGATCCGGAGTGGATGGAGTTCATCGTGCGGGTGGTGTCTTCGGTGCTGATCGGGGTCCAGTTGCAGAGGGTGGTGGTGGCGGGCGTTGGTTCGGCGGTAGGGTGCGTGGTCTGTGCGTCGAAGCTGTTATGTATGTCGGTGATCTTGCGGTGGAAGAACGCGGCGAGTGAGTTGCAGAGGTCTTGCGAGGGGGTGATGTCGTTGTTTCCGGCGCTGGGGTTGGAGAACTCTTTGACGATGCTGAAAAGTTCCTTGCTGTCGTGGGCGTTGTTGTCCAGTCGTTCTTTGAGTGCCGACTTCTTGGTGGCACGGATCAGCTGGTGGTGTTTGCGGGTGGCGTGCTTGAGGGCGGTCCTGTTGTCTGTGGTCTGGTCGAGTCGCCAGGCTTTCTCGAGAGTGCGGCAGTTCTTCTTGGATTCCTTGAGTTCGTTGGTGAACCAAGGGGTTTTCTTGCTTCCGGGTCTGCTGGGAGGGTTTTTTAGTGGTGCGAGGTCGTCGGCGCAGGCGGTCAGCCACTTGGCGAGGTTGCTGGCTGCTTCGTTTGGGTCCGTTGTGTTGGTGGGTGTGTTCTGGCTGAGGGAGGCGGTGAGCTGCTCGGCGGTGATCTTGCTCTAGCTCCGGCGGGGAGCCTGTTGCGGGTGGTGGTGGGTCGCAGTCTTTCTGAAGCTGAAGTGGACGCAGCTGTGGTCGGTCCAGTGGAGTCCGGTGGCGTGGCTGAAGGAGATGTGCTTGCTGGAAGAGAAGACGGGGTCAAGCGTGTGGCCGGCGTACTGGGTGGGCGTGTTCACCAGTTGCTTGAGTCCGAGGTTGGCGAGGTTGTCCAGCAGGGCGGTGGTGTTTCTGTCGTTGTTGTTCTCCAGGTGGAAGTTGAGGTCCCCTAGGAGGATGTAGTCGGCGGAGGGCATGGCGTGCGGGCTGATGAAGTCTGCGATGTCTTCGCTGAATAGTGTGCGTGGTCCCGGGGGTCTGTAGATGAGGGTGCCTCGGAGGGTGGTCTTGGGGTCAGTGTGTATCTGGAAGTGTAGGTGTTCGGCGGCGGTGAAGGTCTCGTCGGAGTTAGTCGAGATGCGGATGGTGTTCTTGTGTACGATGGCGATGCCTCCTCCCGTCTGGTTGACGCGGTCCTTCCGGGTGATCTTGTATCCGTCCGGGATGGCTATGGCGATGTCGGGCGCTGAGGAGGCGTTCATCCAGGTTTCGGTGAGGAAGGCGACGTCCGGTGCTGTTGCGTCGAGCAGGTCCCAGAGTTCCACGGCGTGCCTGTGGACGGAGCGGGTGTTCAACAGGATGCATTTCAGGTGGTTGCTGCTGGTGCTCGACTTGGCGGAGGTGGTGCACGTCCGGGGGCAGGTGAATCGGCAGGCTTGGCAGGTGAAGGGTCCGTGGGTGCGTCTCGGTGAGGCTCGGTAGCAGGCAGGGTTCCGGCCGGCATTGAGTGCGGTGAGGGTGGCGGCGTCGTAGGTCCGTCGAGTAGTGTTGCATCGGTGGGATCCAGGGTCCTGGCGCTGGGCGCGGGCCAGGCGCGGACGGGCGCAGACGGGCTTACCTTTGGCGCACCTTCGGCGCTCCGTCGGTGCTCCCGCTGCGCGCGGCCGCTGCGCGGTCGCTCAGGGGCGTCATAAGTAAGGAGCCTGGAGGGAGGAGCAGCTGGGTGGCGGGAGCGGGGCGGCGAATGGAATCACGGGGGCGGGGCCGCAGGGAGGCAGTGGCGGGAAGTCCCAGGAGCAGCGGGCAGCGGGAAAGTCCCAGGAGCAGCGGGAAAGTCCCAGGAGCAGCGGGCAGCGGGAAAGTCCCAGGAGCAGCGGGCAGCGGGAAAGTCCCAGGAGCAGCGGGCAGCGAGCGAAGGAATCTCCAGGCAGGAGGCGGCAAGGCAGGCAGGAGCGGCAGCAGTGAGTGGGGCGACCAAGCCCTGTGGAGGGCTGAGCGGTCACACTCTGTGGTCCCCTACGGTCCCCTTAAGTAAGGAGCCGGGAGGGAGGAGCAGCTGGGTGGCGGGAGCGGGGCGGCGAATGGAATCACGGGGGCGGGGCCGCAGGGAGGCAGTGGCGGGAAGTCCCAGGAGCAGCGGGCAGCGGGAAAGTCCCAGGAGCAGCGGGAAAGTCCCAGGAGCAGCGGGCAGCGGGAAAGTCCCAGGAGCAGCGGGCAGCGGGAAAGTCCCAGGAGCAGCGGGCAGCGGGAAAGTCCCAGGAGCAGCGGGAAAGTCCCAGGAGCAGCGGGCAGCGGGAAAGTCCCAGGAGCAGCGGGCAGCGGGAAAGTCCCAGGAGCAGCGGGCAGCGAGCGAAGGAATCTCCAGGCAGGAGGCGGCAAGGCAGGCAGGAGCGGCAGCAGTGAGTGGGGCGACCAAGCCCTGTGGAGGGCTGAGCGGTCAGCGAGTCAGGAAGTGGGTTATTCACTTTGATGGTGGGTACACTTACCACCTTAATAAACACGTGCTTGTTAGGTCTCAACACGTGTTTCACTGAAACTCTGCTCAACCTCTGTTAGTTACCAAATACACAGCGGGCAATTCAGAAGAAAAATGTTAAGTTCAAGCAGTACCAACAATTCAAGTCATGAAAACCACACTATGAAATTAGCAAACCAATTTAGGAAAATATAGAAAAATGTTATGTTATAAGCAAGAAGAGCACAAAATTATTAACATCAAATGAAGGGAACCAGAGATATGAATTTTTAAAGTTGTTTGGCAAAAAGAACCTACGAAGAATAAAACACCACTGAAAAATAACAGTTTCAAATTGACTAGACATAATTTCAGGTCAACGATGTTAGAGTGGAGGTCAGGTAAATGAAGTAGATCATCCTGGTAAAACATTTTTATCTTCTGACTTGGCATATTTTTGGGAAGTTTGAATGTTCCAGAGTGAAAAGGTCCAAAGCTGATGATTGTGAGGGCCCTTAGAAATCTGCATTGAGCTTCCACTGATGCCGTTGGTTTGGGCACCAAATCTCTGAGTGGGACAAAGCTGGGAGTCAAGGTTTTACTTTTGAAATTAGCCATTTTTTAAATCTCAATGTCCTCCAGCGGTACATTCATGGAAGCTTTATTTGGGCTGGATTCCCCAAGGCCAGATTCCTTTACTGTGAGGACCCAATTGAACCCATTTCAGCACTGCAAAAAGTTCAGAGCAGGTCAAACATGGCTGTCGTGCCCACCTTGTGTGTGGCCTCCCCGGGTAGGTCTGAGCACATTATCCTGGTCCTACAGAGATAGAAAAAATTAAAGAGCAACTTTTCTTCAACTGCTGGAAAAGTTCTTTCTGGGCACTCCTCCAGCATTGAGGTCTTTATGACCGCTACATATTTTTAAGGAGTTGTATAGAGATAGTTCTGTTGTTTCTTAGGTAGTGCTTTGAAGAAAATGCAGGTGGTTTTGAACTTATTCTAAATGAACCAATGAAGGTCTATTAGTATTGGCATGATATGTTATTTTTTTTGTACCAGAGACGAACCTTGCAGCTGAATGTAGAACAGTTTTTAGTTTCTCATTGATGGATTCTGTCATTCTGATCAGAGCTGAGTTCCTATAATCAATGCAAGAAACAAAAACGTCATAGATGACTAAACTAAAATACAGAGGTTTCAGAAAAGGTTTCAACTTTTTTAAAGGTACAGTGTTAATCTGGAAGCAGAAGGGTACTGTGTTAAGCTGGACGCAGATACTGTGCCACAAATTTGGAAGAGGTGGTAAGGGTGTTATCCAGCCAGGACCCAAAGACTTTAGCTCATGTGAGCATGGGTAGAGAATCAGATTGAATGCAGGTCAAGTAGCCAGATGACATGTACATAATATCATTAGTCATGAATTTTCTTCCACAGACTTTTTCTGTGGTTGAGCCCAATGAAATATTTGGACATCTTTTTTTGAAGTTTTAATAGGGAGGTGTTTAAAGTTCCAATGTCCTGGAACAATCAGATTTTTAGGTACAGTTAAGTGTGATCCTCATATTAGTGAAGTGTAATGCTATTCCATTTGAAGAGCATTCTCATTTCCCTTGCCGCATATCTAGAATGCGCACTGGAGCTCTGCATGGGGAAAGAAATGTTTTTACTATCTTGGTTTTGGGTATAAAGAGGCACTGTAGGAAAATTTGCAGAAGGGCACACAGAAACTGCTGTAAAAGGGGTAGGGTCACCCCAGGTAACATTTTCCCTATGATTAGGCAGAGGCCTGGAGTCACCCCCATCCACAGGCTACTGTCAGACATAAATGTGGCACCCTTGGGCACCCTCCTGAGAACACTACTTGACCTGTGAAAGAGAGAAGAAGAAGTGCACCTACTGTTGAGACTCCTGAGGAGAAGCCTAAGGGCTGAACCTGCTCTCACTTGTGCTTTGGACACAGAAGTAGATGATAAGTGTCAGTTGGTTGACCTCCTATTGAGCTACAGGGACACAAAAGCTGAAAGAAACCCACTTTTGAAGAAGAGCCCAGCTGACCAGTTTCTACAGAACCTGCCTTGGACCCTGCTGGTGGCTTCTGTTCGGTTGTGTCCTGACTCTCAAGTGCTGTTCCTGGGCTCCTGAAAACCTTGCCTGATGTCAGGGTGTACTCCTCCTGCCTAAACCTAAAAACCTGGGACTTAGAAACATTTTGTAAACTTTTTGCCTGGACAACTATCATGGGACCAGGACCAAACTGCCAACCGATCCATCAAATGTGCATCTCTGGTGGGTCTGACTTTGACAGAGCTCCTGCTATGTTCACTGCAGCACCAAATATGATTCAGAGGGTCCAATGTCAAACAGCATCCGATGACATCAAACCCTCTTCCGCTATTGCCTGCAGCCTTGCCCCGCTGACTTACAGAAAAGAGTCTACCTCTGAAGGCAAAAAACGCTTCTTTCATGTGCCTTTGGCGCGCCCGCTACATGCATCTGAGCGGCAGCCGCCATAAAGTAGTTCCTGGGAGGGTGGTGGAACACAATGTGGCATGGGTGGGAAACTAGTGATGTCACGTCCTGTGCAGATGGATGATGGGAAATCAAATAATGTCACTTCCTGTGCAGATGGGTGATGGGAAAAAAACAAAGCTGAGGTCAAAATACCCACATATGTCCATGGGAAACAACAAGGAGATGTGAGGTTATTTACTTGTATTATTGTTCACTTTTAATTTCATTAGTACTAATCCCTAAAATGGGGGTGACATACTCACCCCATACAACACAATCACCTCCATATTCGGAAACTTTGACCCTCAACCAGACCCAGTCACCATTGTAACTAACATCCTCAACACCATTGAAATTGCTGCTAGTATGAAGACCATCGACTCAGGGGCCCATCTCACCTTTGCCTGACCACGCCTTATCCAAAGAACTCCTACCATTCAGCGAAGCAGTAACACCCATCCTCAACACCTACATTGGCTCAGCCACATCCTCAGACAACTGGTACATGCCACAGGCATGCATCTGCTCAAGAAACATTCCTTGACCCAGCCACACTTTCACACTACGCACCCATCTCCCTCCTACCATACCCACCAAAGATCTTGGAGAGACTAATCAACTGACTCCTCACCGTCCACCTCAGCAATCATTAGCTCCTCAATGCCATGCAGTCTGGATTTAAACCTGTACAGAAACAGCTCTCATCGCCGCCACAGACGATATCCATATGATCCTTGTCAGAGGAGACACAGCAGCCCTCGGTCTCCTTGACCTCTCTGCAGCATCTGACACAGTCTCACACCCCATCCTTACCAGGTGCCTGCTGTGAGATTGGCATCCAAAGACGTGCTCTCTGCTGGACCTGCTCCTTCTTAACGGATAATACACAAGCTATCAGCCTGGCACCTTACCCCTCAGAAGCCCACAAACTTATCTGGAAAGTGTCTCAAGATTTATCTCTCAGCCCCACCCTCTCCAATGCATATTTGATCACTTTGGGCCAACGTCCTCAGCATACACAAGGCCAACATCCTTTCCAATGTCAATGACACCCAACTCATACTGTTCCTCTTGGACAAGCACCCCAACACAAGAAACAAGTTCATCCCTTGTATGACCAAAGTTGCTAACTGTATGAAAGCCAACTGTCTTAACCCCAAAACCGACGAGACAGAAGTATTGATCTTTGGCAATAACACTTCACTGTGGGACTCCAGCTGGTGGCCAACTGAACTCGGACCCACAACCAGCATCCACGACAGGAACCTTGGAATGATCATCAACAGCAAACTAGACAGGACTGCAAAAGTCATTGACCTCACTGCACGCTGCTTCCACACCCTGAAGATGCTGAGGAAGATCTTCAAATGGCTCCCAAGCACATCTAGAAATCAGCAGCCAGACTCATACTCAACCTCCCATACAGAAATCACATCACATCACACCTCAGAGGTCCACTGGTTCCCAAGTGCAGTAATTTCAAACTCCTCACACTCACACATTCAAGGGACTAGACACTTGACTCCTGCTCGCACACATTCCAAACATACACAGAACTAGATCAGGAAGACAGGGGTTTCTCTTACATCACTCCTGTAAGAAATTGGGTTACTGGTTTGGGGGTGAAACCCTTCCCAAGCAGCAACCACAATTCTTTTCAGGGTGAGGTCACAAAGAAACCCTAAGTTAACCTGTGTTCAACTCTCCCCTTGGTTAGCTTAGCAGAGAGCACTCGGGCTTAACTCAGAGGCAATGTGTAAAGTATTTGTGCAACACTTCAAACAGCAACACAGTGAAAACACACCACAACAAGATCCCACAACAGATGTTGTTCAAATAGAGTAACTTTTGATAAATAAAACAAGACCAAAACAACAAAAATCCAATCAGGGGAAAAAGTGATATGCAATTTTAAAGATTTTAATTAAAAGAGCACCAAAAAGCACAAATCACCAGCTCTGGTTATCTGGTCATGCTGAACTGGGACAATGTCACAAGTTCAGGCTGACGGCGATGGAGCGCGGGCTGGCTACAGGGATCCAGTTAGACCCGTTGAGCAAAGTACCTTCAATCCTGATTTATGGAGCGTTGCGAGGATCTATGTCGAAGATGCATCGCGCAGCCAAAGTGATGCCACAGTACCAAGGTGTGGCGAGGCTGCAATGCGAGGTCCATGTCATTGTTGAGAATCCCGCCATGGAGGACTTGTGATGCGAAGTCCAGTAGTGTCAAGGATGTATCGTGCAGTCGGGGCAATGCATCAGTTCTGAGGTGCTACAAGGCTGTGATGTAGAGTCCAGAGTCACCATTGAGGCTGCTGGCGACGATAGGTGCGAGGACCTGTGCCGAGGATGCGTTGTGTAGTGGTGGTTCCGAAGAGGCTGTGAAGGTGATATGGGTCTTTGCGAGGGGTTCAATCCACACAGCAGTGGCAATGTCTCGGTTTTGCTTGGGGTTGCGCCGTGCAGCAGAAGAGATGTGTTGGTTCCGCTGGATCTACAGAGGATGGCGGAGCACCTTAGGACCACTTACAAGGGTCCAGGACTGGGGTGGCACCACTTGGTTGGGAAGACTCACAGATGACAGAGTCCAGGTGCTGGGTTCAAGGTTGTTGAAGCCTTCTGTCCCTGGGGCTATAGTCAAGAGGCCAGCCAACTAGCCCTTAGAGTCACCCTGAGGCGCTGAGTTCAACAGATGCTGGTCCAGTCCTTTTCACCCATGCAAGAGGGCAGCAGGTCAGCACAGCAAGGCAGCAGTCGAGGAAGGCAGTAGTCAAGTAGGGCAGCAGCCCAGTAGAGTTGCAGTCGTTCAGCAGCACAGCAGTCCTTATTCCTGTCAGAGTTTCCACAGTTCCAGAAGAACTGAACTGAAAAAGTGGTGTCTGAGGTCCAATATTTATACGTAGTACCCTTCCTCTGGAAGGTGGGGGAAGCTTCTAGAAATTCCCTTTGAAGTCCTCAGGCATCCTCAGGCCTACCTGTAAGTAGCATTTGATTTACAGGCCCTATTTACAGGCAGTACCACTTTACTAGGGGCCTACCAGTAAACTAAATATGACAATTGGGTATAAGCCAATTATACCATGTTTTAAGGAGAGGTAAAGTGCACAGAGCCCTAAAGCCAGCAAAAACTAATTCAGCAAAAAGTGGAGGGTAACAGCAACATGTTTGGGGGTAACGCTGCGGAGAGGGCCAGGTCCACAGCTCCTATGGATCTTAGAGAGCTTTACAAATAATATGGATTTGGATAGACATGTTAACTAAACGCTGTCTTCTTTGACGTTAGAAAGTGATTTTTGTATTTGGAAGGTGCTTAAAAAAGCATATTGAATTCATGGGCCTTGTCCATGGACTCTGCGAAAGTGACCATCCATGGCCTCAAATATCTTATAAATGCTAGCCAATCAGCTATATTCTATCTTTAGGCATACAGCAGAATGAACAAATCAACAATATAAACTTTCTACTTGAGTCTGCGATGCGGCGAGTGCAAGGTAAGTGGTTTTTATTAATTTTTTGATTTCATTTTACCTATCCCATTGTCTGTCGACTTCACCCCCACCCCGCCCTTCTCACCGCCCCACCTCTATAACCTGTGCCGGCCACCTCTGTCAAAGAGCAAGGTTTTTAAGGATTTAAAGCTTGGATCTGAGGCTCAAAGGTTAGGTTGGAGTCTAACTTCACCCATAGATTTCTTACCACAGGTATCGAAAAGGGAGAGGAACCCATTTCCAATGGCCACCAAAAGCTGGGTTCTGGGGAAGTCTTAACACCAAAGAAAAGAATCTCAAACTTACTTCTCTGAGTTAAGCTATAAGCAACTTGCATTCATCCAGTCAACATCTTATTTGAGATGGATTTTAAAAGAATCTAAGTTAGTGTGAGCTTTTTCCTGGAAGGCCAGAAGAACTTGGGCGTCATCAACATAGGATACAACCCTTGGTCCCCAAGACTCGACTAGTTTAGCCAGTGGCTCTAAATATGTATTAAAAAGGGTGGGACTAAGAGCTGAGCCCTGGGGGACTCCACACTGTAAAGGTTTAATTGCAGAAGTAAAAGATAGAAGGGGAACAGCCTAGGACCAATCACTAATGAAGGATGTCAACTACTGCAGGGCTAGGTCTCTAATACCGATCATTTCAAGTTTCTCAAACAAGATATTGTGAGAGACAGTATTGAATGCCGAGGAGAGGTCCAAAAGCATAACCATAACCGGCGTGCTTGAATCCAAATTTTCTTTAATATACTCTTGTAGAAGCCTAAAACAAAGAATGAACAAATAATGCCAACTCTCTGTCAGCACATAAGATGAATAGAATTTATTATAGGTCAACAAGATAATGCAAATACATGTAGCACGGAGACAGTCAGCATAGCTGCTGAGTGTCCAAAGAGGAGATGTTTCGGACAGCTTTTATTGGTTCAAACCACAAGAGGAAAAGCGTCACTATTCATGCAAATATATTCAGTAAAAGTACAGGATTATGACACTTCTTGAGAAATTAAGCAAAGGGGTGGCTTCTGTCCACCAGTAGCCTCATCAAGTTACACAAGTATAGAGTACTAGACCAATTAGAAGAGAACAACAGCGCGTGATACCTGCATGGTCTGCATGGTCTGAGGTGGTGTGAGTTGTTGCTACCCACTTGTCCTGAGTACGTGACCATTCTGGGATTTTCCATTCTAATGAAATGTATTAGCCTTAGTACTTTTCCTTAGAAATAATTGCAATATCTAGCATGTAGCAGGGTTATTTCTAATTATGATATGCTGAAACAATTGCGGCTAAGCTACCATCCTTTGCTGTTGTAATGCAATTCTTGAGCAAGCCTTGCGTTATGAGAGCAGCTTTACTTTGAGCCATTGAAAAGTACAAGCATTTGTCTGGTGATTTTATGTCAACTTTGCGAGGGTCTGAAAAGAAAGACATTTGGTATCAACCCAAAAAGAAGTTTTCCACACTCTGTGACTTCTAGCAGGGCCGTCTCCGTGCTGTATCCAGCATGCAATCCCGACTAGGAGTCATGGAGCAGATGATTAGCCCCAAGAAGGTGTGATATCTGCCTGTTGACATTTTTCTCGAGCAACTTAGCAACCTTAGGAAGAAGTGAAATTGGTCAAAAGTTGCTAAGAACCTTAGGATCTTCTGAAGGCTTCTTAAACAGGGGGAGCAGTAAAACTTGTTTCCAACTGAATTGAACGTGCTCCAAGGATTCATTTAGTAGTTGGTTCTGGATTGGGTTAACCACTGGGACAGCAAGATTTGGGATGGCTAGTGGGGCAGGAATCCAGTGGAGAATCAGACTTGCACAATCAGAGTTCAGCAACTAAATCCTCTAGGGTTATGGCAACAAATCTAGAAAGTGACAGGCTGGAGTTGGATTAGGGCATTGCTCCTTGAGTAGTGGAACACAGGGAATTGAGCATAGATGGTTTGAATTTTATTGAAGAAAAAGTCTGAGAGACCCTCGCATAACTCCATGGAAGGAGAGAGGGGGATTTTTGTAACAATGGGAGAGAGAAAAGTGTTGACAAGTTTAAACAGGTCTCAGGGTTTGTTTGTTGCCTCAGAGATGGAAGAAGCAATAAATGTATTTTGGGCCGTCCGAGGAGCTGCATGGTATTTTTTCAGAGCGGCCTCTTTAGCAACTCTGCCATACATGACTTTCCATTGCCTTTCTAACCTTTTACATACAGATTTATCCAGCTTGAGGGCATCAGAGAACCAAGGCACAGAGGGCTTTAGCCACTTTGAGGAGTGGAATTTGAAAGGAGCAATGGTATCTAGAGCCTCCGCCACCCATATGCATCCTGCTCTAAGACCCCTGTCCCATGCCAGGAAAAGGAGTGTTGAGACTCCATAAGTTAGGAGTCAGCAATTTTATGCAAAGATCTAGACGAAGCTTTGGTAATTTCTTAGGTGCCCCAAGGTGCTTGGAAACTACCATAAAAGGGACCAAAGCATGGTCTGACCAAAAAAGTTACTGAACTGGATTTACCATGACTGTCGAAGGGTTAGCTAAAATGAGGTCCAATGTATCAACTGCTTTGTGCCTGGGCTCCTTAATTAAAAGCTCTAGGTTAAAGCATTCCAAGGAAGTCAAAATTGCTGTGCGGATTTATTGTTGGGGTTTTCCACATGAAGGTTAAGGTCACCTAATACCAAATAATTGGTGTGGAGAGGGGATAATTTGTCTAATGTGTCAATAAGAAGCTGAAGGGAAGCAGCTGAGGCATCCTGGGCAATAAATAGGTACGCCGGACACTGCAAAGTTAGGGGCTAGAATAATGGTGAAGGACATTCCTTCAATGTTATTAATGTCTGTTAATTTAGAAACCGAACAGGAGTAGGCGGAACAGTGAATAATGGCCACCCCAACCCTGTTTTTGTTGGCCCTATCAAGGTGCTTAATTGAGAAGGTCCGGGGGAATTGCTAAAGCAATGTCGGCAGCTAAGCAGTCTTTAAGCCAGGTTTCGGAAGCAACATCAAGTCCCAGTGGTTCTCTGTGAGCATATTGAAGATGTCAAGATCATGTTTGGGTAAGGAGTGAAAATATATCAGGCAAGTCAAAAGGCTGCTCCTGGAAGGAGAAGAGCAGGATCACCAAACACCACGAGTGACAATCTTGCGTGGTCCTTATCTTGTAGGGAGCTGCAAGGTTTAGTAGTTTCAAGAGAGAACCCGCACCCAGGGCACTTGAATCCCACTCCTGGGTTGTCAGAGGTAGTCTCACATGCAGGATCATGTGGAGGAGTACATAAAGATATCAATTTGTCTCTCATGTAAATAAACTGGGGTTCATTATGGCAGGGCTTTCGGGCAGCGTGGCTGGCACTGACCATGGTCTGGACGCTTGCCTTTGGCGCGCCAGTGGTACGCCCGCTGTGTGACCGTGGCATCAGTGGAAGGTGGATTCTCTCTTCTTGTAGATGGAACATGGACCCTTGCATTGTAAAGGAACTTCCGCTTTCGGCGGTCAGGGGTTTGCTCCTGCTGAAGCAGTTCAGAACAATATGTGCACTTTTCGACTTATCTGCCCCTTCTTTGATTTGACAGGCCTCTGCTCAAGTTCATATATATATCTCCAGCCAGATTGCTGTGAGCCCCTTTAGAGGGGCCCCACCTCATGTTGGGGCTTGCTGAGTCCTCTACTCATTCCAAGAATATTCTTACCCTATGGCATGGGTGCCGATGGGGACAGCATGCTTGCAGTGAGAGACTTCAGACCCTGTTTTTTTTAAACTGATGTGAGTTCCCTGCATCAGTGTTCAGAGTGGATGGCCTATGCCACTACATATGAATTCCATATCTCGCACTGATGAAGGTTTAATATATTCATCAAAGTGTGTTCTGTTTTACCGAAAAGCGCTTCAGCGTGATCTTGTGTGCATATAATATTCTGGTTTATGGTCTACTCAAAAAAATTAGGACAACTTTGAGTCTTATGTACAAACGTGTCCACGGATTTCAAATAAAATATAGGGCAAGCAATAATATTCTAGAAATGTTCTGATTTTAATGTCAGGAAGGCATGTTTTTTTCTGCTAGTCTGAGTGGGTGTGAATGATTTGGATTGTGATTATACGTTTGGTTCTTTTTAGCTTCTGAACGTGTAGTGAGCTCTGTGAGAAGCTGGCCTGGTATATGATGTACACTTATGTAAGTTTATACCTTGTACCGGTCCAGACAACCCTTATGGTGATTTAAGAGGTCTTAGACAACCTTAGAAAGCTCTCTAAGTGGTAGCTGTGGGGAGCAGCCTCAGGCTTAGTCCAGAAGGAGTGTAAAGCAGCTTGTTTCACCAGAATGCAATCTTATAGTATAGATTAAGTGAAAAAGAACCACACAAAGTATTTATATATTTTTTTATTTATTATATAATACTCTCTAACACATAGAAATATCTCCTACCCAGAGATATACACAATGCACACAATACTTTAGCAAAGAAACACAGTAAAAAGCACAAAATACACAGTGGCCCCTGGGGGACCAAACCATATACTAAGAAAGTGGTATAAGAACCACGACTCGGGTCAAGACAAGGTTGAGAGGACGTAGAAGTGCTGGGACCTCAAGGGACCGCCCAAGGTGAGTAGATAGGGACCCCACGGAGAGCGTGTGCAGTGTGGCAACACGACCGCGTGCTCCGTACAAGTCTATGTGTAAGTCACAGTTGGATTTTTAAATATTAAGGACCCTTCCCAGTGGACCCTGAAGAAACCCTGTGGAAGACAAAAGGTTGGAGAGCCACCCCACCCGTGGATACCCTAGTACTCACGTTACCTACACCAGGGAAGCCGGGTGCATATGTGTGAAGTGGTGTCAGAAACCGCCATCAAACCCAATAGAGGACTTAAGGAAAGGGCCGCTGTTGCAGAAGGAGAAAGTGTCCGGTGGAATCCAAAGGTGGATTCTAGATGAGAGGTACCTGCAAGCAGAGGGGACAGAGTCTATGTCACTTAGGAGTGACCAGGAGACTTGGAAGACGAATGCCCTCCGATGTCGGATGTTGCAGGATGGGTGACGATGACTTTGACTCTGCAGCTGTGATGACCAGGTGACTCGGAGGCGGGCCAGGAGCCGTGCACGAGCTGTCCCACGAAGGATGTCGAGTGCTGAGGGGTCTGTGTCCGGCCGGGGCACCAACAAGCCTTGGCAAATGCAACCAATGCAGGAATCGAAGAAGGAGCAACGTCGGGACCAGCAAGGTCCAGGGGACTCACTAAGAGCAGGGGAGTTAGGGCAGGCCCCGAGCAATCAGGGGAGCCCAAAAGAAAAAACGGTGACCCTCAAGTGGACCCACAGGCCGGAGGCACTGGAGTCGCGAGAGGACCTCAAGCAGCTCACGAAAAGATACAGGCCACGATGCACATGATGCACATGATGTGGTGTGGCTGAAGATTCTGGTCACTGGAGGTGCTCGAGGTTGGGGCTACTTGGAGCCCGAAGATCTTCTTGGAAAGAAGTCAACAAGCTTTTGCAACTGCAAGTTGACACGGTGCACAGGGGTTTGGTTATTGCAACCCCCACGAGGGATGTTGGCCTCAAACTTGGTGAGAGGGCAGGGCAGGCCTCAGGAGCTGTGGAAAACCACCACCTGTGTTGCGGAGCCTTTGGAGTCCGGAGGAGCTCAGGATCAGCAGACTGGCCGACTTAGTGCGAATGCAGAGGAGTGACTCCTTCACTCCAAGGTAGATTTCTTCAAGTGTCTTTGATGCTTCACAGGCCTTGGAAGGTTGCCGTATGATGCACAGGCACAGACGATGCAGCAGACTGGAAGGGAGACGAAGTAAAATCCAGTACTTGTATAGCGCACGAATCACCCCCGAAGGGGTATCTCGGCGCTGGGGGCCGTTGGGAAGATTAAGCGAGCTATTGCCCAGAGTCGCATGGTGCTGAGCAGACCCTGCCGCCGGAGCCAGGGATCGAACCGTGATCCCCAGCGTCCAGCGTCAGTCGCCCTGGCCGCGGCGCCACACCTCTCCCTAGTCAGGCCCAAATGAAGTCCAGAGTGCCCAGACGGTAGAAGAGCAGTGGTGTCTGATCTGAATCTTATCCCACGACGAATCTAGGGACCTACACCTAGGTAAGCCCTTAAGTACCCTAGGGAAAGGGTTGGGTAGATTCAGGGGACCCTCCCAGGGGAGGGTCTGGACAGGGGGGAGGTTACTCCCATGTCTTTTGTCCAGTTTCATGCCAGAGCGGGAGCCAACAGCTCCCAGGACTGGTTTGAACTGGACTATGCACAGGGACACCAAGTGTGCCCCTCATGCAGACTGAGTGGCGCTGGCAAGTTCACCCACTCCATCCCAATACACTAAATCCTGTCTGGGAGGTGGTTACACCTCCCTGTGACAGGATGCCTATTGTTCTGCCGTCCCCTGCTCGAGCTTGGCTCAGCAGCAGGAGGGTAGAATGGTGTCTCTGGTTGGCAGCAACCATTTTGTACTTTCCGGGTCAAGAAGGCTGGTACCGGGAACACTGAGAGCCTCACGGAGGGCTCTTCCAGTGCTTGGAATCATACCTCCTACACCATTTACGGTATGGGGGTATGATTCCAACATGTTAAATACCAAACATGAAAGGATTCATTGTAGCCGTTTCCTAGATGGTCATCGCGTAATTACGCGGTGCCCCTCTAAATAGTATATGGCTGCTTCACTGACAACCCGGGAGAATGGACTCCGTAGGCTGCAGGGGTGTCCTTCTCATGCAGGGGCACCCTCTCACTTAGAACCAAGCACCCTGCCTTCAGGATTGCAAAGGCCTGCTAGAGGGGTTTTAAGTGCAGTGACCCTAGATATAGGAAACCTATATCTTTAGTAAGTGGTGCTAGCACCAACTTACACAGGGTGCAATGGCAGGCCTAAAGTTCCATTTTGAATGGTCTCTCATGGGTGGCATAATACATGCTTCAGCCCATGGGAGACCTCTGGGGTACCTATGCCCTGGGTACCTTAGTACCATATACTAGGGACTTACAAGGGTACCCCAGTATCCAATCTGGGATGTACCTAAGTACTGAACACATCAGTTTAGGGAGAAAGCAGATATACTAGGGTCCTGATTAGCAGGATCTCCGTCAGACTAGTCAAATACAGCTTAACACCAGGCAAAAAGTGGGGGTAACCATAGAAGCAGATCCTACTTTCCTACAAGCTCACAGTATTCTTGTACATAAATTTTGGTTTATATGACTTTGTGATACTGATTAATACAAAATGTCATAATAACACATCATATGAAAATAAACTGTAAGTAGAATTGGTCTGATCTATGGTCCTCATTATTTTAGGAAGTATTTCTCTCTTGAATTATGTGTAGAAGCTAATGCTTTGGTTGTCTGTAAGGTTTTTTTCCCCCTGGATTGCTTCGCCTTACTTATTTTTCACGGGCCCTCTTCATTGTCTTGATCAGTGGCATAATATACAGTATGGCGACTGAACAATTCAAGCAAATGGTGGCTTGGCAAAGACTCTAAAGAATGAGGAAGTGAATTCTGCTAAAGTGCCGCGTGCATAGTGATCGGGACTCACAATTATGTGCCGGTATATCCCTAATTGTCCCTCCACAGTGAAAATTCAAGTTGTTTTAAAACAAATAACACAGGTTTAAAACAACACAGAAAGAAATCAAGGAAATGCGGGCCCTCTACCCGCAAGCTATCCATCAGTACACTGATTACAGGAAGCTCTATTTAAAAGTCTCAACACATCAACCACTTCAAAGAATAACCTCCTTCAACTCATCAGAGCCTCCTCCTCACTTCTCGAGTTCTGCAAGAAGCTGAAGACCAGGCTATTTGTATAAGTATGTTGGAGATCACAAACCTACACACCTGTCTAAGCGCCTGGATACCCTTTTGGGTGATTAGTGTGCTATACAAATGAATATAGCATAACATAACATAAATCTCCAAAATGTAAGCCTGGATATCCAGGGTGTGCTTAAAGTTGTAGTGCCTGAAACTGGTTAATGTCCTCATGGCTAATGACAAAAGGCAAGAACATGCTCAAGACTGGCATTTGGCAATAAGGATTTACTCTCTAATTTTCTGAAGGTATGACAACAAACAGATTCAATTCTTCAATCTCAGCCTTAGATCCCAAACGGTCCACAGAAAAATTCTGGAACCAACTGTTGTGACTGTGCAGAATCAAGACATGCATCCAAAAAACCAATTCAAGAACTTCTATTCAAGCATTGATCGCCTCTCACATACAAAGCAGACACACCCTTCTCGCCGACACCACAGACACTCAAGTGATACGACTTAAGAAAATCCTATATCATGCATGCAGCTGCGAGACTCATCAAAGAATGAAGAAAGACAATGGGGCCACTTACACACATTGCAATAATTTCTTATGTTGCTTCATCTTCAATGCAGTCTTATGTACCACGCCACGCTATTGGATAAGCAATTGTGGCTCAACATACACAGTCTACAGCTAGCAGAGTTCTCCAAAGTCGGTCCTGGAGGGCCGGATCCATGCCAGATTTTTAGGATAACTACATTTATCTAAATGGGGATATGCTAAAAATCTGGCATGGATCATGCCCTCCAGGACCGACTTTGGAGAACCCTGAGCAAGAATATAGGCCAAAGCCCGCTAAGTGACCAGTAACAATGATCAGCCCGGCTTCTGTTGCTTCTGCAGGAAGAAACGAAAGACCCACCTTTTCAGTAGAGTGCCGCATTGTTTCACAGCTCGATTTACTTCATGCTGTATAATTTGCTTTAATACATAAATGCATAAACTCTGCACTTAGGTATCCCTGCTCTTGTGCATGTGATGTACGGGTGCAAACAGACCAGTCTTTAAACTAGAAATGCTGGAGGTAAACTGAACTAGGGACCATTCGAAGCAAAACTCACGCACACGTTAGTTTGAATGTGTTAAATGCTCCCAAAAGAGAATATGAGATAAAGGAAGCATTTTCCACAGTAATCATTGTTGGACAAGGCCACGAGAAGCGCAAAACCAATGCAGTATCAATTAAACAAAGCCATCGTGCATGTAAAGACAACTTATTATTTGAACCCCCTACACACAATAAAAAACCCCAAGGGGCATATTTACAAGCCTCTTGCGCCACTTTTGCGCCGCCGTTGCGTCACGCATGTGACGCAGCGGCGACGCAAACCATGCGCCGCGTTGCGCTATATTTACAACGTGACGCATCTAGGGAGATGCGTTACGTAGTAAACCCCTGCGCCACATGAAAGCTGCGTCAGGTTTCATGTGGGCGTACCGGCGCAGGGGGGGGGCGTTCCGGCGCAGGAACGCCTCGGAAAAGGGACGTAGTGAAATCTACAAGATTTCACGCAGTCACTTTTCTGACGCTGGTGCGTCTAATCCTTACGCCTGCTTCAAGCAGGCGTAAGGATTGACGCTCCATGTTAGGGATAGGGAACGTTGGAACAGTGCTGGAGTTGCGTCGCGCTTGCGACACAACTTCAGCACTGCGCCAACCTTCCGCCGGCAGATGCGTCACGCATCTGCTTATCCTTGCGCCACGATGCGCCGCATTGTAAATGCGGCGCATCGGATGTGGCGCAAGGGTAAACTTGCGTGATGCATTTTCCCTGGCGCATCCCTGCTGATATGCAGGGATGCGCCAGGGAACGTAAATATGCCCCCAAGTCTATACCGATCTTCAGATTTCCCGATAGACCCCTGGCTGCAGATCAATTTCACACCATCTCATCATATGCAGATAACAAGCCTGCATAAAGCGTATCATGCATGAAAATATAGCAATTTTGTTGAAAAAAGTGATTCGGAGAAGTCCCTCTAGCAGGAAGAATACTTGAATAAATAGTAATCATGTCCTAATGAAAAATCAACCTGCCAAATTAATGAACTGCTTCTAATGATGATGACAATGTCTGGAGTACTGATTGCAGAGTTGCTGGGTAACTGTATAGGCTATTTGAGTTTATTGTTTTATCTATTGATTTATTTCACTATGCGGTTTTATGCCACACCAATTGCAACATTTACTTAAATAAATTTCAAATAAAATAACTAAGCGAAAATGCATTTTAAACATTAGATATATGAAGTGTGGTACAGTTTATGCAAAATGTGACAGCAAATATATGTGAATGTATTTAATAGATTTGCAGGAGGCACTTTGTGTGTGAAGGTGTACTGACAGCAGGATCTCATGGGGAAGGAGCGTTTAATTGGCACAAAACTAGAACGCCTACCTTGCAGCTGACTGTTATGTTGCACGTAAGCACAGCCAAAAGCATAGATAAATAAAGTCACTTTTCCAGAATCACACAGGGCGGGGAATAAATCCTAAACATTATGGTTATTAGACAAGTCATAACACCACACTGTCGCCAGGACCCCCGAGAAAGGAGAGTCCGGACTTTAATTTGGCCGAGCAGTAAGTGGGGTACCCTTTAGCTGAAGAGAGGTAACTGAATGCTTTCGACCAGATGAGACATCATACTATATGTATATATGGGCTACCAATCCTTGACGGCCAGTATAAACGTTTGTTCTTGTCTGTACACAATTTATGTGGTTAATAGGCAGAGTGACTAAATTGATATCTGTTCCTGACGAATTCCCGGGAATACCGTTTGGGGTCGATAGAGGGCAGAAACATGTTGACCTTCAGCAGGGGTATATTTGTTGTTAACCCCTAGTCCTCTTAGTTTTTAATCCTGCCCCAGGATACAGCACAATAACGTTATTTGGTCCCTGGAGACAGTTTTAACTTTTTCACATAATCATTTCTTTATTCTTCACTCTGCCCCTCCCTCACCAAAACTTCCGGTCCCCTCCAGACAAAACACCTCAGCTCCTCTTCCATTTTTGGAGAGTTGAAGCCCACTCTTGGGACCTTGAGGCCCCAGTGTGAGGAGGGAGCCCTATGATGAAGCATGCACCTTCGGGTGAGTGAGGGTTCTCGTCCTTAAGATAAGATCTTTCCTATCCTCAACAATACACTCAATTCTTTACTTTGACATTAGGTACAGAATGTTCTCTGTTACATCCCTTTTGAGAACGTACTTTTTGTGAGTAACAACACAAGTCATAACAACAGCAGGGGCAGCGAAGATGGTGGTACTAGCACCAAAACCAAAATTAAACCAAAAGTGTGCCTAACCTTGTAGTTTGATTATAAAAATGATACTTTTATTTTAAAAATGGCACCATGCTAAAGCTGTACTTTGTTATACATCTAATGTTTAAAATATATTTTAGCTATAATTATTTTATAAATATTTTGCTTAATGCTTTCACGGTTTCCTGTAGGTAAGTAAGTGGAATGGAAGTCAAATGCAGGTTAGCCAATCGGGAGTTTGTATTCTTTGGGTTCCTTCGTTTATCAGTTTTATTTCCATATATTTAGCAGTGCTCAAATTAAGTTCTTAATAATTTAAATGAAGCTTAAAAATTCTGATGCTTTCTTCACAGACCAAAGTTTGGAGGCAAGTACTGTACTGGGGAAAGAAAACGCTATCGTATGTGTAAAGTTCTCCCATGTCCCAAGGACACGCCAACCTTTCGTCACATGCAATGCAGCGAATTCGACACTGTACCCTACAAGAATGGGCTGCACCAGTGGACCCCAATTTACAATAAAGGTAATATCTGACACTATTTGGAATATTTGACCAGTGGCGTAGCATGGGGGCGCCACAGGGGCGGTTGCCCCGGGCGCAAAATTCTTAGGGGGCGCAAAATTTGAAAAGAAAAAAATGTGAACTACTCATTTTTTTTCTTTTAGGATTTTGCACCAGCAGTGCTAATGGTCCTCGGTTTAGGAGGCGCAACCCATGCTACGCCGCTGTATAATCTGACTTTCAAAGAAATTAGAAGTACATTGGCCAATGGCTGTATTTTCAATAGATTGGAAGCTGGGTGTGCATTCTTATGCAAACCTTGTCACCTTATGCCCTGCCTCCCGGCTCCTCTTTTTGCCATGAAAGTGGGCGGTTGTGCCTGTGTCCTCTACTCTGTCTCTGACGTGAACATATGCTGTTGCTGTGTTTCCTGGTTGGTCTCCTGCTGCTGTTGCTCACACCTGAAACCGCTCTTTCTTTGGCCTTGGACGGAGATGGTGTGTAATGGAGTTGCCACCTGTGTCAGGGCTTTTGTGTAATAATGCATGCTGCATGCAATACAGGCCCAATTGTATATAAACTAGAAATGCATTTTATCTTACAGAATGTGTATAATAGGGATAGTGCCTGGAAAAGCGGACTGTTTGACTGGTAATGCTAACAAATGTGTTCTCATAGGCCATGATTTCGTGTAGATTCACAATGTTTTCTGACGCCATTCATACTAACAAAACAGGGAAGGAAAACTTTCCACTTCTCTGGTGCACGTGTTGTGATTGCAGCTGTAGCGGAAGATTACCTTGTAGAGATCCATCTTGGAGGTAAGAAGGGATGCTTCTGTATGCTTCTGTAAAGGAGCACTTTTTGCACATTTTTGTAGGAAAGCAGAAGTGAGAATTTGTGACCCCTTCTCCATAAGACATCATTGGTAATAAAGGTATATAAGGTACCGGTGCAGGGGCAGGGTTAGACAAACATGGGCCGGTTGCTGAGTGGAGATGCTGAAGGACTCAATTCTGATTGCTATTCAGATGACCACATAAGATATGCGAGGAAGCTATCCTTGTTTGACATAATCTAGGCTCAGTAGATTATATGGATAACTAACAATATATAGCAGGGCCGGACTGAGAACCCAAAGCAGCCCTGGTAATTCTTGTCAGACCGACCCCCTCTGGGGGGGGGGCGGTGTCAGCAACACTACTGCTAAACAAACCCGGCCCCCAGCACTGCTGCTTTTGTTTCTGGGGGCCGATAATGCAGCATCGCTGCAAAACCACCCCCCAGTAACAAAACCGGCCCCACCACTCAAAAACGGCCCCCACCCTTCCAGCCTCCCAGGCAAACGCCCGATGCCCACTACGGCCAGTCCAGCCCTGATATCTAGACAATTTGGGTAGAGAATAGACTATCATGTTAGCCATGAGTGATGAAATATGATTGGGGCCTACATAACATTTGTGCTGTTCTGCATATTATCCATTGGTTAATTTGTAAAAGAATAAGTGACAAGGTCCAAAGTTTTTCTCAAGAGCCAAGGCCGGTGCTATTTACTATGAAATACCGATTAACAAGGCTGTCTTGATGGACCTTATGCCTCTTTAATCCACCACTAGACTCTGACCACTAGACCTAGACCACTAGACTCTGTCTCTGTCTCTTTATCTTACTCTTGCAGGTTCCTTTTCCTCTCTGCTTTTTCCCTTGTCACATTTTTTCATTTTTCCCTTCTTCCTTCTTGCCCTCTTGGGCATTTTGCTCTCTCTTACTCTTAGTCAAAGTCTGATGAGGAAAAATAAGTGCCGGTCCTCAAAAAAAAGTGCTGATATGATAGCCCCCGCCTTCAACCATCACCTCAAATTAAGCACTGATTTTATCTTATGAGTTTATAATAATTGAATTTATCAAAGATATGTAGAAAACTACTTCAAAACAAATATTCATATGATAGTAAAATGCCAACCATAGTGTGTGTACTGTTTTGCGGTTACAAATGTAGGGCTCCATCTATCATGACCTGCAGATAATAGATTCTCTCATTGTTTAACTCTTAACACTCCCTTCTAACTGTACCAAGAGGGAGTGAGAGACACCTGCTAGTGCTCCTTTTCTCAGAAAAGCGTACATTCACTTGCAGGGCTAATGGGATCTATCAGCTGTGACCCCAATAATATTGGGGTAACATGTTACAGTGGTGTGCCCAAGTGGCGAACCGAGGAGTAGGTGTTTTTTAGAATCTAACCGGTGTGGCATAGTACAAAAGGTGATGTCTACTGCATCTGGCAGCCCATTTGTTGGAACAAACCATAAGGAATGAGCGAGGCATGTAAACTATGTTCCTATTACGGAGTCATATTGAGAGAAATTGGGAGTATTTAGCTCTACTGCTGTCCACAGACTTTCACATTCTAAATATACTGAACTGCCATCTGTATTAAGGTTGGTGATTGATCATAGTTAAGTGCATACATTCTTGCTGGATCAGGCCCTGTGTGGGGTTAAATGAGCACATAAATATTCCCAATGCCAGGAGAAATTAATTGGTACATCCTTATTCAGCCATCATTGTTGAATCTAGGGCCTAAATAAGTGCATGTGCGGAATAAAAAAAAAAGAAAGTGACTGATATGATGGTATAGAATATAGCAGGGGATTAGCAGGCATTGGAAGGGACTGGAGCAAACATTAGGCAATAGTAATCTGGGGGAAACTTGGAAAACAAGTTCAATGGAATTAAATGACTATATACCTTATAGGACTTATGTATTAAATGAGAATGACTTTCCCTTTGATATCAACATCATTAGATATGGAGGTGGAAAGGTAATGTCATAACTATAAAAGCTATCTTAATGTGGTGGTACATGGATTGTGTTTTGGACATGCAAATCTTGCTGGGATAGTGTTGGTGTATCTTGCGATGGAGATGAGTGGATGATTGGTTGAAGTCACTGGGCAAATTAATACAAGAACTTGAGAATAGTTACAATTGTTTGCTTATTGTACTGCTATGTGATTTTTAGCTCCAGGATACTTACAGTGATTGCTGAATATTCTGTTTAATATATTTGAGGAAGCAATAGGCATACCTGCACATGCTGAGGAAGGTAACACCAAGTATGAGAGAATGATTTGGACATTATTTTTAAAAGATATAGTCTTACATGTTTTGCTATTCTACATCATTACTAGACAATGCAGTGTTTTCTTCCCATGATATTTTCATTTATTGACCAATATGAGTGCTGGAGATGTTATGTGCAGCAATCATAGGTCCATAACCATTCTCCAATAAAAATCACAGGGAATATATGTGGTAAGAATCCACGAGGAGTCTTGCAAATCAGAAGGAAATGAACAATATATATCAGTCTGCAGAAAGGTATGGATCAGAGCGTATCGCTACAATACAAGTGATAAAGAATGTAGCTTATGATAACATTTTGGAAGTAAGGCATTTAGTATACATTTGGTATATGCTTTGTTAGCTATGAGCAATGCTGAACAATTGAAGGAGAAGTATGGGGAAAAGAACAGGGAAAAGACTAAGGCCAGAAAATTGTTGAATACATAGATTTGACATTCTTTTAAATTTAGGAAGATGAGGGAGATAGGATAATAAAAGAGCATATAAGGCAGTGTCAAGCAACAATAATGCAGAGTGAAACCAAGAGAAAAAAAGATTCTATAGATCTGATAATTACACTAAGGAAGGAGGAAAATTACAAATACTTTAGGAGATTGATTGGAAACATTCAGGGCAGTGAAAAAGCAATACTAGTGATACCCAGGGTAGAAAAGGAATGGGTTGAAAACATACCCTACATATATAAACTTAATTAAATGATTCAGGCTAAGGTGACTTGCGGCCAGACCAAATGGTAAGCAAAAAACAAAGCTTTTCTGAAACAGAGAATGCAACAGCAATTTTGTCCTTTCATCCAAAAGTAAAATGCAAGTGTTCATAAGATCTAATAATTCTTCTACGTCTTATGGCCGTGGTGGAGTTTCAGCAAATATTGTGAGGCTTCAACTAGATTTTGTGTATCTTTCTTTGGACCACCTACCTGCAGAGCCATGAAATATAATGCTCTTCCAGACTCCTGGAAAAAGAGTATAAGAAATCCTATTTTTGAAAAAAGTGACATGACTCACATAGTACACTATTGGATAATTCAACTGACGAACATCTTAAGCAAAATGTTTGCTAGACATTTATTCATTAATGTGGAGGGGTGGGTGGAAAAATAGTCCATACATTTAAAACATCACTCAGAAGGAGTCATTCAACAATAGATGTCTTCTGAGTTTTGAATTTGATTGTGGAAAAATATCCAATAGAAGGTTGCTTATAGTGATCAAATTGCAGGATTCAATCAAACTGATATGAAAATCCTCTGAGATGAGATGCTGGCTTGGAGAGCTCTAATACCTTCATTAAGAATAATAATGACTTTGTAAATGACCAGCAGATCCAACTGGGAGAGTCCAGTGCACTGTCTCAAATTATCATTACACCCTTTACATTCATACAGGGGTATGCTTTGGAACCATTAGTAATTGCATTCTTTATCACTGATGTACCCAAAGCTTTAGAACGCTGCAAGATGCTTCCCACTGAAATTACACCAAGAGGTGATGCAAAGTTTGCACTGTGCCCATAATACAATCTTGTTTGATCTCACCTCTGTTGGTTTGCAATAGGCCTGAGATATCTTGAGTCAATATTGTAAATTACAAAATGTAAGCATCAGTTTAGGAAAGATGAAAGCAATGCTGTTCAGATGAATTACAAGAGGAGTCTGGATTGAATTCCATTAGAGATGGTATTGACATGGTAATATCTGGGAGTAACATTTTCTCATAACATTTAATTTTCACTAATGGTTATGATGGCTATTGGGCGAACCAGAATGGTGGCAGGGGCATTAAGAAATATAGACTCTACTACAGGTGGTTATGCTATATCACCATTTTTAGGGTTGGCTTATAATACATATTAATTTACATATCATATTCATATATAAAGTTTGAGTTTTATGTTCAGGTTTACCATAGTGATTTTCACATTATAGTTAACCAAAGTTAAAATGTGTTCATGTTAAATTTGCCATAGTTAATACATTTTGTACACCTGTGCCTGACCACACAGTATCACCCTGTGCGAGATATCTCCTGAAGGCTGTGCAGCTGTCAACTTTATTTGTATGATGCCTGGACAGAAAAGCAAAGCCACCTTATCGAGATATGCTGGGTTTTGATTGGCCCCCCACCTCTTGCAATCTGTAGGCAGTTGTTCTTCATTCTTGGATGCAAATATGCTTTTCCACTTACTTAGGAGCAGATGCTGCTTTCCACACTCTTGAGATTTACTTGCCTTTGCTCTTGATCATGGAGCTTACCTCTTGAGCAAACCCTGCATCATTTACCCGATTGAACCTTCATTTGGTTCTTCCTTTTCACTTGCTGACACCTGCTGCTTAAATTTCCCCCAATCTCATTTGAATCCTTAGGTTAGTTTTAGGGGATTTCCCCCCTGGCTGCAGACTAACTACAGGGAGCATGTAGCCCTTTGTTTTGAGGCAGGGCACAGCCTATTCAAGTGTAAGTAGGGCTAGGCTTAGCTTCGCCTTTCCATCCTGCCAGTGATGGCCCGTTCAGGCACACTTTAGCTTTCTATTGTGTGTGCCTGTCTAGGAGGATTACACAAAGCCCAATTGTCAACTACACCCAGGCATGTGACCCAGAGACAGCCTGCAGACACTAAGGGCCTGATTACGAGTCTGGCGGTCCGAGGACTGCCATACTTGTGGTGGCGCAGCGGTGACGGTCTCCCGACTGCCTGATTATGACTCAGGCAGTGGGACCGCCATGGGACCGCTGCTGCCGCCGGGGAATCGCTGTTCCCTGGAGGTGGCGCAGCAGTCCAGAGGCTGCAATATGCTTGGCGGGACCGCCATGGTCCTGCCAAGCATATTACGAGTTTCCTCTCTGCGCCATGCAGAGATTTAAAGATGAAACACCCGATTTTGAATGCGCAACGTTGTATTACAGGTAGCTAGTGTAGCTTCCTCATTAGAGGAGAGGCGTGTTGCCATCTTGACTGATGAAAAATCAGTCTGGCTGCCTGATTTTGCACCAGCTGCAATCTTTTAGTTGAATACACTGGGAGATCGAAATAAAGTGAGTTGGCATAATCAATGTGAGAAATGAGCAGAGATAAAACAGCCCGGACAAGCGCTTCATGGTAAGGAATCTACTGCTTTTCCTGATCTTCCGAAGCAGGGAGAAGCAGGTTAAGACTACCGTCCCAATCTGGGACTTCTTGTAAAGGTCACAGTTGATTGCAACATCAAGACTCTTAGCTGAAGAAGATGGCACCGGGGGTGAACCCAGCTCGAGTGGCCAGAAATTAGAGTTCCAAGGATTGCAGGAACCACCTGTCAAGATCGGTTCGGTTTTATCAGGATTTAGCTTTAGACGATTACTATTCATCCAGTTGCGTATATGTAGCATAGTGGTCTGGAAATTCAGAATAGAGTCAGAGGTGTTGTTAATGGTGAAAATCAACTGTAGGTCATCTGCATAATTAAACGTGCACACATTTCTTTCTCCTAGGGACAGAATCAGAGGGAGTAAATCCAAATTGAACAGGTGCGGGGAAAATGAAGATCCCTGTGCCACCCCGCAAGTTATTTTGACATTAGGCGCTGTAAAATGGGAGAGGCGGACTGGCTGTGACCGGCCCTCCAGAAAGGACGTGATCCAGCTGAGAGCTGGTCCCTGAATTCCTGTGTCCCTGACACGGTCCACCAGAAATCCGTGGTCCACTGTGTCAAAAGGTGCGGATAAATCAAGGAGCACCAAGGCTTGAATGGTACTCTTGTCTGCTTCTTTCCTTAATTTATCTAAAACTGTCAGGATTACTGCCTCCGTTGAATGGGAGGGGCGAAAGCCTGCTTGGTAGGAATCAAGAAAATGGGACAGCTCAATAAAGGAGCAGAGGCAGTTTGCCACATGAGTTTCCAATACCTTGGCCAGGAAGGGGAGCAGAGATATGGGACGATAATTCAGTGGGATCAGGGGGTCTGCACTATTTTTTTTGTGAAACGTCCAACTCCCTATGAGTAAAAGTTTAATCATCAGCGGCCCATGCAGGTAAGAGTGGTAGGGCGGTGGGGCCGGATTGGGGGGGATTCGACAGATGACCACGAGGGAAGATTAAATAAATAAATAATACATTTTTCCTTGTTGTCGCCTGTCAAAATCACCCCCACCAGGTCCCACTGCCCCACCGCTCTTACCTGCATGGGCTGCTGCTGAGTTTAAGGAGGGCACAGTTCTTTTGATTTGTACTCCTTGTATATGAATATTCTCTGAATATTCCTATTGTATTTTGTTAGAAATGGGGTTTCTGGTTGGCTAGGGTATGCACCTAAGCCAGGCAGAACCCACCACTCTAGTCAGGGCAAGGGAGTTACACACTGAAGATAACCCCTGCTCTCCCCCTTAATAGCTTTGCAGAGCAGTCAGGCTTATCCCAGAGGCACTGTGTAAAGCGTTTGCGCAACACACTCACATAACAGTGACACACTAGGCACACCACAAAAGAGACTCCACATAAGGTTATATAAAAATATCCTTTGTATTATTCAAAAACACATTAGACCACAATCACATATATTACTGTGTCACTAGGCACTTGTCATAGCGTCACAGGGATTACACAAATCATTTTGCTAATTGGGCAATTGCCATAACAACATCAGCAGTGGACTATAGTAAATACGTGTAGAGTGCACACATAATAGAAATATCCTTACTGGCCATGTAACACCACATATATCCACATCAGGGCATAAACTGTAATGTATGACACATGAATCATAAGCAGGCCATGAGTTAGAACAACAATAAGAGCGGCACCTGCGCTCCTACGACAAGGGAAGCAGTACTTTCTTTCCCCATGTAGGCTCCTGGGCTACCTGCCCTGCCCGCCTACACCTTGGAATGTGGTTATTCAGGAGGGTTCCTTCCTCCTCTGGGATCGCCAATACTACTTCTCTTTCCCAATGAGGAGTGGGGGCCTCTGTCGAGGTTTCCCCTTTATGCCCCAAGCAGCAAGGTGCAACTGCCCATGACACAGGGCGCAGCCATCAATAACACAGGAGAGGGGTCCAGCCACTTCTTCAGGCCAACAGGGCCAGCCGTGCCCCCCCCCTCCTCGTATGCCTGCAATCTTCAGGCTCCCCCCCCCAATAGGAGGCAAAAAGTAGCCCAAGGCAGTCACCCGCAACCATGCGGTGCCGCTGCCAATTAATTCAGTGAAGGGTGATTCCACACCAGACTTCTCTGGCCGGGACGCCAAGTGAGGTGGGGTCACTCACCCACCAACCTCAGGCTGCACCAGTTCCTTCTGTGCAGCGGGACACAGAGCGAAGTCTCCATCAGCTTCACTCTCCTCCCCCGACCTTCCACAGTGGTGGGCCTCGCCCCTCTATGACGTGGGTGATACTAGGCAACGCAGGAACCCCGGACCGGTGTTTCCTCTTCCGTGGAGGTCACTGATGCAGCGGGAGTCTGCGAGGCTCTTGCTTCGTCCCATGCAGTGTCTTTTTCTCATTACAGGGTCACAGCCCCTTAACTTATAGTGCCAATGTCTTTGTTCTGGGGGCACTTCAAACACTATAGTGAGGTGCACTTACAGCCCAGGCCCCAGACACACACATTTATGTTCCATCTAGTAATCACGCAACAATTTTCTAAAGATACGTTCCATGGGTGTAACGAGGAGCAAGTACTCTGCTTCAATCATACCGCGAACGTTGCTTTATGCCCACGCTGTTGTAATTCTTGCCACAGACGAGACCTGCATAACAGGTTGCAATGTGTACCCTTAGGCGCGATTGCAGCTATAATAGATATCATCTCAAACTAGGGCACACCAATGTATGCAGCAGCTGGTAACACATGTCTATGTGCAGTCAGGAATTGTTCAAATTTCGTGACTCCAACACGGAAAATCACTTGATAAAATTGGCTGAAAGCATAATAATAGTTGTGGATGAAATCTTGTCAGTCACTAAGCTGCAAAACTATAATTTGGTGCAATTTTGCTAGGCCTTTCAAGCTACCACTTTGCAAGTTTTTGTTCTGATGTAAGTTTTAAAACCTTGAAAAGGTAACACTCTGCTTTAGTGTACTAAGTAATAATTTCCATTATAACCGGAAATGTGGTCTTGGTCATGTACCTTGTAATGAAGACCGTCAGGGTGCCGGGCTGTATACTCTATATGATAATTAGGGCCATTTCATGTAAATTGCATTCTATGCCATAGCGGGACAGAACTGCATATCAAACACTTAACAGCCTTTCTTTTTTCCCTTTGCCATTTGACTAATGGGAATCTTTTGTAAGCCTTCTACATTTAATGTTAATTGGGAAAATAGCTTAAATCTATGTAGCTCCCAGCTACAGCTGGTCTGAAGCTGCAACTACCAGTTAGTTTGCAGCTATGTTTGATCATTTTCTTACCTCCTCTCAATGTACATGGCAGAAATGAGCAAAGTATAGGCAAAAAGTTATAACTTATTCCGTTTGTAAGTTAGATTTACTCACGAGTAAATTATACGTTTTTGCTAATTCAGAAACATTTCCCTTGACACCAGTTCTCAGCATCCATTCTAATCTTAACTAAACTATGCATTCCAGGAGTTGGTACTTAGAGGCATAACCCAAGTTTTAGAGGGGTTTAGAAAAAATTTTGTATTTTCTGTTCAATCAGGCTTTTGTCCATTGCAGCTTTTCATAGCGTTTGAATTTCAAACTGACTGTCATATTTTACCGACAAACTACACAAGAACGTAGAGGAGTGAAAGTGTTTTACTTCTACCATTCTGGTGTAGCTTTTGATGCAATGACAACATACTAATCATTTCGCTATACTTTGTTTCATCCTTTTTGTATTGTAAAAGGTGTATATCTATTTTCTGCTCTCTCGTATAGTTGCAACACAGGCTACTCCTTGGTGTAGTTCTGCTGTGTGTATGCATAGCGAGCACAGCCCAGTCTGAGGCAATATATTGGCTGATACACTCATGGATAGGTACACAGGTATGATGGGCTGAATGTGGCCATAGATTGTGTGTGTGAGAGAGAGAGAGAGAGTGTGTGTGTGTGTATAGGCAGAGGAATGAGTTGTTGCGTGCCTTTGGCATTTATACGGAGGCTGTGCGGATTAAATTCCCGTGTGTGGCTGCGCCAGTACCACAGTGAGCTCTACCATTTTAGTCAATGAGTTAGCTGAGGGAACAGCAAGAGAATGAAGTCAGAGCCTCACACATACGTGAGTCTGTGGTCTCTCGGTCAGCATTGGCTCTGAGGGAAATTTCCTGAGGAATCTGCCTTTGGTGTTGCTTTGAATGTGTGCATGATGATGCCAAAGGCATAAGCGACAGGACTGTAAAATGACTAGTGCTTCATCATGGCTAACCCCATATTGGTAGATTATTTGGAATAGTAAATGTGATGAGTTGTTCAACACAAGGGGGCTCATCTTTGGAAACTAGTTGAGTTTTACACCTGGTTGACATAGTTTGAACTTTCGAGGTGAAATTATTGAACAATGACAGCCATTTGTGAGATGTGCTATCATTGCTAAGAATTATCTAATTGTATGGCAATGGTAGTTACTTTTGTTGTCTCAGATTGTTTTATGTGCAGCAGCATTTGTGGCTACTTTTGCTATTTTGTTTCAATAGTTCATTGTTAAAACATTTATATGGTTGTGAAAATGATCTATTACTGCAGGCATTCTGTCTTACCTCCAAACTATTCTTTCAGAGCCCAGGGTAATGAGTGATGTGGTGGTAAGATTGAATAGACTTTCAAAATATATCTTGAAGCTGAAGGAGATGTATGTGTAATCATGCATAAACCAGCCTTGTTAAAGCACAATTTAGGTGTGGAAGGATAGTAATAGAACCTCTGCCAGTTTCTAGGAGAAAAGGTATGAATGATGATATGAAAAATGAGAGTAGAGATGAATCTGAGAACGTATCAATGGCATTAGAGGACTATTATGGAGCAAAGCTAAATACAGTGGTAGAAAGGCATACATTTTTCTCCAGAGTGCAATAAGTGACTGAGGGCCTGATTTTGATCTTGGTGGATGGGTGTTGGAAATGGCCCTTTTTGCAGGGTTATCCCCAAACTTTTTGCTTCTTCCTCCTATTTTTTCCTGACCTGTGTTTGTTGGCTATAGGACTGCTGATCAGTGCTAAAGTGCATATGGGTGCAGAGCAGGAATATCGACGTATAAATATCGAGGAACATAAATATCGCTGCAGAAATATCGTGGGGAAGAAATATCGACAACAGAAATATCGTGGACAAGAATAACGACTGACAGGTAAGTAATATCGATTACAAAAATATCGACGTATTAAATATCGTTTACAAAAATATAGTTGACAAAAAAATCGAATTATTAATAATGTTATGTATTTTAGTGTTTTTATTGAGAATTGTTTGTCATTTTATTATATGTTTGAAAATGTTAGTAGTTATTAATTTATTTTAAGTTTAATTTTGTGTTTTTAGTTCAGTAGCGGGTTGTGGGTTTATAGGGGAATAGGGTGGGAAGTAATTTAATTATATAGATTTAAAATATAATTTATAGTAGTTAATATATTTTTTTTATTTGAATTTTGCGTTTTTAGTTCAGTAGCGGGTTGTGGGTTTATAGGGGAATAGGGTGGGAAGTAATTTAATTATATTAAATGTATTGAATAATTAATGTGTTAATTGATTAATTAATAATAGTTTAATAATTAGTAGTTAATTAATTTCAATTAATCAATTAATAATTAATTATGTTAATTGTTTAATTGATTTTAGGTGTGTTGTGGTGTTTATATGTGTACATGGTGTGAAGGGTGGTAAGTAATAAATTTTTTCTTGATTAATTATTAAATATTTATAAATTAATTTCCATTAATTAATTCGTAATTATTAATTGTAATTGTGTAATTAATTTTAGGTGTGTGTTGTGGTGTGTATATGTGTAAATGGTGTGAAAGGTGGTAAGTAATTAACTTTTTTACTGATTACTTATTAAATATTTATAAATTAATTTACATTAATTGATTAGTAATTATTAATTGTAATTGCGTAATTAATTTTAGGTGTGTGTTGTGGATATTATAGTGTTAATTAATGTGTAATTAATGATTTTTTATTATCTTTGTTAATAATAATATATGTAATTTTATATATTAATTATGTTAATATCGGAAATTAAATTTAATAAAAATGTTGATGTTTTTGATTTTTATTGTTGTGGGATCCAGCACTTTCCCTACTGTTGCACTCACTGGAGTGGGAATAGTAATTTTTACCCCTACGCTATCCAGCGCTTTCCCTACTGTTGCACTCACTGGAGTGGGAATAGTAATTTTTACCCCTACGCTATCCAGCGCTTTCCCTACTGTTGCACTCACTGGAGTGGGAATAGTAGTTTTTCCCCTACGCTATCCAGCTTTTTCCCTACTGTTGCACTCACTGGAGTTGGAATAGTAATTTTTACCCCTACGCTATCCAACGCTTTCCCTAGTGTTGCACTCACTGGAGTTGGAATAGTAATTTTTACCCCTACGCTATCCAGCGCTTTCCCTACTGTTGCACTCACTGGAGTGGGAATAGTAATTTTTACCCCTACGCTATCCAGCGCTTTCCCTACTGTTGCACTCACTGGAGTGGGAATAGTAATTTTACCCCTCCGCTATCCAGTCCTTTCCCTACTGTTGCACTAACTGGAGTGGGAATAGTAATTTTACCCCTACGCTATCCAGCGCTTTCCCTACTGTTGCACTCACTGGAGTGGGAATAGTAATTTTTACCCCTCGCTATCCAACGTTTCCCTACTGTTGCACTCACTGGAGTGGGAATAGTAATTTTTACCCCTACGCTATCCAACGCTTTCCCTACTGTTGCACTCACTGGAGTGGGAATAGTAATTTTACCCCTCGCTATCCAACGTTTCCACTACTATTGTGTTTATTTTGTTATTAAATGTATGTTTTTTTTTAATAGTTTAATGTGTTATTTAAATATAGAATATTTTATTTAATTTTAAATTATTTATATATTTGTGTATATTTTATTTTTATATAATTTAAAAAGTTTATAAATTAAATAAAGATAATAGTTAAAATGTATTTAAGTAAATATATGTATATGTACACATTTGTTTGTGTTTATATTTATTAAATTAAGTTTATTAGTTATAATTAGTTAAAATATATATTAAATTTAATTTATTTTGTTAATAATATTAATATTATTTAATTAATTTTATTTAAGTTATGTAATTTTTTTAAGTCGATATTTTTTACTTCTATATTTTTTACATCTGTCGCCGCTGCAAGAATCGACACATCGAGGGATTGCGGCTGAAGAGGACCGGCGCACCGCTGCTCGACGCCGCTGCATCGATCGCCGCCGCATCCCGGATTTCCACACATCCTACCTGTGCGGCAAGTTCTTCCAACGCATCACCCGCGGACCAGAACGTCACGAAGAATCGATGCATCACTCCCCATACAGACCGAATTCGACACAACCCTTCCTCTGCGTGCAGCGGGATTGTCACAATGCCTCCTCAAGGTCTCAGGAGTGTCGCCTCTCTTTGTTTTCTGACGCTGCGGCTTTTTGGCTTGGGAACTTTGACGCATCTACAGGTACTTTGATGAAAAGTCACGCATCCATAGTTTTCTATGGTACAAGTTCTTGAAACCTTTTGAAAGTCATATTTTGTGTATGTTGGATTTTCATTGTTTTGGTCTTGTTTAGTGTAGATAAAGATATTTTATTTTTCTAAACTGGTGTGGTGTCCATTTGTGGTGTTTTCACTGTGTTACTGTGAGTGTTGGTATAAATACTTTACACATTGCCTTTGGGATAAGCCTGTCTGCTCGTGTTAAGCTACCAAGGGGGTGACCAGGGGTTATCTAAAGTGTGTATCCCCCTTACCCTGACTAGAAGCAAGGGTCCCTATTTGGACAAAGGTACCTACCTCTGCCAACTAGAGACCCCCATTTCTAACAACGGGTTACTCCCGTCTGCTGAAATATAAATCCCATAGAATATAATGGGATTTCTATATCGGCAGACAGGATATTCATCATCGTTGTGATGGAGTAACCAGTTCGCAAGATCTAAATGAGGCCCTAAATCTGTAGACCAGTGTGTGGAGGAGCTCCATAAATTGTTTGCAATATGCAAGTTTAAAGATCTTTGCAAGGCAATAATTAGACATCAGTTAACAAACAGAACAAATAACCTTAAAATCTTTAAAAAATCTGTGAATGAAAGAACAAATACTGTAAGATGTTATAAACAGTTTTATTATTTAAAGAGATATATATGAATGAAAGAAGAATAAGTTTAATAAAAAAGTTCAAGTGAGTGGAGTGAATATGTTTTCCAAGAAGAAATTGGTGGAAAACTTAGGTTTGGAGATGAATGTTAAGGGCATCATTACAATGCCGTTCCCGCACTGTAGCGGAAGCAGGACAAGGAGGACAAGGAGTTAGCGGTCTTGCTGCCTTTATTACAATGTGTCCACCTTCACGGTGGTCGCAAAGTGTATATTTTCCATTCGGGCTTGTGCTGCGAGCTGCAGCACAAGCCGCAATAGAAAATGTACACTTTAAAAACATTCCTGCACTGTGTGGCAGGCACCATGTAGTGCCTGCCACATGGTGTAGGGATGTTTAGGGGGCCAGGGAGGAAGTCACTTTTCGCCTGCCTTTTCATGGTGGGTGAACCGCCATGAAAGGGCAGTTGGATAAGGATATTGTAATCCCTACTGCGATGCCTGGGCAGGCACCTCCCCTATTGTAGGGATTACTGACCCTCCGACGGAGCCTGTCGGAAAGCGTCGGACTGTCCCTGCGCCTGCTGCCTCCGATCGCACGCATTGTAATGCATCGGTCGGACCGCAGCAGCAGGTGGTGGTCAGACCGCAACCGACGATCCGTTGGTTGCGGTCTGACCCCCATCGTAATCAGCCCCTAAATTGTTCAGTATAGAATAAGGTGTTCTCACTGAGGTAGTGAAAGGCATCTTGCAGCTTGCAGTAATTTTCCTTGCACAAAGGTGAGGTTTTACAGGGGGAAAGATAGTGTGAGCATGACACGAAAAGGTTGAATAATTTGGATGATGCTAATGAAGAGGAAAATGGAGAGGCATGATTGAAGTAGGTAGTGTAGAAGCAAATATATTAACATATGTGAGTTCACCATATATGTTGATTGATGTGGATCAGGCAAGAGGAAACAAAGCAAACACAAGGAGATGATGGACGGAGCGCTGAAACTTTTCAGACACTCACCCCCAGTCACAGATCTGGGGCGCTGAAACTTTTCAGACACTCACCCCCAGTCACAGAAAGGCAAGAGGGAAACCATGAAAAATTCTTAAAACTGCTAAAAAAAATTCTTTTTTGTAAACATTTTGTACTGTAATGTTTCTCCTACACCTCCGTTTTGCCTTAATAGCCTCCCTTGTGTTACATTTTATTAGTACCACTAGCACCAGGATGCCCCCCAGGATCGCTACTGCTCTCTACAAATCGCAAACCAAAACAAAGGTGGATTTGGAAATTTCAGACACAAATCCCGTGGAGTATTGTGATGTTAAATTGCCCATTATTGTGTTTTATGTGGTGAAATTGGAATTCAAAGGGAGGGTTATATTGGAAGGACCAATCCTAGAACAATTGAATATCTTACAAAGATGGAAAAATTAAAAGGAATTGGATGCATTTTATAATCGAGCCATACTGATTAACGGTTGTTGAGTGGTGATAGTGAGATGGACACATAAAATAATGAAAGTATCAATTGCTTTAGGAAAATCCTTGAAGGATGAGTAGAAGAAGGTTGACAGGTGAGTGTTGAACACTTAAAAAGAGGCTGGATTGACTCTGGCAATACTTAAGTAGAAATGTGCCATAGAAGAATTAGAATACTTGGATCACTCAATTTCAAGTGAGAAGATTAGACCAAAGATTAAATTGGTGAATGCGGCATAGAAGGAACTAATGCAGTAAACCATCAGTTGAAATCATTTTTATACTTGGTGGAGTCTTGTGCTAGTTTTGTGAATCATTTTTGCCACTATGACTTGTGTGGTCAGCATCTTGATGAAAACAGGGGCATAGTTTACTCGGAGCAACAAATAATTTAAATAAATGCATGTGGAAGCCTTACATTTTTTTGTCTACAAGGATAAGAACAGAAAGGAAAGGGTTCAATTGTTTGTGGAAAAAACATCAGAGAGTTGCCATTCGGTGATCAAGAAAGAGGTACTGGCATATTGTTGAGATGTGCAACATCTCTTCACATATGTATAGGGCACAAGACTGAAAGAAATAATTGACAATATACCCCTGATATTTACTCTACTTCATAAGGTACTAGTAGGTGCTACTAAAGCACTGCTCCAAATAATAAAGTAGATAAACTTCTCAATACAAGTCTGCTATCGGACAGCCTTGCAAACTACAGGAGACGGCCTATATATTTATATATTTATATATCATCAATACAAGATTAGTTTGGGTGTAAAACCATTACAACTAACAGTAAAAACAACAATAATTTATCAGTATACATAAAAAAACAGAAAGTGTAAAATAGAATTGTGCAATATTGTGTGATAACTGGCATGTGTAAATTAAAATACTCTACTAGAATAAAATGCAGTGCAGTTCATAGCTATATTGAGACGAAGGCTAACGACTAAGGTCACACTGGAATATAATCTATATTATAGTCCGTAAAGGGCAAATTTTCCTTATTTTGGTTTATAAAAGGAGACCTCAAAAGCCATGCCGAATATAAAAATTTAGTCAAGCCGATGACATCTCTAGTGACTGATTTCACAACTTACTGTGCTTCACGATACTGCCTTACACCCAATAATTGGCAAAAAGGGGCAAAGCAATGGTCTGTCCTTAAGGGCGCAGGGGCCATGCCTTGCATCTTTTGGAAATAGATTGTCTGTCAGGCTGAGCAAAGGTCATCCTGACAGAAACTCTTTATTTTCAGGTCAGGCAGCTAGGAACTAGACATGCGCTAAATGCCCAGGCTCTTGGCTGCCTGAGCTGAACTCTGCTGGGATGAGGATATCACAGCTCCTGTGGGCGTGACCTCCTCAGGTGGGCAAAGGTTTTTGAGACCCTCCCCTTGTGATGAGGGGGGGCGTCAGTGATAGCCTCATACCTGCGCACTTCAGTTTTAAGACCTGAAGTGACCAGGACCGAGTGTCTATCACTGACATCTCGTCACAAAGTGGGTGGGGTCAGCAATCTCTCTGACCCCATCCTACTCTTTGATGAGGTAGGGACTGCTCAACATTTCCAAACTCAAGGAGTGGAGCTCATCCTTCACAAAAATGAACCAAGGAGTACTACAATCTTTATCCAGGGCTAGTAACACCGCAAGTGCACCCCAGTACACTGTAGATTCAGGTGTGGTCCAGATTCTTATGCAGTAGAGCAGTGGTCTGAAGTTAGCTACATGGGCGATTTTCCTAAGTCCCATGGCAGGTCCCCGGGCCAGCTCTCCCCTGCTGCTCACTCTACCAGGCAGGTCGTGGGATCTCCCTGAAAGTTCTTAAGTATTTCTATGCTCTTCGTTTCAGGCTCCCTAATCTCTTTTCTCCTTCAAACTCATTTATTTTGCATGCCCCCATTTTCTCTACTTCTAACTCGTTTACTTTGCAGACACCTAACTCGTTCAGTTTGTAGGCTCCCATTAACTCTTTTGCTCCCTCTAACTTGTTTATTTTGCAGGCCCCCTTTAACTCTTTTTCTCCTTATAACTCATTTTTACTTTGCAGGCCCCCTTAAATCTTTTTCTCCTTCTAGCTCGTTTTATTTTGCAGGCTCCATAACAATTTTCTCCTTTGAAACTCACTTTTTCCCCTCTAAACCTTGCCTCATTTTTCTTCCAAGCTAACCTCTTTTACCCGCTTTTTTCATCACAGCTGTTTTCTCACCTGCCCTCTCTCTCCCGCTTCCCGCTTCCCGCCTCCCACTGACCCCGCCCGCTACCCCACCCACCTCCTGGGAGACCTACTTAATGGAGACCGCAGATCGACCCCATTGAGCTGGTCCCCGGGCCAGCTCTCCACTGCTGCTTGCTCTGCCAGGCAGGTCCTCGGATCTCCCTGAAGTTTCTTAATCATTTCTGTGCTCTTCGTTCCAGGCTTCCTAATCTCTTTTCTCCTTCGAACTCATATATTGCAGGCCTCCTTTTTCCCTCCTTCTAATTCGTTTACTGTGCAGACTCCCTTCAACTCTTTTTCTCCCTCTAACTCATTTATTTTGCAGGCTCTCTTTAACTCTTCCTCTCCTTCTAACTTGTTTTTAGTTTGCAGATACCCTTTAACTATTTCTCTCTCTCTAACTCGTTTTTCCTTTGCAGGCCCCCTTATACTCTTTTTCTTCTTCTAACTCATTTTACTTTGCAGGCTCCTTAATGATTTTCTTCTTTGAAACTCGCTTTTTCCCCTTTAAACTATACCTGATTTTTCTTCCAGATCACTGCTTTTTCCTGTTTTTTTCATCCTAGCTGTTTTCTTGCCCTCCCACTCCCCATCCCTCCTGCATCCTGACTCCCACTGACCCACCCAATTCCCCCCCGACCTCCCGGGAAACCTACTTAATGGAGGCATAAGTGCGACCCTGTTGAGCGGGTCCCCTGACCATATCTCCCCTGCTGCTCGCTGTGCCAGTCAGGTCCTCAGATCTCCCTGAAGGTTTGTAACCATTTCTGTGGTCTTCGTTCCAGGTTCCCTAATCTCTTTTCTCCTTCAAACTCGTTTATTTTGCAGGCCCCTGATTTCTCTCCTTCTAACTCGTTTACTTTGCAGGCTCCTAACTCATTCATTTTGAGGGCTCCCATTAACTCTTTTTCTCCTTCTAACTTGTTTATTTTGCAGGCCACCTTTAACTCTTTCTCTCCATCTAACTTGTTTTTACTTTGCAGACCCCCTTACACTCTTTTTCTCCTTCTATCTCATTTTATTTTGCAGGCTCCTTAACGATTTTCTCCTTTGAAACTTGCTTTTTCCGCTCTAAACCTTGCCTCACTTTTCATCCAGGCTATCCTCTTTTTCCCACTTTTTACATCACAGCTGTTTTCTCACCTGCCGTCTCCCTCCTGCTTCCCGCCTCCCACTGACCCCGCCCAGCATCCTGACCGCCTCCGGAGAAACCTACTTAATGGAGGCTGCAGAGCGACCCCATTGAGCAGTTCCCCGGGCCAGTTCTCCCCTGCTGCTTGCTCTGCCAGGCAGGTCCATGGATCTCCCTGAAGGTTCTTAACTGTTTCTGTGCTCTTCATTTCAGGTTCCCTAAACTCTTTTCTCCTTCAAACTCGTTTATTTTGCAGGCTTCCGTTTTCCATCCTTCTAATTTCTTTACTGTGCAGGCTCGCTTGAACTCCTTTTCTCTTTCTAATGCGTTCATTTTGCAGGCTCCCTTTAACTCTTTTTCTCCCTCTAACTCATTTATTTTGCAGTCGCCCTTTAACTCTTTCTCTCTTTGTATCTCGTTTTTACTTAGCAGGCCCCCTTTAACTCTTTTTTCTCCTTCTAACTTGTTTTACTTTGCAGGCTCCTTAATGATTTTCTTCTTTGAAACTCGCTTTTTCCCCTCTAAACCTTACCTAATTTTTCTTCCAGGATCACCGCTTTTTCCTGCTTTTTTTCATCCCAGCTGTTTTCTTGCCCGCCCTCTCCCTCCCGCTTCCTGCCTCCCACTGACCCCGCCCAGTGCTCCGCCCTCCCTCCCCGGAAACCTACTTAATAGAGGCAGCAGCATGGCTGCCCCAAAGGCAAGCCCATCTTCGTCCGTCTGTGCTTAGAACGCGCCCAGCGTCCAGACCCCTGGCCCCCACCCATTCACAGATACAACAGCACCAAACTCCTAGCCCTCAACACCGGGCAACGTAACAGCAATTGCAACTGCGCCTCTCCTCGATCAACAGCAGGGCCTTTCTCCTGCTGCCACTGCTGCTTTCACTGCAACACAGAGCCTCACGCTCTGGAGCCCCTGCCCACCGCCACCATGGCAGGACAACTCCGTTGCCTGCTGATCAACACCCAATCACTCCACAATCATGCAATTGAGATTTGGGACACCACCACCTCCCTCCTGCCAGATATAGTCTTTCTCACTGAAACAAGGCTCAACCCGTCATCAGCACATGACATTGCCACCACCACGCCAAACGGATACAAGATATTTCACAGGTACTGTATCAAGAAACGCAGACGTGTAATAGCCATCATACACAGAGTCCCTCAACTGCACAACCACAGCTGACAGCATCACCCCTATCATAGAACACCTCAACTTTCAAATCAACACCAACAGCAAGACAACGGTCAGAGGGATCCTCACTTACAGACCCCCAGGACCCCTCCCTGCCTTCTACGAGGCCATCTCCAACTTCATCACCCCACTAGCCATCAATTCTAAAGACTTGCTCTTCCTCAGGGACCTCAACTTTCACCTGAAAGACCCCAACAACACCAGCTCAACCAACCTACTCGAGAGCATGGATATCCTCAGCCTCTCTCAACAAGTCACCGACCCCACGCACATCGCCAGACACACCTTCGACCCTATATTCTCAGCCAGCGAAAGAATCAGGTACAGGCACACGACCGAAATTAGCTGGCCCGACCATTTCATTGTCCACTTCCACATCACAACCACCCCCATTATACCCACCACCCCACCCAGCTTCCCTTACAGGAGCTGGAGCAAAGTAACTGAAAACCTCTGGACCAACACCCTCAGCGTCTCACCCCGATACCACCAATGACCTCCAGGTGGCAGTCGAAAACTTCAATGCACGGATAAACAACTGCGCCGACATAGTCGCACCCCTCAAACCCACCAAAGCCAGCAGATCCTCCAAACAACCACAGCTGGTTCATCCCAGGTCTCTAATTCTGCAAGCACACCTGCAAGCGACTGGAAAGGACCTGGCACACCAGCAAAATGAACATTGACCAATTGAATTTCAAACTAGCCCTCAACGGGTACCACCAGCAACTCAGAAGTGCCAAACAAAGTATTCAGCATCATCAAGAAATTCTCCAAGCCCACAGCCACCGAGAACACCGTCACCTCCTCTCAGGACCTTTGCAATACCCTCGGAGACTTCTTCTACAGCAAAATCTCCAAAATCTATGAAAACTTCAACCCCCAATCTCGAGTAACCAAACTCAACAGACTCCTCAACCTCACTGACTCAAACAAAATCTCACTAAGCACATGGGAACCACTCTTGGTGCATACAACCGCCACCATCATGGCCTCCATCCACTCGAGAGCATCCAGGGATCCCTGCCCCACCACATATTCAACCTGTGGAAAAGCACCATCAGCATGGAACTCACCACTATCTTCAATGCATCATCAATGCATTCCTCACCTTGGCCTCCTTCCCAGAGGGGTGTAAACACGCGAAAGTCAAACACTCCTTCAAAAAACCGACCACGGACCCTAAACTACCACCCCATCTCCCTGCTTCCATTTCCAGCTAAAGTACTGGAAAAAGCAATTATCCTCCAACTCACCACACACGTAGAAATCAACAGCCTACTGAAGCTCTCTCAATTCGGTTTTTGCTCAAATCACAGAACCAAAACTGCTCTGATCACAGCCACAGAAGACATCAGGACTCTCCTAGACAGGGGAGAAACTGCCACCCTGATCCTCCTCAATCTCTCTGCAGCATTCAACACTGTACACTACACCCTCCTGCACAGACTCCACCAAATGGGGATCCAAGGGAAGGCCCTCAAATGAACCGTGTCCTTCCTCTCCGGACGAGCCCAAAGTGTCCCCCTCCCACCATACACCTCAGACCCCAAAAGAAATCATCTGCGGCGTCCCACAAGGATCCTCAATTAGGCCAACCCTATTCAATGCTTACATGGCCCCTCTGGCCACCATGATCAGATCCTACGGCATGAACATCTCCTATGTGGACGACACTCAGATCATCCTCTCCCTATTCTCACACCCCACCAACACCAAAACTAACTTCCACAGGTGCATGACTAGTGTTGCAAGCTGGATGCAGAGCAGATGCCTCATACTAACCACTGACAAAACAGAAATACTTATCTTAGGGAGCAGCAATTCCCCAAGGGACGACTGGTGGCCAACGTAACTCGGCCTCCCACCACACCCATGCAGCACATGAAAAACCACAGAATCATACCTGACAGCAGGCTCCCGATGAGGAAGCAGATAAATGATGTCTCGTCCTCTTGCTTCCTCACCCTGCGCATGCTCAGGAAAATCTTCAAGTGGCATCAGATGCACCGTCAACCAAGCCATCATCAATAGCCGCTTGGACTATGGAAACTTCCTCAATGTGGGAATCACTTCTCACCTACTAAACAGACTCCATACCATTCAGAACTCTGCAGCAAGGCTCGTGCTCGTGATCCTCGTGTGGTCCCACATTAGCCCCTACCTCAAATCTCTGCACTAGATCCCTGTCAGCAAAGGGTGCCAGTTCAAACTGCTCATCCATGCCTGCAAAGCCCCACACAGCAAGGGACCTGCATTCCTCAACCACAGGGTGAACTTCCACCAACCAACTAGTAAACTGTGATCTGCATCCCTCTGCATGGCCCACATGCCCCGCATTCTCAGCAGCAGCGTCCACGTCTTATAGCACCTGCCAGCCAAATCCTAAAATGGCCTCCCCTCCAAACAGCCCCCACCCTACAAGAATTCAGGAAGCCTGACTAAATCAATTCAGCAGCAGCCACACCCCCTCACCCCCTCAGTGCCTGGATACCCTCACGGGTGATAAGCAGAGTTTTACAAATCCTATATGATTGATTGATTATAAAATCAGCGACCTCAAAAACGTATGCTCACTACTGGTTAGTAAATCTGTATTAGAGTTCCTCCAAATCTCTGCTCCATAAAGTGCAGCACCCTTTGCACAATAAATAGGTAGGTGTTACACCTGTCAGCCTTAGGGTAGACTTCCTCCAAACTTTTACCTTACTCATCCATATTTTTTTTATCTCATTTTTGTTGGACTCTGTGCAATTTCCCACTTCTAGCCAGTGCTAAGGTGTGTGCACTCACTCCTTAAAAAATGGTAACATTGGCTCATTCCCAATTGGCATATTTCATTTACTTATAAGTCCCTAGTAAAGTAGTACTATATGTGCCCAGGGCCTGTAAATTAAATGCTACGAGTGGGCCTTCAGCACTGAAAGTGCCACCCACTTAAGAAGCACTTTAAACATGTCTCTAGACTGCCATTGCAGAGCCTGTATGTGCAGTTTAAATTGCCATTTTGGCCACCTGGCAAAATAAACCTATTGCCAGACCCAAACTTTTCTTTCAATACATATAAGTCACCCCTAGGGTAGGCCCTGGAGAGCCCAGAGGACAGGGTACAATGTGTTGCAAAAGTAGGATATACACTTTTAAGTTTGACATATTCTGGTTAACCCTGGGCGTAGTTCGCGGAGTTGCACTACGCGGCACTACGCGAAGTGCAAAAACAACTCCGCTGCACTGCGTGGAGCTACGTGAGCGGCGGAGTACGATCGAAAAATGCCGTTCGCAGTGATTGCACAGTGCCGGATGCTTGTCCGCACTGTGCAATCATTCCGAACTGCACCATGCACAGTGCAAGCGGTCCCTGCTTTCCTTTTCTGCCGCTCAAGTAGATTTTTACTCGAGCAGCAGCTTTCTCAACACGAACGGGCAGTTTCTCATTGCGATCTGTCGCGAGCATACGCAACCACCCGCAATGAGAAACCTGACCCCCCGCGTTGATAAATCTCGCCGGGATGTTGATTTTCCACGCTCGCGCTTGCCAACTTGATGTTGAAGATCGCGAACGAGGAAAAATCTCGCCGGGAGGTTGGTTTTCCTCGCTTGCAGTCGCCAACTTGACATTGACAAACGCGAGCGAGGAAAAAAACTACGCAACGCGAAGCGGAGGTTTTTGGAACTTTGCGACCTCCGCGTAACGCGGAGTGCAGGAAACTCCACGAGCGGAGCGGAGTTCACCGCCCAGGGTTAATTCTGGTAGTGAAGAACTCTCAAATTTGTTTTTCACTACTGCAAGGCTTATCACTCCCATAGGATAACATTGGAGTTGAGTTATTACAGTATATAAGTGCAATTTCTAAATGGTAAGCGATGACTAACTCATGCTTGGTGCCTCTGGAATCCTAATTTAAAATCCTAGCTTATTGGGAAGTCAGATTTTTAATTACCATTCTGAAAATGCCAATTTTAGAAAGTTGGTATTTTCTTGCCTTAGACTTGACTGACTGAATCATTTATAGAGCGCTCGATTGCCGCGGCGTCTTGGCGCTAAGATAGGTTTGTACTAATCCAGATGCTTACTTATTTAGGTGCGCTTAGGAAACAGCCAGGTCTTAACCTGTTTCCTAAAGATAGTCCCGTTGGATTGCAGTCTCAGCTGAGGGGGGAGCCATTTCATTTGGTGCCTGCAGCCTGCTTCTGGTCACAGAACTTGGTGTAGACAACAGGATGTGGGAGCACACCGCTGACCTCTCAGGCAAGGTGTGCTCCCACCCCTGTTACAGAACTTGGTGTAGTTGGCAGTTGGCTTTGTGTATTCCTCCTAGCCATCCACACACAATGAGAGCTTCCATGTGACTGGGTGGGCCATTACTGGCAGGGTGGGAGGGAGTAGCTGGACCAAGCCTCACTTACACCTGAATAGGCTGTGTCTCGTCTCCCCACAAAGGGCTGCTGGACTGCTGCTCTGATGGAACTGCTGCCCTGCTGTGCTAACCTGCGGCCTACTGTCCTCTTGCCTGGGTGAGAAGGACTGGATCTTCATCTCTTGAACCCAGAACCCAGAGTGACTCAAAGGTATAGGTGGCTGGCCTCCTGATATGAACCCTCAGGAACATAACAGGCTTACAACTATGTTGCACCTGCACCTGGACCCTGCCATCTGTGAATGTACCCTGCCAAGTCGTGCCACCCCAGTCTGGACCCTTGGAAGTAGACCTGAGATGCTTGCCAGTGGAGCTGACACATCTTCTCTGCTGAGTGGTGCATCCCTGAGCAAAATCAATGCATCTCCTCAGCTGCATGGTGCATCCTCATGCAGAACCGACGCATCGCCACTGCTGTGCAGATTGGGCCTGTAGCAAAGACCTGCATTGTCACCACAGTCCTCACAACCAATGCATTGCCCTAACGGCACAGCGCAATCATGGAACAGGGTCTTGCATCTCTTGCCGACGGCAGCCTCGACGATGACACTGGACTCCTCATTGCAACCTCACAGCTCTTCGTAATCGAGGCATCACCCCGACTACGTGCTACATCCCTGACGCCAGACTCCGCATTGCAAGCCCAGTCAATGGGATCCTTGACGACCACACAACAGGGCTTTGCACTGCAGCCTTGCCGCATCACGGAACCGACTCATTGCTGCTGTTGCACCATGCATCTTTGAAGTGGATCCTCACAACGCTCCGCAACCACGATTTAAGGTACTTTGTTCAGCTGTCCATGCTCCATTTTGCTCAGCCTGAACTTGTGAATTTGCCCCAGTTTGGCGCGACCAGATATCCACAGTTGGTGCTTTGGGCTTTTTGGCGCTATTGTCTCTAAAAACGTACAAATTCAATAACTCCGGTTCTTCTGATTAAATTTTTGTTGCATGTTTTTACAGTTTTTTTGCTGTTTGAAGTGTTGCACACATACTTTACACACTGCCTCTGAGTTAAGCCTAACTGCTCTTTGCCAAGCAACTAAGAGGATGAGCGTAGGTTAATTTGGGGTTTGCGTGAGCCTTACCCTGAAAAGGATTGTGATTGGTGCTTGACAGAGCCTACACCCCAGTCAACCAACAACCCAATTTCTTACAACTTTACTTTAAGAAAACCCTAGAAATTTATTGAAAAGACAAAAGGTTAAAGTAACGTTATAGTTAGTTGAATATGTCAGTGACAACATTAACGTTTTGAACTCAAACAACACAGAGATTCATCAGTTATATTTAGCATAACTAACTGCAACTTGCGCCCCGGCCATGCACTGCTTATGACCTCACATATTACATCCCTCAAAAGTTGTTCTATGACATCTTTATGACATCACTGTGACATCTCAAAGAATGACCTTTCACCTAACTATAACGTAACCTTACCCTTTTCCTTCCAGTGGAAAAAATATATATATATACCTTACCAAAGTGTGGATTGAGCCTGTCTGTCTCCTAGGAGATCTGTGAATAGAGCAGCTCCCCAGTCCCAGTCCCCACCCCCTGGCCAGGAGACCTAGGACCGGGGCTTGGCTATTCAGCTCCCAGGCAACTCTGAGCCCTCCCCTCACACCTGCCCAGGCCCCTTAAGGCATTGCTGGGTGCACCCCAAATCATTCTCCTCCATCTTGTGAGTTGCAGCCTAGCTGTGCCCCAGATTGCAGTGAACAGAGTCCAGGAAGTGGTAAGGAGGCAGACTAGTGCTGTCTCTTTCCTAAAAAAGTTTAAAAAACGATTTTCCCTACCTGTGATTGCATCATCTTATTTTTTCTTTTAAAATTTCTTTAACTGTCTTTGCCTGTAGTTGTTACAGTTTAAAATGGTAGTTTTAACCTGCCAGTGATTGCATAATTTATCCCATGTTTTTGTGTTTAAACTTGTGTTTTTTCCTGCCTGTGACTGCTTCCATTTAACCTGTTGAATTGTGGGATTTGCAGTCCAAACTCTGTAGTTTTTCCCTCTCATTCCCTGTGACTATCAGTTTTTTTCCCTCCAAGTGTCTCCTTTGCTCTGTGCTAAGATCTGTATGTTAAGCAGTGTACCCCCAGCGACCATCTTGTGTTAACAAGTCAGTGAAACCAGCCCCCCCTTCCCTCCTGAGACAGCAGTAATGTGCTGTAAGCTGTTTAAACTGTGTTTAATAGGGACTGTGCACTTCGTTTTTTGGCCAGGAGAGGGAGTAAAGTTTTATACAAATAGTGTTGTTAGAGGACAAGTTTGTTGGGGCCTTACCAAAGTGTGGATTGAGCCTGTCTGTCTCCTAGGAGATCTGTGAATAGAGCAGCTCCCCAGTCCCAGTCCCCAGGCCAGCAGACCTAGGACTGGGGATTGGCTATTCAGCTCCCAGGCAACTCTGAGCCCTCCCCTCACACCTGCCCAGGCCCCTTAAGGCATTGCTGGGTGCACCCCAAATCATTCTCCTCCATCTTGTGAGTTGCAACCTACCTGTGCCCCAGATTGCAGTGAGCAGAGTCCAGGAAGTGGTAAGGAGGCAGACTAGTGCTGTCTCTTTCCTAAAAAAGTTTAAAAAACGATTTTCCCTACCTGTGATTGCATCATCTTATTTTTTCTTTTTAAATTTCTTTAACTGTCTTTGCCTGTGGTTGTTACAGTTTAAAATGGTAGTTTTAACCTGCCAGTGATTGCATAATTTATCCAATGTTTTTGTGTTTAAACTTGTGTTTTTTCCTGCTTGTGACTGCTTCCATTTAACCTGTTGAATTGTGGGATTTGCAGTCCAAACTCTGTAGTTTTTCCCTCTCATTCCCTGTGACTATCAGTTTTTTTACCTCCAAGTGTCTCCTTTGCTCTGTGCTAAGATCTGTATGTTAAGCAGTGCACCCCCAGCGACCATCTTGTGTTAACAAGTCAGTGAAACCAGCCCCCCCTTCCCTCCTGAGACAGCAGTAATGTGCTGTAAGCTGTTTAAACTGTGTTTAATAGGGACTGTGCACTTCGTTTTTTGGCCAGGAGAGGGAGTAAAGTTTTATACAAATAGTGTTGTTAGAGGACAAGTTTGTTGGGGCCTTACCTGCAGAAGTCCAAAGTGTGGATTGAGCTGGTCTGTCTCCTAGGAGATTTCTGAATAGAGAAGCAGCTTCCAACTCCCTGGCCAGCAAACCTTGTCTGAGGTAGCTGGCACCTCATATAGTCTGATATTGTTTGGTACATGTGTACACTGATTGGTGGTTGTATCTGATGTTTCTATTGGATTAGGGTTAGTGTCCTCATTGGTTGGGTATTTGAGGGTTCTGATTGGTGTCTGGGTCTGTGATTCAATCAATGTAGGGTTGGGACTAGGGCTAGGATTAGTATTTCTATTGGAAGTAGGGACTAGGGCTTCCTGTGTTATTGGTTGTTGGGACTAGGGTGGGACTAGGGCTAGGGTTAGGCCTTTAATTGGAAGTAGCGATTAGGGCTTCTGGTGTTATTGGTTGCTGGACTAGGTGTGGGACTAAGAGTAGGGTTAGGCTTTCTATTGGAAGTAGGGACTAGGGCTTCCTGTGCCATTGGTTGCTTGGACTAGGGTTGAGACTACTGGTAGGGCTAGGGCCTCTATTGGACGTAGAGATCAAGGGTTTTTGAAACTGATTGGGTGCTTGGACTAGGGCTAAGATTGGCTGTAAGGTCCTGGTCTCCTATTGGCTCTAGATTTTAGGGCTAGTGTTGTGATTGGATAGTGTTAGGGCTAGGGTTCCCATTGGCTGAAGGGGTCACCTGACTACTAGGGCTATAAACGGCCAAGGCTTAGGGCGTCTCAGCTAAGGGTGGAGAGGACAAGGGTGAGTGCCTGTTTGAGCCTGTTCGAAACTGGTCGGGGCCAGGAATGCTGCCCATTTTCCCATTCATTAATACCCACCCTATGTATTTGTCCCTCTGTACATAAGCATTGATTTTCACTATAGATATGTACCTATCTTCGTGTATTGCTTTGTATAAACATGTACAATAATTATGTTGTTGTAAAAACAAAAAAAAAAAAAACAAAAAAAGGAAAAAAAAAATCTTCTTTGGTCTACATGTACTTGCTTCCATTGGGCATCTATGTACCTCCATGTACTTGGATCTGTGTGTCTGTTACTTTTCTCCTGAAAAAGCATATCCAATGCACTACCCTATTTCTCATCCGCTATCTCTATCAATATCTTTAATCTGCATATACTTACCTCCTTTATGCATCTATATACTTTCAATGTACTTATGAATCTATATATTTATCACTTTCTTCTAATTTAGCATTTCCAATGCACTACCCTATTTCTCAGCCTATACTTCCCTCAATATATCTTCTAGCCCAACTTTCTGACTCATCTCAAACTTCTTTCTACTACTCTTTCCAATTCACTACCCTATCTCACCCTATACATCTATCATTATATCCTCTACACCCACTCTCTCATTTATCCCAAACGCCATACCACTACTATGTTCCCCAAAATAACCCTTTCTTGACTCTCTCCTACTCTACCCCTCCTTGCATCTTCTGACACCTCCTTTACTGTACCGATCCCCCAAAACAAACCTTTCTAAACTCTTCCCTCTGACTCTTCCCCTCCAAAAACACTTTTTACTCATCCAAAAGCCTCCTCCTCCTACTGCTATGACCTAAAAAAAGAAATCCTTCACTCTTCTATCCCTCCACTATCCTTTTCAATCAAAATAACAGACTAGCATGTTCACTTCTCTAATTCCATATTCCATTATACTAATTCACCACTAATCCTTTATGGGTTCCAGAGTAGCGTGCTACTCGCCAACAAAGCGTTTCAACACCTCATCAGGGTTACAAGCGCTATATAAATGCAAACCTTTTTTCCTTTTTTACCCCTCCCTAACCCTTCTCAATCCAAATAACTGACTAACATATCCACCACTCAAATTACTTCATATTTCACTATACTAATTTTCAACACTAATCCTTTATGGGTTCTGGAGTAGCCTGCTACTCGCCAGAAAAGCGCTTCAACACCCCATCAGGGGTAACAGGCGCTATATGAATGCAAACCTTTCTTTCCCTTCTATCCCTCCGCTATCCTTCTCACTCCAAATAACTGACTAATATCCACCACTCAAATTACTTTCATATTTCACCATACTAATTCACCACTAATCCTTTATGGGTTTCCGGAGTAGCGTGCTACTCGCCAAAAAAAGCGATTCAACACCCCATCAGGGGTTAGAAGCGCTATATAAATACAAACCTTCTTTCCTCTTCTATCCTTCTGCTATCCTTCCGAATCCAAATAACTGACTAACATATCCACCACTTAAAATTTACTTGCATGTTTCACTATACTAATTCAACACTAATCCTCTGTGGGTCCCGGAGTAGCGTGCTACTCGCCGAAAAAGCGCTTTGACGCCTCGTCAGGGGTAGTAAGCGCTATCCAAATGCAATTACAATACAATATATATATATATATATATATACATATATATATATATATATATATTACCTACTGGCGGTCGCCAGTAGGTAGTTATAGTTAGGACCTAGTTTCCATACGAAAAGTGTTTTTTGATTTGCCAATATCTTTGGCGCCGTTTGACGAATCTTCGCAAAATTTTCAAAACTAATGGTTCACTCAGGTCAGCTCCTGTCCTGTAAGTTTGGGGGCGATTCGTCAAGCAGGGGCCGAGAAAAAAGGGGATCCCAAAACGCGTTTTCTCCATGTTAATTTCCATAGGAATTTTGAAACAGGCTACAGCTCGAACTGCTGAACGGAATTACACCAAATTTGGCAAAAAGGTAGGTCTTGGTCCAGAAAGCGTGCTTTTTTTAAATGGTGTAAATCCGTTCAGTAGTTCCAGAGAAATTCAAAAAATAAAAATGTATATACCTGAGCACCGAGGAGGATTCGCGACTCCTCCCGAGCACGAGCTGACTTCTAATTGGCTGCCAACACTCCAAACCAGGAAGTGTTGGCAGGCATCTTGTGACTCGGTAACCGAGTCACAAGAAAACAGTGGAATAAAGGTTGAAAAACAAGAAAAGGGGCAGGGTAGAAACACCCTGACCCCCTAGGCCTGCTCAGGGGTTCCCACAAGGACCCCCAGGGCCAAAGAGAGCATTATTATTATTTTTTTTAAATCGACCGAGTTCGCGCTGGGTGCGCGAATCTGGGCAAGACATTTTTTTTTAAAACGAAGCGTTTTGTTGTACTTAAGCCCCCGGGGACCGCCACCTCCCTGGGGCTCTGATTTTTTAAACAAAATGTGTGGGGGGGGCTCGAGCCTCCCCACCCGCCCCGGGAACCACCACCTCCCCGTGGCATACACTCATTTGTATGCGGGGGTCCGTTGCAGACCCCAGGGCCCCGGGGACCACCACCTCCCCGGGGCTTTGAAATGATGGGAGGGGGGCCGCGCAGCCCCCCTCCTGGAGCCCTCCTTGGCCCTGGGGACCGCCACCCCCCAGGGCCGGCTCCTGCAATGTCCTGGGATGCCCACCCCCGGGACATTGCTGTTTGCTATGGCACCCGCCCTGTCGTAGCAAACTCTGCTTTGCTTCGTTGAAGCAGGAGCAGGAAACCTGCTCTCACTTCAACGAAGCAAAGCAGGATTGCTTTTGGGCAAGGGGAGCTGCATGTTAGCAGCTCCCCTTGTCCAAAAGCAATGCCGGCTCCCGCAGGAGGCGGGGAGCTGGCTGGGACCGTGGGGGCATTGGGGCTCCCCCCACGGTCCCCAACATGAGGCCAGGCCCCGGGGGATGGGGTCCCTGGGGCCAATAGTGGCCCAGGGGAGGGGGGTCACGCGGCCCCCCTCCCAGGAAATTATTTTTTTTATTTTTAAAAAAACATAGGAAGACCGGTCCTGAGGGATGGGTCCCCGGGGCCATAATTGGCCTTAGGAGGGGGGCAACACGGCCCCCCTCCTGAAAAAACAAATGCAGGCTGGCCAGGCCCCGGGGGATGGGGTTCCAGGCACCATAATTGGCCTTAGGAGGGGGGCCACGTGGCCCCTTCCTGAAAAAGAAATCCAGGCTGGCCTGGTCCCGGGGGATGGGGTCCCCGGGCCACTATTGGCCTGAGCAGGGGGGCCACGTGGTCCCCCTTCTTATTTTTTTTTTTTATTTTTTTTTTATCGTGGCAGGCCTCGGGAGATGGGGTCCCCGGCGCGAATACCAAATAATAGAAGTGGATCGTTTTTTTTCCTTTCAAGTTTGGAGTCACGACTCCAGCGCGGCTCTCAGCACGGCCCCCCGTGTAACATTGCGTTGCATTCGCGAATTCACCTTAAATAAATAATTAAGTAGTATATAATTTGGAAGGTAGTGTTGTATTTGTGAAGTTGTTTTAAAGAGGTAGTGTGATTGAAGTTAATGACAAGATTACAATTGATAGAGTTGTTAAAAATATATAAAATTAAAAAGATTTGCGATGGATTCACGCACCTGGCGCGACCCCCGGAACTATGTATGTGACGTTGCGCGGGGCCGAGAACCGCGCACCCATCACTTACGAAACGCGCATCGCACACGACTTAACCAATATGGCGGCAAAAATCTTGGATTCGCGCACCCGAGACAGGTACACGATCGGTACGCGAATCCACGTTAAGAAAAAAATGTATATTTATATTTTAGAAAAGAGAATGCATTATATTATTTTTATAACTATAAAAAAACTTTAAAAAAATATTTTTAGAACATTATGCTTAGAAATTAGCATTTAAAAAACCTTTGAAATTCACTGAAAAAACCATAGGTTTCAGGGACGTTATAGTTAGAAATTAGCATTTAAAAAACCTTAGAAATTCACTGAAAACAACCATATGTTTCAGGGACGTTGTAGTTAGAAATAGCATTTAAAAAACCTTAGAAATTCACTGAAAAAACCACAGGTTTGAGGGTCGTTATAGTTAGAAATTATCATTTAAAAAACCTTAGAAATTCACTGAAAAAACCACAGGTTTCAGGGACGTTATAGTTAGTTGGACATTTCACTCGTGCAAAACCAGAGAAATTCGGCCGTTATAGTCAGTTGAGCTAACTATAACTCGTGCCCCCGCAATGCACTGCTGATGACGTCACATATTACATCATTCATGACATGGTCAGTGACATCACTGATGACATCACTGATGACATCTCAAATGACATCACTGATGACATCACTGATGACATCATCCACGTTATAATCTGATGCACCTCCTCACACCCTAATATAACCTTTGATACACCCACTCTAAAATACAGACTACCATTTTCGAAACCATATACACACCAATACAAGTTACTACATACCCACTCACTGATTCCTAGGTCTACAAACACATCCACTCATTCACCCATACAGTCACTCATACATGCAGTCACTCATCAATACAGCACTATCATATGCACTCATACACCTATACAGATACTCACACCTCCACCACTCATCCATAGAGTTACTCACACACCTAGTCAGTCATGCAAAGAATCAATCACACTCCCATTTACTCACCTATACAGTTATACACACACCACCTCACTTATTCATACAGATACTAACACATACTTACTCTCTTATACAATCACTGATACAAGCACACACTCATCCATACAGCCACTCTCACAATCACTCACTATCACATATAGTCATTTATATACTCCAACACTCACATATACTGCCTTTCACATATGGAGTTACTCACACATGTACCACTGAGACATCCATTCACTCACCAACACACTCATACACACACTCACCCACCCATACAGCCCAACACAGATGCACTCTTGAACCCATACACCCAGTGAATCACCCAGTCACACATCTATACACAGAGTCACACACCCCCCACCCACCCACACAGACACTCAGGCACCCATACAGATACTCAGACATCCAATCAATAACCCATATAGACACTCATTTTGCTACTCACCAACCCATGCAACCGCTTACACACCAACTGACAGACTGATACAGACATTTACACAGTTTAGTCACTAACCCATGCATTCAGTAAGACACGTTTAATCACTCACTTATACAGTCAGTTACGCACCTACTAAATCATCTGTTCAGACACTTATACACCCACACATTCATCAATACACCTTGGCATATATATATATAAAACATATTTAAACTTTACAGAAACACACAGTCACTGGATGATGTCATCAGTGATGTCATTTGAGATGTCATCAGTGATGTCACTGACCATGTCATGAATGATGTAATATGTGACGTCATCAGCAGTGCATTGCGGGGGCGCGAGTTATAGTTAGCTCATCTAAATATAACAGCTGAATTTCTCTGGTTTTGTATGAGTGAAATGTCCAACTAACTATAACGTCCCTGAAACCTGTGGTTTTTGCAGTATACTTCCGTGGTATGGCGAGGGGCCGTTAATATGGGACATTAAAGGAGCAACGAGGCACTTTTCTGATAATGAGGAAAGACTGCTCATACTCTCCTACTCACAAGAACACTTGTGGCGAGTGTGCCATTGCGGAGGTTGCAATTGTCATATAGACAGAAATGTGGTAATATCGTTTGGCCCCGCGGAGTCATCGTGTGGTTCTGGATATACCAGACCTGAAGGGAACTGGACATTTGTCTAGGACTTTAGAAGCAGCAGTCCTTTCTCACTTCCAACGATCCCCTCATCCAATGAGGTTAATCTTTGCATTTTAAAAGTGTCAAGTTGGCAATGTCTCCTTTGAAAAATGCGAGCTGGAAGAAGGCTAACGCCGAAACGCGTCCTCGCTAATACAATCTGCAAACTTGACCCCGTGAGTGCAATGAATCTCTTTTGGGATATGAGCGTGATATATATATACCTCTAGTAGTTTCTCCTCATTAGCATCTACAGATCTGAACAGTGGAGGAGAGCCGGAAAATCAAATAGAAGGAGAAAAGCAAAGTTTTTTAGGGGACATGCGCCTGGTTCTCCAACAAAGACAGTGGGAGCAGAACCACGGAGCGCAATATCAACAAAGAGGAAGGGGCAGAGGCCGCCCATGGCAAAGAAGAAAAAACTGCAACGAAGAGGAAAGCAGGGCAAGCAGCTCAACGGAGAAGACAGGAGCAACCACCAGGAGCATGACACAGAGGAAAGAGCGCTAATAAATGAGCTTCAGGTAGTGAACTTATCGGAACGTCAATTGTCGGAAACAGAAATCTCTCTACTTAAAAGGGGAATACATTTCTGTCCTGTTAAGAAAATGGACATTGCACAAACAAGAATAGATTTATACCTTTATGTCAGAAAGATAAAATTAACAAAATTCTTCATGGAGAATCAAAAGAAAGAACAATCAACAACAGGACATCCAGAATCAATCTTGAAAGCAAAAGATGCAACGGATTTCCTAACACTATTAAATCTAAATGCCTTAGAAGGAGAAGAAATTACTCTCCAAACAGCCTGCACACAAGTGGGAGCAGGTTTAAGTGAGAAACGTCCAAATTCAAGATTCTACCCACAACTACCACCGGGCAATAAGGTGGATTTGTTTCAAGAAGCTGTAATTCATGATCTATATAAATTAAAAAGAACTGGATATAAGGAAAATTTAACAAAAGCAGAAAGAGAAGCCTTACATAACCTGTCAATGGATAAACAGATTGTGATAAAAATCGCAGACAAAGGCGGAAATGTTGTGATTTGGGGACGAAATGCCTACATCGCAGAAGCCCATCGACAGTTAAATGACACAACATATTATGAAAGGTTACAATCAAATCCAATAATATCCATAAAAAGAGAAATAGATCAGAAATTACTAAATTGGTCAGCTCGCAAATTGATTGATGAGGAGGAGCGAAAATATTTAACGGTAGACCACCCGGTGATGGCTACTATATATTTCCTTCCGAAACTACACAAGGATTCCAAAAACCCACCTGGGCGGACGATAGTATCGGCAAATGGCTCATTATTAGAACCGATGGCAAATTACATCGACCATTTTTTAAAACCATTTGTGGAAGGTTTAAGCTCCTATATAAAAGATACAAGCCATGTTCTAAGAACAATACAAAAGAATCCTACCATTTTATTACAATGGACGTTATTTCATTGTACACTACCATTGGGAATGATCTGGGCATAAGGGCCTGCAATTACTTACTACAGGAAAGGAGTATACATCTAAAGGACCACAACATAATGCTCACAGAGATGATAGAGTTCTGCTTAACAAGGAATGTCTTTCTTTTCGGAGATGAAATATATAGACAAAATAATGGAACTGCTATGGGCTTTGCCTGCAGTCCAAGTTACGCTTGTCTAGTAATGGGATGGTGGGAGAAGGAGGTGGCATGGAGCTCTCAAAACAAAAGATATGTGAAAACAATTGTACAGTGGACACGTTTCATAGATGATCTATTAATTTTATGGAACGGAACAGAAATGGAATTCCAGGATTACTTTAAGATCTTAAATTAAAGTATCAACAGCCTGAAATTCACTTTTGAAATAAGTAAGAAAAAAGTAGTATTCCTGGATACAGAAATCTATATCAAAGACAACAAGATCCACACTACACTTCACCCAAAAAATACAGGGGCATATTAGCAAGACCGGCGATAAAATTATCGCCGTTTTAGCGGCAGGAAACTGCCGCTAAAATGGCGATAATGGGCTTGCTAATATGCGTTATAGAATTCCAATAGAAGCCCAGGTTAGATGTCCTGCACATCTAACCTGGGCTTCTATTGGAATTCTATAACGCATATTAGCAAGCCCATTATCGCCATTTTAGCGGCAGTTTCCTGCCGCTAAAACGGCGATAATTTTATCGCCGGTCTTGCTAATATGCCCCACAGTGACCAATGCCACCTTACAAGCAGATAGTTTTCATCAACCCTCTCTCATAGAAAGCATCCCATACGGGGAATTTCTCCGGATCCGTAGGATATGTAGTGAAGAAACAGAATGGTTAAAGCACAGTACTACAACAAAAGATAGATTCATAAACAGAAAGTATAATGCAGGGACTGTGAGCAACTGTTGGAAACGGGCCAGTGAAAAAACAAAAGAAGAATGTTTGACATTAAGACCAAAAAATGAGAAAACAGACCCAGCACAAATAAGATTTATTACTGATTACACACAAGAGTCAAAAGCTGTCAATTCAATATTGAAAAAGAATTGGAAAATATTAAAACTGGATGGCACAATTGGAAAACTGATGGGAAACCATCCAACTGTAACATATCGTAGAGCTAAAAATCTAAAAGATCAGTTAATACACAGCCATTTAAAGGGACAGGACCAAAATTGCTTATGGCTACAAACAAAAGGCTTCGTAAAATGCTACAGTTGTAAAGTGTGTCAGATTGCTAAACCTACAGTAGAAATCCAAATGGCAAATAAAAAAGTGTGGAAAATACGAGATCTTATTACCTGCAAAAGCAAATATGTAGTGTACATAATTGAATGTCCCTGCGAACTGAAATACATAGGGAGCACCACATGTGAGTTGAAAAAAAGAATATTGGAGCATACGCGTGCCACTACAAATAAAGACAAAAACAATGCAGTGGCCAAGCATATGGAGACAACCCACAATGGGGGTTGGAAATCTTTAAAGTTTTATGCAATTGAGACAGTCTCAGTCAATAAACGTGGAGGAAATAGGGAGAAAATCCTCAGTCAAAAGGAGTCACGCCATATTCTAAATTTTAGAACAATGACACCCTTTGGATTGAATCAATCGGAAGAATTGTACATACACCTATAAAAAACAGGAATAATGAGTTTTCAAAAATATGGGCCCCAACATGAACAATGGAGTGAATAATGAAAAGAATAAAAAAGAACTTAAAAACAATGAAAGGAACTGAGTTTGAACTTACAAAGCTTGGGGGACATTTTGAGATGCTAATCCAGTGATAAATTTATTGAGAGAAAATATGTATCAATTGGAATATATTTTTGTGAAATGTACAATAGAATCCAGTTCGCATTTTGTAATTGCCAAAATGTAAGAAACTACATTTCCCAAAATTCAGTGGGTTTTTGATTAGAGAAGCAGGAAGTGATGTAATAGCCTTTTTCAAAGTTTAAAAGCAATGGAATTAATGCAGAATGTAAGCCGTGATCAAGGCACAGGAAGTGCCGAAACGCGTAGGATTTGTTTGTCTTGAAATGCCGGAAATTTGAACAACTATGAAAATAAGAAAATAAAAAATCGTAAAAGTACGCCTTTGGTGAGTGCGGCCCGTTTTTCTGGTGTTACCGGATTTGTGGCAAAGTAGAAGCAGCTTGGTCCCGCCGCTGGGGAACGCACCGCAAATTGAGCGCCAAAACTGCAGGGAAAATGGACTAAGGTGGCAACATATATATATATATATATATATATATATATATATATATATATATATATATATATATTTTACCTACTGGTGCTCACCAGTAGTTATAGCTGGGACCATGCTTCCGAACTGCTTTTTGACTTGCCTATACCTTTGGTACCATTTGAAGAATCTTCCTAAAACATTTTTTTTTAAAGTTCCCTGATAATTCTAGATGTGCATGGAAAAGGTTGGGGTGATCTGTCAAGTGGGGGCTGAGAAAAAAGGGGTGGGGTAAAAAAAGTGCATTCTCATGTTAATTTTCATTGGGTCTTTAGACACACCTGCCGCCCAAACCGCTGGATGGAATTACACCAGATTTGGCAGAAAGGTAGATTTCGTTCCGGAGATCATGCATTTTGTTATTGGTTGTTGGTTAGTTCAGTAGTTTTGAAGATATTAAAGGAAAACCAAATGTTTATATCTGGGTGGAGCCTAAGCACAGATCTCATTGTGGGATCTGTTTGGCTGCCAACACTTCAACCAAGAAGCGTAGCCAGCCATCTTGGGACCAATTTACATGATAGCACCCCATTGAAATGCATTGTAGTGTATGGCAGGTTTTGAGGGTCACAAAAAGAAGAATGTTTAAAGGGCGATAGCAGATTTTAGTTATAATGTAAATCATTTGTTTAGGAATTGTGGTGTGTTCTAAGGTGATTTAACCCTCTGACAAAGCCTTCTGCTGGGATTTTATGAATCATATTTGGGAGAAAACTGTTTTCTCATGATTTTTCTATAGAGGTTATGGGGAAGGTGCTCCAGAAGCTAAAGCCACACTATCTTTGTCAGCCATATGAAAATCAAGTCTGACATTCTCAGTAAATCATGTATTTCCAACAGGAGCAGTTGACACCCCTTGTGTTCTACTGCAGCCTCCCAGAGTGTTCTAAAGAACAACGAGAGCGCCAACAGTGTTACTTATGACAAAACTATGGCACACCTGAAGCCATGTTGATTGAATAAAACTGGTTAAACTTAAAACATTTAATTTAAGAAAGGAACAAAATGAGGGGGTTCAGTTTGTCATAGACATTATGGTTAGTGCTGCAGAAAAAAAATTAGGACACATTTTAGGTGAGTTCTCAAATATCTTCCTCTTCTAGTTCATTAAAACATTCTGACATGCAGACTGAAAAATGCACCTTTAACACCAGCAGCAGACTGCCAGTTACCTCCCTAGTGATCAGCAGCTTTACTACAGTGTTCTAATAGGCAACTAGAGTGCTAACATTCTGAATTTATGTCAAAAGTGTGGCACATCTGAACGCCATCTTGATGGAATCAAAGTAGAAAACTGAAAGCATTTTTTACTGAGGATACTGCAGTAAATGAGGAAATTGGGGAGCTTCATAGCAAATAAGTTTCCCAAGATGGCCATCGGAGAAAAAAGAGCCCAAATATAGCCCAAATATCACCCAAAGGTAGCCCACTTATTGCCCATTGACAGACGTGTGCAAAAGATTTAATTGTTTTGTTTTTTTGCAGTTTTATATAACTCAAACTTGACCCAAAGATATTGGTGCACTTTACATGAGTATCAGTTACATTACAAAAGAACACATTCATTTTGGTTTTAGGCATGGGAAATCGAGTGATTTGCCTAGAATCACAGGATGTCGAGCTAACGCCGAAACTCGAACCTGGGTCCTCAGTTGGAAAGTCTTCAGCTCTGGCCGTAACGCCACATCCTCTACCTTAATTGTAACATATAATCAAGTGATTATTGAATAAAAAAGCAGAAAGATAGCAAATTATTTAAAAGTGCTTTGTCGCTATGTGAGAACTCAGAAAATATGTCTTCATTTTAGTTGTTTAGAGCACTAACCATAATTTCTTTGGGAATAAGACCCTCTCATGGAGGAGGGTGCAGAGGCAACAAGTTGACCACGCTGGGCAGGCGGGAGGGGCAGTGGCAGCACCACAGACCATGGAGGGCAGGGGAAGGAGGTTAGGGGCAACAAACCAACCATGCAGTAAAGACAAGAGAGGATGTCACAATATAAAATACCATTGAAGGCAGAAGGAAGAGGCAGTGGCAGTACAACCATGCATGCCAACAGACCCTTTTCAGGCAGGATACTCCTAATGTTTTTAAGCCCAAAAGAGCTTTATTGTATCCGTCTCCTGTCTAAAATCTCTGCTTTTGCAATGTAAGTCAATGGGAAAAATCAATTGCCCATATTATTTTTCCATAATCTCCCTCCAAGAGAGGATGTTGCAATATAAAATCCCATTGAGGGCAGAAGGAAGAGGCAGTGGCAGTACAACCATACATGCCAACAGACCCATTTCAGGCAAGATACTCCCAATGTTTTTAAGCCCAAAAGAGCTTTATTGTATCTGTCTCCTGTCTAAAATCTCCGCTTTTTCAATGTAAGTCAATGGGGAAAATCAATTGCCCATGTTTTTTTATTAAAAAAAATCTCCAAGTTCAAAATGTTGGCAGGTAAGGTACATTGGATCACGGAGGGCAGGAGGATTGGGGTAGGGGCATGGACTCGGATAAAAGAGGGCAAGAAGGAGATGGGCAGGGGTACAAAAATGACCTTACAGTACAGTCATCAGGGGTTGCAGCAGCACAATACACCAAACAGAACAAGCAGGACAGCAGTCCCGCACAATGGACCATGGAAAGCAATAGGGAGGGGACAGGGCCATGCACATGGACAACAAAGAGCAGAGGGGAAGAGGCAAGGGCAGTAATCTGACCATACTGGACAGACAGGAGAGACAGTTGCAGCATAACGGACCATGAAGGGAAAGAGGGAGCAGGCAGAGGCATGACAATGGACCAGAAAAGGCAGGAGGGAGGGGATGGCTCTGCACATGGAAATCGGAGGGCAGTGGGAAAGGGGGCAGGGCAGGAGCAGCAAGCTGGCAATGGAGGGCAACCGGGATGGGCACTGGAATCAAAACACACCAAGGAGGGCAACAGTGAGACTATAATGACATACACACAGATAACGGAGGGAAGGTGGGAATAGGTCAGGGGCAGCAAGATGGCCACACAGGGCGAGTGGGAGGGGCTGTGGCAGCACAGAAGACCATGCATGGCAAGCGGGAGGGTTAGTGGCAGCACAATGGCAGTGATGGGCAAGAGGGAGGGGGCAAAGGCATGCACAAAGGACCATGGAGGTCAGAAGGGATGGGTAGAGGCTGGACACAAACAAAAGAGGACAGGGGAAGGGGTTTCACAACAGACCACGCAAGGCAGGCAGGAGGAGCAGTTGCCGCATAAGAGCATGAAGGGCAGAAGGGAGTGGCAGCAAAATGGACCATGGAGGACAGGAGGAAAGGAATAGGGGCATTGAACTTGAACAGGTAGGGTGGAGGTGACAGGAAGAGGTCCATGAAATATGGTGGGCAGAAAGGGGGAAGCAGGGGCATGCACAGAGACATCAGTGGCCGGGGGAAAGAGAGTAGGGGCAGCAAACTAAGCAAAGAGGCTAAGCAGGAGGGCAATGATGGGGCATGGAATTGTTACAAATAAAGGGTATAACCCAAATAGGCCGCTGGGAGCTGGTTAATAGACAGTACAGTAAGGAGTGGTCCCAGTGGGATAACGTTAGCGAAAGCAAACAGTTAAGCAACAAATACTAAATCCCATAAACTTCAAAATTATGTTCAGTATTATTTAATCATATTGAACACTCTGGGATGTTCACAAACCAGCATAACGTCTGGAAATCATGTACAACAGAAGTGCCCCACGTGGAAGGAAAAGGGGGGAAAAGTGTATCAGGTGAAGGTTGGAGGTGGAAGGAAGGTAGTGACAATATATACATCACATCGCTATTTACAATAAAACAAGGGCTTATCAAGCCAGACAATTACATATCAACAAATCAATAGCCATTGTTTGTGTTATATAGGCCCAGTGAAAAAAGCACTGTTGGCCGCACTGGCATCAACATGTAGTAAAGTCGATGTTTCGACCCCAAACAGAACGTAGGTCACTTGGGTCCTTACACAGGGGTCTTCCTCAGGACTGGGTATGGGGCACTGTGAGCTGCCCTTTACTGGGCAGTCCAAAATGGTATGGGTGGGCCCGTAGGCTCCTACTTCAGAAAGCGAGTGGATGGCACTAGATTAATGGTAAATTTTCTCCATAGGTAGGTAAATTGTTTATGTAGAGAGGGCCAAGTTTCTTTACAGGTTCCAGGATACTTATCCGCAGTTCACTCAGAATTTAAAGTTAGCCCCAAGGGTGCTGATATTCTTGGCGTCGATGTGCATCGGATACTTATGCCCCCGCAAATCACTGCTTATCACCTCAAATCACTCATGACATGGTCAGTGCCATCACTCATGATATCACTGATGACATCAATGATGACATCACTTATGACATCATCCAGTGATTGTGAGTGTTTTCTAAAAGTTTGAGTGTTAAACATATATACTAAGGTACTATATAAGTACAACATACACCCAGATATAAAAATGTGGGCGTAGTTCGCGAAGTAGCGCTACGCGAAGCTACGCAAAGTGCAGTTCGCACTACGCGAGCTACGCGTAGCACCACGCGAACTGCGTAGTGCGCTGTTCGCGATGATTGCACAGTGCCGGATGCTTGTCCGCACTGTGCAATCATTGAAAACGGCATCTTGCACAGTGCGAGCTGTCTTTTACTGCCGCTCGAGTAGATTTTTACTCGAGCGGCAGCTTTCTCAACGCGGACTGGTAGTTTCTCATCGCGAGCGGTCGCGAGCATACGCGAACACTCGCAATGAGAAACCTGACCTCCCCGCGTTGAGAATCTCGCCGGGAGGTTTATTTTCCACGCTCGCGATCGGCAACTTGATGTTGCTGATCGCGAACGAGGAAAAAGTCTCGCCGGGATGTCATTTTGCTTGCTCGCGGTCACCAACTTGACGTTGAGGACCGCGAGCAAGCAAAAATGACCGCTGCACTACGCTACGCGTGTTTGCACTGTGCTACGTGCAATTCGCGTTGTGCGAAGTAGCGCAAACTTCGCAAACTACGCGAGCGTAGCGTAGTGCTTTGCCCAGGGTTAGTTTTTACTATAATATCTCCAAAACTACTAAACAAATTTACACCAAATAACACAAAGCATGATCTCTGGAACACAATCTACCTTTCTGCCAAATTTGGTTCAATTCCGTCCAGCGGTTTGGGCTGCTACTGTGTCTAAACTCTACAGGAATTAACATGGGAAACACACTATTTTCGAATCACCTTTTTCTCAGCCACTGTTTGACAGTTCACCCTGAAACTGTCCATACACTGGTCAGAATCACAGGCACACTTTTTTTGGAAAACTTCGTGAAGATTCATCAACTGGCGCAAAAGATATAGGCAAGTTAAAAGAAAACATTAAAAATTCACTTGCCACCCAAAAACTCATACCCATCCTAAACCCTACAAATTCCTTTGCCACACTAAACCCCAACAAGTCACTTGCCACACAAAAACCCATACCCACCCTAAACCCTAAAAATTCTCTTAGACAAAAACAGTACACATACCCACCCTAAACCCTAAAAATTCCCTTGCCAGCCAAAACCCATACCCACCCTAAACCCTAAAAATTCACTTCCCACCTAAAAACCGATACCCACCCTAAACTCTAAAAAATGCGGTTACCACCCAGAAGCCAATACCTACCCTAAACCGTAAAATTCCCTTGGCAACCAAAAAGCCATACCCACCCTAAACCCTAAAAATTCCCTTGTCACTCTAAGCCCTAACAAATCCCTTGCCACACATAAACCCATACCAACCGGAAACCCTAAAAACTCCCTTGCCAGCCAAAAACCCATACCCAACCTAAACCCTAAAAAATCCCTTGCCAGAAATGACCCATACCCACACTAAACCCTAAATGCCCCTTGCCACCCATAAACCCATACCCACCATAAACTTTACAGAATACCTTACTACCCAAAACCCCATACCAATCCTAAACTCAAAAAATCCCTTGCTACCCAAAAACCAATAACCACCCTAAACGCTGAAAAATCCCTTACCACCCAAAGACCAATACCCCCCTAAACCCTAAAAATTCCCTTGCCACCCAAAAACACATACCCATCTTAAACCCTAAAAAATCTCTTACCACCCAAAACCCATGCCCATCCTAAATCCTAAAAATTCCCTTGCCACTCAAAACCCATACCATCCCTAAATGCTAAGAAATACCTTACCACTTAAGAACCAACACCCACCCTAAACCCTAACAAATCCCTTGCCATCCAAAAACCCAAACCCACCCTAAACCCTAAAAAATCCCTTACCACTCAAAAACCCATTCCTATCCCTGAATCCTAAAAATTGCCTTGCCATCCAAAAACCCATATCCACCCTAATCCCTAAAAAGTTCCTTGCCACCCAAAAACCCATACCCACCCTGAACCCTAAAAATTCCCTTACCACTCAAAAACCCATACCCACCCTAAATCCTAAAAAATACTTTACCACCCAAAAACATATACACACCCTAAACCCTAAAACTTCCCTTGCCACCTGAAAACACATACCATCCTAAACCCTAAAAAATCCCTTGCCATTGAAAAACCCTTAACCACCCTAAACCCTACAAAATCCCTTACCATCCAAAAACCCATACACAACCTAAACCCTAAAAAATCCCTTAACACTCAAAAACCCACACCCAGCCTATACCCTAACAACTCCCTTGCCACCAAGAAACCCATGTCCACCAACAACCCTAAAACGTCCCATGCCATCAAAAACCCATACCTACCCTAAACCCTACAAATTCCATTGCCACCCAAAAACACATACACACTCAAACTCTAAACAAAATCCTTTACCAACAAAAACCCATACCCACCCTAAACCCTAAAAATTACTGTGCCACCCAAAAACCCATACCCACCCTAAACGCTAACAAATCCTTTGCCATCCAAAAACCCATTCCCAATCTAAACCCTAAAAATGTCCTTGCCACCCATAAACCCATACACAACCTAAACCATAAAAATGTCCTTGCCACCCAAAAACTCATGCCCACCCTAGATGCTAAAGAATCCCTTACCACCCAAAAACCCATAACCACCTTTAATCCTAAACATTCTTTTGCCACCCAAAAGCACACACCCACCCCAAACCATAAAAATTCCCTTGATAGCCAAAAACCCACACTCACCCTAAACCTTTAAAAATCCCTTACCACCCATAACCATCCAAAACCCCAAAAATTCCCTGGCCACCCAAAACTCACAACCACCGTAAACCCTAAAAAATAGCTTACCACCCAAAACCCCATACCCAGCATAAACCCTAAAAATTCCCTCGCCACCCAAAAATCCATACCCACCACTAAACCCTATAAAATCTCTTACCACTCAAAAATCCACACCCACCCTAAATTCTAACAAATCCCTTGCCACCCAAAACCCCATACCCAATCTAAACCCTAAGAATTCCCTTATGGCCCAAATACCCATACCCACCCTAAACCCTAAAAACTCCCTTGACACCCAAAAACCGATACCCACGCTAAACCCTAAAAGCTCCCTTGCCACCTAAAAACCCATACCCACCCTAAACTCTAAAAGTTCCCTTGCCACCTAAAAACCCATACCTAACCTAAACTCTAAAATATCCCTTACCACCCAAAAACCCATACCCACCCTACAACCTAAGAAATCCCTTCCCACCCAAAAACCAATACCCACCCTAAACCCCAAAAATTCCCTTGCAACCCAGAAACCCACACCCACACTAAACCCTACACTGAACCCTAAAAAATACCTTACCACCCAGAAACCCATACCCACCTTAAAAAATCACTTATCACTCAAAAACCCATACTCACGCTAAACCCTAAAGAAATACCTTGCTACCCAAAAATCTATACCAACCCTAAACCCTGAAAAATCCCTTCTCAACAAAAAATCCAACACCCACCGTAAATCCTAAAACACCCTTACCTTAACATATATAGATTACCTACTGGCAGTTGCCAGTAGGTAGTTTTAGTTAGGACTTAGGGGCCAACTATGATGACGGTGGGACCTCCAGTGACAGCTCGTCAGTTGCGGTCCCACCGCCAACAGAACTATCTTATCCGCCCGCCATATTTCAATGGCGGGCGGGTGGATGGTTGGCAAGACCGACTGCCACGCATCCAACGGGCTCCTTGAGCCCACCGGTGCCGTAGGGATTACAATGTCCCTTTCTGCCAGCTTTTTCATGGCAGTTAACCCACCATGAAAAGGCTGGCTGGAAAGGGGCTTTGGGGGCCTGTAGCGGGCCCCTCTTCCCCCCTGGCCCTCCGATATGGGCACTGAACTACATAACCCTGCACCATGTGGCAGGCACTGCATGGTGCATGCGACATAGTGCAGGGATATGTCAGGTGTCCCTATTTTGCATTGCGTATGCAAAGTATAGGCATTGCGACTGCAGTGGTGGCGGTCGCATCATAATGCCTATGTTGGGACCGCCGACAGCCTGTCGGGTGGTCCCAATTTCCGATAGGGTAGCGGGCGGAAGTAAGTCCGCCCGCCATTCTAATCAGCCCCTTAGTTTCCATAGGAAAAGCATTTTTTGACTTGACTATAACTTTGGCGTCGTTTGGCCAATCTGCATGAAATGTTCCCCAAAAAGGTTCACGGTGGGTACAATTGTTATGGAAAGTTTGGGGGTGATCCGTACAGTGGGGACTGGTAATTTAGGGTGCGAAATAAGGTTGTGTTTGTAATGTTAATTCCCCAAGGAACCTTTACCACACCTACAGCCCGAGCCGCTGAACGGACTTACACCAAATTTGGCAGGGAGGTAGATGTCGGTTCAAGGAAGTGTCTTTTGCTTATTTGGTGTACATCTGTACAGTAGTTGTTGAGAAATGTAAGTGTAAAATTATAGTGATATCTCTGGCTGCGGATACTTCGCGAAGGTTTTGCGATGAATTGCGAATGCACGCGCCAACAGGAATGCTCTGATTCGCTGGATGCAATCTGAACAGAAAGTTGCGGCCGCCATTTCATCTATCAGGAACGGTTCTCAGGGTGAAAATGTATGTGAAAGCCCACATAAGGGGTCAGGGTGGAGATACTCTGACCCCATGGTTAAGAAAAGGGGGTGTTAGTGACACAGATGTACCACTGCGAGGACATCGCGAATATCAATGTCGTCGCCAATATTGGTGAAAATATAAAAAATATATCAATGATGCATTGTTATAGAGATATTGAGATATTCATAAATGTTTTTAGAGAGTTATTTATAAAGTGTGTTATCTTCTGTGGTTAGAATTAATTATATAGTATACTTTTTTAATGTGGTGGTGGATATTGAATTACTGCTTTTGCTTTCTGCTTTCGCGACGTAACCATGGGGATCATGATTACCGACGTCTTGCCGATCTCCAGCCTCACCGCGAAAACGGAAAATAGATTTTAGAGACGGTTGTTCTAGAAATACACCAGAAAAACATGAGTTTGAATTGTACAGTAATAAACCCCAAGTGTGTTAAATACTGTAATATATGTGCATATATGTGTTTTCACTTTATGGAAAAGGCGCGATCATCGTGGTTAACGACGTCATTGCAACGTCCCGAATAACCGCGAAAATGGAAAATAGGTCTGAAAGATGGCTTATAAAGAAACCTAGTACAAAAATATGAGTTTAAATATGCTTTGAAAGAAGTAGGTATACAGTAATATGTGTAGGGCAATGTTCAGAATGGATTTTTTTACATATTATTTTTGGATGCTTTTGTTTTCTGGTTTTGCGACGTGTCCACGGGGATCACGATTACCGACGTCATCGTGACTTCAACTGTCTTCGAAGAAATGGAAAATAGTGTTTGAAGGCGATTATTCTGTAAACTCACAACAAAAATATGAGTTTGAAAAGTACACTAACAAAGCTCTACTGTTAAATATACTGTAGAATATGTCTATATATATATGTCTTACACTTTGTATAAACCACACGCTATTCGCGAGTACCGATGTCATCGCAGTGACGATGGTAGTCGCGAATACAATATGTTTTTGTAAAGGTGGATTTCTTCTAAATTGATCACAGAAAGAAAAGTTAAAACAATATTTTACTAAATATTTAGAGTTGAACTTTATTTAAAAAATGTCTTTAAGTGTTTTTTTCGGATTGTGAAATACATTTACTGGTGACAGAATCTCCACAGTAAATGCAACAATGTTGTGCCAACTTACAAAAATTTTTAAGAATGAAACCAGTTATTAATGTATTTTCTGATAATCACATATGAAATAAAAAATTAGTGGTGTATTATGTAAATATAATACACAATATCCAAATATAGAAAAAAAGTATGAAAATCTTAGAGGTCCACCTACAAAAAATGGACGTTACAATTAAGAAATAGAATTTTAAAAAACCTTAGAAACTGAAAAAAACAAAGGTTAAAGGGATGTTACATTTAACAATTAGCATTTAAAAACCCTTAGAAATTCACTGAAAAAAATCAAAGGTTACAGGGACGTTATAGTTAGGAAATAGAACTAAAAAAATCCTTTGAAATTCACTGAAAAAACCAAAGGTTACAGGGACGTTATAGTTTGGCTGATATTTCACTTGTACAAAACTAGAGAAATACAAACTCGCGCCCCACAATGCACTGCTTATGACCTATAGATTACCTACTGGTGGTCGCCAGTAGGTAGTTATAGTTAGGACCATGTTTCCATAGGTCAAGCGTTCGTTGTCTTGTCTATATCTTTGGTGCCGTTTGATGAATGTTCACAAAATTTCCCCAAAAAGTGCTCTGGTGATCCTAGTTGTGCAAGGAAAGTTTCGGAGTGATTCGTCAAGCAGGGGCTGAGAACAAGGGGGGTAAAAAAATATGCATTTCCCATGTTAATTCCCAATGAATCTTTAGACGCGCCTGCAGCCCGATCCACTGGATGGATTTACACCGAATTTGGCAGAATGGTAACTTTTGGTATGCAGATTACGCTTTTTCCTATGTGGTGTAAATCCATTCAGTAGTTTGTGAGAAATTAAAGTAAATCCAAATTTGTATACCTAGGGTTGTGAAGCCTTTGCGAATAATAACGAGCCACTGCAGGGATCTGCAGAGCTCTGATAGGCTGCCAACATTTTAACCTAGAAGTGTTGGCAGCCATCTTAGGACTCAGGCTGAGTCTCCCCCTCAAAAAAACCCACAAAAAAATAGGGCTGGGTACGAATACCCTTACCCCCTAGCCTTGGTCCTGGGGTCCCAGAGGGACCCCGCAGGGTAGAAAAGCTTTTTATTATTAATTCACTACGAAATTCGTAAATATCTCAGTGAATTAAAAAATAAAGCTCTGTCTGCAACACTTGCTTTTAATATTACCCCTGGGTGGGCAAGGGTCACAGCATATGTAGTTTAATTATTAAGGAGGGGGCGCACAGGGCACCCCTACTACAGCTTATTTATTACCCTGGGACCACCATCTCCCGGGGCTTATGTTTCTATTATTGTGGGGGTCATGGAACCCCCATGCCCTGGGAACCACCACTTTCCCAGGGCTTTAAATTTAAAAATATATAGGAGGGCCGTGCAGAGCCCCCAGGGCTTTAAACTAAGGGTAGATAGGAGGGCCGCGCAGTCCCCCCCTGGGCCTGAGGACCACCACCTCCCTAAGGCCTAATACTTTTTGAAAATAAAGGCGGTGGCACCCGTCACAGGCCAAATACGGCCCAAAGACCACCACCTCCACTGGGACCAGCCTGTGCACAAGAAAGGAGAGGGGCCCTCCTGGAGACATTTATGGCCCTTGGGACCGCCACCCCCCCCAGGGCTGACTCTTGCTATGTCCGAGGTATCCACCACAGGGACATAGCTATATGTTTTCGCTTGGCAGGAGCTGTTACAGCGCGCACCAAGCAAACACTCCGCTTCCAGCAAGCGGGAGCTGTCAAACTGCTCCTGCTTGTTGGAAGCGGAGTGTGAGCTGTCAAACCACTCCTGCTTGCTGGAAGCAGAGTTTTCATCTCTTTCCCTGCCCACAGACTTGTGGGCAGGGAAGGAGATAAAACTATTGCTCTCACTTGCAAAGAGCTCCATTTCCAGCAGCTCCCTTTGTCCGACATCAGTGCTGGCTCCCGCAGCAGGTGGGGAGCCAGCTGGGACTGTGGGGGTCTTGAAGCTCTCCCCGCAGTCCCCAACATGCTGACTGGGTGCCCTGGGTGGGAACAGGGCACCCAGTGAGACGTGACCAGGCCTCAGGGGATGGGGTCCCAAGGGCCGAAATCGGTCTGGGGAGGGGCAAACTGTGGCCCCATTGATTTGTGGTCCGGCCCTGGGTGATGGGATCCCTGTGGCTGAAATCAGCCAGAGAGGGGGCCCATTCAAATGTGGTAGGGCCCTCAGGGAGGGGGTCCCCAGGGCCACAATTGGCCCAAGGAGGGGGGCCACGCAACACCCCTCTCCCATTACATTTTGGCCAAGGGATGGGGTCCTCAGGGCCGAAATCGGCCTGTGGAGGGGGGCAGTGCAACCCCCATTAAGTTGTGGCTGGCCCTGGGGGATGTGGTTCTAGGGGTCGTTCTGGCCCTGATGCTCATTTCACAGAAATTAAACCTCAACAGGAAGCTCTTACAAATATAAACATAGCAGGTGCCCCAGCTAAAACGCCACTTCTGTAAAGGACAAATGATTCTAACTCATATAATTAAGAAGAAAGACCCTTGTTTATGGGAGGTTTGTCTCTTTGTAGTCTCGCTGTCTTCTCTATAGGAGGATTTATGTTATGACATATTTCTGGATAAAGATGCACCAGGAACAATCACATTGCCAAAACACACACAAGGTCACTGGTGACATTTCCTCGTGCTCCATTATGCAGCTGTAGTTTAGAATACATACTGGACATTTACCGAAGGAGGTAGATCTTAATAATAAACAAGTCGAAAATATGCAAAACTGTGGAGTCTTGTTGGATTAAGTTGCAGGTGTGGTTCCTTCGTGGCCAAGTTACTCACACAGAAACTGACACACCCACACAGACACTTAGACACCTACTCACACACTCAAGTACTCACACAATCAGTGACAAACTCACTCAGACCCACTCACACACCCACTCACAGACCTACTCAAACACTGTCCCACGCACTCATAAATCCAGTCAGACACTCATGCACCCACACACAGATGCACTCAAACACTCTCACAGCCACCCACAAACCCACTCAGGCACTTATGCACCCACTCACAGAACCACTCAGACACTCTCACAGCCACTCCCAGACTCATTCAGACACTCAAGCACCCATTCACAGACCGACTGAGAGACTCACGCACCAACTCACAGACCCACTCAGACACTCATGCACTCACTCACAGACTTACATACACATGGAGGCACTCACAAACCCACTCAGACACTCTGACACCAACTCACAGACCCACTTAAACACTCACGCACCCACTCATACACTCACGCACTCACTGTTAGTCCCACTGAGATACTCACGTACCCACTCAGACACCTAGTTATGTGAGTTGGTGTGTGAGTGCCACTATGGAGGAGTGAGTGATTGTGTGAGCACTTGTATGGGTCTGTGAATAGGTATGTGAGTGGTTGTGTGGGTGTGCGAGTGGGTGTATGAGAGGTTGTATAGGGGTGTGAGTAGGTGTGTGATTGATTCTGTGGATGATGTCATCAGTGATGTCATTTGAGATGTCATCAGTGATGTCACTGACCATGTCATGAGTGATGTAATATGTGAGATTATAAGCAGTGCATTGCAGGGATGTAAGTTATAATTAGCTCAGGTTACTATAACTGCTGTATTTCTATGGTTTTGTTAAAGTGAAATCTGAGCCTATAACGTCCCTGGAACCTTTGTTTTTTTTAGTGAATATATATATATATATATATATATATATATATATATATATATATATAATTGAACAAAGCTTCCTCAGTTTGAAGACGCACTCGAAGAGCAGATGAATTTAAAGGAAACTGGCATTTTCATTCAGGTGCATTTATTTGCCTTACGCGTTTCAAAGCACTCAGCTTCTTGATCACAGGCATGATGATACTGCACAGAAATGGTGAAAAGGCACTCCCCTCTGCATGTCCATTTAATTAGCCCTCAGTGGGCCTCACAGGTGAAATCAACAAAGTGTTGTATGCTGGGATCAGTAGTGTACTTTCAAAATTCCTTTACCTTTAGTAGGCTTCTGTGCTGTGTCAAAGTGTTCATTTCATTAAAGAGCCCTCCAGTTGGCCTCCGAGATGAAAATGTTCAGTTTATTTTTCCTTTTTTCTGCTGTTCCACTCAGGAAGACTCGGAGTAGTTCCATGTCCTTGTGGCCCCCTCACTTTGACCTTCAGGGGTGGTGCAGTCTTCCCAGCTGGACTGCCGGCTATAAATCATCAAACAAAGCTTCCACAGTTTTTTTTAGTGAGTATATATATATATATATATATATATATATATATATATATATATATATATATATAGATATATATATATAGATATATATAACAGAGCTAGACAAATAGCGTAACTCGTAGTAAATAAAACAAGACCAAGATGACAAAAATCTAGTCCGTAGAACAAAAGTTATTGAATTTTAAAGTTATTTGTCCCGGGGCCTCTTGGAGGCTGAGGAAGGGGGACTGTGTGCCTCCTCTCCCTGAAATATATGCTCCAACTCCCCCATGGGCCCTGGCCCACCCGGGGGGGGGGGGGTAATAGCAACAAGCAAGAGCCCTTACTTTTTTTTTTTAAAAGATTCTGCGGACTCACAGCAAAATTTTTAAAAAAGGGTTTTTTGCCTCTGGTGGGGACCCCACCACCAGGTCTATGGGGGTCAGGGTATCCCTACCCTTCATCCTTATGTCATTTGTTAGCTTTTTTCTTAGGACTAAGGACTGAATTCCGAGTCCTAAGATGGCTGCCACCACTTCCTGCTTTATGTGGTGGCAGCCAATCAGATCTCAGAAGGAGATCTGTCGACTCGACGGATCATCCACATGATATAAACACATTTTTTGAGTATTAATTGCTTAACAATTACTAAGCAGATTTACACCATGCATAAACTAGTCAAAAAGTAGCACTTTTTGGAAAGTTTCGTGGAGATCCGTCAAACGACACCATGGTTATTAGCGACACAAAAAAGACTTTTCTCATGGAAACATGATCCTAACCAGTGGCGAGTGATCTATATTACCCAGTGGCGGTCGCCACTGGGTAGTTATAGTCATAGTTATGTCAGTGTTTCCATAGGAAATGCATTTTGTGTTGCTAATAACTTTGGCACCGTTTGACAAACCTCCACAAAACGTTTTTTAAAAGTGCTCTTTTGTGCCTAGTTTGTGCATGGAAAGGTTCGGGGTGATCTGTCAAGCAGGTACTGAGAATAAAGAGGGGTCCCAAAACCCAAAATCCCCATGCATTTTCCATAGACTTCTTTGAGAAGCGCTGCCACAAAACTGCTGAAAGGAATTTCATCAAATTTAGCAGGAATCTTGGTATGTAGATTGTGCTTTTTGTGATTTTTGTGTAAATCTGTTCAGTAGTTTTTCAGTAATTAAGGTTAATAAATAATTGTATATCTAGATGGTTGGGTTCGAGGGACTCCCATCAAGAGTACCTCAGACCCAATTTTTAAAAATAGACTCAATGACTTAGGGCCCGATTCACAAAAGTAATCTGAGACACAACCCTAACTTTATGACTTTCGGCATTCACAAAAGGCATTTAGGAGTAGTAAAGTTAGGATTCCTAACTTTACTACTCCTAATCTGAGACAAAATCCTAACTTTACGACTTTCGGTGTTCACAAAAAGCATTTAGGAGGGCTAAAGTTAGGATTCCAATCTCTGGATTGCTGCTCCCATCAAGAGAGTGACCATAACGTCCACACCGAACATGAGCCTGGCTTACATCAAGGTGGCCCATAACAAATTGCGGATTCAGTGGTACTCAAAGTGGCCTAATGGATCTAGCATTAAGAAGCTGTATCAAATTTCTTATTTGGCCAAAGGGGCTCCGTACCTTAAAGTAAGTTTGAAGTTTGTCGCCGTCTTGTAGGGAAGTTGCCATTCTATGGGGAACTCTATGATATTGGCTATGTTGCTCTGTCAATCCTGTAACAGAACCAATTACAGCATTCATTGGAATGGTTCAAATAATGTGCAGGCCTAAATGTACTAAAATAAAATTCCTTTTGTGAGTTTAATGGCAAGCACGTTGGATCTTGATCATGTGATTGTAGACCTGCTATGTATTTGATGCTCTCTGGGAAAAAAAGGCATAAGTAAGTGACCTGATGTGGATCGCGCTCACATCAATATCAGCTTTTAATATTAATATAGTATTATGGCCAATATCCTATACTATGATGAGCTGAATAGATGGTCATTTCCAATTAAGTAAGAGCAGAATTGTGTCTCCCATAACAAAAGTTAAAAAAAAGAAATTTTGGCCACTTGGTTATTAAAGAGTTTTCAAAATATTCCGATTGTGAGTCAAACTTTCAGTAGGATTTAAAGTGGTATACCAATGTTGGTTCATGCACCATGCTACCTTCAGAAGGTGACAAGCATGGCCTGCCCACACCAGCCTGACTACTGAACCACTTTTCCTGTGGAAGAAGCTGTCCGTTGCCAGGAGCTTCACCACAGGTAAATAGTAAAACTATGATTTCTATTGGATTAAAGGGGACATCCAGTGTGGAGGAGAAAAGGCTGTTCTCTTTACCAAGTCCCTGCCAATCATGAACAATAGGCATTCTGTAGTGTTGCGTTTTGTGAAGACGTCTGTTTGAGTTTGAGATTGTGACACCCATTACCAGAAGGGCTTTTAAATGAAACACTTGAGTTTGCATGTACTTCTACCCTTGTATGTGTCAAGATACATAAATTGTGCCACTGCAATTTGCACCGGCGATTGCATAGCCTGACAAGTGCAAAACAGACATTAGTACACATTGCCTAGTTCAAAAATGCCATTTTGCACCAGTCGGAGGTCCATGTGTAAATGCACAAAACATGAATAGTTCCACAATTAATGTAATTTGGGAAATAGTCATACAAATTTGTGATGATAACAGAAATATATGTAGAATTGCCTCAAAAGCTGAAAGTGCTAAGGACTCCTGATTTAATTCAAAGACGATCCTAAAACATTACCATTAATTTTCTCTGCAGCAAGACCTTGTGAACTGCACTGTAGACCTATGGATGGCAACTTTGCTGACAAGATGCTGGATGCAGTCATTGATGGTACCCCTTGCTTTGAAGGGACGAACAGCAGAGACATATGCATTAATGGAATGTGTAAGGTATTTGGTATGTTTCTTTCTTTAAAGCTTCTGTGTAAGCAAATTAACATTTTACTTTACAGAACTTAGTGAATCGGATATAGTTTTATATCCCATAGAGTTACAGCTATGCAACTTATTTTATGATTATTAATATTTGGTTACTGGAAAGAGGGTCACGACTTGGGACTCTATCTTGAGAACTGCTTCACAAAGTTTTATTAATTTTATATCTCAGCTGTGCGAGGAGCTGATACCCTAATAATAGGGTCCATATTTTTTCAGTGTAATCGGTTTCAAATTCATTAGCTTTTCGATGGCAAGCTTGAGTTGTATTTACTGTTAAATTATGTATTAAAATATGCCTTTAATTTATTTTCATTTCATGTTCAATCGCTACACTCGGTGCAGCAAATTTTATACTTTGCATTTGTTATATCCTAATCTTCCCACTTGGATGGTTTACTTTAGTAACATCAGTGATATGCTCATTATGTTTGGGTAGGTTTATATTTAACTATATTAACGAACAGAGCCCTTTAATAGACAGCTTATGCCTTTCTTGCAACATAGTGCGAGGATCTACTTGTACAGTGTATGCAGTGAGGGTGGCAACCCTTAGTTCTTCTTTGACTACTTTGAAATTCATGGCACATTAGCCTCTGCAATCGATTAGTAATTACTCAAATATTAAAACAGGTGTTATATATCTAGAGGTTATTCTATATGGTATATTTCAAACTGTATACACAATGTAAAACAGTAACATAGAACAAATCTGAAATATTGTTATGTGTATGAGCTATTCTGAATTTCATATTAATCCATGACAGGCCTAAAGTTCCACTCAGTTCCTAAAAAAATACAGATTCTACCCATTTATCACAGTCAATGGCTCTGTTCGGGCAGGTGGTGTTCGCCTGGTTACAATGTTCCTCACCACAGGTCTTGCTTATTGCCCTCACCCCAAAGACGGGCAATTCATTCCCTCCCTAAAAAAAGTTTAAAAAAATACTGATTGTTATGGATCATTCATAATTTGTTTAATAATCTCCCTCGCTTTTGGCCTCTATAAGAACCCGTTAGATGCACCAGGCTTCATATATGATCCTCAGGCCTCCCATCACCTGCTATTGAGATCTGTTCTTGTATTGAAAATAACCTGAGATTATTAAGTGCATCGTCAGACGTGACAAGCAAGCCCCAGCTTGCCACATGTCACCGAAAGATTGGATGTTCTATGACAAAATCTTGTGACTAACCGGACTCATAGAACTGTGCATATCTTGAATCTGGTCAACATCATGCCCATTAGACCAACCTAACTCAACCCTTGATGGAAGCAACCCCCTTCTGAAACCAAAAACATTATTAAAGTCTACAGTGTGATTAACTTTTAGTCCTTGACATGGTACTGACCTCTCTTAGACCATCAGTGGAACTTTGTTTTATGAAAGCCTATTTCAGCTCCGAAGCTCCTAAAAAGAATAAGATGAGTGATTTACTTCTTGGAGTGACAACTGAGAACATTTATAATCTCCTGTCCTGCTCCCAACAGAGGTCTGAGCTGAAGGGAAACCAAGCCCAGGCATTCTGCATGGGATATTTGTTTTAAGGAGCAAGTCATGGGGAATTTCCGGTGGATATTGGACAGTTTACCAGCCTATTTCCAGAGAAGGGGAAGGGCATTAGAAAGGTTTACCCAAGGATGGAGCAGGGCGTATGCTGACATCCTTCTTTCTATTCCACAGGGAAGTGTAGTAGGCTCTTAGAAAGAGGAGTTAAGGAAAGGGACCATTGATGTGCATTTTATTCTGACAAACATTGTTACTTGCCCACAGAGTCAATCATCACTGAAAGTTAAATCAAGGACATCCACCATATAGTAGGGACACAGGAAAACAAACAAGCACCCAGTTGGGCACAGGCATATTTCTGCAATTGTAAACATGATGTAATGCCCATGGAGCTGTGCATGTGTAGGGTATGAACCCTGCGTTACAAAGAAAACTATAACATGGTTACACTGACAGAAACTGCTTGAGGTAGAGCTTAGCGCCTTGTCAAAGGGGGACTGCGAGCAATTCCCGGCATCTTCCGCTCTTCTCCCCAGGAGGGGGGACTCCAGCAACCACAACCCTCAGCGCGCGGACACGCTGAAAAGGAGCACGCTGTCCCGCGGCGCATTGTAGAGCTTAGCGCCTTGTCAAGGGGGGACTGCAAGCAATTCCCGGCATCTTCCGCTCTTCTCCCCAGGAGGGGACTCCAGCAACCACAACCCTCAGCGCGCGGACGCGCTGAAAAGGAGCGCGCTGTACCGCAGCGCGGGGCGGGCCCGTCCACGCCCGGAGGAGCCCGGAGGAGGCTTGGCTGGGCCAACTCCCTGATATTTGTGTTCTGGGCCGGAGAGATTTAAAGGTATTGGTGCTATTCTTTATCTGTTTTAGCAAGCTCTCTTTCCGGGTATTTAGTCCTTGTCTTACATTTGATATATTGACTTGGTGTGACACTCCTGAGGTATCTGGTTAGTAGAAGCAAATCATGAGCAAAAGGAAGGGAAGTAAAGAAAAATATTTGGGTGGGCCAATTGGGACTTTGGATGCCTTTCTGACGAGGGCTGAATCGGTCCTTGTCCACGAAATCGAACTAACAGAGAGGAGGCTCTCTTTGGACTCACTCATTGCACAGAAACGTTCTTCGTTAGGAAGAACAATGATTGCTGATCCCCAAGACCTTTTGAACGCCTCAGTGACAGTGCCGGTGCAGCTTGATAGCGGGCTGGACATTCCTATACCTGTGAGTCAGCCTTCGCTAATCGATAACACACCAGGTCTCCAGACTGTGTTCCAGGGGCAGACTACATCAATACCCCCGCAGATTAGCAATTTGGTACCCTCCATCGTAAAGAAAAGCGGAGGAGGGCCACTAAAGCAACGAATTATGAAAAGGACTAGTATGGAGAAAAATGCGGGGGCTTCTTGTCTATCTCCTCCGAAAACGACACGAATCACAAGGTCTAAGGTCATGGTTAAGGCTCCTAACATGCAATTTAACCAGCAAACACCAGTGGTAAATGACTTTGTCTATGACTTCGCTTTTTTTAAATAAAATAGAATCAATGGTATCTACACTTTTAACCCCTTTAATGTGTAAATTAACCTTAATTGAGGAAAAGTTAAATTGTATGGAGGCAATGTTTTTATCGAGACAAATTCCGCTAAAGGTTAATCAGCTAAATGAGGAAGCAAGATTGTCTTCAGGTGCGGCTCCTCACGTGCTGGTGGATAATATGGGTAGTGATGCCCCTCAAATTTTGGTAGGGGCGTCTGCCCAGTTGGTGGCACCCATAGAGAGTGTCACTTTGACACATGGTGATTCCCAAGTGAATTTAAGAGATTCAAATGATCAGTTCTATTCTGTGCAAAATAGTAACGCAAATACATACCACCCCCTATCTCATCTTAGAAGTACACTTAATGTAACCCGGCCATTAGTGGATACCTTCCAGCCCGCTTCCTCGTTAAATTCAGAGATTACAGAAAAGGGAACCTTAACCACCTGTGGTGGGAGGGGGACTGCTCATTATCCACCTGAGGCTGTGAATGCTAGAGATAGGATAGATCTCCCGCCAGCAGCTTGTCGTAATGTCATAGTATTGGCTAATGTACCTGCGTTAAAAGTAAATCAATCAGAATCGACTGAGCAGCTGATCCATAAAGCCCAGTACTGGTTTGCTAATTGTACAGGTGATAACTATAACATATATAGACATGTTATTATGGCTAGGAGGGTTAATTGGATAGGTAAGGCCCCCAAAACATTTAAAGGGGATTGCATTATTATTAATTTTGACAGCCATAATGTGGTGGGACAGTTATTATCTGTGCTGCTAAGCCTTCCTTCACCTCATTCTGAAATTTGTGCACTTCCACTTGTTTTTTTTTATAAACCGTACAATTTTTCAGAGGTTTTGTCAAAAAGAGGAAATGTGAGTAACAGACCTGGGTATTTTGTTTCTAACTTATGTGCTCTTCCGACAGTTTTACCCTTCCCTCTTAGTAATCGCTTCTCCGTATTGGATGGTATGCAAGAATGTGATTGACTGGCAGGGCAGACCCTATCACATATTGAATCAGCTGACTTAGTCTTGGAAACTATATCACCTGTTGTTTCTAATTCAATTGTGGACGCCCAGACACATCCAAATACGAAGGTATCTGGTTTGACCCTGCCTCAGACTTTGCCTTACACAGATTGTTCCACGCCTTCTGTTGCATGGATGTCGTGGAACATCGCTGGGTATAATCAAAAGAAAGCGAATAATGAGTGGCTTTCCCTTATAACATCTAAGGATATAGTTTGTCTACCGGAAACTTGGGAAATCAATTCAATACATCTTAATGGGTACTGTTCATATCACACGCCAGCGAGACCTTCTGTATCAGGCCGCGCCAAGGGTGGTTTGTTAACCTTACTTTCTAATACCTTCCCATTAAAAGTAAAGCTATTTTTAAATACATCATCATTCTATCATATTATTGTTTTGGAGCAGGGTGCTGATAAATATTGGTTACTTGTGAATTTTTATAATAATAACTTTGGCAATAATCAGGTTGCGGTATTGGCACCGCTAGAAAGGGATATTGCTAATTTAGAGAAAACACTTCGTAAACCTTGTGACATAATCTGGCTTGGAGACTTCAATGCTCATCCCTGTGATAAGGCAGACACACCGGTATGCGGGCAGCTAGATGATGATGGGGATTGTGTTTTACATTTTGACCATACTGAGTATGGCTCCGGGCTAAATAGGTTACTTATCACTAGGAACCTTGGGGCATATTAGCAAGACCGGCGATAAAATTATCGCCGTTTTAGCGGCAGGAAACTGCCGCTAAAGCGGCGATAATGGGCTTGCTAATATGCGTTATAGAATTCCAATAGAAGCCCAGGTTAGATGTGCAGGACATCTAACCTGGGCTTCTATTGAATTCTATAACGCATATTATCAAGCCCATTATCGCCGTTTTAGCGGCAGTTTCCTGCCGCTAAAACGGCGATAATTTTATCGCCGATCTTGCTAATATGCCCCCTTGTGTTTTTAAATACTATTGATAGCTCAACTGGGCATTTAGACTTCACCTTTTCTAGTCGCACCTCTTCTTCTACACTCGACTATATCCTGGTTTCTAACCCAATAAGGAAATACTTTTCCCCATTACAGATTCATTTCTATGTCTTTAGTGACCACGCTGTGATCACCTTTTTCATCCCTTCCTTAAAGAAAGGGGAAGGTTGCTTAAACCTTCCTATAGTACCAGTGATTGGAAGGGAAAATTGGATCGTTTTGAAATGGGAGAAAGTTGATCCAGTGACACTTTTGGTTAAAATAGTTACGAAGTGTGCCTTAGAGATAAGGCTATGCCTAGATCCCTCAATCACTGATGGAATGATCAGTGCTTTTGAACTGATACTGAGGGAAGTCAAGTTTAACCTTATGCGCTCCATACATAATAGATCCCCTAAGAATTGTACTTGGTTTGATGAAGACTGTCGAACTTCACTGGGAAATTTACATGCGGCCCTTAAAGTAAAACCACGTAATCAACATTTGATCATATCTTTACGTCAGGTCTACAAAAAAGTTAGAAGGATAAGACAAAACGTTCTAAAAGAAGAATGGTGGGACAGCTTACAAAAAGCTGTTCTAACAAAAAGTTCACAGGCATTTTGGTCCGTAATAAACGCACCATTCTTAAAAGACGAATCGACTATGTCTTTAGATAGCCATGTTCCTGAGGAGGCTTGGGTCACACATTTTGAAGGCTTGTTTGGGATCTTGGAGGAGGTATTCAACCAGCCTCCACTTCCTAGATCTGATAACGTAGGAATAGGTGCCTGGTTTACAGTAGAAGAAACTAAACATGCTCTCAGTCAATGTAAACGTGGGAAGGCACCAGGGCCGGACGGTGTCCTGATCGACCTTTTTCTAGATAACCAAGACCTCTGGGCCCCGCTTCTAACTAATGTTTTTAACAATATTTCCCAAATTGGAGCACCCCAGTCGTGGAAAACAACTGTAATTGTCCCAATTCATAAAAAGGGAGATAGGACATTGCCAAACAATTACAGGCCGATATCTTTGATAGATTCCACAGCAAAACTAATGGGACGGCTCCTTTTAAATAGACTCGAGGTCTGGGCAATGGAGAAGAATATTATTATCCCTACCCAATATGGCTTTAGGAAAGGGAAAGGAACGGTTGACCAGTGCCTGAACTTGAACTTGATAATAGCAAAATACACGGCTGCTAAAAATGGCCACTTGTACCTTGCCTTCATGGATCTGTCCGCAGCCTTTGACTGCATGGCACAGCATAGGCTGTGGCAGATCATGGAGGCAATGGGGGTTGAAACCCAGATCATACGTATTATCCAGGATCTGTATAGCGGGGCCTCGGCCTCTGTTCGTTTTGGGAAAAATGGTGAGTGTACGAGACATTTTAAAATTGCAAGAGGTGTACGTCAGGGTTGCGTCCTTGCCCCCTTTTTATTTTCATTGTATACCAATGCTGTCGAATCTGCCCTAATTGGGACTACGCCAGATGTCCCCTACATTAAGTCTATGCAGGTACCACTACTCCTCTATGCGGATGACGCAGTGATTTTAGCTCGCACTGGTAATGCACTGCGTCGGATAGTAAGGGAGTATATTAAATTTATGAACGATTTGGATATGAGACTAATTATTCCAAGTCTTTTGTTTTAGTGGCAGGCGCTAAACAGAGGAAACAGCCTAATATTCACATTGAAGGGGGTAAGATGGAAGTGGTAGACTCTTTTAATCATTTAGGGATTATATTTGATGGCCAATGCAACTGGAAATGCATGATTGAAAATAGGTGTCTGCAGATGGAGAAGACTATTGGGGCCCTTACTAAATTTGTAAAAAATATTGGATCGAAACCGATTGAAACTATAAAGAAAATCTACCAGGCTAAAAGCGTATCTGCTGCAACGTATGGAGCAGCAGTGTGGGGCATTGCAGACTGTTCGAAATTACAAATGATTGAGGATATTTTCTTAAAGAACCCAGGGGCATATTAGCAAGACCGGCGATAAAATTATCGCCGTTTTAGCGGCAGGAAACTGCCGCTAAAACGGCGATAATGGGCTTGCTAATATGCGTTATAGAATTCCAATAGAAGCCCAGGTTAGATGTGCAGGACATCTAACATGGGCTTCTATTGAATTCTATAACGCATATTAGCAAGCCCATTATCGCCGTTTTAGCGGCAGTTTCCTGCCGCTAAAGCGGCGATAATTTTATCGCCGGTCTTGCTAATATGCCCCCTAGTCTCCTTACCTAAATCTTGCTCTAACTTTATTTGTCACACTGAACTAGATGTCCCTTACATCTGTGACAAAATCTCTATCTCACCTATCTTAAAGTGGCATTCGATTTGGCGTAAGGAAACTCTCGCGCTGACTAGAGACATAATAAATGATGTCCAGAAGTTAGATGGGGCCAGTAGGATCAGTTGGATATGTTATGTAGAATCCACACTTAAGGCAGTTGGGTTACATGATCTTTATACAAACCCTGTGTCATGTTGTTCTATTTCAAAGAAAGAGTTAAAATACCAATTACTGTCTAGATTACAAGTAAGGAGGCAGAACGCTAATCTCAGGTTGACAACTGTTAGAACATTTTCTGCTGTCCCAAGTAGTACAAAAGGGGATGATGGACGGAACGTTTGAGCCAATCAAACACTCACCCCCAGTCAACTGATCTGGGTTTAATCCATCATCATTCTTTAGCTCACTCCACCACCCCAGTTCAGACATGGCCATATGCAAATCAGTCTGACCCTGTGCCTCATGGGAACAGTCCAGCCCGAACTGCCAAGCCATGTCTTCCCTGGACCGGAAACAAGCATCCTAGGACCGGTTTCTGGCATTCCAGCCGTCATCAGCCAGGCTTGCTTGAAACCAGTGGCAAAGTGAGCAAGGGACCCACGTCTGGGCATACCCCCGCCAACTTAGGGCGAACAAAGCGATACAAAAGGGGATGATGGACGGAACGTTTGAGCCAATCAAACACTCACCCCCAGTCAACTGATCTGGGTTTAATCCATCATCATTCTTTAGCTCACTCCACCATCCCAGTTCAGACATGGCCATATGCAAATCAGTCTGACCCTGTGCCTCATGGGAACAGTCCAGCCCGAACTGCCAAGCCATGTCTTCCCTGGACCGGAAACAAGCATCCTAGGACCGGTTTCTGGCATTCCAGCCGTCATCAGCCAGGCTTGCTTGAATCCAGTGGCAAAGTGAGCAAGGGACCCACGTCTGGGCATACCCCCGCCAACTTAGGGCGAACAAAGCGATACAAAAGGGGATGATGGACGGAACGTTTGAGCCAATCAAACACTCACCCCCAGTCAACTGATCTGGGTTTAATCCATCATCATTCTTTAGCTCACTCCACCACCCCAGTTCAGACATGGCCATATGCAAATCAGTCTGACCCTGTGCCTCATGGGAACAGTCCAGCCCGAACTGCCAAGCCATGTCTTCCCTGGACCGGAAACAAGCATCCTAGGACCGGTTTCTGGCATTCCAGCCGTCATCAGCCAGGCTTGCTTGAATCCAGTGGCAAAGTGAGCAAGGGACCCACGTCTGGGCATACCCCCGCCAACTTAGGGCGAACAAAGCGATACAAAAGGGGATGATGGACGGAACGTTTGAGCCAATCAAACACTCACCCCCAGTCAACTGATCTGGGTTTAATCCATCATCATTCTTTAGCTCACTCCACCACCCCAGTTCAGACATGGCCATATGCAAATCAGTCTGACCCTGTGCCTCATGGGAACAGTCCAGCCCGAACTGCCAAGCCATGTCTTCCCTGGACCGGAAACAAGCATCCTAGGACCGGTTTCTGGCATTCCAGCCGTCATCAGCCAGGCTTGCTTGAATCCAGTGGCAAAGTGAGCAAGGGACCCACGTCTGGGCATACCCCCGCCAACTTAGGGCGAACAGAGCGATACAAAAGGGGTTGATGGACGGAACGTTTGAGCCAATCAAACACTCACCCCCAGTCAACTGATCTGGGTTTAATCCATCATCATTCTTTAGCTCACTCCACCACCCCAGTTCAGACATGGCCATATGCAAATCAGTCTGACCCTGTGCCTCATGGGAACAGTCCAGCCCGAACTGCCAAGCCATGTCTTCCATGGACCGGAAACAAGCATCCTAGGACCGGTTTCTGGCATTCCAGCCGTCATCAGCCAGGCTTGCTTGAATCCAGTGGCAAAGTGAGCAAGGGACCAACGTCTGGGCATACCCCCGCCAACTTAGGGCGAACAAAGCGATACAAAAGGGGATGATGGACGGAACGTTTGAGCCAATCAAACACTCACCCCCAGTCAACTGATCTGGGTTTAATCCATCATCATTCTTTAGCTCACTCCACCACCCCAGTTCAGACATGGCCATATGCAAATCAGTCTGACCCTGTGCCTCATGGGAACAGTCCAGCCCGAACTGCCAAGCCATGTCTTCCCTGGACCGGAAACAAGCATCCTAGGACCGGTTTCTGGCATTCCAGCCGTCATCAGCCAGGCTTGCTTGAATCCAGTGGCAAAGTGAGCAAGGGACCCACGTCTGGGCATACCCCCGCCAACTTAGGGCGAACAGAGCGATACAAAAGGGGATGATGGACGGAACGTTTGAGCCAATCAAACACTCACCCCCAGTCAACTGATCTGGGTTTAATCCATCATCATTCTTTAGCTCACTCCACCACCCCAGTTCAGACATGGCCATATGCAAATCAGTCTGACCCTGTGCCTCATGGGAACAGTCCAGCCCGAACTGCCAAGCCATGTCTTCCCTGGACCGGAAACAAGCATCCTAGGACCGGTTTCTGGCATTCCAGCCGTCATCAGCCAGGCTTGCTTGAATCCAGTGGCAAAGTGAGCAAGGGACCAACGTCTGGGCATACCCCCGCCAACTTAGGGCGAACAAAGCGATACAAAAGGGGATGATGGACGGAACTTTTGAGCCAATCAAACACTCACCCCCAGTCAACTGATCTGGGTTTAATCCATCATCATTCTTTAGCTCACTCCACCACCCCAGTTCAGACATGGCCATATGCAAATCAGTCTGACCCTGTGCCTCATGGGAACAGTCCAGCCCGAACTGCCAAGCCATGTCTTCCCTGGACCGGAAACAAGCATCCTAGGACCGGTTTCTGGCATTACAGCCGTCATCAGCCAGGCTTGCTTGAATCCAGTGGCAAAGTGAGCAAGGGACCCACGTCTGGGCATACCCCCGCCAACTTAGGGCGAACAAAGCGATACAAAGGGGATGATGGACGGAACGTTTGAGCCAATCAAACACTCACCCCCAGTCAACTGATCTGGGTTTAATCCATCATCATTCTTTAGCTCACTCCACCACCCCAGTTCAGACATGGCCATATGCAAATCAGTCTGACCCTGTGCCTCATGGGAACAGTCCAGCCCGAACTGCCAAGCCATGTCTTCCCTGGACCGGAAACAAGCATCCTAGGACCGGTTTCTGGCATTCCAGCCGTCATCAGCCAGGCTTGCTTGAATCCAGTGGCAAAGTGAGCAAGGGACCCACGTTTGGGCATACCCCCACCAACTTAGGGCGAACAAAGCGATACAAAAGGGGATGATGGACGGAACGTTTGAGCCAATCAAACACTCACCCCCAGTCAACTGATCTGGGTTTAATCCATCATCATTCTTTAGCTCACTCCACCACCCCAGTTCAGACATGGCCATATGCAAATCAGTCTGACCCTGTGCCTCATGGGAACAGTCCAGCCCGAACTGCCAAGCCATGTCTTCCCTGGACCGGAAACAAGCATCCTAGGACCGGTTTCTGGCATTCCAGCCGTCATCAGCCAGGCTTGCTTGAATCCAGTGGCAAAGTGAGCAAGGGACCCACGTCTGGGCATACCCCCGCCAACTTAGGGCGAACAAAGCGATACAAAGGGGATGATGGACGGAACGTTTGAGCCAATCAAACACTCACCCCCAGTCAACTGATCTGGGTTTAATCCATCATCATTCTTTAGCTCACTCCACCACCCCAGTTCAGACATGGCCATATGCAAATCAGTCTGACCCTGTGCCTCATGGGAACAGTCCAGCCCGAACTGCCAAGCCATGTCTTCCCTGGACCGGAAACAAGCATCCTAGGACCGGTTTCTGGCATTCCAGCCGTCATCAGCCAGGCTTGCTTGAATCCAGTGGCAAAGTGAGCAAGGGACCCACGTCTGGGCATACACCGCCAACTTAGGGCGAACAAAGCGATACAAAAGGGGATGATGGACGGAACGTTTGAGCCAATCAAACACTCACCCCCAGTCAACTGATCTGGGTTTAATCCATCATCATTCTTTAGCTCACTCCACCACCCCAGTTCAGACATGGCCATATGCAAATCAGTCTGACCCTGTGCCTCATGGGAACAGTCCAGCCCGAACTGCCAAGCCATGTCTTCCCTGGACCGGAAACAAGCATCCTAGGACCGGTTTCTGGCATTCCAGCCGTCATCAGCCAGGCTTGCTTGAATCCAGTGGCAAAGTGAGCAAGGGACCCACGTCTGGGCATACCCCCGCCAACTTAGGGCGAACAAAGCGATACAAAAGGGGATGATGGACGGAACGTTTGAGCCAATCAAACACTCACCCCCAGTCAACTGATCTGGGTTTAATCCATCATCATTCTTTAGCTCACTCCACCACCCCAGTTCAGACATGGCCATATGCAAATCAGTCTGACCCTGTGCCTCATGGGAACAGTCCAGCCCGAACTGCCAAGCCATGTCTTCCCTGGACCGGAAACAAGCATCCTAGGACCGGTTTCTGGCATTCCAGCCGTCATCAGCCAGGCTTGCTTGAATCCAGTGGCAAAGTGAGCAAGGGACCCACGTCTGGGCATACCCCCGCCAACTTAGGGCGAACAAAGCGATACAAAAGGGGATGATGGACGGAACGTTTGAGCCAATCAAACACTCACCCCCAGTCAACTGATCTGGGTTTAATCCATCATCATTCTTTAGCTCACTCCACCACCCTAGTTCAGACATGGCCATATGCAAATCAGTCTGACCCTGTGCCTCATGGGAACAGTCCAGCCCGAACTGCCAAGCCATGTCTTCCCTGGACCGGAAACAAGCATCCTAGGACCGGTTTCTGGCATTCCAGCCGTCATCAGCCAGGCTTGCTTGAATCCAGTGGCAAAGTGAGCAAGGGACCCACGTCTGGGCATACCCCCGCCAACTTAGGGCGAACAAAGCGATACAAAAGGGGATGATGGACGGAACGTTTGAGCCAATCAAACACTCACCCCCAGTCAACTGATCTGGGTTTAATCCATCATCATTCTTTAGCTCACTCCACCACCCCAGTTCAGACATGGCCATATGCAAATCAGTCTGACCCTGTGCCTCATGGGAACAGTCCAGCCCGAACTGCCAAGCCATGTCTTCCCTGGACCGGAAACAAGCATCCTAGGACCGGTTTCTGGCATTCCAGCCGTCATCAGCCAGGCTTGCTTGAATCCAGTGGCAAAGTGAGCAAGGGACCCACGTCTGGGCATACCCCCGCCAACTTAGGGCGAACAGAGCGATACAAAAGGGGATGATGGACGGAACGTTTGAGCCAATCAAACACTCACCCCCAGTCAACTGATCTGGGTTTAATCCATCATCATTCTTTAGCTCACTCCACCACCCCAGTTCAGACATGGCCATATGCAAATCAGTCTGACCCTGTGCCTCATGGGAACAGTCCAGCCCGAACTGCCAAGCCATGTCTTCCCTGGACCGGAAACAAGCATCCTAGGACCGGTTTCTGGCATTCCAGCCGTCATCAGCCAGGCTTGCTTGAATCCAGTGGCAAAGTGAGCAAGGGACCCACGTCTGGGCATACCCCGCCAACTTAGGGCGAACAAAGCGATACAAAAGGGGATGATGGACGGAACGTTTGAGCCAATCAAACACTCACCCCCAGTCAACTGATCTGGGTTTAATCCATCATCATTCTTTAGCTCACTCCACCACCCCAGTTCAGACATGGCCATATGCAAATCAGTCTGACCCTGTGCCTCATGGGAACAGTCCAGCCCGAACTGCCAAGCCATGTCTTCCCTGGACCGGAAACAAGCATCCTAGGACCGGTTTCTGGCATTCCAGCCGTCATCAGCCAGGCTTGCTTGAATCCAGTGGCAAAGTGAGCAAGGGACCCACGTCTGGGCATACCCCCGCCAACTTAGGGCGAACAAAGCGATACAAAAGGGGATGATGGACGGAACATTTGAGCCAATCAAACACTCACCCCCAGTCAACTGATCTGGGTTTAATCCATCATCATTCTTTAGCTCACTCCACCACCCCAGTTCAGACATGGCCATATGCAAATCAGTCTGACCCTGTGCCTCATGGGAACAGTCCAGCCCGAACTGCCAAGCCATGTCTTCCCTGGACCGGAAACAAGCATCCTAGGACCGGTTTCTGGCATTCCAGCCGTCATCAGCCAGGCTTGCTTGAATCCAGTGGCAAAGTGAGCAAGGGACCCACGTCTGGGCATACCCCCGCCAACTTAGGGCGAACAAAGCGATACAAAAGGGGATGATGGACGGAACGTTTGAGCCAATCAAACACTCACCCCCAGTCAACTGATCTGGGTTTAATCCATCATCATTCTTTAGCTCACTCCACCACCCCAGTTCAGACATGGCCATATGCAAATCAGTCTGACCCTGTGCCTCATGGGAACAGTCCAGCCCGAACTGCCAAGCCATGTCTTCCCTGGACCGGAAACAAGCATCCTAGGACCGGTTTCTGGCATTCCAGCCGTCATCAGCCAGGCTTGCTTGAATCCAGTGGCAAAGTGAGCAAGGGACCCACGTCTGGGCATACCCCCGCCAACTTAGGGCGAACAAAGCGATACAAAAGGGGATGATGGACGGAACGTTTGAGCCAATCAAACACTCACCCCCAGTCAACTGATCTGGGTTTAATCCATCATCATTCTTTAGCTCACTCCACCACCCCAGTTCAGACATGGCCATATGCAAATCAGTCTGACCCTGTGCCTCATGGGAACAGTCCAGCCCGAACTGCCAAGCCATGTCTTCCCTGGACCGGAAACAAGCATCCTAGGACCGGTTTCTGGCATTCCAGCCGTCATCAGCCAGGCTTGCTTGAATCCAGTGGCAAAGTGAGCAAGGGACCAACGTCTGGGCATACCCCCGCCAACTTAGGGCGAACAAAGCGATACAAAAGGGGATGATGGACGGAACGTTTGAGCCAATCAAACACTCACCCCCAGTCAACTGATCTGGGTTTAATCCATCATCATTCTTTAGCTCACTCCACCACCCCAGTTCAGACATGGCCATATGCAAATCAGTCTGACCCTGTGCCTCATGGGAACAGTCCAGCCCGAACTGCCAAGCCATGTCTTCCCTGGACCGGAAACAAGCATCCTAGGACCGGTTTCTGGCATTCCAGCCGTCATCAGCCAGGCTTGCTTGAATCCAGTGGCAAAGTGAGCAAGGGACCCACGTCTGGGCATACCCCCGCCAACTTAGGGTGAACAAAGCGATACAAAAGGGGATGATGGACGGAACGTTTGAGCCAATCAAACACTCACCCCCAGTCAACTGATCTGGGTTTAATCCATCATCATTCTTTAGCTCACTCCACCACCCCAGTTCAGACATGGCCATATGCAAATCAGTCTGACCCTGTGCCTCATGGGAACAGTCCAGCCCGAACTGCCAAGCCATGTCTTCCCTGGACCGGAAACAAGCATCCTAGGACCGGTTTCTGGCATTCCAGCCGTCATCAGCCAGGCTTGCTTGAATCCAGTGGCAAAGTGAGCAAGGGACCCACGTCTGGGCATACCCCCGCCAACTTAGGGCGAACAAAGCAAAACAAAAGGGGATGATGGACGGAACGTTTGAGCCAATCAAACACTCACCCCCAGTCAACTGATCTGGGTTTAATCCATCATCATTCTTTAGCTCACTCCACTACCCCAGTTCAGACATGGCCATATGCAAATCAGTCTGACCCTGTGCCTCATGGGAACAGTCCAGCCCGAACTGCCAAGCCATGTCTTCCCTGGACCGGAAACAAGCATCCTAGGACCGGTTTCTGGCATTCCAGCCGTCATCAGCCAGGCTTGCTTGAATCCAGTGGCAAAGTGAGCAAGGGACCCACGTCTGGGCATACCCCCGCCAACTTAGGGCGAACAAAGCGATACAAAAGGGGATGATGGACGGAACGTTTGAGCCAATCAAACACTCACCCCCAGTCAACTGATCTGGGTTTAATCCATCATCATTCTTTAGCTCACTCCACCACCCCAGTTCAGACATGGCCATATGCAAATCAGTCTGACCCTGTGCCTCATGGGAACAGTCCAGCCCGAACTGCCAAGCCATGTCTTCCCTGGAGCAGAAACAAGCATCCTAGGACCGGTTTCTGGCATTCCAGCCGTCATCAGCCAGGCTTGCTTGAATCCAGTGGCAAAGTGAGCAAGGGACCCACGTCTGGGCATACCCCCGCCAACTTAGGGCGAACAAAGCGATACAAAAGGGGATGATGGACGGAACGTTTGAGCCAATCAAACACTCACCTACAGTCAACTGATCTGTGTTTAATCCATCATCATTCTTTAGCTCACTCCACCACCCCAGTTCAGACATGGCCATATGCAAATCAGTCTGACCCTGTGCCTCATGGGAACAGTCCAGCCCGAACTGCCAAGCCATGTCTTCCCTGGACCGGAAACAAGCATCCTAGGACCGGTTTCTGGCATTCCAGCCGTCATCAGCCAGGCTTGCTTGAATCCAGTGGCAAAGTGAGCAAGGGACCCACGTCTGGGCATACCCCCGCCAACTTAGGGCGAACAAAGCGATACAAAAGGGGATGATGGACGGAACGTTTGAGCCAATCAAACACTCACCCCCAGTCAACTGATCTGGGTTTAATCCATCATCATTCTTTAGCTCACTCCACCACCCCAGTTCAGACATGGCCATATGCAAATCAGTCTGACCCTGTGCCTCATGGGAACAGTCCAGCCCGAACTGCCAAGCCATGTCTTCCCTGGACCGGAAACAAGCATCCTAGGACCGGTTTCTGGCATTCCAGCCGTCATCAGCCAGGCTTGCTTGAATCCAGTGGCAAAGTGAGCAAGGGACCCACGTCTGGGCATACCCCCGCCAACTTAGGGCAAACAAAGCGATACAAAAGGGGATGATGGACGGAACGTTTGAGCCAATCAAACACTCACCCCCAGTCAACTGATCTGGGTTTAATCCATCATCATTCTTTAGCTCACTCCACCACCCCAGTTCAGACATGGCCATATGCAAATCAGTCTGACCCTGTGCCTCATGGGAACAGTCCAGCCCGAACTGCCAAGCCATGTCTTCCCTGGACCGGAAACAAGCATCCTAGGACCGGTTTCTGGCATTCCAGCCGTCATCAGCCAGGCTTGCTTGAATCCAGTGGCAAAGTGAGCAAGGGACCCACGTCTGGGCATACCCCCGCCAACTTAGGGCGAACAAAGCAATACAAAAGGGGATGATGGACGGAACATTTGAGCCAATCAAACACTCACCCCCAGTCAACTGATCTGGGTTTAATCCATCATCATTCTTTAGCTCACTCCACCACCCCAGTTCAGACATGGCCATATGCAAATCAGTCTGACCCTGTGCCTCATGGGAACAGTCCAGCCCGAACTGCCAAGCCATGTCTTCCCTGGACCGGAAACAAGCATCCTAGGACCGGTTTCTGGCATTCCAGCCGTCATCAGCCAGGCTTGCTTGAATCCAGTGGCAAAGTGAACAAGGGACCCATGTCTGGGCATACCCCCGCCAACTTAGGGCGAACAAAGCGATACAAAAGGGGATGATGGACGGAACGTTTGAGCCAATCAAACACTCACCCCCAGTCAACTGATCTGGGTTTAATCCATCATCATTCTTTAGCTCACTCCACCACCCCAGTTCAGACATGGCCATATGCAAATCAGTCTGACCCTGTGCCTCATGGGAACAGTCCAGCCCGAACTGCCAAGCCATGTCTTCCCTGGACCGGAAACAAGCATCCTAGGACCGGTTTCTGGCATTCCAGCCGTCATCAGCCAGGCTTGCTTGAATCCAGTGGCAAAGTGAGCAAGGGACCCACGTCTGGGCATACCCCCGCCAACTTAGGGCGAACAAAGCGATACAAAAGGGGATGATGGACGGAACGTTTGAGCCAATCAAACACTCACCCCCAGTCAACTGATCTGGGTTTAATCCATCATCATTCTTTAGCTCACTCCACCACCCCAGTTCAGACATGGCCATATGCAAATCAGTCTGACCCTGTGCCTCATGGGAACAGTCCAGCCCGAACTGCCAAGCCATGTCTTCCCTGGACCGGAAACAAGCATCCTAGGACCGGTTTCTGGCATTCCAGCCGTCATCAGCCAGGCTTGCTTGAATCCAGTGGCAAAGTGAGCAAGGGACCCACGTCTGGGCATACCCCCGCCAACTTAGGGTGAACAAAGCGATACAAAAGGGGATGATGGACGGAACGTTTGAGCCAATCAAACACTCACCCCCAGTCAACTGATCTGGGTTTAATCCATCATCATTCTTTAGCTCACTCCACCACCCCAGTTCAGACATGGCCATATGCAAATCAGTCTGACCCTGTGCCTCATGGGAACAGTCCAGCCCGAACTGCCAAGCCATGTCTTCCCTGGACCGGAAACAAGCATCCTAGGACCGGTTTCTGGCATTCCAGCCGTCATCAGCCAGGCTTGCTTGAATCCAGTGGCAAAGTGAGCAAGGGACCCACGTCTGGGCATACCCCCGCCAACTTAGGGCGAACAAAGCGAAACAAAAGGGGATGATGGACGGAACGTTTGAGCCAATCAAACACTCACCCCCAGTCAACTGATCTGGGTTTAATCCATCATCATTCTTTAGCTCACTCCACTACCCCAGTTCAGACATGGCCATATGCAAATCAGTCTGACCCTGTGCCTCATGGGAACAGTCCAGCCCGAACTGCCAAGCCATGTCTTCCCTGGACCGGAAACAAGCATCCTAGGACCGGTTTCTGGCATTCCAGCCGTCATCAGCCAGGCTTGCTTGAATCCAGTGGCAAAGTGAGCAAGGGACCCACGTCTGGGCATACCCCCGCCAACTTAGGGCGAACAAAGCGATACAAAAGGGGATGATGGACGGAACGTTTGAGCCAATCAAACACTCACCCCCAGTCAACTGATCTGGGTTTAATCCATCATCATTCTTTAGCTCACTCCACCACCCCAGTTCAGACATGGCCATATGCAAATCAGTCTGACCCTGTGCCTCATGGGAACAGTCCAGCCCGAACTGCCAAGCCATGTCTTCCCTGGACCGGAAACAAGCATCCTAGGACCGGTTTCTGGCATTCCAGCCGTCATCAGCCAGGCTTGCTTGAATCCAGTGGCAAAGTGAGCAAGGGACCCACGTCTGGGCATACCCCCGCCAACTTAGGGCGAACAAAGCGATACAAAAGGGGATGATGGACGGAACGTTTGAGCCAATCAAACACTCACCTCCAGTCAACTGATCTGTGTTTAATCCATCATCATTCTTTAGCTCACTCCACCACCCCAGTTCAGACATGGCCATATGCAAATCAGTCTGACCCTGTGCCTCATGGGAACAGTCCAGCCCGAACTGCCAAGCCATGTCTTCCCTGGACCGGAAACAAGCATCCTAGGACCGGTTTCTGGCATTCCAGCCGTCATCAGCCAGGCTTGCTTGAATCCAGTGGCAAAGTGAGCAAGGGACCCACGTCTGGGCATACCCCCGCCAACTTAGGCCGAACAAAGCGATACAAAAGGGGATGATGGACGGAACGTTTGAGCCAATCAAACACTCACCCCCAGTCAACTGATCTGGGTTTAATCCATCATCATTCTTTAGCTCACTCCACCACCCCAGTTCAGACATGGCCATATGCAAATCAGTCTGACCCTGTGCCTCATGGGAACAGTCCAGCCCGAACTGCCAAGCCATGTCTTCCCTGGACCGGAAACAAGCATCCTAGGACCGGTTTCTGGCATTCCAGCCATCATCAGCCAGGCTTGCTTGAATCCAGTGGCAAAGTGAGCAAGGGACCCACATCTGGGCATACCCCCGCCAACTTAGGGCAAACAAAGCGATACAAAAGGGGATGATGGACGGAACGTTTGAGCCAATCAAACACTCACCCCCAGTCAACTGATCTGGGTTTAATCCATCATCATTCTTTAGCTCACTCCACCACCCCAGTTCAGACATGGCCATATGCAAATCAGTCTGACCCTGTGCCTCATGGGAACAGTCCAGCCCGAACTGCCAAGCCATGTCTTCCCTGGACCGGAAACAAGCATCCTAGGACCGGTTTCTGGCATTCCAGCCGTCATCAGCCAGGCTTGCTTGAATCCAGTGGCAAAGTGAGCAAGGGACCCACGTCTGGGCATACCCCCGCCAACTTAGGGCGAACAAAGCGATACAAAAGGGGATGATGGACGGAACGTTTGAGCCAATCAAACACTCACCCCCAGTCAACTGATCTGGGTTTAATCCATCATCATTCTTTAGCTCACTCCACCACCCCAGTTCAGACATGGCCATATGCAAATCAGTCTGACCCTGTGCCTCATGGGAACAGTCCAGCCCGAACTGCCAAGCCATGTCTTCCCTGGACCGGAAACAAGCATCCTAGGACCGGTTTCTGGCATTCCAGCCGTCATCAGCCAGGCTTGCTTGAATCCAGTGGCAAAGTGAGCAAGGGACCCACGTCTGGGCATACCCCCGCCAACTTAGGGCGAACAAAGCGATACAAAAGGGGATGATGGACGGAACGTTTGAGCCAATCAAACACTCACCTCCAGTCAACTGATCTGTGTTTAATCCATCATCATTCTTTAGCTCACTCCACCACCCCAGTTCAGACATGGCCATATGCAAATCAGTCTGACCCTGTGCCTCATGGGAACAGTCCAGCCCGAACTGCCAAGCCATGTCTTCCCTGGACCGGAAACAAGCATCCTAGGACCGGTTTCTGGCATTCCAGCCGTCATCAGCCAGGCTTGCTTGAATCCAGTGGCAAAGTGAGCAAGGGACCCACGTCTGGGCATACCCCCGCCAACTTAGGCCGAACAAAGCGATACAAAAGGGGATGATGGACGGAACGTTTGAGCCAATCAAACACTCACCCCCAGTCAACTGATGTGGGTTTAATCCATCATCATTCTTTAGCTCACTCCACCACCCCAGTTCAGACATGGCCATATGCAAATCAGTCTGACCCTGTGCCTCATGGGAACAGTCCAGCCCGAACTGCCAAGCCATGTCTTCCCTGGACCGGAAACAAGCATCCTAGGACCGGTTTCTGGCATTCCAGCCGTCATCAGCCAGGCTTGCTTGAATCCAGTGGCAAAGTGAGCAAGGGACCCACGTCTGGGCATACCCCCGCCAACTTAGGGCGAACAAAGCGATACAAAAGGGGATGATGGAGGAAACGTTTGAGCCAATCAAACACTCACCCCCAGTCAACTGATCTGGGTTTTACGTCATTGGATGCTTGCTAACACAACCTATTTGTCATTTGTCACTAACCAGCAACATTGGGGCAATTGGGGCCAATTTCGATGGCGGGCGGACAAAGTCCGCCCGCCATCGCATTTGCAAAAGGGACCGCCCGCCATAGGTGCGGCGGTCCCGCAATACACATTAGGATGCGCCCGCCACACTGGCGGGCGCATCCCATATATTTTACATTGCGGCGGCGGTGCTGCAAGCAGCACCCGGCACAATGTAAAATAGACATGTCGTGCCTTTACATGCACAACGTGACAGGCACGGCGCGGTGCCTGCCACATTGTACATGTAAATGCAGGGGGGTACCATAGGTACCCCCCAAGTGCACCCCCCACCCCTCCAACACCCTGGGGGCCCGCAACGGGCCCCCAACAGCAGGAACCGCCAGCCTTTCCATGGCGGCGATGCAGCCATGGAAAGGCTGCTCGCAGACTGCATCGTAATATGGATGGCGGTGTCTTCCAGACACCGCCACCATATTCAGCACGTTTTCCGCCGGCGACCGGCGAAAAAGCGGTGGACGGTCTTTCCGTCCGCCGCGGACCCCCCAGCCATCATGATATGGCGGGGGTCTTTGCTGTCAGGATGGCGGGCGGATCGCCCCCGCCGGCCCGGCGGTGACCACCGCCGGCCCGGCGGGGGCGATCCGCCCGCCTTCGTGATCGGCCCCATAGATTTATACTAGTGAGATTTCGGTTAAATTATATGCCTCTGATGTTAGGTTTTCCTTCTAACATGTATGCACTCTCTGAATTGCCTCTTTGCACATGTGATGATCTATCCGCTCAGAATAATCTTCACTTTTAATTTTTTTGTAAATTTTATCAGGAACAAAGAAAAAGGTTTATTATCCCTCTTATACTCAAGATGAACTTTAGACAGTGTCGTGTGGCCCTTTTTACTTACAGTTATTACCTGACCCTTTTACATGTTTTTCACTGGCGTCCTTTTTCTTGTCGGCCTTGAAGAGGAGAAGATTAACTTCTTAATTTGTTATCTGATATACTTACTCAAGGTTGGACTTATGCACAAGATCATGAGATTAATTGGTTTTTATATCATTGTGTTTGTTATGCAAAAATTGTAATTTTATGACTGTGTGATATTGCAATTTTTTTTTTAGCATACTTTTTATGCCACCATTTTGGTAGGCGAAATAAAGTTATTTTGACTTGAAGAAAAAAAACTGCTTGAGACAGTGCTTACCTTAACAACAGAGGGAAGACATGTTTAAACAGATGTAAACTTTCCCACTAAGGAATACTGTTGTGGTATACCTGAATACGTTGTTTGCTGGAGTATTGTCTATAAAAAATGTATATATAGAAATGCAACAGTCAAATTACTATAGAGTCCTGAGCCATTCGAATGAACATGAGATCCGTGTGGTAGAACCACTCCTGACTGGTTACTAATAGAAAGAGATATTGAAATTATTTTAAATACTGTACTGGTAACATATAAAAATCTGGTGTGTTTGTCACATTATTATTCCCGCAATGTTTTGACTGCAGTTGTTCCTCAGTGCACAGAAAACAGCACTACTAATGGCCAAGATAATGAAATCTCTCAGTCTGGGACCTGAAGCAGTGTCATAGCCTGAAACCGTGCTAGTGGTCTAGTGAGCGGGTCCTGTGCCAGCTCCCCCTACTGCCTCTCCAGAAGCACCTGCCTTGCTGCTGCCTGATTGATTCTTGTTGCCCCCACTAGTCAGCCTTTGTTTTCTGTCTAGTTTGTGTGCCCCCTTCCCCCTCTACTCAGCCTTTCGATTTTGTATAGTTATTTGCCCCATTCCCCCCACCAGTCAGCCTTTTTTTTCATCACTTGAGAAGCCCCACGGTCGCCGCCTCCCTCCTCCCAGCACCCCTCCCACCTCAGGACCTACTTAATGGAGGCCACAGCGTGGCCTCATTGAGCAGGTCCTGTGCCAGCTCCCCCTATCGCCGCTCCTACAGTGCCTGCCTTGCTGCTGCCTGATTGATTCTTGTTGCCCTCCGGCTAGTCAGCTTTCATTTTCTGTCTAGTTGCCCTCCTCTAGTCAGCCTTTTGTTTTTGTATATTTATTTGCCCCCTTACTTTTACCAGTCAGCCGTCGTTTTTGCCACTCGTGAGGCCCCCGAGAGCCTCCTGTCTCCTGCCATTTACAGTTTCCTGCCGTTCGCCACCTCCCATCTCTCAGCGCCCCTCCCACTGCAGGATCTACGAAATGGAGGCCACAGCACGGCCATGTCCCTGGCGCACTAAAGGTGTGACAAAGGCAAGCCCGTCTGTGCCCGTTCGTGATTGGTCCGCACCCAGCACCAGGACCACCTCTCTCCTCACTCCGCTACACCTCCAACGAACTACAATCCCTCAATCCCAAAAGAAATATCAACTGCTGCATCTCCTTGTCTAGAATGGCAGAAGGCCCCTTCTCCTGCAAGAGCTGCCCCTTCACCTGCAACGCCAACTCCAACTTTCAGATCAGACTCAATGCTAAAATCACAATCAGATAAACCCTCGCCTACAGACCCCCGGGCACCTTTCAAGCTTCTGCAACACCATTCCTGACGTCATTGCCCCCCTGGCTATTGACTCCAAACACTACATCTTCCTGGGAGACCTGAACTTCCTTCCCGAGGACCCCAATGACGCCAACTCGCCACCCTCCTTGAGAACATGAGCAACCTCTGCCTTTCTCGGCTGGTCTCTACCCTCACGCATATTGCGGGACACACATTGGACCCTATCTTCTCCTCAAGTGACAGAATCAAGTTCTCTCACACTACCAAACTGACCTGGACAGACCACAGCATCATCCACTTCATCCTCACTGGCTCCCTAAGACCCCCAACCAGACCTCCCATCAGTCCCTACCAAAAGTGGAAGGGAGTCACTGAACCCCTATAGACCTCTGCCCTCAAAGCAACCAGGCTCGCCCCCTCGACAACCTCGAACTCAAAATCCAGAACTTCTCAAAATGGATATCCTCTGCCACAGACACCATCGACCCCATGAAAGAAACCCCCTGCAAAAGACCCGCAAAGCAGGCCAGCTGGTTTACTCCCGAACTAAAGACACTCAAACACGACTGCAAGAAACTAGAGGGATGATGGCACTCCAGCAAAAAGCCCTCCAATCTCAGCTCATCCAGATCCACCCTCAGCAATTACCACCACCACCTCAGAGAAGCCAAGAAGTACTCCCTCACCAGCTGCATTGAGGCAAGTGCCAACTACGCCAAAGAGTTCTTCACCATTGTCAGAGAGTTCTCCTGCCCAGCTGCCACGGGAAACACGATTCTCCCTCCCAAGCTTTCCATCACAAAATCACAGAAATCTACAGCAACTTAGACCCCCAACCCACTGGCTTTACCCACCTCCTCGCCCCCACAGATGCTACCAACACCCACGACTCTTCGACCGGAAAGAACTCTCAATCCAAGACACCGTCATCATCATGAACTCAATCCATTCCGGTGCACCCACAGACCCCCTCCCCTCACAACATCTACCACCTAGAGAGAGTAGAAATCAGCAAAATTCTGATGGAGATCCTCATCACATCCATCACAATAGCCACCGTCCCTGCCACATGGAAGCACGCGGAGGTCAAACCTCTCCTGAAACAAACCATCCGCTGACCCAAGTGAACTCAAGAATTACTGACCCATCTCGCTACTCCCCTTCCCAGCCAAGGTCTTGGAGAAAGCCATGAACCTCCAGCTCACTGAATACCTAGAACAGAACAATCGGGTTTCCGAGCTAACCACAGCACCAAGACCGCCCTGATCGATGCTACAAACAACATCAAATGCCTCCTCGACCAGGGAGAAACAGCAGCCCTCATCCTCCTTGACCTCTCTGCAGCCTTCGCCACCATCTCCCATCACACCTTTATCACTAGACTCCATCACCCAGGCATCCAACAGAACTCTTTTATCTGGATCACCTCCTTCCTCTCCTGCCAAACTCAGAGGATCCATCTACCCCCTTTATCCTCTGAATCCAAGTACATTATCTGCGGCTTCCCCCAAGGCTCCTCCCACAGCCCTACCATCTTCAACACCTACATGACGCCTCTTGCAGACATCACCCGCACCCATAGACTCAACATAATTTCAGACGCTGACGACACGCAACTCATCCCTTCCCTCACAGGTGCCATCGACACGACCAGAGCCAACTTCCAGAACACCATGTCCGACATTGCGAACTGGATGAAGGCCAACCGCCTGAAACTCAACTCGGATAAGACGGAGGTACTCATCTTCAGAAACAACTCCTCCCCTTGTGTCAACTCCTGATGGCCCACCGCACTCGGCCTGCTCCTGCTCCCTCCAACCACGCTCGTAACCTTGGGATTGTCCTGGACAGCCAACTAACCGAGAAAAACCAAGTCAACACCATCTCCTCCTCCTGCTTCCACACCCTCCTCATGCCCTGCAAGATCTTCCGATGGATCCCCACCTCCACCAGAAAGACAGTCCCCAAGCCCTCATCACCAGACACCTCGACCAGTGGCGGCTCGCAGAGGGAGTGCTGCGGGGCGGTGAGGCGGGGTGGGGGGGGCAAGATGGGGGGTAGTGGACTCATACATACGACGGAACGGAGTAAACTAAGTAAACAAATAAATAAAACTATTTACCTTGCGCACACTGCATCGCCAACTCGGCGATGCAGCGCGCGCAAGGTAAATAGTTTTATTTATTTGTTTACTTAGTTTACTCCGTTCCATCGTATGTCTGAGTCCACTACCCCCCCGCCCCGCCCCTCCACTGCCCCGCAGCACTCCCTCTGCGAGCCGCCACTGACCTCGAGTACAACAACGCACTCTTCGCCGGTACCACCAACCAACTTTCTCAACCACCTCCAGACTATTCAGAACACTGCAGCAAGACTTGTCCTCAACCTCCCCAGGAGTACCAGCACCACCCCCACCACAGAGCCCTCCACTGGCTCCCTGTGCAGAAAAGATGCCTCTTCAAGCTCCTGACTCATGCCTACAAAGACCTTCACGACTTCGGACCTACCTACATCAGCCACCGCCTGATATTCCATCGACCTGCCAGGGAGCTCTGCTCATCCACACCTGCCCTGGCGCACACCCCATGCATCCACTGGAGCAGATGCGGCGGTCATTCCTTCTCCTACCTTGCTGCCAAGTCCTGGAACAACCTTCCTCTCAACCTTCGCACCTGCCCGTCACTTGAAGTATTCAGAAAAAAGGCTCAAGACATGGCTCTGTAATCAAGGACGTTAGAACCCAGCACCTGGATACCCCCTGTGGTGATTGAGTGGTCTTCAAAGACACACTTATTGGCTTTGTCTGTGCTTGAACCACAAAGCATGTTAGGGTTTATTTTAATTAATGCTGCTTGAAGCAATCGTATGGCCAACCTAATGGAGGAAGTACAGGTTATAACATAAGACATGGGCTTGCAGTCTTCTCGATTAGTTGATGAAGAGAAGTGAATATGTCCTCTTTAGGATTGAAGCTTCATCCGTGCATCAGCATCAGCATCAGCACTTTGCCTTTAGTGGTGCTGGTGGAAATCCTGTCATGAAGTCAGTTATTCATATTAGCATTTTCTGTACAAACCTCTCCTAGCATTTTTAGTAGTACTGTTGCACGTAGGCTGGTTGAATTTATTTGAATACGCTTTAGCAGATGCATTTTACCTTGCAAATTGTCCACTTCAATACTTTATTGCATAGGATCCTTCATGTCCCCAGCAAAAAATATACACACACTTCACCAAAAAACTGGTGTTATCTTTGAAATAAGATTCTAAAAGCCAAAGCATTTTAAAAAGGATAGCATGTATAATCCTTAGATGAGCATTCACGATAGCATCATCTGAATGAAGTGGAATGCTGTGTGTCTGCACTAGAGAACATAGTTCACTCTTGTAATGTGAGTGATTTGTAATTCTCAGTGGTGTTCAGATGTTGTTGGGTACAAGAGTTTGTACAGAGAGACACAACATGTGGTAAATTATATAGCCAGTTTGCATGAATTATTATCAAAAATGGTAAATTCAGCAGAATCACCTATGATGTATGTGCCAAGGCTTTCTTGATAATATATTTAGGTTAGATACAAATCTCTATACGCCCCAGGGTGCCACCACCTCCCCGGGGTTGGCCTGTTCCAGTTAAAGGAGGGGGCCATGCGGCCCCCCTCCTGGAGCCAATAAGGCCCCTGGGGACCGCCACCCTCCAGGGCTGGCTCCTGCTGTCTCCCAAGGTGCCCACCTCTGGAGATAACTGATTGCTTTCACTTGGCTGGAGCTGACAGCTCCCACCAAGTGAGAGCAAACATAACTCCACTCACAGCCGCTTGGTGAGAGCTGAGTTTTCATCTGTTTCCCTGCCTGCTGTCATGCAGGCAGGGGGAACAGATGAAACTGTTGCTCCTGCACGCAGGGTGCTGCATTTCTAGCAGCTCCCTGCGTGCGGAAGCAATGCTGGCTCCCACAGAAGCCGTGGAGACTGCTGGGCCCGCTGGGGCCTTGATGCTCCACCCATGGTCCCCAAGAATACACACAGAGTGCCATTGGTGGGGCCAGAGCACCCAGGTACTAGTGGTCTGGCCCTGGGGGATGAGCTCCCCTTGCCCATATGTGACCAGGGAGGGGAGCTGTGTGGCCGTAATAAGAATTTAGCCTCGGGGAGGTGGGGGTCGCCGGGGGGTGTTGACGGGGCCCCCATTAGTATTTATTTAGGTAAGAACCAGGAGAAGGGGTCAGTGCGGTCTGTGCAGTCCCCCTCCTTTGTTTAAAAGAAGCCCTGGGGAGGTGTTAGTCCCCGGGGCTCTTAGAGCCTAATGGAGGGGGTCTCCGTGGCCCTCTCCTTAATTTCAGTAAAGCCCCGGGGAGGTGGTGGTCCCTGAGGCTCATCAGAGCCTCAGGAGGAGGGCCTGTGCAAACCCCTCCTTTATTTTTTTTAAATCTTGGTGCATGTCCACTGGAACTGGCCCACTGTGGCGCTTATTTGAAAACAAGCGTGGGGTCTGCGCTTGTTTATTTCTTAAAAATGTTGCCACAAATTTGTGGATCCACCGCCATGTGCTGCACAAACGTTTTAGGGGTCAGGGTATTTCTACCCTGCCCTTTTTTCTTTTCTTTGGCACTGCGTTGACTGTGTAATGGGGTATTGGCTGCAGGGCCTGGCCGCAGGCCACACACAGCTGAAGGTCATGCATGGTGCGCGGTTGGGTGTTTATAGGGGTGGGCTGCAGGCCCTGTGGCCAACCTCTGCTGCGCACAGCTAAAGGCCATCCATGGTACGGGATAGGGTGCATATAGGGAGTAAGCCACAAGGCCTGGCCACAGGCCTGGCCACAGGCCAGGGCCTGTGTCCAACCCCTGCCGTGTACAGCTGAAGGCCATGCGTGGCTGGGGTTTGGTGCTTATAGGTGGTTGGCCGCTGCGAACAACCACCATCAAGCCCTCACTATGCACTGCTAATTACCCCACATACTTCAACACTCATGACATCTTTGATAACATCATTGATAATATCACTGTAACATTCGCAGTTCCATTATTCAGGATAAAACTGTGCATGGCAGTTATAGTTACCTTAGGACACGATTTATAATTACTGCAGCTAACCATAACTATAACTGCTGAAGTTCTATGGTTTTGTGCGAGTAAATTCAGAGCCTAACTATAACGTCCCTGTAACCATTGGTTCTTTCAGTAAATATAAATATAATCGACACAGCAGCGGTAGTGAGTGGCACACTAATTTAGAAGATTTCGTGAGTGCTCGGCAAACAGAGCCAAAGTTATTGGCAAAACAAAAAATGCTTTTCCTATGGAAATTAGGTGCTAACTATAAGTACCTACTGGGGACCGCCAGAGTGTTGTTCTAGCTTTTGAGGGTCAATTAGATGAAAGTACGACTATGTTTAAAAACAAGCCACACCGTAGAGTCGGTGAGACCCAGTTGAAGGCGTCAGCTGAAACGCGCTAGTTGCTTTGTTCTATTTTTCTTTTTGCCAGAAGAAAAGTTGGGTTCACATTGAATAAATTGAAGTTTTCAAATACCTGGTTGCCAAGGAGACTGTGTGCCGCTGTTTGGTGTTTTGGAGGAGAACGCCACAGGATGACAAATGTAACCGATCCTCGGGCGTGCAAAAGGCGAAGCACTGGAACGCAAGAAGCACGACAACACAGGGATGATTGTGAATGGAGTTTCGAGAAGAGCCATAGCCCTCTGCTCAAATTGAATCCAGGAGGCATATCGACTGGGGTTGACTGGACTAAACTGAGGTAAGGAGGTGGTTAGCGCGTGCGCCGGAGGGGGCATGTGTAACCACTAATTACCAACTGTGTTGATCCGTGATCTCCTCTATGTGATTGCACCCAAAAAAGGACTCGCGATAACGAGTGTTGTTTCACAATATATAAAGCTGGTGGAAGCATTATCATTAAGCGCAAATGCCCTTGAATAAAGAGTCCGACAAGTGGCACATGTAAATATTGGATGTAAGTTGGAAGTTAATGTGGTACAACCAACGGAGCGTATTAGGTTTGCTATACACTGAGAAACGATTAACTGGCATATAAGTTGAAAGACTGTGAGGAGTGCAGTGTGGCGGTTATTATTTGAATTTGAGTGAATGAAGCTAGAACATTCATGAAGTTGGAATATATACACATAAATAAAAGGGAAGTACTATAAATAATAAAAAAACTGTCAATCAGTGATGTCATCGGTGATGTCACTTACCATGTCATGAGTGATGTAATATGTGAGGTCATAAGCAGTGCATTGCGGGGCCCAAGTTATAGTTAGCTCAGCTAACTATAACTGCTGAATTTCTCTGGTTTTGTACTAGTGAAATGTCAGCCTAACTATAACGTCCCTGTAACCTTCGGTTTTTTCAGTGAATTTCCATGGTTTTTTAAGTAGCAATGGTCTTTGCAGAATGCTGTGGAAAGGGGGCAGGGCATCTGACCAGTTCCCAGAAATCCCACTGAGTAGGACTTATAGAATGTACCAGGAGGGCTTCTTGGTTCCCAAGGTCCTTTAGCATCCATGCCAACTTTATTCCCCAACCAGTAGTGTGCCAGGAGACGTGTTTGCAGAGTGGTGCAGAAAGGGGGTGTGGCCCCAGAACACCTATTAGCAAACGGACTGTGTACAACTTGCTGGAGGTAACAAGAGGGATACTTGGCCAAATACCCTCAATAGCCAAGGGGACTTCATCCCCCAACTAGTACTGTGCTTGGAGGCACGTTTGCAGTGTGATGCAGAAAGGACGTCCTTGATGATTTCACAGGTAGTGCCTGTATGAGCCTATGAGTGCTATTGCCAAGGACAGACTGCGAATACCGGGTGCTTTTGACAAAGTGTAAAACACATATATAGACAAATTTGACATGAAGTTTTAGTGTAGCTATTTATTAAGATACTAATATAACTTTCCCCTTTGTATTAATTTGTTGAAATAACTACATCAAAAATGCATTTTCTTTCTTCACAGCAACACCGAAGGTCACAACAACATTAGTAGTCACGAATACAAATGAAAAAGTGGAATACAGATATGTAGACATATTTTACACAAAGTTTGAGTCTAGCTGTTTCGCAACATATTGGTTTAACTTTATTGCTTTAACAACATATTTGTAAAGAAACAACAGTCTCAAAAAATAACTTTTAACATCTAAACACATAACTTCCAAACAAACCTTAAACTATCCATTGTTACCCAAACCTATGGGGAATCAAGAACTGCTGCAAAACTAGTGCAATGTACTATGTCTGACAAGACCCTCTCTAGAGGGATGGACAAGAAATATTCATGTGGAACAACGTCTATGTTATACCATCTAAAGAAGAGTGAAGCTGGAGTATCATCTACTTCAGTGGCAGCAGCAACAATTCCTGGTCAGAAACTCCCTTCTGAGGTGCAGACTACGGCAACAGATAGGGCCCCAGAGTTGTCATGAATGGCTACGTACTGCATGGACTGTAGTGTTGTTATAAGTGCTGGTGAGCAGTGTGTTACAGGTATTCACAATGCTGCCAAAAATCATACATGGCATTTTTCCCCCTTTTATCTTTTTTGCACATTTCATAAGAGGAGTTCAAGTGAGCAGCAAGAAGTCAATGCAAAGCTGAAGGACCCTCAACTTCAATAGCTGCACAACAACACCGAAGCAGAGAGTCCATTCAAAAGTCCAATCTCGACTTCAAGATTTGGCTTCACAGTTCTCCGATGGCATCATACTGCATGGATTGTGGAGTTGTAGTTAGCGCTGGCGAGCAGTCCATAATGGACCTTCGCAATGCTGGAAAGAATAATAAATGTTGATGTGTTTTTTTATTTTTGACATTCATAGTTTTTCTACATTAGCAGGCATTTTATTATCTTACAAAAATGGGCATCTAATATCTATCTGTTGTTCATTTTATTATCTTCCAATTTATTGTAACACTACTTACATATAACTTGCCGTATACACAAGTCAAACCATCCCTCCACAAATAAACGCACAGCTAACTTTTGCCAGTTTTCATAATTTACTTTTTCACTTTTTAAATATGTCAACAGTCTGTATTTAAATCTTCTAGCAAGTGTATCAACAACATATACAAACATAATCTGCTTTTTACAGAACACTCTATTAAATGTTGTAATCTCTTTTTTAAACTATCAACTGTAATATATGTGTCTTGCTCTACAACTCCTCCTCTTAACCACTCTTCATTTTCCTTAGAATCCTGCTCAGGACCAAAGAAATGAAACTGCACATGACCAAAAACCTTTTCTATGTCTGCCACACTTCCATGCAAAAGTGCTCTACTTATTTCTCCTAAACAAGAAGCAGGAGTTTTCACATAATACAGTCTCCTACCTAAAGTTTGCATTGTTGAGTGGTATAACTTATTTTGTGCTTTAAACTTCGCTTTGGAAAGGTACATAGGAATTTTCTTAATATATCAATGGATTCCTGTCTAATACTAGAAACACTACTACAATTCCATTTGTATACAGTACCCGAATACGCTTTCCTCGTACCTCTTCTGCGATACCTTCTTCTACATTTCTAAATACCATCAAATCTTTTGCTATAGGACTACCATTCTTCATTTAATAACATCATCCTCTTTATCAATAGCATGAACTCATTTGTTATACTGGAAATAGCTTTCTTCATTAAAGAAAGCCTCTGTACAAGAAATATGTATCCAATGTCCACTAAAAACTGTACAGCAGTTACGTCTATTCACTAATCTTTTCTTCTAGTTTTGTCTCCTCATGCAAAACACTTTTTTGTCAAGAATCTTCATTCTATTTAAAATCAAAATGAAAAGCTGCCTCTTTAAAGCAAAGGCCTTATCAACTACTCTCACAACTTGTTCTTTCTGTTTTACTGCATCTCTCCTTCTACACTTTTTTAAATTTAACACTAAATTTACAAGGCTGTAACTATGCAATCATTATAACATTTGTGCAGAGCCTATTCAGCCATCTAAAACCACACCTACAACCCATGTACACATTGAAATACTGAGGCATACGCATGTACTAATGAAACACTCAGGCTCTACTCGTATGGGCTGTATCTATAAAAACAATCTGTGTTTTGACATGCATAGAATTTATAGAAATGATGGAGTGATCTTTACAGATGAAGGCAACAGGGTGTTTCTAAGTAACCTGAAACTCTGCATCTGGTCTTAAGTGTAGCAGCCATATACACACAACCAACACAACAGCTCTTGTCGGATCCACCCTAGTACCCGAAGTATTTTAATAAGTGTTTTTCTAAAGGTTTTTTTTCTTTAATTTTTGGTGATCTTTGCGATGACATCGCGTACCCCACGGACATGTCGCGAAAACAGAAAACAAAAGCAGACATTCATTGGCCACCATCACACCCAAAAATAATATGTAAAAAAATCCATTCTGAACATTGGCCTACACACATTACTATATACATACTTCTTTCAAAGGATGTTTAAACTCATATGTTTGTACTAAGTCTGTTTAAAAACCATCTTTCAGACCTATTTTCCGTTTTCGCGGTTATTCTGGATGTCGCGATGACGTCATTAACCGCGACAATCGCGCCTTTCCCATAAAGTGAAAATGCATACATGCACACACATTACAGTATTCTACACACTAGAGGTTTATTACTGTACACTTCAAACTCATATTTTTCTAGTGTACTTCTAGAACAACCATCTCTAAAACCTATTTTTCGTTTTCACGGAGACTCCTGAGATCCCGATGACGTCGATCATTGCGGTCCCCGTGGTTACATCGCAAAAGCGGAAAGCAAAAGCAGGATTTCAATGGCCACCACCACATTAAAAAATAACTATATAATTAATTCTTACCGTAACAGTAAATAACACACTATATAAATAACTATATCAAAACATTTATCAGAATCTCAATATCTCCATAAGAATGTGCATTAATGATTCACCAATATTTGCGACGACATTGATATTTGCGATGTCCCCATGATGGTAAATGGGGGGCCACGCTGGTGGTCGCGGCGTCGTCACAAATATCACACGCAATTAAAAAAATCTATTTTGGACACATAACTTGTGTCACTAACACCTCCATTTCTCAACCATGGGGTCAGAATATCTCCACCTTGACCCCTTATGTGGGCTTTCACACACATTTTCAGCCCCGAGAACTGTTCTCGATAGATAAAATGGTGGCCACAACTTTCTATTCAGGTTGCGTCCAACCAATCAGAGCTTTCCCTTTGGCAAGTGCATTTCTGATTCATCGCGAAACCACTGTGAAATATCAGCGGCCAGAGATATCACTATAATTTTAATCTTACATTTCTCAAAGACTACTGAACGGATTTACACCAAATAACCAAACGGCACTTCCTTGAACCGACATCTACCTCCCTGCCAAATTTGGTGTAAGTCTGTTCAGTGGTTCGGGCTGTAGAGGTGGCTAAAGGTTCCTATGGGAATTAACATTATAAACGCAACCTTATTTCGCACCCCAAATTCTTGGTCGCCACTGCACGAATCACCCCCAAACTTTCCCAATCAATAGTACCCACGTGACACTTTTTTGACAAAATTTCATGCAAGTTGGTCAAATGATGCCAAAGTTATAGCCAAGTCAAAAAATGCTTTTCCTATGGAAACTAGGTCCTAACTATAACTACCTACTGGCAACTGCCAGTAGGTAATATACATAGTTATAATTTGGACTTAGTTTCCACAGCGTTTTTTGTTTTGCTAATAACTCTGGCGTGGTTTAATGATCTTCACAAAATTTTCAAAACTGGTTTGCCACTCCAGCTGCTGTCTTGAAAGTTTTGGGTTGATTTGTCAAGCGGGGCAAGAAAAACCGGGGTCCCAAAGTATGTTTTCTCCATAGAGATTTTAGACATGACTACAGCCTGAACCGCTGGATGGAATTACACCAAATTTGGCAGAAAGCCAATCTTGGTCTAGAAAGATCTTTGTTTGTAATTTGGTATCAATCCGTTCAGTAGTTTTAAAGTTAGCAAAGAAAAATATTTATAAATATCTAGGGTTCGGATCCATTGGGGCTCCACCACAGTGGATCCGTGAATCCACATGCCACCAGCAATGCCAAGATTGGCTGCCAACACTTCAACCATGAAGTGTTGGCAGTCATCTTAGGTCTTGGACTTGGCCGATTACCAAGAAAAAAGGTTTAAAAAAGGATAGGAGGGCATAGTAAATATGGTCCTGGGGACCCCATCCCTTTAGGCCATATATATATCTATATGTATAGATATATATTTATATAAATATATCTATAAATATATAGATATATGAAAAGGGGTGGGAGCTGTGCACCCCCTGCCGACCTCATACCCCGCTGCCCACATCAATGAAAGGTTGTTACCCACCTGGGGCACCCACCAACCCCACGTTGGATACCACGGGGGAGCAGCAGAGCCCCTGCTGCTTCAGTCAGCTCCCCGCATGCTTTGGGAGCCAGCATTGCTCTCATGTGGATGGAGCAGCTATGTATGCTGCTCCCTCCAGGCGGAAGCAATATGTTGATCAGTTTCCCTGCCTGCATCAATGCTGGCAAGCAAACAGATCTCAAGTCTGCTCCCAGCCAGTGGGAGCACTTTCAAAACTCCCGTTCGTTGGGGGCAGACTGAGTTTTTTCCCATTTAATGGGAGTTTGAAAATTTTTTCATAAGTAGCAGTTCATGGGATGGTGTCCCCAGGGCCTTTTAAAAGCTCAGGGAGATGGGTTGCATGGACCCACTCCCATTTTTGGCACATTTTGACCCTAGGGATGGGCTTCACAAGGCATTTCAAGAGTCTGGGAAAGGGGCTGCGCAGACCCACTTCTCTTTAGTGCACATTTCGGCCCAATGGGTGGGTCCCTGGGGCTGTTAATAGCTTTGGGAGGGGACCACACGCTCCCTCCCCCTACAAAATTCTACCCCTTAGGTGGGCTTTTTTCCAATTTTTCAATTTTGGCCCCAGAGTGAGCCCTTCTAGGTCCCCCCATGGGGCCTAGGGGGCAAGGTATCCCTACCCTGCCCCCTTATATCTTTATTTTTATCAAATGTCAGGACAGGTGAGTAAGTCCTGAGCCCTGCAATTGCTACCAGCAATATTTTTCTGAGGTAGCTGGCAGCCATCAGAGCGCACACTCCCGTGGGAGCCTGCTCCTGCGGGAGTGAATTGGCCTAAGTGAAATAAAGCTCCCTGGGCCAATCAGAACACTCTATTTTTGAATTGGCGCTCCTTCAATTGTCTCTCGAGCCTCTCACGGACCCAACCATCCAGATATACAAATATTTTTGACCCTTAAGTTCTAAAAAAACGACTTAACAGATTTACACCAACTCACAAAGGCACAATCTATGGACTAAGACCCAGCTTCATGCCAAAATTGATGTAATTCCGTTCAGTAGTTTTTGCTGGAGCCCTTCTTCAAGAAGTCTATGGAAAATGCATGTGAATTTTGCCTTTTGGGACCCCCCTTTTTTCTCGCCACCCCCACTTGACAGATCATTCTGAAACTTTCTATGCACAAGCTAGTCAAAAAGTAGCTCCTTTCTGGAAAGTTTTTGGGAGATTTGTCAAATGGGGCAAAGTTGCACAAAAACCGCTTTTCCTATGAAAAAGCTGACCTAACTATAACTACCCTGTGGCGACTGATATATGTGACAACTACCAGCAGCTACATACTGTGATGGACATTTTAGCTTTCTCTATGGTAGCCAGCATGCTGAGTTATTTTGCATTTTGGCTGAAAGTCTTAAAGCTGATGTCTGGAAATTATTTTGCTTATTTTGGGAATAAATTGGGAGATGAACCACATGATAAATATGAATGCATCGACTATCAACCCATATGTGCAAAGTGGCAACATGTAAGTCATTAACAAATCAGTGTTAAAATTATTGAGTACTTGGTGTGCCATAATGTTAACAGCAATGGACCTTCAACAGTATATATGCAAGTGAAATCTGAAAAATTCCTGATCGTAAGGTTTGAATTAGGTGACAGTATTCTATTTAAAAGCTATGGTTTAAATCGGATAACCCCACTAGAAAATGCACAAGCTTGCTGGAGTTCCAAACTGATAACGTACCACATCTATTACAGTCTCCCAACCAGTTGGCATTCACTTTTTTTTTAATCTGTTGTTTTTTCAACTTATTACACTCTGGCTGGATGGACTGTTGAAGACCCACTTTCAGGGGCCTCTTAACACAGGCTTCTCCTTAGAATTGATATAATCATTACAAAATAGTTATAGCTAGAAAGATCGTGGCTTGGGAGGGGCCTTTCGATAAAGGATAACCAAAAACCCTCTGTATTTTAAGAAAACTGTGACAAACGTATCTCAGTGTTCTCTGCTTTTTATTTGCTTCTTCTCTGAAGGGGATATTTAGCCAAGCCAGAGCTGACGTAAAATTGGAAATCAAGTCAAAACATAACTTAAAATTCACCTGTTGCTTTGTCGTAGTCGCAGTGTTGCTTACCCTGGCTAGTCTAAAAGCCATTCTGGAAGCCATCGTATTCTACAAAGCCAAAATGTGGGCACTACAAAGGCTTACCAAAGAAATTAAGAATACCTTAAAGAATTTTATGAAAAAAATACTGGCTCTCCTGCAGGCCATTCTGACATGTATTGTTCGGGAAGATTGCTCTTAAGAGAGTTTGGAATTGGCAGCAAACAAAGCAGTTTTATGCTATGTCACAAAACAAAGGAACCACCTGATCAGTGCCAGATCATGGCAGGCTCTCCCAGCAAATCTGTAAAGATCATTTATTGATCATTTATTTGTTGGCCTTTTTTTAAAATCAGTGTTTTGGTACCATAAAAGCCTGCTGTTTTAATAGCGTTAACTCTATAAGATAAAAGTATCTCTGAGTCCATTGCAGTGATGTAATCACAGAAACACTGAATTGGTTTCATGTTGTGTCTGGTATTTATTATATTTTTTTATCATTTTTTTATATACCGATGTTTTTGCATACTTTTATGAGTAGTTGCGAATAATCTAATAAAGAGGGAGGATTTATTGATTGCATTTATTGAGGAAGCAGTGGCAAACATTCAGCTTCCTAATGAAATTTTCCCGACATACCTCTTCATTGCTTCACACAGAGTCATTTGAAAATCGGTTGTCAAGTAGGAGGCCGAGCAGATTAGAATGTACCATGTCCAGGTTTTCTAGGAATACCTGAAGTTCCTGGGCATGTGTGATCCGAATGCAGTGGTACAAACTGACAACACAAGACTACATAGTTATGAGGATATTGTCAATATTCATATTTTGAGTGCACCTGGTATCATCAAATGAAAATAGGTACTTTGCAGAGAATTCTCTCTGCAAAGGGAGTTTGTTCAACGCTGATGATGTAGAAAATAAACATTTGAGATAACCTGGTTAGTTAGCCTCCTTTCTCTTCAAAATCGGCAACATCTGGAACCACTTCCTCACTGCTAAGATGGGATTAACTTAAATACAACCACAATCAAAGAAGTGCTGTAGGGGACTGAATCTGTTTGCAAACATCTGACAAAGTGCCAAGACCCAACTGCAAGTGACTCGACAAATGTGACTCATTTTAAAAGTCCATGTCAGAACCCAGTATGTTTAGAGGACAAAGAGATTGCTGGGTACCTTTCTTTCAATGGACATCAGACGAACAAAACACCTTCAGTAACTTGAAAAAGGTTAGTTTGGGATAGAAGTGCAAACAGCAAAAGTGAAAGATCACCACAGGCAACACTTTCTTATCCCTGTTCCTCTTCATTTTCCCAGATCATTTCTAGTATTTAATTAAACAATGTATTCTTATTACTTTTTAGCCTTTTTAACCTTTGTCATTTCTGTTTTAATTAACAAATATTTGAATTATTTTGAAAATATGGTCTCCCAAGTCTATAGATATTTTTCTAAATACATTCTCTTCGAACTTTTTTGTATTTGATTCTGAGTAAGATATTATGAATGGCATATTTTGTCTCCTATAAATGAGGGAAAATTCTGTTTTTGCTCTCTCAGTTGTGCATATTTGGATTCTTCTGTTTTTCTTAGGTCACAGTATGTTATCTGTTCTTATGTTATCTGTTCTTATATAGCGGGGCGACTCACTCCCTAAACAGTATCTTGCCACTCCCTCCTCAACAGCGGCGCTAGAGATTTAAAACAGCCAGGTTTTTAATAGTTTTTTTCACTTAAGAAGGTTCGGACAGGAGCGATTATGCAAAGGGAGTTTGTTCCAATGGAATGGGGCTAGATAACAGTTCATACGCTGTAAGTCTGGCTTTTATCTGCAGCCATGCTAGTACCAGGCTATCTCGAGCTAGTAAGCATGATGATCATTTCAGCTTACTCTTATGGAGTTTGCAAACTGAATTAATGCGATTTTGGGTTAAATATTAGTCCACGACTTCTATGCAGCAAATTTATTTGTAGCAGAGAGAATTTGGAAGTGGATATTCTGATGTGATCTAGTTTTACAACACCAGAAAGACGACCACTAGGACCTGAGACAAATGTAATCTCTTAGCCTCTTACACCAGCTGGCCAGAGCTGAGGACCTGTTTTTTTAAAAGGTGGGCACAGGAGGTAGCAACTGAACCATTTTACCAACAGCACCAAAGTGGATAAACCACCATTACGAGGTCCAATGCCACAGCCACAGATGCTCACAAACCAGATGTCCAAAAAAGAAGAAAAGAACTAGATGACTTAATGGGTATCAAGCAATTATAATTCCTGTTTTTGAAGTAATGGCTATCCACATTTGATCCCTTACGTGCTGCAGAACAAGCTTGTTTTACTTTATGTACATCCTCCATTCGTCTTAGCTCATTTATTAAGTTTATTTTCCTCCTGTTATTTTAAAAAAAATTGTGTGAGACACTGTTACCCAGGAATTATAGTCATTAAATATAAATCTCAGAGTAAAATAACATTTTAAAAACTAAACCGTTAGCCCAGGGGAAAAAAGCATGCATGGATATGTTGGGCCACAAAAATAGTTTTGAAAGGTGTGAAGAGGGACATTGTAAAGGTTTTCTTCCTCCTCCTTGAGGAAAATTGACATCTTCCATTTGTCTTCAGTGGTCTAATCCTCTTCAAATGGTGACTAAAATTATTTTTTCACAAGTATATACAGAATTACACTCCTCCTTGGCCTAATCATAATACATTGAGATTTGCAGTGATTAATGTTGAATTTTTAATAGGTTTGACAGAAATTGCACCTCCATTTTGCAATTAAAGTTTGAGCATATGGAGCAAGCCTACAGTTCTGCAAGAGGACTTGCCCAAAACATTGTCCAATAAGCCATTACTTTTTTCATGTCGTTCTAATAGGGAGCTCATGAAATGCTCCAATGTTTAAACACATCCACAGTAGCAATGTTTGCGCCAATCAGAAAATTGAGTGTCCTATTGAAATACTGGACGCATAGCAGCCAAAGGTCCAAGACCTCTAAATGCAACAGTGTTTAATATAGTGTGATATCACCATGGGTGTCAATTCAGCAGAATTGCAGGGGTAGCAGAAGTGACATCACATGCCCTTTGACCCCAGTGACATCACAGAAAGTGACATACTTTGGCCTTTGATGTTTTCCCAGCAGTGATGATGTGACCTTTGAACCTGATGATGTCACAGGAATTACATCCTTTAAGGTATAAACTTTTTAATAAAATTGAGATATCCTTCATACTTTTATCATATTATCCCATTACTCTTCCATTATGCATCTCTACCTCTCACAGCTCTGCCTCATGATCTCTTTCACCTACATAGCTGCTATCTTTTTATCTCCCTTCCCCATCTTCCTCTAACCTCCAATTTCTCATGTTATATTCATCATTTTAACAATTTTTCTACATCACCCTGTGATGCATTCTTCTCTTCCAGTTCACCTGTTAATCACACCTTTGTTATACCAAACTCTCTCTCTTATTGTCACAGTTCCATTACCTGTTCCCTGCCACTACCACTTCTCATTACTTTGTTCTCATATGTCCCATCACATCTCCCTCTCTTTCTCTCACCTCTGTATCATATAGGTTCTCTCTCTTCTTTTTCCAGTCTCTTCATGCCCTTCACTCTCATTTGGGTGCAGAATTTGCCTCTTATGTCCAACTTCATCACTCTAATTTGCTCACATTTCTCTCTCCCTATCTCATCTTTCACAGTTTCCCCCTTAACTCCACCTCTCTCATTAGCACAGCCATCCCCATTTCCTTTAGACCAGCAGTTCTTGATTTCTCTCTGTTTGCGCCCATACAATCTTCACCCTTATATTTGACAACTAAATGTAGCTATTTCTTGGTTCGCCCTCTCTCTAATCATCTGATATATCTCCCCTACTGCCCTGCCTGTCTCACACATTCTCTGAGCTCAATGTTCCAGATTCCATCTTTCTCTGTTAGGCTGCTTCTTCGATAACTCCCCTCTTACCTCCACCGTTCCTAGTTTTCATCTCCGCTCACTCTTGCTCCTGTTTCATGTATCACTACTCTAACAAAATAAAAGTTTGACATCCGCAAAAGACACTGTGGTCTGAGGAAAGATGTCAGCCAGGATGCCTCACCATCTGAGGGACACCCTGCTGAAGGATCTGGGTTTGTTGCACTCAATGTACCCCCACACACATGAAAAGAAAGTCATATATTCAGAGAATTATATCGATGGCTACCTGCACTTCAGAACTACACAGGCATGGTCAACTCCATGGGTTAGGTGTAATTACTGGGCATTACGAAGTGTAGACTGATACATCAGGAATATCTCAGCCTATTCCTCTGGTAATTCCCCATTTCTGTATGGAGTTTCACCCACTCATTTCAGCTATTATCAGTGGCTTAAAGTTCTGGGCCAAATGCACCGGCTCTGTGGAGTTACCATGGATCTTGTAACCCTAGTTAGGCTGGTAACTGCTGTTACTGACCCCAATAAAGATTACTGTGGGACTTGCATTGAGGCCCTCATAGATTTCTCATGCTGGCATTTCTTTCATATCCAGGCAGCAGAGAAAGTGAAAATTCACTATCCATGTAGGTGGGTTATTGGCCACACTACAGAATGACTCCATACTTTCAATTTAAGGCCATGTGGAGCATGGTGGTCTATCCCACCATCCCTGCCTCCTGCTTTTGAAAGTGTTTTTCGCTTTTTCATCAAAAGGGCAACACTAAACAGTGGCAACCAGAACCTTGGGGGCAGCTATGGAGATGTTTGCTACACCTCTGCATAATACCATTATTTTAATTCATTGGTTTGTGTACAGTGCTTCAGAATGTCTATTCTGAAAAATAAATAATTTTAGAAGTTTGTTGCACAGTCTAATAAATTAAAATGTTCAAGTTCGAGCGGGGCAGTAGAAAGTAAACAGAACTCATTAGCGTCCCCATTTTCTTTTTGTTCCTGGCACTTCTTTTACGTTTCAAATGATACACAGGGAGTGCCAGGGGTCGCAAGGGACAAGCTAGGGATAGAAGATGCTGTCACTGGTGGCCTTTATTGTCATCCATGGTAGGTTCTCCTGACCTCACAATAGTCTCCCATGTTGCTTTGTCATCTCTATTTTGGACTCACAAAAACTGGTGATACAAATTAAATCAAATCTTATGAGGTTAAAAGAAATCCTGCTCAAAAGTAGGTCAGTTGGTATTTCCATCACCAAAAGCCCTGCCTCGCATGGGTAGGACTTCCAGTTGCAGGAAAAAAGTCTTAGGGCATATATTTTGTGCTATATAAATACTTTACTGGAGACTGCTCGCTGAGGCCATAAAAATGTCTTCCGCTGTTGTGGTGATTCTGGTTTTCTTCCCCCTTTTATTTAAAAAATAATCCTTACCGGTTTTCAATTCATGAAGCTGCCACAGTTTAGAAAACCATTCTATGAAGTGTGTAGAGCCTCATCCTCACAACATCTCCCACCTAAGTGATAAAGTGTCACTCAAAGTCCCTGATTATGTGTTGAGCTGAGCAGATTTCCTGTGTGGAATTCCTTCCACTCAATCATGAGTAGGCTGTTGTGCCGGCAACCAGATTTTTGTCGTGCTGGGACAACTGCCTATATTTTACCAGATGGAAAATCCTGCTGATCAAACAGCATTAGGAAAGGCCTGCAAAGTGTGTGGGAAGCATGTAATCGTCTCCCACCAGCCAACATCTCACTTTTCGCCTCCCACCCTTTTACCAGCTGCTCAGGGCAGGTGTTAAATATGTGTTTTAAAGCCCTCTGAATAGGAAATACTATGCAGAATTCTGCCCAGTAATTCCCCACTCCAGGGGTTTAACTCAAAGTTGCATGGTACTGGTGGGGTGTTACCACAGGATACTGGAATTTAGGGGTGCAGAGTTTGCACCCTGCCAATATCATGCGACTCAGAGGGGGCTGAAGTGTAAAAAATAAGCCATAAAATGTCACACATATACACAATTAAGCTAACTTATCACCTGACAGCTATGTAATGCTGCCGGAGCAACCATCAGGACACATTGGTTTAAATGCAAAAAGGAAAATGAAACCACATACTGGGACTGCAATTTTGTGATTCCTGACAGCTTGCAAAAATGCTTCATTCTGCTAAAGTACAGGTCACAAACTACAAGAAAGCTGGGATCCAGCAATGCTGGGAAGCAGGACAAGCCAGTGTTAAATCACACCAAAATGCACAGCCTGCAGGCCAAGCAGACTCGCACTTGGTTGAGGCTGGGGCCTGGAGTCCTCAAAAGTGTTGCTAGGCAACAACTTAGTTGCTCGTACAAGTTGAAACATTAAAATGTTTTAACTTTGCTCTGTGCCCAACTGCCTACAGAACCAGCTTTTATAAAGCGAGAGAAACATTAAATGCCTGTTCCTCATATCCCTGTTTTTTTGTAGCCTCTGAGACCAGGGGTCGCAAAGGAAGTGGCAGGGGTCCCCAGGGGCAAACGAGGGGTCGAAGGTGCGAACCCTGGTGACCCCTAAAAGACGTCCATGGATATCACCCAGTCTAAAATAAATGTCTAAATTCCTAAAGTAAATGACACCCTTAAGACATATACTTGAAATTTGAGCCATTATTAAATATAGTGCTAGGAGATATAATCAAAATCACGACCCCTATGCCAATTAATAGGTCATGAAAGAGTGATATGGTAAGGGTGAGCTGATTTTGTTCATGTTGATTTTAGAGGTGAAATATCTTGTTAGTTTTCTGTGTCATGGTATCGTAGAGGTGAGTGATGGGCTTCATAACGAGATGCGAATTCTTCAGCGTTACAGCAGCACTGCTAAGAGAGCGCCATTCTTGATGTTCTTCGTATTACATTTGAAAACCTCTGATGTTTTTTGCTAACCTGACTGAATGCAAACAAAAGGGAGCGTTTGAAAGATTCTGCATGTCTGGTGGCAGCTCTTTGTTGCCTGGTGTTAAGGGGAGCTAATTAAGAAGCCCATTCTCCAAGAGGATGATGCGGCGCAAGCTAAAGAGCTAATTTCAGGATTACATCGATGCTTTACTCTCACCCAATCATGGGTATGCTATGTTCCGTCTCGACACAGATATGAATACATCCTGAAGAACGATCAATACATTTTGACGCATTCATCCACCACTGTGCAACTTGCCAAATAGTCCTTTGAAAATGGATAATACACGCTAGAATTTATAAAATCTATCTCTCCGCTTTCAACTGATCCTGAGGACATTACGGTAAAGCAAGCTTATTTCATGGTATAGGAAGGAGGCTATATGATACATGAAATGAACATCATATTTGGTTTATGAATCTGAGCTTTAATTTTTGCAGCACTCAAACTTTAATAATAACAATCTCTCTAATGATTTTAAGCCTGCCAAGTGAAACAAGACTTGCCATTACAGTTTGATGGAAGAATCGCCTAAACTTTAACTGTAGAGAGAGGTTTTGCAGATTACAGCACTAACAGCTAATTAAAAAGCTAATCAATTCAAGAACTGGTAGAGCATCCAAACTGCAAAATATTTTTGAGGACACCATCTGGCTTATAGTTGAGTGGATGTACCTTTGGTTTCAAAGTAAATCCTACCAGTACATTACTGTGTTATCATATATGGACCCTTCCATGTGTGTGTTTATGTGTGTGTGTATGCAATGATGGCATGTTGTATAGCACTCATGCATTGTGTTTTACAGGGGTTAGCTAGGACAAGTAGAACAAGGCTGAAAACTTACCAGAGAGCATCCAAATGGACCATCATCCCATTTAGTTGTTCCTGACATGTATGCCTGTGGGGTAAAACATGCTGGGGCTGATTCACAAAGGTAATCTGAGACAAAAGTCTAACTTTACGACTTTTGGTATTCACAGAGACCATTTACGAGTCGTATCTTTATGTCCACAGTCGGGCCGGAATCTCCGCACCCGGTCTGTATTTCCGCACCCGGGCCGTACTCTCAGGCTCAGGCCGTACTCTACGGCTCGGGCCGGATGAAGTGTAATCAATGGGCCAGAATGGAATTTTTATGAAAGGGAACATTAGGAAAGTGTGATAAATGGTAGAGGAGGTCATGAAAATCAGTTTGGGCAGGGAAAAGGGTGTTGTCAGACACTACATCATATTCAGAAAAGTTTGCTCCTTTGCATCGTGGTACACGCAGTGCACAATTTGCGCTCCCCTCCGTGTTGACTGTAGTGCCAACACTACAGTCAACACTGAGGGGAGTGCCCTTAGTGTTAACTGTAGTGTTAACACTACAGTCAACACTGAAAGGAGTGCAAATTGTACCGTGATGTAAAGGAGCAAACTATTCTGGGATATGATGTAGTGTCTGGCCACACACTTTTCTGTTCCCAAACTGATTTTCATGACCTCCTCTACCATGCTACTGTGGAGAGGAGATGGAGGCTTAGACAGCTTATAACCCCTCTTCTGTCGGCAGGAGCAGTAGTATTTTTACAAAACCCGGCAAGGCTGAAAGTAGTTTATCATGGTCAGAATTTCAGTTTCACATCTGGAATTCAAGCCCAGAAGCTCCTGGATGATATTCCAGCAGGGGCCTTTGGGGTTAAAAAATAAGTTTGAATTTGTGTTGGCCTTAGGTTGAAATTTTGCTTTATGGGGAGATTGTATTTGCTACTGATTATTTGAGGTGGAAAAACAAGGGGGGGGAGAGGTGGAGGGAGAGGAGGAGTGGTCCAGACGTTATCACGCAGGCTCATGGTTGAGCATGGTTGCCAAAGTGGTGGTGGTGAGTGCGGGGGAGAGGGTGGAGGGAAGGGACCCTCAGACGGGTGACAAAGAGAAAGGGTTTAATGGTGTTTGTTTTCACTTTTCTTGATATGGGGTGTATTTTGGTGGAATGGTTGTGTAGTTGTGTGGCTCCAGAGTCAGGTCTTATAAATAGGTATGGATAGACTTAGAGTGGTCACTATTAACATTTGTGGACTCAACGATGTTAAGAAAAGGCAGAAGGTTGTGACCGGGCTACAAATGTTTGGAGCAAATATTATTTGTATGCAGGAAACGCATATTGAAGGGTCACAATTGCATCTATTAAAATCATTGGGGTATAGGTTAATTAGCACAACAACGCAGGGGGCCAGGGTTGGGGGCGTAGCCATTCTGGCTAAAGGCAGTGGGATTCAATTTACACAATCATGTTCAGACAAGTAAGGCCGGTGGGTTATCGCGGAGTGTCAATTAAGCTTGGGAGAGAAACTGACTCTTTGTACACTATATGGGAGTAACAGTGACGACCCTTGTGTGCTTGATACCATTCCTAGTAAACTTGCCCATTGGCCACTCCCACTTATTTCCTGTGGGGACTGTAATACTAATTTACCTTGTGATTGGTCCCTGGAGGATGGATGGGGGTATACGGGTCAGAAACCAAAGGTGTTTCAAGCATTGAAGAATTTATGTCAGGTTCATGGTTTGATTGATTGCTGGCCTATTGTTAAATCGAACAATTTAGGATTTACTTATTTTTCCAATGCGCATATGACCCACGCTAGACTTCATTACATGTTCGTGTCTAATACATTTATTTCGAAATGCCACATAGAGAAGCTACCACTGGTTTTTTCTGACCATAACCTGCTTGTCCTTGACTTAGAGGTGGATATATCTAACAACAAATCAAGATTGTGGACCTTCGAGAGAGCGTTGTTAGTAAATGAAGAATATTGTACACACATGAGGCAATGGATCCCTATGTTTTTGGGGGATAATTTGCTGTGTACATCAATTGAGATGGTATGGAATGCCCTTAAAGCGGGCATTCAGGGGGAAACACTGAGATATTCCCTGAATTATAACAAACGTGATAAGCAAACAATGAAGCATTTACAGGATGACCTAGTGGCGGCTGAGGAGGGTTTAGTGAGGGCTGTTCATGGGGGGAGGGTCTCAGAGGCAGAGCAACAACGGGTGGCGATTGCCAAAACCGCTATTGTTGACATCTTGGTGGACAAGACCATGAGCAAATTAACAACTCAAAAAGAAGAGGCATATGAGCTAAATGAACAGATCGGTCATCATCTGGCAGAACGGACTAGGCAACAAATAACATCTAACCTAATCCGAGAAATTATAGATCCGGTTTTAGGTCAGATTACTGACCCAGACCTGATCAGGGCAGCATTTAGGAGGTATTACCAAACCCTATATATGGCTAGTGCTGGGTTGGAACAGAGTGATATTATGGAATATCTCGACTCAGGTCCATATTCAGAATTCTCTAAAGAGGATCAGGAAAGTTTAGGCAACTTTCCACAATGGATTGAGATTTTATTGTCCATAAATAGCCTAGCGAAGGGGAAAGCAGCCGGTACAGATGGCATCCTGAACGAATTTTATCTCACCTTTTCCCCTCAGTTAAGAGGAATCATAAATGAATTATTTTTACATATTTTTAAAGGTGGACGACCCATGGCTCATGGTCCTCAGCTAAAATTGTGTTTAAAAAAAAAAAAGAATAAATCTGCTCTCGAATTGGGTTCCTACCAGCCGATTACCCTGATAAATGGTGACTCGAAAATTTATTCAAAGATGTTGGCTATGCAACTCGCACCAATAATTCATAAGATTATTTCAGTGCGCCAACACGGGTTAATTCCTGGGAGGTCCACAATAGATCATATTCGGAGAGTTATATCACTCTTTGATGTTACCAATGTTGCAGGAGACCCTATGGCTCTTGTTCTATTGGATGCAGAGAAAGCCTTCGATAGGGTCTCCTGGCAATACCTCTGGACTGCAATGTCTAGAGTTGGTATTGGGGATGGTTTTATCCAAGCAGTTACAACCCTATATGTCGTACCTACAGCGGCAATGATGGTGAATGGTACTCTCTCCGAAAACTTTTTAATCTCTTGTGGAACCAGGCAGAAATGTCCTTGTTCTCCTCTTTAATTTGCGGTTTTTATTGATCCATTTATCCAAAGGTTAGAAAATAATAATCTAATCCCGGCAATATGGTCGCAAAATTGGGCAACTAAGACATTGGCCTATGCGGGTGACATTGCTCTCGTAACACCTGATCCAAGTTCTGCAATAGTGGCAATTGAGGAGGAGGCTGAATGCTTTGGGCGTATATCCGGTTATGCTCTGAATAGAGATAAGACACAGATAGCTCTTAATGATCAGGTTAAGATGACTGACAGCCGAGTAGTTGAAAAAGCCATATATCTTGGTATTAGTTTGTCTGCAAAACTAGATAGTGTGGTTAGTGACAACATGGAACCCCTCATGGAAAAAAACAAAACAGATTTAGGAAGGTTAAACAATTTACATTTATCCATAGGCGGTAGGTGCAAAGTGATAAAAATTATCTTTTTTCTGGAAAAGTTTTATACCTTTTCAGGGCTATATGCCTGAAATTTACTCCCCAATGGTTCAAAATTATAGAAAATATATTTTCCCGATTCATTTGGGCTTATTCTCGACCTAGACAAGCCCTTAGATTTCTCTCTCTATCGAGAGAGAGAGGGGGATTGGCTCTCCCAAACTTGAAATTATATTATTGGGCTTCCACACTGATTTATAGCCACATGTTGTTGAGGGCTGTTAGAACTGGGGGTCTCTAGTTGGCTGAGGTATGTACCTTAGTCCAAATAGGGACCCTTGCTTCTAGTCAGGGTAAGGAGGGACACACACTTAGATAACCCCTGCTCACCCCCTGGTAGCTTGTCACGAGCAGCCAGGCTTATCTCCAAGGCAATGTGTAAAGTATTTGCAACCACACTCCCAGTAACACAGTGATAACACCACAAATGGACACCACACTGGTTTCATAAAAATAGCGGTATCTTTATAAAAGGAATACGACAAGACCAAACGATAGAAATCCAACATATGCGTATTCGTAATATTTCGCTTTGCCGGTTATTAGGCCAGCAATCACTTGTAGGTTCTTGCGGTATTAAATGAGCAATTCACGATCTCTAATGCAGTCCTAATGCAATGCTATGCAGTTCATAATGTAGTAATAAGACAGTCCTTAATGCAAGAATCAGGCAGTTCGTAATGCAAGAATAATGCGGTTCGTAATGCAAGAATCAGGCAGTTCGTAATGCAAGAATAATGCGGTTCGTAATGCAAGAATCAGGCAGTTCGTAATGCAAGAATAATGCGGTTAGCCAATCTGCGCGGTCAACTCGGGCACCACTAGGCCCCAACAACAGAGACAACGGTCGTAAGCTTAAAGGGGCGGCCGCGGTACTGCTGGGCAGGTACGGGCCGCTTGGGGACTCAGCGCATCTAACGCGGTGCAACGGGAGAGAGCTCGGAGCACTCCTGTACTCCTCCTGCACACCTCCCCAGGCCACACACGCTTGCGGCTCCCGACCGGAGTCCTACCCTTACCTGGGGGGGGGGTGCGCTGCCTCGCTCTCTCGCTCGGCTCGTCGGACGTCCTGCTGGGCGATCCCGATCATGTTGCAGCTCTGTTGCGAGGCGACGCTGTAGCGGGACGGGTTACGGCGCTGCCTTCTCCTTCGTTGACGATCTTGGGCAGATTCCTTTCGACGAACAATGATCACGATCCCTTTCACCTTGTAGCTTCCTTAGCTTCAAGAAATCCTTTAGCACGTTGCGGCTCGGGGCGGCGGCGGCGATCTTTACTCACAGCCCCAGTTCCGATGACGGCTCGGGCCACAAACAGCAATGCAGCAGCGTGGACGATGTTTCACGCTGTGGGGGCAATGCGGTCACGGGGCACCTCGTAAACAGCACCACGGACCACACGGCAGTCTCAGGCGGGCAAAAAGCACACGCACACAGCGTCGCTGAGACACGGTCCTTAGTTTCAAGTAAGCCTTTAGCACGTTGCGGCTCGGGCCGGTGTAGCATGGGTTTCGGATTAGAAATCAGGAGGCATGGGTAGAATAGATTTCCATGTAAATAACTTTATTTACGAGCTGAGGACCCACGACAGGTGCAGGTAGCAGCGAGCAGTATAATGACTACGTTACAACATTCGAGAATACAACACATTAGCCTTGGAACCTTATCTCACCTTCATTCCTTAAAGCAGTATACCCCCAACAATAACAACAACCCACTTACCACACATCCCCCTTTCTATCTAAATGAAAAAACACAAAATATACAAAAATACAAAATAAAATACAAGAAAAAAAACTTACTAAATTAATTACTGTAAGCACTAAAGAAAAGTTAGACAACATAATCTCTTAACCGAACAGGAACAGTTCTAACTCTGCAGCTGCTCCTACTAGTCAAACCTGCCCCATCACCCTCCCCATTGACAGGCAAAATGGGATGAGAATGTGATCTGGAAGTGGGAATGCCAGAAACACAATCACCTTGACCAGAATTTGAAACATCAGAATCAGTAACAACAGGAGTAGTCAAATCACCAACCCCGTACCAGTTTTGATCAGAGTTGTTACTTTTAGCAATTTTAATTTTAGTTTTATGAATAATGGCTGCTTGTTCAGATGTAATTTTGACTACAGCATTTATGTTCCACCATCCCCTGTCTTGGAGCAATATTGCCATTCTAGAAACTTTTAATACTAGAGCAGGAGAAGAAAATTTAGACTGTCCTTTTGAAACTCTCATAGGTTTTTTAATAAGAACCCAATCTCCAGGACACAACACCTTGTGTTTAACATGCATGCGATTATCATAGTTACATTTATATGCATCTTGTTTCTGCTTAACCGTTTGTCTGACCTTCTTCAGGTCAATAGTGGGATGAGTACACTTGTCGATTAACCATGCGGGGTTAAGTTTGGAGATAGGAGAACGACCCCGAAGTAAGACATACGGAGACACACCTGTGGTACTATGGGGTGTTGTATTGTAATTCCATATTTTTTGAAACAAAAAGGTTGCGACGTCCAAACCATTATTAACAGCAGTCTGGACACCTTCTTTAAGTAGGCGATTGGCACGTTCCACAAGACCATTGGAAGATGGACTATAAAGGGGAACTAAAATATGCTTCACATCAAGTTTAGTGAGAAACAAATTAACTTCCTGTGCAATGAAATGGGAACCATTATCCGTGATTATTTCTTTGGGAGTGCCTTCAATACAAAATATGCGTTGTAAAAACAGTACAACTGATTTGGCGTCCGCATTTTTAACAAAAGCAAAATAGATCCATTTTGAGAAATAATCTACAGCAACAATAAGAAATTTCTTGTCCTCACCAAAAACAGAAAAAGGGCCCGCAAAATCCAGACTGATCTTTTGCCAAGGGCCACTAGGCCATTGGACCGGGCAAAGGGGCGCACTAGAAGTTTTCCAATGCTTGTCAGAACACAAGCATTGCGGACATTGGTCAATGTGGCTTTTAACTTGGCTATCTATACCGGGCCACCAATACATTTGTTTGATTTTATTAGTGGTAGCTGTGATGCCTAAGTGTCCCTCATGAGCTAAGGAAATTATAGTATCTCTTAGTCCCTTGGGGGAACAAACTTGTCTTGTCTTAATAAAATCCCATCAGAAAAGGATAATTCCGGAGCAACTTGAGCGAAACTCCTTTCCTCAAGAGTGATATTTCTGTCCTGTGGCCAACCTTTAACTAAAAACTTCTTAACGTTTCGCATGGAGTCATCAGTTTCACATGCGCGACACCATTGCTCTTGGGTAATTTTAGTGTTATGAACTACATCTTCCACAGAAAAAACACATTCAAAATCACACTCACTTCTGACGTTGTCATCAATTCCAGGTAAAGGTAGACGTGAAAGGCAATCTGCCCGTACATTCTTACCTCCTGGTATATATTTGATGTCAAAATTAAATTCTTGCAGTCTAGCAAGTAATCTTATGAGTCGCGAAGAAGCTTTGTTAGAAGAACTATCTCCCAACATATACATCAGAGGCTTGTGATCAGTATAAAGTTGGAATTTAGTTCCCCAAATGTACATTCTGAACTTTTCAACTGACCAGGTACATGCTAATGCCTCGCGCTCGATAGTACTGTAATTCTGTTCAGCCGAACTGAGAGTGCGAGATGCAAAAGCAATGGTGCATTCCTGTCCCTTCACAATTTGGCTAAGAACAGCACCCAGACCCATAGCGCTAGCATCCACAGTAATAATGCTTTCAACACCATGTGTGAAAGATTTGATGGCAGGAGCATTGATTATTAAATTTTTAACAGTGGTAAAAGCAGCTTGAGTGTCCTCAGACCAAAGGAATTTAGCATGTTTTTTAGTAAATTTCTTAGAGGTTGTACTTGCAACGCATAACCTTGAACGAAGCGAGCATAGTATTCACTTAGACCAAGAAACGCTCTCAAGGCGTCCTTGTCTGAAGGAGTGGGAGCACTCTTAATGGCGTCAATCAAGGAAGTCTTGGGCTTAATACCTTCACTCGAAATATTGTGTCCAAGATAATCCACTTCTTGAGTGAGAAAATTGCATTTCTTAACATTAACAGTCATACCATGTGTCTGTAAGGTGTTTAATACTCTTTCTAAAAGAATGTAATGTTGTTCAATGGACTCCGAATGTACTAATATGTCATCCTGAAATGCCTGAATGCCGGGGATATCATGAAAAAATTGGTCCATTAACCTCTGAAATATACTGGCAGCTGATGCAAGCCCAAAAGGAAGTCTTTTGTACATGTAAACACCAAATGGTGTAACAAAAGTTGTCAAAGGTTGAGACTTTACGGATAATGGAACTTGATGATACGCCGAACGCAAATCTATGGTGGAAAAGAATTTGCTATGCCCAATTTTTGCTAACATATCATGAATACGAGGCAGGGGATGACAATCTACTACAATATTGCGATTTAACACTCTCAGATCCGCACAGAGACGGATATCTCCTGAGGATTTGCGTGCAACGACTGCAGCCGAAACCCATTCGGACGACTCAATGGGACAAATGATGTCTTGTGAACACAATGAAGCAAGATGATTCTTTAAATCTTCTCTCACTGAGAGAGGTACATGTCTTACTTTTTGAATGATAGGAACAGCATTTTCTTTCAATTTTATAGAATGTTCAAAACCTTTGACCAGACCAATCTTCTCATTAAATACAGTATTATATTTTTCCAACAAATGGAGTAAAGAGGAATCTTGTGATTGAACTGCTGTTACTGCAAGTATAGGTATATCACCGAGAACAACTGGTTCTGAATGCCCAGGTCTCAGTAGAATACCAAGACCAGCTTGGTCACGCCATCCAAGAATATCTCTGCCTTTTTGTGCCACATATATCTTGGTATGAATTTCCCTATCCTTAAATCTGATCGTGTCAGAAAAATACCCACACATAATAATATCGTACTCCCCGAATGCTTTGGGATTAACATCAGGGGGAGACAAAACCGTATTACTCCATAATTTGTAAAACGTTTTATCTGCTAAGATCGTAATTGGTGAACCAGAATCTGCCGTTATATATAGTGATATGGAACCAATAAGTACTTCACATATTGGTCCTTTGATTACTTTATCATACAGCATGTTAACTTCAACAGAAAGAGAAACAACATTCAACGCATCACAAATAGCTTCATCTTCAGTGCTAATTTGACTGACTTTGGTTTTGTGCCTAATAGCTTTACAAACAGTATTAAAATGCCCAACTTTCTTGCAGTTAATGCATCGTTTACCTATGGCAGGACAATTGGGAAAGTTGCCTACATGAAATCTTGAACCGCATCTGTAACAAAATACATTATCTTTTCTTTCAATTGGTCTTTTGTTTCTAAAACGAGAAGCGATTAAATTAACATCAGGTTCATTAACACTGTTTGACGAAACAGCCATGACACTTGTGCTAGGAGAAATCATGGGATTAGAACTAGCATCTTCAGTTAGAATTTTGGATGAAATAACAGAGCATTCAATACTTCTCGCAATTCCCATGACTTCATCCAAAGTGGGATTTTTACATGTGAGAATACGCTCTTGTATTTTCTTGTTGTAACAATTGAACACAAGTTGATCCCTTAGTGAAACGTCGAGATTGGTTCCGAACTCACATTTGGCAGCAAGAACGCGTAAAGTGGCTAAATAATCCTCGATAGATTCCTCCTGTTTTTGTTTCCGTTTAAAGAACACATGACGTTCTACCATGACTGATGGTTCATCCTTGTATTGCTTTCCTAAACGTGCAAGTGCTTCGCGATACACATCCCAATTGTCATCACCGGAAATTGCTGACACAAGAGGTAAGTTATCAAATAATTGTTGACCAGCTGTTCCCAGGTTATTGAACAGAATTGCTCTTTTCCTGGATGGTGAGTAATCAATGGCATCAATTGCCTCTAAGTAATTGGAAAACACTCTCAACCATTTGTGCCAGGGTGTAATGGGTTTACCTGGTACTTGCAAAAAGGGGGAAGGAGGTAGAATATTACTAGAGTTAGACATGGTGAGGAATGACAACCCAAAATAAATATATAAATTCTTACTAGAATTGTGAAAACTGGCGCTCTGAATAATTGTCACTGTTAAAAACGATGGCACTTCGAAATAAAGGAGAAGAGAAATCACGAAGTGGTTAAAGAACTGAAGTTCAAAACCAAAAAAAAAAAAAACGAAAAAAAAAGAAAATCGGTGAGGATGAATATCGTGAATATCGTCTGTCCTGAAGAAATGAAGCAGGGATATCCCAACTTCCTAAAATGGCTGCCAAAACGTCAAAAAACGTGCTCTGCGTATGACGTGGAGTGTGTAGATGCGTGGTGAAGAACAACAACAAGGAAATACGGAGCGCGTGAAGCACGCTGACGGTGGAAAGCAGAACAATGATGGCTCGAGATTCAGGATGGCACGAGACTCCAATTTGAATGAAAACAGAACGTGCAGCAAACTGACGGTGGGAGCCAGACAGGTAAAGTCAGAGAAATGGTAAAAATGGTAGTAATTGACTCACGAAGCCCTCGTGGGTGTCAGAGACACAGGACTTTCAATAGTTCAGACAGCATCAGGATCGGTAGGAAACTGGCCGTTGGTCCGCATCAGGATCGGTAGGAAACAGGCAGTTGGTCGGTGGGTCCGAAATCAGCCGTCCAAACGAAATCCCAGATCGTCGCCAATTAATGTAGCATGGGTTTCGGATTAGAAATCAGGAGGCATGGGTAGAATAGATTTCCATGTAAATAACTTTATTTACGAGCTGAGGACCCACGACAGGTGCAGGTAGCAGCGAGCAGTATAATGACTACGTTACAACATTCGAGAATACAACACATTAGCCTTGGAACCTTATCTCACCTTCATTCCTTAAAGCAGTATACCCCCAACAATAACAACAACCCACTTACCACAGCCGGCGGCGGCGATCTTTACTCACAGCCTCAGTTACGATGACGGCTCGGGCCACAAACAGCAATGCAGCAGCGTGGACGATGTTTCATGCTGCGGGGGCAATGTGGTCACGGGGCACCTCGTAAACTGCCCCACGGACCACACGGCAGACACAGGCATGCAAAAAGCACACGCACACAGCGTTGCTGAGACACACTTGGAAACTTTTATGTTCCTGAGTTTCCACAACAGGGGACCAGCTCTCCTCGGGCCCTTGGAGACAAGTTACTTCAGGACACAGCACACAGCAAAGTCCTCTCAAGCAGGGTGACACAGCACACAGCAAAGTGCCTTGTCCTATCCTCAGTCAAATCAGCAAACTGCAGGCCAGCCCCAGAACACACAGCAAGGGCAGTCCTTATCTTCAGTCTCTTCAGCTATTCTTCTTTGGCAGAGGTTCCTCTATATCACGAAGTAGTTTCAATCCTTTTTCAGTATGGATTTCAGTCTTGAGTTCAGGGGTTTCAGCACTTACATTTATACCCCTAAATGCCTTTGAAGTCTTTGTGTTCATGGGGGTTCTGACCCCGGCACAAACCAGACCTGGGTGTCTTCCTGCCAGTGCACACCCTCTTCCTTTGATAGTCAGGGTCTGGGGCCCAGACGCTCAGCAGGTGGTGGAGCCACCCTCTGGGGGCAGCAACACAGCCCTCTTCACATGCAGGGGGCTACTCCTCCCCCCCCCACATCAAACGCAGGCCAGCCTGTTGCTGTCTCACCTTCTCCTCCCTGGGGTCAGGACACTTCCCAGACCCTGTCACATCCAAACCCAGACAGGCAATACACAACCAGGCAGAGGCACACAGGATGGTTTAAGACAAAAAACCAGCCACTTCTAAAAGCGTGGTTTCTAAACACACAATTCAAAAACCATCTTCACAAAGATGTGTTATTAAATTCTGAGTTCAGGCACACTAAACTCCATCTCTCCATCTTATGCCTATGGGAAGATATGCTGGAAACATGGGACTCAGCATTCCCCATCCTGTCCTATGGGCAAGATGGCCTTGCAACAGTGAAAAACGAATTTGGCAGTATTTCACTGTCAGGACATGGTACACACCTCAGTACATGTCCTACCTTTCACATACACTGCACCCTGCCCAGGGGGGTACCTTGGGCCTACTATAGGGGTGTCTGATGTGCATAAAAAGGGAAGGTAAGGCCTGGCAAGTGGGTGCACTTGCCAGGACAACAAGGCAGTTAAAAAACTGCACGCAGGCACTGCAGTGGCAGGCCTGAGATCTCTTCTTAGGGCTACTTGTGTGGGTGGCACAATTAGTGCTGCAGGCTCACTAGTAGCATTTGCATTACCAGCCCTGGCACACATAGTGCACTTTACTAGGGACTTTTCTAGTAAGGCAAACATACCAATTATGGACAACCAATTACCATAACACGTTATACAGGGAGCACTTGCACTTTGACACTGATCAGCAGTGGCAAAGTGCCAAAAGCATCTAAGTCGGCAACATAATGTCAGAAAAATGTCTAGGAGGAAGGCAAAAAGTTTAAGGAACTTTAGCCAAAAATGGCCAAGTCCAACAAGGGCGAATTGTGATAATATACAAACAGACAAGGTTCCATCTCCATTTGAACTCATGTTGGGGAGAGAGGCTGGAGGATGCTTGTGGCGACAATTACATGACAGCTATTATAAAAAAAGTCAGCTTTAAAACTCTTTTTAGTGTTTTTAAGGTGTGGAGTGCTGTGCGTAGAATTTTAGGAATTGGTAGACTATCTTTTTACACACCCATGTTTAATAATCACAATTTACCTGAGATCTTCGGAGATTACTATATGGACAGATGGAAGAAGATGGGAATTGACCAGTTTGGCTGCTTTTTCTCCCCCTCAGGGTTCTGATCCTTTGATGGGATGAAAAAGGAATATAATCTTGATTGGAGGGACTTTTTTAAGTTTCTTCAAATTAGGGATTTTCTTCTATGGAAAGGAGGTGGATGGGCTAAGTTTGAGAGAGTGGAAACCATAGAGAGAATAATAAAAGATAAAGTAATTTTTATTGGGGAGATCTATGGTCGTCTGAATTTAGCCATGCCTGATGATTTGGAGAAATGCTCTAAAAAATGGCAGAAGAAAGTGGGGGTTTCTGATAATACATTTATGTGCGCTTATGAGCTGTCTCAATCTATTTTAATGTCAGCTAGGTTACAAGCACAGTTTTATAAGGCCTGCTTCTTTTTATACTATACAGCCGACAAGATAGCAAAATGGGGGGCTGGAAAGGGAACGCTCTGCCCAGCTGTGCTCTCTATAATGCAGATATTATTCACATTTTTGCGTAGTGCAAAGTTTTGCAAAACTTAATTAATAATATATCAAATCTTTTATCTGAGGTTTTAAAAATAGAAGTAATATTATCTAATGATGTAATTTTCTTAGGGATATTGGAGTTAGACCTGTTGGCGAAGGGGCATGAACTGATTTTTTTCTCAATGGCGGTTTTAAGGCTGTGTATTGCCTCAGCCAGGCTGGACTCTACATCCCCAATTTTTCAGCAATGGCTGGCCAGGCTTTTAGCACCGTATAGTTTAGAAATAGCCATATATAAGCAGAAAGGGAGCCACTCACGCCGTAAAGGTATAAGAATATGGGATCCCCTGTTGGAGTGGATTCAAGATCAGGGTCGAGTAAGATAGATTTTATGTTATCATCTCCCCTTGCTGTTTCTGGGTGTAGCATGGCTTCTATACAGAAGGGAGGAAGTTTGCATGTGTCACTTTAGGACTCTGATGGAATCACACTGGATTTGTTTTAGTTGAGTTGTATTGTATTGACACTTTTTTGGGATATGTTTTTAAATAATTATGAAATGATGTAATGTAATGTATTTGATTATTTATGTTTAATGAATTGAAGTTTTTTTCCTTCTGTGAGGGTGGGTGGGAGGGTTGGGGGTGGGGGTGATTGTTTTGGAATTGAAAATGTATAAAGATTATTTTTTTTAAAAAGGAAAGATACTTTAATGCACATGCCAAAATACTTTACTCAATATTATAAATATTTACAACATTGTTATTGGAGATTGTGATATATTTCCCTATTTTTGTCATGGCCTCCCAATATCTGCAGGTCTGGATTTGCTAGCATTATAATTATGGGCACTTTACCACTACCAAACTCTAGTAAAGAGCCTGTGCTTTCCCTTTAAAAAATGTGCTGTACATTGATAATCCCTATTTGGCTTATTAAACTTCTCTTAAGGTAAATTATAAATTAAACTTTGTAAAAATGTACTTTAATGCCTGAGCCAAAACTAGTTCAAAATAAGTTCTGCAACTCAACACACCTCCAGAGCTGAAATACACATCCTTGGCTGGGGAAGTTAACAACCTGGCTCGGAGAACAGTGGCTTATCTCAGAGCCCAGGAAAGGCCAATGGGTGTTAACTGCTGACCTCTTAGTAGAGATTAGGTATGTGGAAGCAGGCTGAGGCAGTTGGTAGAAAAAATGGACAGCTAAAGCAATACCTCTTTTGAAATGGAGATGCCAGGGAGGGATTCTCTTGAAACTGGGGCTCCTGGGTAGTTTTACAGTAAGGCAAAAAGGAAGCGCTGCAGGGCTTTGAGACAATTGTTAGGATTAGGTGGTAAAATTTCTCCAATCACTGGCTAGTGCACAGGATAAATCTGGCACCTCACCACCACCTCCTTAGAACATTCCTGGAACTGAGAAGACTCTAACAGTGGTTCGGGTTGGCTTTACTAATAAGAATTTATTTCTAACAAACAAACCCTTTTTAGCAACATAAGGATAATGAAAGCCAAAAAAAGACCATAGCTCTCTAGCCTGTACCATGCAGTTTACATGAAACTCTTTGATGGCTGTTCTTAGCTCACTGTGCTAGATTACGACTGCAGCTTATGAACTGCTCAGTAACAAAAGGATCTCTTTGACAAATGCAGCAATCCACTAAGCTATGCACATAAAATACTGTTCTGGGATGTGCTTGGTACACGTCCTTTGCAGCAGGTATATTAACCCTCTGCGCTACCTTAGATGAGTCAAAACTGCCACTAGACGTAACTCCTGCAGGTACATTAATTACTAGAGTTGTCTTGACACTTTTTTTTATTGCCTGAATACTACTGAATATACAAGAACCTCTGCAGTGGGTACTATCTGAACTGATTCCAAGCCTGCCCCCAGTAACAAAACCAGAACCCCACCCTTCCAGCCTCCCAGGAAAACCCCCAATGCCCGGGACTGCCAGTCCGGTCTTTTTCTTCAAGGTTTAAGTGACAGGCCTTCTGTTTACCTGCTTCAGGGATACAAAAAGCAGGACTCCTGACTCCAAGAGGGACAAGCTAATAGAAGAGAACTAGATCATATAGGAAACAATCATGAAAAGTTACCTGGTGACCAGAACCTGCCATGAGAGTCTAGGGCTGCAGGACTGGCCAAATTGATCTTTCCCCACCAGTTAAAGACTACGTTTGAAGGAAAAACATTTGACCGGGGCAACATGCTTGGTGTATTTAACCTCCAGTCAATTGAAGTTGACCTGAAATTGCTCCTAAATTCTGATCAACCATCAACTGTTTTTTTTTTCCATAGTATTTGACTTTTTCTAGGGGCTTTTTGCCTTAAACTTCAAAAACATGTAACTCTGTTTCCCCTTAACCTATTTTGATGATCTTGATGCCTTTTTACTCATTACATTTTCCCTTAGTTTTCTAAATTGTTTGGGAATTTTATTGACTTGTGGTCTTTACTCCGGAGCAGGTGTTACTACTTGAATGTGTCACACACTTTGTGGGGATGACCTGCTGCTTGTGCCATAGCTACCAGGGATTGAGAAGAGAATTTCTCAAAAGTGTGTTTTGGCCTAACCAGAGTAGGTTTATTGAATTGATAGAAGTACCACATTCCTAAATTAATAGCCCTATTTCGGACAGAATTACGAAGTGGACTCCCTCATTTTGGGGCCTCACAGATTAACCAGAAAGCAAATCGCATACCCTTAAGGAATATCACAGGTAGCAAAAACCCTGTAAATGTAGTCTGCTACCCTTGTCTGTGAAGTATCATGTGCTATTTCCTTACCAGTAGGCTTTAATTCTAAAAAAAATCACCAATACTCCTAAATGAGCCTATTGAAAAACATTATGTTTTCACTATCAAAAATGTTAAAACTAATAGCATAAAAGCCCTTCCTGTTGTATTTATTAGAAAGCTCGCAATGTAAAATGCCTATTGAAGATGTCAGAGAGTTCACAATGTATAAACATTTGTCACAAAGTTAACAACACAATCCTCCTTTCTATGGTGTTTGGCAAGGAGGCCACAATTTAAAATCCACTCATATTTCATTGGAGACTTACAGTGCAAACCCTCTTCCCATTCTGTTTGAGAAATCTGGGGGTCCCAAGACTTTTGATGGTTACCTCGCTCCCACTGTGTCAATGTGTCTTTCTCCTTTGCTCTACTGGAGCTTCTGTACCTCGGTATCTCTATCTGGGGACCAAATAACCTGTTTAGCACTTGAAACTGGAGGTAATGAGCAAAGCAGCATGAGGCTGACTTTGGGAAGTGATGTGGGCTAGAAAACAAAACTCAGCAGCACACAAAATTAAATATAATTCAATGTCTGGCCAATGCTTCTTCAAAGAGGAAAAGTATGGTAATAGACACACAGTAAAATATTAAACAGAAGATTACAAATAGTCACTAAATAGACCTCACAGAATTGTTGGGTGTAAATCATGTACCCCAAAGAAACAGTAGGAAGGACAACTAACTAAGTGCGTCTTCGCTGTTCCTGTTATTTGTGAGACAATATGCATGCCAACAGGCTCTTATGCTATAAGGGAGGAGTGCCCCTATATGGATTATTGCAGCAAATAAAGATTTCACCATTAGTAATATTAAGCCTACAGGCTTTGTCAAGTCTTCACAATGTAAAACAAAGAGCCGGCTGCTTTTGCTATCACATTTAAAATTAATAACATAACCAATTGTTATCAATAACTATTGACTTTAACATGAACATATGATCTTTGCTAGAGAAATGTATGGTGATTTCAGGAAGATCAAGAGTATACATTGGCAAGAACATATTCTCCCTCAGGAGACGCTAAGCATTTTACTATAGCCAGACCTAAACAGACGCCTATGTAGTAAACCCCTTCTTATTGCATAGGTCGGAGAGTTCACAATGTAAAATCACATACTGTTGTACTTTTCACACATTTTCAACTGTAATGCCCCTTACCATGGTATTTGTCATGGTGTTCACAATGTAACGCCACTTCCTATTGTATATGACAGACGGTTTACAATGCAAAAACCTCCCTATGGTATTTGCGCAAGACTTTCACAAAGCAAATCGCTTTCCTATTCTATTTGAGAAATCCAATTCAAGACGTCAAAAGGCAGTCAAAAGTTTCTAGTCTGAATTGTGTGAGAGGGGTGCATTCAGGTCTGGTGTCTTGTGGCTTTCTCAAACTAGGGACCAAGTGCAAATTTTAGCACTTTTTTAAAATGTAACTTGGCCAAGCAGTCCTCGGCTGACTCAGCGTGGTACTGTGGGCTAGAATGCAGAAACAAAAGCATAAAACATCAACATTCAAGTATCAATATCCAAGCACTAGTTTTTCTTTAAAAAGTAAAAGAAATTTAATACAGATAACTGTAAGATATTGGGTTGTTGGTTAGCTAGGGTATGAGTCCTGGTCAAGCAGCAACCACAATTGTTGTCCGGGTAAGGCACCAGTAAACTTCAAATTAGCCTTTGCTCAACCACCTAGTAGCTTGGCGCAGAGCAGTCAGACTTAACTTAGAGACAATGTGTAAAGTATTTCTCTGGTTGTGGAGCATTGCGAGGATCCTCATCGAAAATGTGCCACGAGCCGAAGCGATGCATCGGTTCCGAGATGTGGCAAGACTGCAGTGCGAGGTCCTGTTGCATTGACGTCGAGGATCCCGTTGACAGGGCTTGCGATGCAAAGTCTGGGCATTTGGGAAGCGGCGCGCATTAGGACAATGCATCGGTTCCAAAGAGCTGCGAGTGTGCAATGCAGAGTCCGTTGTCATCGCAGAGGCTGGCGTCCATGAGAGATGCAAGTGCTTGCACTGAGAATGCATTACACAGTGGTGGTTCTGAAGGCCATCTGGGCTGCAGCGTCGATGCGAGTCTTTGCGACAGGTCCAATCCACACAGCAGCAGAGATGCATCGGTACTGCTCGGGGTTGCACCGTGCATCAAGAGAGATGCGTCGGATCCACTGGATCCATAGAGGCTGGCAAAGCACCTTAAGGTCACTTCCAAGGATCCAGGACTGAGGTGGCAACACTTGGCAGGGTAGACTCACAGATGGCAGAGTCCAGGTGCAAATGTAAGGTTGTTGGAAGCCCGTTATGTTCCTGAGACTTCAGATCAGGAGTCCAACCAGCTAGCCCTTGGTGTCACTCTGGGTCTGGTGTTAAGAGATGAAGGTACATTACTTCTTACCCAGGCAGGAGGGGCAGCCATCAGCAGGGCAGCACAGCAAAGCAAAGTGCAGTCCAGGAGAGTGGCAGTCCTTCAGCAGCACAGCAGTCCTTCTTCCTGGCAGAGTATCTGTAGGTCCAGAAGTGTACTGAAGAGTTTATGTCTGAGGTCCCCTTCTTATACCCTGGTTCCCTGGTTCTGGAAGGTGGGGGAAGCTCCTAGACATTGTCTTTGAAATGCATGGGATACCCTACCTCCCCTGCATTGACTCCGAGCTGTCTGAAGTGATAATACAGGAAGACAGGACACAGCCTAGTGAGGCTGGGCCCAGCTCCTCCCTCCCAGCCTGCCAGTGATGGCCCATCCAGTCACACCTAAGCTCCAATTCTGTGTGGCTGTCTAGGGGGAATACACAAGGCCCAACTGCCAACTAAACCCAGTCATGTGAGCAGAGCAAGGCTACAGGCACAAAATGTCTAAGGCAAGAAAATGCCAACTTTCTAAAAGTGGCATTTTCAGAATTGTAATCTAAAATGACTTCATCATATGTCAGGATTTTAAAATGTGATGCCAGAGACAACAAACATGAACAAGTTATCTCTTCCCATTCGGAAATTACACTTATGAAATAAGACAACTCCAATGTTATCCTATGGGAGCAATAAGCCTTGGTATGTTATGTTATGTGAATTTGTAGAGTGCGGCTAATCATCTGTGAAGTTATCCAGATGCTGAGTAGGACAGGCCTGAGGGAGCAGGAGGAGATCATGCCTGTTTTTTCTGGAAGAGCCATGTCTAGAGGTTCCTTCGGATGTTAATGAGGTAGGGGGAGGGGAGGCCGTTCCAGATCTTGGCTGCAAGGTATGAGAAGGAGTGTCCTCCGCTTCTGGTCTTCTTGATGCGAAGTCGGTGTGTGTTTGCCTGGGACACAGACCGAAGGTGTCTGGTATGTTGGTAGAAGTTTAGGCGGTGGTTGAGGTAAACTAGCCCGGTGTTGTGAAGAGCTTTGTAGGCATCAGTGATTAGCTTGAACTTACATCTTTCCTGGACTGGGAGCCAGTGGAAATTGTTGAGATGTGAAGAGATGTATTTATTTCGTTGGATGTTCAGGATGAGTCTGGCGGCGGCGTTCTACACAGTTTGGAGTCGGCGTAGGAAATGGGCTGGGATTCCGATGTAGATGGCATTTCTGTAATCAAGTCTACTTGTGCTAAGAGCCTGGAAGGCTGTTCGTCTGTAATTCAGTGGGATCCACTTAAAAAGCTTGTGTATCATTCGCAGGATGTGGAAGCATATGAGGAGATGGCGTTGATCTGTCTGCTCATGGAGAGGTTGGTGTCCAGGATGATCCCAAAGTTCTTGGCATGGTCTGCAGGGGTGAGTTGGGTCCAAGTTTGGAGGGCCACCAAGAGGCGTCATGGGGAGTGGTTGTTGCTGAAGATTTGACCTTGCAGTAGTGAAAAAGAAATTGGAGATTTTTTCACTACAGGACATGTGAAAACCTAAAAGTGCATGTGCTGCTTTTTAAATACATTGCATCCTGCCCTCTGGACTGTCTAGGGCGTACCCTTATATGTATTAAAAAGGAAGGTTGGGCTTGACAAAAGGTTTATTTTGCCAGGTCGAAATGGAGGTAGGTTTAATCTGCACACACAGGCTCTGCAATTGCATGCCTGAGACATGTTCAAAGGGCTACTTAAGTGGATGGTAAAATCAGTTCTGCAGTCCCACTGGTGGCATTTAATTTACAGGCCCTGGGCACATGTAGTACCACTTTACTAGGGATTTATAATAAAAGAAATATGTCAATTGGGAATAAGCCAGTATCACTATGTTTAGAGGAGAGAGCACAAGCACTTTTGCACTGGTCAGCAGTGGTAAAGGGCCCAGAGTTCTAAGGCCAGCAAAAACAAATTCATTAAAATAGGAGGAGTAGGGGAACAACTTGGAGGTGACCCTGCAGAGAGGGCCAGGTCCAACAATAACTAAATTCATTAATCAGTATGACAACGGTTTACAATATTGCTGTTGAAATTACAAATTGGAACACCTCCTACCAATGTCGTGCAGATTAGCCAGAGCGCAAATCACTTGCTTCAAAGAAATATCACCGGAGCAACTATCCTTATCTGTGAGGTACTGTGACAATTTGCCCCTCAGCAGGATCGAATCATATAAACCGGCAAAGGCCCACTTTTGGCCAATGAGAAAACATGATGGTTTTCACAATCAAAAGGGTAAATCTACATTCTTTATGAATGTATTCACAATGTAAACAATATAGCAAGCCTATTAATTTTAACATAAACACAAAAATTATCATATGCTGTCTGCTAAAGAAATCCATGAAACATTTAGGTTGATCCAAAGCATACGTTGACATGAATATAAGTTCTCCTTCTGGAGACCACAAACATTTATTGAGGCAGGACCTAAAAAAAGATGTATGTAGGAAACCCCTTCCTATTGCCTATGTCATAGACTTGACAATATTAACCCCAGCCTTATTGTATTTGTCAAATACTTCAAAATGTATAGCCTCTTCCTGTGGTATTTGTCATGGAGTTCATAATGTAAAACTCCTTTCTACAACGTTTTGTCAGATGATTTGCAAAGTAAAGCCCCTGACTGTGACACATGACAAGGGGTTTGCAAAGTTAAAAACCCTACATTTGTCAGTGAGTTCACAATCTAAAGCCACTTTCTATGTTTTGTGGCAAACAGTTCAATGTAAAGCCCCTTCCTACGATAATTGTCAGAGTTCACAATGTGAAACCTTTTTTCTACTTTATTGGTTACAGGGTTGCTCCATGCAAAGCCCCCTCCTACCTACTGTATTTGACCTTGAATTTTGTGTAACAATGTCACTATCAGTCCTGAGCATTGAAACGACTTTTGTAGGTGAGCTAACACATATGTTTGAATCAAATGCTTTTTGAGAAGAAGATCTGCATGAGGGATCAATATGAGTCCAGCCCCTCAGTTAGTACTGCTTTTTACAGCTCTTTTTCTGGTGATCAAATAAGTTCTCACAGACACCGTTCAATCCAGCTGTAATTATATGTATAACATTCCGAATAAAACAGGGTTTGTCAGAAGGCGTAACCAAAACCTTTGTCAACTACGGTAATCTGTGGGAATCCACGCTGATTCACTTGATTTCGAATTTGGTATTGGGCACCTAGTGAAAGTCATTGGCTTTAGCTGTCATGTTCCACTCAGCCCCCTAGACATGCCTCCTGATGTTTTTAGCAGAGACATCTATTAGTAACAGTGCACAAATGTTCAATGCTCCATGCCAAAGATCGTTTTGACACTGTAGCACTCACATCTTTACTAACAAAACTGTAGTGGTTTGGTCTTTATTCATCCTTTTGATACTAACTCGTGGCAGTACCTAAATGTTGCTGCCTTACTTTGTCTTAATTAAGAGCAAGTCCTTGATATTATACCTCTTCCCCAACCTCCCAAAGCATGGCTTTGGTTTGCCTTGTAATGACGATCACACGCATGGCGCGCTGTCGTCATTACAATGAAAACGAAACTTAGTTTCAGTTTCACAGTTTCTGTGCTTGTGGGGCTACCTCAGCCCCCCGAACACCAAAACACATGGGAGAGGTATCGTTGGAAAGGGGAGAATCTCCCCTTTCCAATGGTACCCTTCCCTAGTGGATCCCTGCTTGGGGATCATCCCAGGAGGGCAATCCCCAAGCAGGGATCTACCCACTAGGACCAGGGAGGGGGGAGCGGCCCCTTGGGCAAGGGCCTTTGCTCCCCCCATACATTTTTGCCACAGACAGTCTTTCCGCCCCCGGGCGGGCAGAAAGCACCGTAGATGCCAGGGATTATTTTGTTATAGGCCAGGGTGGGGGCTGCCCAGAATGGGCATCCCAATGCCCCCACCCTACCCCCCCAAAGAAGGCTAAAGACTTTTTGCCCCCCCAGGAGGCAGATGGGGGGCGAAAGCCCACAAGGCACCAGTGTTTTGTTTTTTTATACGTAAGGGTGGGGGCTGCCCAGAATGGGCATGCCAATGCCCCCACCCCAAAAAAATACTAGTCTTTCTGTCCCCCCTGGGAGGCAGATGGGGCAATATCCCCTTATCTACCCCCCCCCTTGGGGGGGCAGAAAGCTCACTAGGCACCAGGGATTTTTTTTCACCAAAGTTCAGGGCGGGGGCTGCCCAGAATGTGCATGCCAATGCCCCCACCCCTAAACAATTGCCACAGTCTTTCTGCCACCCCAGTGGCAGATGGGGGCAATAGCCCCTTATCTACCCCCTCAGGGGGCAGAAAGCACACTAGGCTCCAGGGGTACATTTTTTTCAAAATTCAGGGGTAGGGGCTCCCCTGATCTGCCCCCCGGGGTGGCAGAGAGCCCACTAGGTGCCAGCGATTATGCTGGCTTTTAAAAGGAGGGGTGGGGGCTGCCCAGAATGGGCATCCCAATATCTCCACCCCCCCAAAAAAAATAGCCAGTCTTTTTGCCCCCCTTGGGGGCATATCGGGGCAATAGCCCCCGATTCCGCCCTCCCCAGGGCGGCAGAAAGCCCATTAGGCACTGACTTTTTTTTCGGAATGCGCCTACCTGTGGATTTTGGGTCCTAGCGCAGCTGGCACCCAAGGAAATCTAGCAAACCTATAAATTTTTGAAAATTAGACACCCAGGGGAATCCAGGATGTGGTGACTTGTGTGGCTCTCACTAGGTTCTGTTACCCAGAATCCCTTGCAAACATCAAACTTTGTAAAAAAAAAAAAAAAATCCTCACATTTCTGTGATGGAAAGTTCTGGAATCTGTGCAGATCCACAAACTTCCACCCACCCAGCATTCCCCAAAGTCTCCTGATAAAAATGGTACCTCACTTGTTTGGGCAGACCTACTACCCACGACAGGAAATGGCCCAAAACGCAACATGGACACACCACACTTTTACAGTGAAAACTGACCATTTTTTTGCAAAGTGCCTAGCTGTATATTTGGAACCCTAGCTCTGCGACACCTAGGGAAACCTAGCAAACCTATACATTTTTTAAAACTAGACACCCAGGGGAATCCAGGATGGGGTGACTTGTGTGGCTCTCATCAGGTTCTGTTACCCAGAATCCCTTGCAAACCTCAAACTTTGTAAAAAAAAAAAAAAAACACACACCTTTTCCCCACATTTATGTGATGGAAAGCTCTGGAATCTGCATGGGTCCACAAACTTCCACCCACTCATCATTCCCCAAAGTCTTCCTTTTTTTAAAATGTTATTATTTTTATTAACAATTTCATCTCAAATTCATAATACAAAGAGAAAAAAGAAAACCATAATTTTACCCCAATTTAAAAGAGCCCCAGACCCCACCCACCTCCTGCTACACATTTAAAGGAAATCACTTCATAACAGTAGTACAGATCATATTTCTTCATTCATAACGCACAAGGGGGAGAAAAAAAACGAAAAAAAAAACCTCAGGACTGATATACATAAATAAAGACCAAACACTTATCTAAAGTGCATCTTGCATAACTTTCTCAACTCCTTGATTCTATCCAATCAATAAGCAGTCCCCACCTCCGAAGACACTTCCTTTTACCACGGACCCCTTTCCTTGAAAAGATTGCTTTTTCCAAATTGCATGTTGCCAGCACCCGGGTTAGCCATTGTTAAAAGACTGGTGTGTTATTATCTAGCCATGCTGAAGCTATACACAGTCGATAAATGGACATAGCGATAAAGACCATTTCCCTACCTCTTGACAAACTTTCTCCAGCTGATACTCCCAAAAGTATCACGGCGGGGGTCAGGGATACTTGAACATTTAATTTTGCGTTAAAAAATTCTGTAATCTGGCTTTTAATAGCCGTTAACGACAAGCAGGTAGCAAAGATATGTACAATATCAGCCCCCCTTAGTTGACATCTGGGGCATTGTGAGCCTTTACCGTCCCCCCATTTAATAATCCTACTGGGTGTATAGTAAAGATTAAAACAGGATTTATAATACTGTACTTGTAGCTTCGAAGATAATAACGTTGTTTGAGCCAGAGAGAAGGATTCCTGAAAACTAAATTCAGAGATAGCCAGTTGCTCTTGCCACTTCAGGGAATGTTTATCTATATCATTCTTCATCAGTTTATTGAGGAGGGAATAAATAAATCCAATAGACGGTTTACGCCCGCTATTAAAACATCAACCAAGTCACACCTTTGAAATCCGATCGAGCCTCCTCACTTGTGGTTTAAAAATTCCTGACCTGAAGATACTTAAAACAATCTTTCTGGCTAATATCAAATTTATTCCTGATCTCTTGGAATGACCTTATACCCATGGGAGAAAAAAATAGCCCACCTTGTTTAAACCAATTTTAACCCAACGTAAGGTATGCTGATCCCCAAAAATTTCTGGCAAGTATGTATTATCCCTTAATGGGGTGTAGAAATGTAATCTACCCAGGCCCATTAATTTACGGACCATCGACCAAACTTTGAAGGTGTTCTGTAAAATGTTAAAACGGACCCTCTTAAAGTAGTTGAGCTCAATTTGCCTCCATAGGTTTCCCCACACCCTTTCACCTACCAATAGCTCGAACGGAGAGGAGAGGCACTCGGCTCCTGTTTGCGAGGGTGGCTTCTCTTGTAGCAGGGGTCCTAAATTTTGTAGAATAGAGGCTCAGTAATATAGCTTTAAGTTTGGTAGCCCCCACGCGCCTCTATCTTTAGGAAGGGTCAAAAATTTTAACGCTCTCCTCGGTTTAGCGTAAGCCCAAATAAATTGGGAAATCAATTCATCGAGTTTTTTTTTAAATAAATCTTTTTATTAACAAAAAATAAAAAATAAACATAAATCAATCTCAAACAAAACAGGTGCAGTCTGAAACCGTAGAATAATTACTGAAAAATAGAAGGTACATTCAATGTAAATCAATACCTTGGGACAAAAGCAAGTCAGTTGTATCATCATCCCATGTAACAAAGAAAAGTTTACAGTGTCTCATTCTCCACTGTAGCAGAGGGCGCATCATCAAATGGAGTACAAATAAAATCTCTACTCTCGTTCCAGGGGCCCCATATTTTAGTCCATTTGCCGGGGCATACCCTGCTTTCATACACCGCTCTCTCCGGTTGCATACACCAATCCATGTTGGATTCCCAATCAGTATGTCGCAGTTCGACCCCTCCCTTCCACGTCCTGGCAATGTTGCGTTTTGCAACCCAGCGTGACCCAAAGCTTCTCAAATCTTGTCAAATCCGTGGCGTCCCAGATATTTAAGAGGCACAGGCGTGGGGAGCCTTCAATTGTTTTGTGACATATCTGAGACATGGCTGAAACCACCCTCCCCCAATATTTCTGAAGGTTGGGGCATTCCCACCATTGATGTAAAAAAGTACCCGTGCGCCCACAGCCATGGGGACAGGCAGGGGAGACTAGGAGACCCATCTTAACGAGCGCGGCGCTGGTGTAATACGCTCTGTGGAGTATTTTGAGTTGTATAAGCTTGAAGCGGGAGCGGATAGTCACCTCCCGAGGTGATGCCAAGGCCTCCCTCCAGTCCTCATCGTCAAGATCTCCAACCTCCTCAGCCCATTTTATTCGTATTTTATCATGGGTCTCGGGTAAGTTGTTAAGAATTTTCCAATACGTTAATGAAATCGCTTTTTCTGGGAGATATTCATCTAGTAGTCTATCTTCTAAAGGGGAGGAGGCTGGCAAATCAGAACCTTTGGGTATTGCCTTATGTAGTGCATTCCGTGCCTGAAGATATCGGAAAGTTTCCCCACCTGAAGTTGATATTGAGTTTGCAGGTCCCCAAACGGGACAACCCCCCCTCATCCATAGGTCTCCCACTTTCGAAAGGCCAATTAGATCCCATTTATCAAACCCTGGCTGTTGTGAGAGCACACCTAGCTGACTAGCCTCAAGCAGCGGAGTGGCCTGCGTAATCTTGCCTTTCCAGCCCAACGCAGCAGTTGCTGTGTGCCAAATAGAAACCGTAGTGGAAGTCGGGGTGTGTATTGGTGTATATTTTTTCCCCCATACAGTGCCCTGAGGTAGTTACCAGAAGACATATTGTACCTATCCATTCTATATGCTGGGTCAGTGATGGGTCAATGCATCCAGTGATTGAGAACCGCCAGCTGTGAAGCCCAGTAATAGGCTCTAATAGCTGGCAAAGCAATTCCGCCGTCATACCAACTTTTGGTGAGTTTGGCCATGGCGATTCGGGGTGTACCATTGTTCCACAGGAGGGAGCGTACCTCGGAATCAATAGAGAGAAAATATTGAGATGGGACCAAAAAAGGTGTGTTTTGCAGGGCATAAAGAAAACGGGAAAGTGCCATCATTTTATAAAGTGTTACAGCAAACAAATGATGGATGGAATGCTGACAATGCAAACATTCACCCCCAGTCAAAAGATCTGGGTTAAATCCATCGTTCTTTTGCCCACTACGCCACCCCAGTTTGGACCCAGCCATATGCAAATCAGTCTTGACCCTGTGCCCCATGGGAACAGTCCAGACCGAACTGCCAGGCTAGGTCCTCCCTGGACCGGAAACAAGCATCCTGGGACCGGTTTCAGGGTATGTCACCCTTCTTCAGCCAGGCTAGCTTGAATCCAGTGGCACAGTGAGCAAGGGACCCACGTCTGGGCATACCCATCCCACTTAGGGCGAAAAGTGTTACAGCAAACAAATGATGGACGGAATGCTGACAATGCAAACATTCTCCCCAGTCAAAAGATCTGGGTTAAATCCATCGTTCTTTTGCCCACTACGCCACCCCAGTTTGGACCCAGCCATATGCAAATCAGTCTTGACCCTGTGCCCCATGGGAACAGTCCAGACCGAACTGCCAGGCCAGGTCCTCCCTGGACCGGAAACAAGCATCCTGGGACCGGTTTCAGGGTATGTCACCCTTCTTCAGCCAGGCTAGCTTGAATCCAGTGGCACAGTGAGCAAGGGACCCACGTCTGGGCATACCCATCCCACTTAGGGCGAAAAGTGTTACAGCAAACAAATGATGGACGGAATGCTGACAATGCAAACATTCTCCCCCAGTCAAAAGATCTGGGTTAAATCCATCGTTCTTTTGCCCGCTACGCCACCCCAGTTTGGACCCAACCATATGCAAATCAGTCTTGACCCTGTGCCCCATGGGAACAGTCCAGACCGAACTGCCAGGCCAGGTCCTCCTGGACCGGGAAACAAGCATCCTGGGACCGGTTTCAGGGTATGTCACCCTTCTTCAGCCAGGCTAGCTTGAATCCAGTGGCACAGTGAGCAAGGGACCCACATCTGGGCATACCCATCCCACTTAGGGCGAAAAGTGTTACAGCAAACAAATGATGCTCGGAATGCTGACAATGCAAACATTCTCCCCCAGTCAAAAGATCTGGGTTAAATCCATCGTTCTTTGCCCACTACGCCACCCCAGTTTGGACCCAGCCATATGCAAATCAGTCTTGACCCTGTGCCCCATGGGAACAGTCCAGACCGAACTGCCAGGCCAGGTCCTCCTGGACCGGAAACAAGCATCCTGAGACCGGTTTCAGGGTATGTCACCCTTCTTCAGCCAGGCTAGCTTGAATCCAGTGGCACAGTGAGCAAGGGACCAACGTCTGGGCATACCCATCCCACTTAGGGCAAAAAGTGTTACAGCAAACAAATGATGGACGGAATGCTGTGGTGTGGTGAGCAAAAGAATGATGGATTTAACCCAGATCCTTGTGACTGGGGGTGAATGTTTGCATTGTCCAGCATTCCGTCCATCAATTGTTACTTTTGCATTTGTCGCCCTAAGTGGGAAGGGTATGCCCAGATGTGGGTCCCGTGCTCACTACACCACTGGATTCAAGCTAGCCTGGCTGAAGAAGGGTGATGCCCTGAAACCGGTCCTAGGATGCTTGTTTCCGGTCCAGAGAGGACCTGGCTTGGCAGTCTGAGCTGGACTGTTCCCACAAGGAACAGTGTCAAGACTGATTTGCATATAGCTGGGTCCAAACTGGGGTGGTGTGGTGAGCAAAAGAATGATGGATTTAACCCAGATCCTGTGACTGGGGGTGAATGTTTGCATTGTCCAGCATTCCGTCCATCAATTGTTACTTTTGCATTTGTCGCCCTAAGTGGGAAGGGTATGCCCAGACGTGGGTCCCGTGCTCACTACACCACTGGATTCAAGCTAGCCTGGCTGAAGAAGGGTGATGCCCTGAAACCGGTCCTAGGATGCTTGTTTCCGGTCCAGGGAGGACCTGGCTTGGCAGTTCGGGCTGGACTGTTCCCACAAGGAACAGGGTCAAGACTGATTTGCATATGGCTGGGTCCAAACTGGGGTGGTGTGGTGAGCAAAAGAATGATGGATTTAACCCAGATCCTTGTGACTGGGGGTGAATGTTTGCATTGTCCAGCATTCCGTCCATCAATTGTTACTTTTGCATCATTTTATAAAGGGCAGTTCTTCCCAGGAGTGTTAGAGGTAATGACTTCCAGTGCTGAACGTCAGCACGGAAACGGTGGACAGGAGAAACGAGGTTTTGTAAGTGGAAGGCTCCTGCATCTTTAGTAACATATATGCCGAGGTATCGAAAGCCATCTGTGACTATTTGGGCCTTACAATCTAAGGGAAGGATCGGTTGCTCTCCACTCAGGACATAGACCAGGGATTTGTCCCAGTTGATAATGTAACCAGAATATTTCTGAAAAAGAGCAAAAATATGAAGTACGCGATGGATCGAAAACTGGGGTCGGGCCGAGGAAAAAGTAAAATGTCGTCGGCATAGAGGGAGATTTTATCCGTCCAGTCCAAAGACCAGTTGAGTCCATGAATCAAGGGATCCCCTCTAATCCATATGGCCAGAGGCTCAAGGGCTAGGGCGAAAAGAAGAGGTGACAAGGGGCAACCCTGCCTTGTGCCTTTACCCAGCTCGAAAATTGCCGATCTGCTGCCATTTTCCGTAATCCGGGCCAGGGGGCACGAGTAGAGTAGACGTACCCAAGATAAGACCCGTTTGCCAAAACCATATCTCTCCAAAGCAGCAAACAAGAAAGGCCACTCAATCATATCAAAGGCCATCTTTGCGTCTAAAGACATGATCACCGAGTCCTCCTGAATAGTGGAGGCCCGGCCTAGCACTCCGAACAGGCGGCGAAGATTAAGCGCAGCTAGAAAGCTGGCATGAAGCCGGATTGATCTGGGTGAATCAATTTATGGAGACGGGGTGAGAGACGAAGGGCCAACAGTTTAGCTAATATCTTGACCTCTGGGTCTAAGAGGGAGATAGGTCTGTACGAGGAGCAACAATCCGGGGGTTTGCCCTTTTTATGTATGACAACAATATTGGCTAATCTCTGCGTTTCAGGCAGAGTACCCCGTCTAGTCATACATGCGCACTAAAAATGGTGAAATAACTGAGGCCGTAGATTTGTAGAGCTCGATTGGGAGCCCACTCGGGCCCATAGCTTTCCCGGATTGTAACGCGCCTATCGCCCTTGACACCTCTTCAGGAGTCAGATCAGTGTCAAGATCTGTCACCTCTTGGGGGTCCAGTTGTGGCAAAGGTAGCGTGGAAAGTAATTCCGCCACCGTGTCTTGGGTTGATGTGGGCGAGGGGGCATAAGCAGTTTTAAAATGACTAGCAAAAGCTTCCGCAATCCTGACTCTATCGTGATGACGGGTGCCCCGCAAGTCCGAAATTTCCGCTACCCACCTATTGGCCAACTCTCTCTTATCCAACCATGCTAATAACTTGCTGGCTTTATCACCGATGTCGTATATACGATGTTGAGTGGCACGATATTGAATTCTGGCGGCATCTTCCTCAATATCTCTATATTCTTTTTGTTTAATAGCCAATTTATGTGAGGCGTCGGAGGATGTAGATGTAACCATGTCTGCTTCAAGTAGTCTTACCTCTCTATCTATATCTTCTAGCTGTTTACGCTTCTCTTTCTTGTGTCCTGCCACTGCTGCCACTCCGCAACCTCGAATCACAACCTTGTATGCCTCCCACAATATTACGTCAGAGTCTACTGAGCCCTTATTTTCAGTAAAATAATTTTGGGTGGCCTCGGTCAATTTATCTCGTATCGCTGGTATGCGAAGATACATGGATTGAGTACCATTTCGCGACTAGTGGGGGGCGATATACCACCGTAATAGGTCACGATCGAGGAGTGGTCGGAGATATCTCTGGGGAGAAAAGTAATCTCGCCAAATGTGGAAAGTTGGGTGGCTTTACAGAAGAGATAGTCAATGCGGGACATACTCCCATGTACCCCTGAGTGAAAGGTGTATCGTCTAGCTGTGGGATTGCATATACGCCATATATCGATCAATCTCATGGCCTCTAAAAATTCTGTCAGACGCTTACCAGTGATGGAGCAAGGACTCACAAATGAGACTTGCTCGGATGCAATCTTCTCATAAGTATTAAATTTGTATTGTTTATACTAACAACTGCACACACAAATATAAGTAGCAAGGAAGCTTGCTTATGTGTTTTAACTAACAAGTAACGCTTGTCTATTCTAAAATGGCCGCTAAAGTGCGGGAACTTTACTGCGCATGTCTCAACCATATCACGTGGTGTGACGTCTTTCTTTGCTTGCTAGGCTCCAGACGTACAAGCTGATCGGTCGCAGACTGAACCGCTGTCCAGAGAGGTCCTGAGGAGGGGGCGGCGGAGTCCATTAGAAGGAAGTCACGGGAGAATTCGAGGAGAAGTGAAGTACCAGAGAGTGGAACGACGCAGGCGTCGTTGATAGAGAGGTCACTGATCCTGTCCTGATCCGGGAGGAGGTCTTGGCTCTTCATCCTTCCAGGGTCCTATCTTTCCAAATCCTTGGCCAAGGGGTTTGGTTCTCACACTTTAGGTAAATATAAATGCAAACCTTAGTTGCGCTGCTGTCTCTATCTTCTCCTTTCCTAAGGGACCGTCATTGATCGATAATTGATTATTATGCTTCATCCTTGATTTACGATTCAAGTATCATGTGGTTCTGTATTTTACTCTGCTAAATCTTTAGATAAATATTTTAAAACTTCTTGACTCAGTGATTATTTCAGAAATTATGAATTGTATGGAACGTCACTCATTTTAAACTTCCCAATTAGCAAAGGGTCCATTGGTAAGTCATTACTCTTCAATCGGAAAAGTAATTGGTAGCAGGGATCTTGATAAAGAGTACCAACTGACCCACCAGCGGAAATTGCTAGCGTAGTATGAATGTATGGGCCCAAGTGAGTATTTTGTGTATGAATGCTTGTTGCTAGTAACCCGCTGGATCAGTTTTCTGGTTATCAGAGGATGGTTGCACTTTGTTAATTGGGTAATGAGAATTTTATTTTTATAAACTAACATCCGTTATTGTTTGAAGTTTGTTTTATGTTGTCCAGAATCCCCGGGGAAAAATTGAATAGCGGATGGTAAGTGGAAGCCATACTGCAGTGAGGTTATCTGTCAGGCAGAAATAGTACTGAAAAGTTAAGTAGGGCTATCAGTGCTTGTTAGGGACTCTATGCGTGTGAGTAAGAGCAAAGGAATATGATAGTGAAAATTTGATGTTATATCACCTAGAAAGGGTAACATTGAAGAAGTAGCAGGCATTTCTGAAGCTTGTGTGAAGAGTAAACGGAAGGGTTTTACTCGTAGTATATGTATAGTAAACAGAAAGGTTTTACTAAGTACGAATGAAACTATCTTTTCAAATTTAGAGAAACTGGCACGATAGCGAATGTTTTATGTTGTTACTGAATTTTAAAGAAGTATAGAGAAATTAAAGTTTTGCGTACGATTTTGTAAAGGGAGGGTCAGCTACCGGAGAGGAAGCTGACGTCACAAAACGCCGCGCTGGGATTGGTTGAAACCGCGGGCGTAGAAAGACTCTTGTAAAGGAGGGGTCAGTAGTCAGGAGTAGTACTGACGTCACAGGTGTCGCGCTGGGATTGGTCGAAACAGCGAAGGACAGAAAAGCGCAGATTGTAAAGGAGGGGTCGTCAGAAAGACGTCACTGAAAAGCCGCGCTAGGATTGGTTCAGAGACAATTGTTAGCTGGAATTTAATTGGTTGTCAGCATAGAATTCGAAATTTTAGTGGATAGTGAAGATTGTATGTTTAAACGTGATCTGACTTTAATAGGAGTTTGGCCGGATAGGAGATTCCTAGGTCTTGTAGAATATAATTTTATACACCGAAATTTGCCAAAAATGTACGGAGAAAAGAGGAAAATGTCATTTCTACAAAAGATTAAGAATTATTTTAAAAAAGACAAACCAATCAAAACTAGGGAAGGAATTATCATTCCACCAGCTAAAACGCCCGCTTCATTCATGATGATGGAGAGAGGTTATCATACTTGTGTATGGATAGAAAATTGGATGGAATATACCAAAAATTATGGAATATTAGCTTTTCCCGAGAATGGTACTTTCAATGGGAGGATTCTTCAAAATTTGAGATTAAGAATGAATGACTTAGAACCCAGACCTAGATTAACTCAATATGAAGCCTTAGAAGAATGGGAAACCGAGGCATTTGAACGTGATCGATCCAGAAGTAATAGGGGTTATCGGGGATTTTTTCCCAGATACCAAAACGAGTCAAGGGATGGTCAGATGAAACCATGGAGAAGAGCAATGCTTACAGAGGGTCTGTATCCGATATTAATGGCAGAAGAATCAGTAGGGAGTAAATGCACAGAAAAAACAAAACATCTGACTAGATTTGGAGATTCCGAAGACGAATTTATGGAAGATATATTAAAGAATCCACCACCATATCAGGAAGGGACAAGTGGATGCACCCCAAGTGCACCCTTGTTAAGAACACCTTTGGTACCACAAGTATTGCATGATTCACCAGTTAGTAGAGTACTTCACGATAAAGAAAAGGAAGCGATAGATAAAAACAGAGCAGAATTAATTCAGAAAGTAACACAATTGAGTGTTCATCCTGATTCATTGACCATACCTGTAACGATTGGTCCAGTGGTTCCCTTATATGGTGACAAAGTAACTTATCCCAAACCTCTTGTTATGCCTACACCTGTGAATATTCCTAAACCTGAAGCAGTAGTAATGGTTGAGGATCACTTTAGTGATTGTGAGTCTATGATTTCATTAATGGACTTGCCCATTCGAGATTCTGTAAATAGTACTCCAAGAAGAGTAACACCTGGTTGCTCCAAAGATGTAAACATAATAACTTCATCAGGAACGAAAAGTGCCACAGTAGTTACACCTGAAGACTTAGAAAGGTGGGCACAAGGATCAGACAAACAGAGTTCACCCCCAAAGATCATGGACATTTATAAATTAAAAGTTGAGTTAGAAGAAATGATAGCAGGAAATGTAGGGGTAGATCGCCTAAATACTTACGACGAAGAAGAATTATTGTTCGTATGCAGAAGCATCACAAGAAATGCAAAAATATTTCATGAGAAATTATCAGATTTAGCTCAACAGATGGGAATTGAAATAGGGAAGTCAAAGGTGTTACAAAAACCCTACAGAGCAGATTTTTCAGATAAGGATTTGGAAAATATGAATGCCTCTGGAAGAAAATTACAAGTAAAAGAATTAATGACAGTTTTGCAGAAATGGGGAGAGCTAGATAAATGGAAAGTTAGATGGACAAAGAAAAAGGAAGAGGCACGATACAATAGAACAACTTCTGAATATTTGATGAAGGAAACTGGAAAAGGAGATCAAATGTACCCGATGCGAGAAGTCCCAGGAGGAGGATATGTACATGTCCCATGGAGCAGACAAGATATTTTGTCATTTACGAATGATTTTCCAAAGTTGAGGGAAAAGCCAATTGAATGGTACAAGCAGGTTGAAAGGTTTGTGAAGGTGTCAAAGGTATTGTTGAAAGACTTGGATGGTTTGTTCGACATAGTGGTACCTGCCGATTTGTGGACAGATTGCAAAATCACAGTTGATTGGCCCAATGAGGAGTATCCTAGAGATCCAAAGACAGGTGCCCCGTCCAATGATGTAATGAAAAAGTATCAGGAGGTAATAACTTACCTGAAAGGGAAAATACCACCAAAAGAAACAGATTGGGTAAAAATAGACAGAACTACCCAAGAAGCCAGTGAATCGGTACACGCCTATTATGAGCGTTTATTGCAGGTATTTAAGCAGTATAGTGGATTTGAGGACATTGGAGATAAAAACATGAGTCAGTTTGTTTACCGATTTGTTTACGGTCTGAAGCCAGAAATTTGTCAGATGATTAAGCAGCATATGTTATGTTGGCAAGGGAAGCCAATAGATGAAATTTTGAAATATGCGAAATATTGTGGAGATGACATTGAGGATAGGCACAAGAAATTGCAAGAGAAGGTGATGTGGGCTCAGGTGAAAATGGCTGAGCGACAGGGAATTAATTTGGATAATCCAAATGATAATCAGGGAAAAGATTCTGGAACGAATGGTGACACTGGGAACGGAGGAAAAGTGAGAGGACGAATGAGCAGAGAAGAGGCTAAAAAGAAGTTTCCTTGTCACGGGTGCGGAAAATTAGGGCATTGGAAGGATGAATGTAAAAAGATACGGAATAATAATGGCCCAAATCAAAATTTAAATCCACAGACGCAGAATGACTCACAGCAGGGTGTAAATCCTCAGAGTCAGTTGCCACCTGCACCTATACAGGGTAATGTAAGCAGAGCAAAGCACGGTACAGATGTCGGATATCAAGGAGGAAGTGGTAAGAATGATTATGTAACATCACAATTTCTTTTGCAGGACGACTTTTGTACCTATAGCCAATGACGGTGCCTAGGAGAGGGGAAGAAGGAGTGCGTACTTGGTGCATCCTTACCAGTAGATCAGTCAGGTCCATATGTTGAAGGGAATGTGAAAGGTAATGATATTACTTTCCTTTTGGACACTGGTGCTACCAGGTCTACTGTGAGAAGCTATCCAAGTTGTGGGGGTGGCTAATCAGAAGATTAGAACACCTCTTACTGAACCAATGGAAGTAAAAATCGGAAACTTTAGAGAAATGCATCAATTTGTAGTGTGTGATTCCAGTCCAGTAAATGTATTGGGCCGGGATTTGTTATGTAAAATGAATTGCACAATTTTCTGCACGCCGGATGGTGTGGCAGTTCAGACACCAGATGAAGACCATGTATATACATTTATGATTGCAAAGCAAGGTACAGAAGTAGATGAGATGTTTTCTTTGATAACAAAAGACGAGTTACCAGAAGAATTGAAAACTACAGTGAATTCCATGGTATGGGATTTCACGGGAAAAGACGTAGGACTTATGGCCAAAATAGACCCAGTTAAGATTACTGTAAAAGAAGGTGCAATTTTCCCAAACACCCGACAGTATAAAATGAGTGCAGAGGTAAAAGCAGGAGTCATTGAAGAAATTAACAGAATGGTAAAACAAGGAATACTAAAAGAGGTAATGAGTAGCCCTTGTAACTCACCAATCATGGGTCTGAAGAAACCTAGTGGAAAATATAGGATTGTTCAAGACCTACGTAAAATAAACAAAATTGTGGAACCCTGTTGTCCTATAGTGCCAAATCCTGCAGTGATTCTATACCAGATTCCTTGGAGTGCAGGATGGTTTACTGTGATTGATTTATGCCAAGCATTCTTTTTCGATACCCTTGCATCCAGATAGCCAGTATCTATTTTCATTTAAATTTGAGAACAAGGTCTATGTATGGAATCGTGTTCCTCAGGGATACACGGAAAGTCCTTCCATCTTAAATCAAATATTGAAAAAGTGCCTAGAGAAACTAGTGATGCCAGGAAGCTCAGTCTTAGTGCAGTATATAGACGACTTATTAGTGGCATCTAACACCAGAGAGGACTGTGTTGTTGACACCATTGCATTATTAAATCATTTAGCTGAAGAAGGGCATAAAGTTTCACCTGAAAAATTGCAGTTCTGTACAACAGCAGTTAAGTACCTAGGACACCAGATTGAGAGGGGCAAAAGGAGAATAACAGCTGAAAGAATAAAATTAATAAAGAAAATGCAGATGCCTGTCTCTCAACGAGAAGTGAGAATGTTCCTTGGAATAGTAGGGTATTGTCGACAATGGATACTAGGATTTTCCCTGTTGGCAAAGCCATTAATTCAAATGACGAAAAAGAAGGCAAAGGACCCAGTTGAGTGGGATGATGAGAGCGTAGGTGCGTTTGTAAAATTAAGAAATGCTTTATGTACAGCACCTGCCCTAGGCATGCCTGATTATAAGAGAAAATTTGCGTTATTTTGCCATGAAAGAGAAAATTGTGCACTTTCAGTCTTAACCCAGAGACATGGTTTAGACAGACGTCCTATAGCATATTTTTCTGCTACATTGGACCCAGTGGCAGCCGCGTTGCCAGGCTGCTTAAAAGCAGTAGCGGCTACCTGTTTGAGCATTGAACAAAGTGAGTCAATTGTAATGGGACACCCTGTAAAAGTGTTTGTTCCACATGCGGTTGTGATTTTGTTGACAAGAACCCGAACTCAGCATCTTACTCCTAGTCGGTTGACTAAATATGAAAGAATAATACTGGGTGCTGAAAATGTGACCATTGTCAGGTGCACAATTGTAAACCCTGCTACGTTATTACCAGACCCATATCATGAGGAAGTTAAAGACGATGAAGAGGAACATGATTGTTTACAAGTCACAGAATTGTGCACCAAACCGCGTCCTGATATTCAGGAACTACCCCTCAGGAAGCCAGACAGGGAACTGTTTGTTGATGGTTCATGCCAAAGGCATGAAGATGGAAAACTAACCGCAGCATATGCAGTGTGTGAACTAACTGGAATAGTCGAAGCATCCTATTTACCAGGAGTAAAATCTGCACAAATAGCTGAATTGATTGCATTGATAAAGGCTTGCAAAATTGGGAGGAATCAAAAGGTAACTATATTCATTGATAGCCAATATGGTTACGGGGTTGTGCATGATTTTGGCCAACTATGGATGCAGAGGGATTTCATGACTTCTTCAGGATCCCCCATTAAAAATGGACAGTTCGTAAAAGAACTACTGGAAGCAATACAATCACCAAAAGAATTGGGTGTGGTGAAATGTGCCGCACATCACTCAGGAGATGACTGGGTGGTAGTCGGCAACAGATATGCAGATCTTGTGGCTCAACATTGTGCCAAAAACAGATTGTCAGTAAATAAAAGGGTGGAAAGAATGGGAATCAGCTGCCAACTTATGCTGTATGCACCTCCTGAAACATGGAATGATGTAAAAAGATTGCAAGATGATGCTGATGAGAGTGAAAGGAGTACATGGATTAAAACGGGATGTTCTCAAAAGGCAGACGATGATGTATGGATTTGTGCCGATGGCAGACCAGTCATGCCTGATTGTCTGCTTTCACAAATGGCTAGGATGTATCATGGAGACACCCACGTAGGGAGAGATGCAATGATTAGGCTCTTTAGACAAAATTGGTACAATCCAAGGTTTAGGGCAGTAGCAGAGAGTCTTTGTCAGAGATGTTTAACTTGCCAAATGCATAATCCAGGAAGAAAAACAGTAATTGGGTTTGGAAAAATTGGAAAAGCGGAGGGTCCATTCATGAGATTGCAACTTGATTTCATTCAGTTACCACCATGTAGAGGGCTGAAATATGTACTAGTCATAGTGTGTCTGTTTTCCAAGTGGGTGGAGGCATACCCTACCAGGAGGAATGACAGTATTACAGTCGCAAAGTTGTTGCTACGCGAACTCATTCCTAGATTTGGTTTTCCAGTAACTTTGGAATCAGATAGAGGAAAGCATTTTAACAGTGAAGTGATTAAGATAATCTGTGAAGCATTCCAAATTGAGCAAAAATTGCACTGTGCATATCGTCCAGAGGCTTCTGGAGTGGTGGAACAAATGAATGGCACGATAAAATCCAGACTGGGAAAAATGTGTGCATCAACATCATTAGATTGGCCAGATGCATTGCCTCTTGTTTTAATGGGACTCAGAAGCATCCCTGATAGAAACACCGATTGAGTCCACACAAGATAATGATGGGAAGAGCAATGAGACAAGCACATGTTCCCACAAATAAACTGCTGAATATATCTGATGATATGGTCCTGGATTATTGCAAAGGATTGGCTGACCTAGTGCGTTCTGTCTCTCACCAGGTTGGAGAAGACGCAGTTTCCAGGCAGCCTGAACAAGAACATGATCTGAGTGCCGGAGACTGGGTGGTAGTGAAGAATCACACCAGAGAAACGTGTCTATCACCTAGGTGGGGCGAACCTTGTCAGGTCATACTGGTTACGAACACAGCAGTGAAGTGTGCAGGATTTCCTAATTGGATTCATGTAAGCCACACCAAAAGAGTACCAGATCCTGAAAAAGAAAATACTCAGATAGTATCGATTACTGAGGAAGCTGAAGGTTGCCTAGCTGAAGAATCTCAGGAACAAGATTCGAAGGAAGCTGAAGAAGAACAACCGAGCACAAGTCAGGACTGGATACCAGTGGTGGAAATACCTGAAGTCTACAACAGAACAAGAAGTCAAGTAAATTTAGAGGAAATTGAAGAAGATCAGATAGGTGAAGAAGAAGCAACTCAGGAAGAAGAAGAAGAGATAATAAGAGAACCTGAGCAGGAACAGATAGGGAGAGGAAACTGGGCTCAAATTAAAGAAGAACCAACAAATTTTGAGCAGGGACAGACAGGTCTAGAAGAACGCGGTCAGGCTGCAGAAGTACAAAGTGCAATAAGCCCTGATCAGAACCAGTTAGATCAAGAAAAGTACACAGAAGAAGAAGATCTTGAGAATCTCGAGCATGAAAACGTAAATCAAGAACAAGATCAGTTACTAGAGACTCACAGTGGAGCAGCTGAAGAAAAACAAATCAGACCGGAAAAAGAACATATAGTAGAAGGAACAGAAATTGAAGAACACCAAATTGTAACACAACCTGAAAATAAAAGAATTTCTGAAGAAGGAAATAAAGAGACAGTGCAAACAGAGAAAACCAGAAAAGGTGATCATTGGCCTAGTGTCATTAAAAGAGTAAAATACCATATAACAACCAGAAGTAAAGATCCAGAACAAGTGAACGAAGTAACAAGCCAAACGGAACAAGAAAATAAAAGTGAAAAACGAAGAAGCAAAAGACTGAAACTTGTGAACAACAAATTTAAAGGTCCTGATTGGACTTATATTATTCTCGAAGATTACGAAATCTCAGAATCAAGTGAAAGTGGTGACGAAGGAACCAGTGCGGAACTGACTTATGAAAAAGAAATAGAACCACCTTGAGAACGTAAAAAGACTTGAAAATATGATAAGAAGAGCAATCTTCCTTGTCAAAAATGTCTGACGATAGAGTTACTGGGAGACCAAAGCAGAAAGGTTGTAAAAGATGTTGTGCTATATGCATATGCAATCTGGTAGCGATGCTTATAGTATGGTTAGTTGTGATCGTAGCAATTCCTTACTTTATGATAATAGATAAAAAGATTAACAACGAAACCAAGGAAAGAACAGATAACTTGAAAGGTAATAGAGTAGAACTAAAGGCAGAAGACGAACCAGAATTTCATCATGAAGTAACAGATAACGACACTAGTTTGAAGGTTTTCACAAAGTTATTATTTCAATATGTAAATACCATGGAAGTTAGTAATTGTTATGTCTGTATGAAACTACCTGAATCAGTAGCAGAAGGGTTAACGTATCATCACTTGCCATTAACCTATGGCATATCATGTAGTGTACTGACTAGTTTATTTTATAGAACAGGGCGACTTCAGTATTATTATTCAAATATAGATGTGATATTTTCTGAGGTTCCGATTCGAAAGAATATGAATCCAGTGCTAAGTAGAAAGATGCACAGTTTATGGGAGAATTTTTCTTAACAATAAAATCAATAGACATAACACATGCACATAGACGCAATTTAACATTTCTTTACAGGAAGAATAAAAGATATTTTTGAATTTAGTGGAAAATAGAAGACAAGATTTTCAAAAGAAAGCTTCTGAACATAAGGCTCATTTACCACCTTGGGCTGAGAAAGAGGGAGGTTACACACCTGGCAAGGCTCAAGCTGCTATGGCTCTAGATTTTGAAAAGACAGGGAAAATTTGTCTACATAGGTTAAAGACTGAGTATAACAATGTTTTCATCGGTACCAGTGAATGTGAACACAATTTCTTAATTCTTGGAGGTTGGGGACTCAAAGGAGGAACAGATTCAGTTTTTCCTGGAATCTATTATGTGTGTGGGAATAAGGCTTATTTTAGGCTTCCTGCACGGTGGTATGGAAGTTGTTATTTTGGGATAGTATTTCCAAAAATATACCACGTAAAAAGAAACACTGGCAGCAATGAAAATACTAGTGAATTAACACGTAGAAAAAGAGCTAGTTTTTCAGAAATTGTAGGTGATATATTTGGTGCATTGATACCTTCAGTGGGAATAATTCTGAATTCAAGGAAAATATGTAAATTATCTACAGTGGTTGATCGTTTATCAACTGACACTGCTGGAGGATTTCTAATGATTAATGCGGAGATGGTTGCAATTAGATCTATGGTTATGCAAAATCGACTTGCTCTTGATATTATATTGGCAAAAGAGGGCGGAGTCTGTAAATTAGTGAAGACGAAACACTGTTGCACTTACATACCTGATAAAAGTGCAGAAATTGGAACGTATATACAGAATATAACTAAACTTGAGAAGGAACTAAAACCACTGGAAGTTGATAGTGTATGGGAAAGATTGACCAATAGTATTAGGTCAATTGGTACCTGGTTTGCTAATATAGGGAAAGGACTTATAGGTCAAATATTAGTACCCTTAGCAGGGATAGCAATAATAGTACTGTCAATAATAATATGGTGCAAATGCTGTAGAAGGAATGAATCGTATAATGTGACAGGAAAAGGAAAGAAGCGAAAGTTTGACGAAATTGAACTTGAAGATTTAAGAAGTGAATTATACAAGAAACTGAAAGGAGATGTGAAAAATAGAAAATGTAAAAATGAAAGTGAAACTATATTATGCTAAAAGTTGGCATCTGGTTGTGGGTAGTATTTTGATGGCTCAGAAACACCATCAGAGAGGGGATTGATGACAAATGAGACTTGCTCGGATGCAATATTCTCATAAGTATTAATGTATTAAATTTGTATTGTTTATACTAACAACTGCACGCACAAATATAAGTAGCAAGGAAGCTTGCTTATGTGTTTTAACTAACAAGTAACTCTTGTCTATTCTAAAATGGCCGCTAAAGTGCGGGAACTTTACTGCGCATGTCTCAACCATATCACGTGGTGTGACGTCTTTCTTTGCTTGGAGGGAAACTCTTGCTTCTGCGCAGTGTGCCTAAAATGGCTGCTTTATGTTTTCACGTGCTACAGCTTGCTCTCATGTTTTACTTAAACTGTAGTATTCTAACGCTACTAATGCGGGATAGAGTTTATAAGTAAATGGGAATAGAGTAGAAAGAGTGGGAATACAGTGAAATAATTTATCTGTGATTTTAAAATTTTCTTCTTTGACTTTATTAGTTCGTAACATTGGGCCTGGGGTTGGTGAACTGAAAAACTCGTGTGACAATGGTTCTGCGCATGCGTCCTGAATGGCTGCCCAGAAAGAAAAGGATGAAGTCAACCTGGACGTCGTCCAAGGCCATGACCTGATGGCCAATATTGCTGTATTCATGAATGTCCCTACCAATATGTAACAATGTACATGAAGAATGTATAAACTTTGTCATGAGACGGGTGGGAAATAAAGCAAATGTATTAAAATTGATGGGCGGTATTTTAAAACAATGGGCTTTAAGAAAAATGAATTAAATCAATATGGTGTGAGGATCAACCCCCTGTCCCTGTCCAATCAGAAGTAGTGGCCCCATAATTCTGCAACATTTAGGGGAGGTAAATGGGCGTAGAAGGGTATAATAGATATAGAATTAGCTAATTAGGTAGACATAGGCTCCAGACGTACAAGCTGATCGGTCGCAGACTGAACCGCTGTCCAGAGAGGTCCTGAGGAGGGGGCGGCGGAGTCCATTAGAAGGAAGTCACGGGAGAATTCGAGGAGAAGTGAAGTACCAGAGAGGGGAACGACGCAGGCGTCGTTGATAGAGAGGTCACCGATCCTGTCCTGATCCGGGAGGAGGTCTTGGCTCTTCATCCTTCCAGGGTCTGATCTTTCCAAATCCTTGGCCAAGGGGTTTGGTTCTCGCACTTTAGGTAAATATAAATGCAAACCTTAGTTGCGCTGCTGTCTCTATCTTCTCCTTTCCTAAGGGACCGTCATTGATCGATAATTGATTATTATGCTTCATCCTTGATATACGATTCAAGTATCATGTGGTTCTGTATTTTACTCTGCTAAATCTTTAGATAAATATTTTAAAACTTCTTGACTCAGTGATTATTTCAGAAATTATGAATTGTATGGAACGTCACTCATTTTAAACTTCCCAATTAGCAAAGGGTCCATTGGTAAGTCATTACTCTTCAATCGGAAAAGTAATTGGTAGCAGGGATCTTGATAAAGAGTACCAACTGACCCACCAGCGGAAATTGCTAGCGTAGTATGAATGTATGGGCCCAAGTGAGTATTTTGTGTATGAATGCTTGTTGCTAGTAACCCGCTGGATCACCAGGTGACTCCCCTTGCCGGGGCTGTAGCCGATCGAGGTCCCCGTTAAGGGCCGCATTACAATCCCCTCCCACAAGTATATCACCCTCGGGCAAGTTAAGCATGTGTGGACCGAAGTCGGTCAAGGTAGAGGAATGAAGTTTGGGGGGCACATAGATGGAAGTTACATTTAAGGGCCTACCCTCCCATTGCCCTGAAATTGAAACGAATCTCCCAAGAGGGTCTCTTCTAACTGTATGCACCTGAAGTGGGAGGGAGGAACGCACAAGAATGCCCACCCCTCTGGAACCTCGAGTGTATCCCGCATGAGCAATCAGTTTATAACCCCATCTATTAAGCGCACAGTAGGAATTGCCATGTATGTGTGTCTACTGGAGCAGTACTATGTCTGGGCAATGTCATTTTAGATATTGCAGCACTATGCCCCTCTTGATTCGATCACCCAACGCATTTACATTCCAGGAGAGTAGTTTTAAGCGACCCATTGGTGGATCCGAAGTACAATTAACACTCATTTAACTCTGTGAATCGGAGGCTCCCTTCCCTCAGCATACAGGGAACAACTGTAAATACACTCGGCCCCGGTCTATCTAGTACCATATTGAAGATGATGCACATTTGAACATGGGAAGGTACAGAAACACCATACTGACGACCCAAATGACGACTGCAACCACAACTGAAAACAAAAATGCAAACAAAACCCCTATATCTCCCTGGAACCCCCCCACCCTGCCTCCCTGCAACGTGGACTTAGAACTGCCCACCCCCCAATTTTTCAGAGCGCTTGTATGCCCAAAAACAAGAAAACCATGTATAGGGGAACGCTACTCAGCCTAAACAGTCCAAGAAAGTGGCCTCTATTCCCCCCAAAAAGGCCGATGTTTCTGCCCAAAACTTACACATAATAAAACTTCAAATTCCGTGCGTGTCAAGTGCACCATGATCACATAAACACTCCCACCCCCCGCGACAACCACACTATCCGGTCTAAATCCCGAGCTACTATGAAACAAGACCTAAGCATGCAAAACCTGGAGAGTGTCAATGGAGAACAAATTCTTCAATCAACGATAGGCACCCATTATCTCTTTAAGTTGTTGTCTGCCCACACCTTCCAGAACTGTTCAAAAGACCTCACTGTCTCTCAGGAGCATGACCGACCTCTACATTAGAGCCAATGACAGCCATAATTCAGTCCCCTTTAATACGGTTATTCCAGTCCGAGCGACTCTCTGATCCACAGTCGCCAGGCGGGGAAGAGTGTATCTGTGCGTTGGTGGCTCGCCACCTCTCCAGCTAGTCCCAAGTATCCTCTGGAGTTTGGAAGAACCACGACTTTCCATCTGCCTGTACCCGGAGTTTTGCAGGGAAAAGCATTGCATATTTTAGGTTGTGGCTTCTGAGTGCACGTTTGACTTCCAAGAAGGACCTGCGTTTCAATTGCACTTTATAAGTGAAGTCAGGAAAGAAGGTGATAGTGAAGTTCTCGAACTTAAGCGGCGGAGCGGCCCTAGCTGATTGCAAAATATTGTCCCTATCTCAGAAGTTAAAAATTCTTGTAAGTATTGGACGTGGTAGGGCCCCCGGCTTGGGTGGACCTCCAGGAACTCTATGGGTCCGCTCCACCGAAAAGTAGTTGGAGAGAGTGCAAGGCCGCAAGTGCTTTTGGATCAGGTCCTCAACAAAAAGGTCCGCCGCCTGACCCTCCGCCTTTTCGGGGACCCCCAAAATTCGAACATTGTTCCTACGAGCCCGCCCCTCATAATCTTCTAGCTTGGCCTCAAGGTCAGAAGTCTGGGCTTGCAGGCGTTTAACTGTGGACTCCAGCGTTTTGGTAGAGTGCTGAAGGGTAGAGACAGAATCTTCAGTCGCTTTTACCCTGTCACCCATGTGCCTCAGGTCTGCACGTATCAGAGTAGTTTCCGTGGACACTGTGTCAATCTTATTTTCCAGCGCGGTACGGACCCCCTTGATCGCCTCCATCACATCAGCCAGAGTCAGGGCTGATGCCCCGTCTTCAGATTGTTGTTTGGATTACGAGGAGTCTTGCTGCCCGTCCGCCCCCTCTGACCTGGTGTGCTCAAATTTGGCTAACTTCGTAACGTGGGTCTGTTTTGAACCCCTGGCAGTGGCCATCACGGCAGGATGGGCTATGAAATAGTGATCTCAGCCTTAAGGAACGGCCTGCGTCTGGGCGGTGAGGACGGTTGAAGGGGCGTTGTTGTGGCGTGGAGTGACTTTACGCCCGTCCCCGGCAGCCCAGTGGACTATTGGGGCACCCAGTACCCATGTAATACGGTGATCCAATTTGGATTATGGCCGACTCTCCCAGGGGTCTCAATGAGGCCTGCGCGTATCAAGTGCCTCAGGTCTGTCCCAAATTGGCATCATGAGGGCCGCGGGGGGCTGTGGTTACAGGAGTCCCCAAGCCGATCACTTGTGCTAAGTATTCGGCCCCTCGGGAGGCCGCAAAGGATAATTAGCAATGAATTTCACCCTCGTGTCTTGCCACTCGAGAGACGGCCCACCCGGGCCTGCCAGCAATTCTGGGGCAGTAGGCGGTAGAATGACGAGGACTGGGTCAACGCTTCTGTTTCTCCCCAAGGGGGGGCCCACTACTCAGAGTGTAGTCGCTGCGCGGGGGGAGCGAGGACCCAAATGCCGCCCTGCAACTCACCTCCACCCCAGCGCGCTCCGATGAGCGCCGAGCGAATCGCGATGCAGCCGCACCTCCCAAGAGGCCTCGCAGTCCTCCAGCCCAGTCACAGGCGGTTGGGGCCTTTGACTGAAGCAGCATTACCAGATGGTGTAGGGGACTTGATTTTGATAAGAGCGTATCACACCCCCACTCGCCCAGGGTCGCAGGAAGGCAGATGAGCCCCCTGTTGCTCTCTTGCGGACTCACCACAAATTGTGGGCAATCAATTTTTCGGGACCGGTCACTCAGCGACGCACTCCCACCACCAGTGTGGGCCCTGTTATATCTGGCCCCACCGTTGCAATCCAGTCTATGCAGCCTCTATGCCGCCGATGCTTCTTTCAACAGGGTGGGGGAGGGGCACCGCGTGTGTGCTGGCCGATCCCAAGCGCCAAGAAGGGCCAAGATCCTGCGCTTGTGCAGTCAATCATTAAATGTATTCACGGGGGAAGGGAGTCCAATATCACTGCTCCCCACTCTCACCACTGCAGCGATAACGCGTTGCTGGAGCCTGAAGCTGGCGATTGAACTGCGTGTGCACCGGAGCCCACCCGGCGCCACGTTACGTTCATGTTGCTCCCTGCGGTCTAATTATGGCTGGGGATCCTTGAATTTCATGGATTGGCTCTGCCGTCCTGTGGGCCCTGGCTCGGGGGAAGGAGGCCCCGCACTGCACCTGCAGGTCCTCGCCGCCGCTCCGTTACCTCAATTGCTGTCCATGCGTGTGTCGGAGCCCTCCCGGCACCGCGCGAGGACCCTCTCTTCCGGCACAGAAGGGAAGCAGACAGGGGCACCCCGAGGCTGGGGCGCCGATGTTGATCCACCTCCCGGAGCTCGCAAGCCTCACGGCAGCAGCGGGTACAGCACAGGGCGGCTCCGGACGTCGTCTTGGGCGAGGCTGCGTCACTCAGTCTCGGTCTGCACTCGGAGCCAGATATCTCGTGGCGGAGTTGCCGAAACTTCGTCGTTGTTCGACCGGGTGCCTCCACAGCTCCGCGGGCTCCCGGATCGTCGTTTATTACGAGCAAAACGGATGAGTTTAATGGATTTTGGGGGAAATTAATTAGTTAGGGCTCGGAGCTTCACATCATTGTGGCCATCTTGGGTGTTGGCAAGCCACGCCCCCCAATTCATCGAGTTTTTTAAACCAGAGGTTTCCTATCTCTAAAGGGATTGCATGGAAAAATTAAAGGATTTTAGGAAAAAGGATCATTTTAATAACATTACATCAGCCGGCCAAGGACAGGTGTAGATTATTTAACCTATGTAGATCTTTTTTAGATTTTTCAATAAAGGGCTCAAACTTTTGTTTGATAATACCATCCAAATCGGAAGCAATGGAGATTCCTAAATATACGGCATTTGTGGCTACCTGAGGGTCCACCAGGGAGATCGTATTATTAACCAAAATTACTGTTTTTTTCTTTATTCAATGAATAGCCCGAGATAAGCCCGAACTGGCCCGCCTCTTTCTCTATTTCAACCAGTGCTGTAGATGGTTCGGTTTTAACTAGAGTTATTTCGTCAGCATAATCAAGCGTTTTTGTCTCCCAACCACTAAAAACCATAGGGGGGATGCTGACATTAAGCTCAAGCCTGCATATAAAAGGATCTATGTAGAGGGCAAAGAGGAGTGGGGAGCATGGACACCCCTTTCTGGCTACCCTTGAAATCTCAAATAGATCCGAGAGTTCCCCTGCCACAAACACCCTGGCCTCTGGTTTAAAATATAAAGCCTTACTAGCTAACCAGAACTCAGGTCCTATGTTTACCTTCTCTAATGCAGTCCACAGATAATGCCAGGAGACCCTATCAAAAGCTTTCCCCGCGTCCAGCAGAATCAAAGCCATAGGGTCTCCCGCTACCTGGGCTGCATCGAATAGTGTGATTACGCGTCTGATATGGTCCGTGGTGCTTCTCCCGGATATAAACCGATGTTGCCGACCGGTTACTACATTGCTGATCACGGGGGACAGTCGGGATGCAAGAATTTTTGAGTATATTTTAAAGTTTCCATTAATCAAAGTAATCAATCTATAGGACCCGAGTTCTGTTGCCATTTTATTTTTTTTAAGGAAAACCACGGTCTTTGCTTGCGACCACGAGGGTGGGGAGTTGTTTCCTTTAAAACTATGAATGAACCGACTGGTTAGGCAGTCTCTCAGTTCAGGCGCAAAAACCATGTACAATTCTGCGGGGATGCCATCGACCCCAGCAGCCTTCCCTGTAGCCAGAGAGGAGATAGCGGTTAAGATCTCTTCCCACAAGGGGCTTCCCTCTAGACCCTGCTGTTCTTCTTCGGTAAATCTCGGGAGTTGTATTGAATCCAAAAAGCTGCGTCCTCCCCCTTGCTGGTTTCTAAATACAGTGCCTGATAAAATCTTTTAAATGCCATCCTTATTCCTGCCGGATCGGATATATTACCTTGTACTGGATCCCGTATTTCTCTGACTTCATTTTGGCCACCCTTTTATTTCACCCTTATGGAAAGGATACAACCAACTTGCTCCCTACATTCATAAGCTTGCTCCCTCCAGACTGTAAATTTGTCTTCTACTTTTGCTGCCGTAATCTCATTGATGACTGCTTTTGCTATCGTGACCCCCATCTGAGCCTCTTGAATATTTTTTCCCTGTTGCGTGGAAATTATTAGTTTTCTCTCTTCCAGGGCTAGTGTGGCATATAGCTCCTGCATTCTCTGTTTTTCCTTTTTCACCCGAGTTAGCGTAAACTGAAGGGTTTCTCCCCGGATCCCCGCTTAGAGCTCGTCCCAAACAATTTCCAGGGAGGTACTGCGTAGATTTTCTCTGAGAAATAGCGGTATCCAGTTCCTCATATGACATATATAATCACTGTTAACCAGTAATGCTCGCTCAAAGCTCATTATTGCCCTTTTTTGAATACCCCCCCTTTTTGATCACCAGCACCAGGGGATTATGATCTGACATGACCCTGGGATAGATCTCAATATCGCACTCTTGAGTTATAGAATGTGATACTAAAAAAAATCTAATCGAGCGTGCGACTGGTGAGGAGAGGAAAAAAAGGTATTTCCCAGTTCCGTAGGTCTCTTGATTTGCCATACATCCATCAAGATGCGATCTTTACAAAGACTTTTTAAAGACTGAACTACTTTTGGTTTCCTTCCACAGTATTTGTACTGCTCCTCACAAGACCAGCTAGTAGGTAAATTAATATTTAAATCTCCACAAAAAACTATGGGAGTTGGCCAAGATACCAATTCATTAGTCAGCCAGTCATATATCCCCGGATCGTCTAAAATTGGTCCATATTTAGAGCACAAAGTGAATCTACAAGTGGGAGAGCAGTATTCCCTAATGACCCATCTTCCAAATCAGTCTGTACGCGTTTGCATAAAGAACTGCATGGAATTTCTTTTAACTAAAATTGCCACCCCATAGGTCTGTGTACCTTGCAGAGTACCTCCGACCAGTTTAAAACCCAGTGTATCCAATAATGACAGTTGAGCTCCCTCAATATGGGTCTCCTGGAGACAAATGATGTCAGCCTCTAAGACTTGTAATTCCAAAGCTACCTTAGTCCTCTTCTTTTTATCATTAAGCCCGCAAATATTTACCGAGGCGATTCTTAATTTACTCATCACCTCCCTTCTTTAAGTTCCTTTTAAAGTCTGTACCATGTGTCTCCTTGTGTAGCAACCACCCAGATCCAGCACCAGTGCCCTCCTTTCCCCCTGTCGCCTCCCCCCCACTAAATGAGCAATCAGGCAACAGACCTGAATGATGGCGCCTGTGGAAGCATGCACCCCCTGGCCGCTCCCCTACCGCATCCCCCCAAACAAAAAATTAAAGAAGCAGGGCATAACACCCCAAACCGGCATAATATCTAGCATACAACAGGAGTAATCAAGGGTTTAGACTCAAAGAGCACTTTCAGCTAGCTTGGCAGACTATTTTCTCATTTTTAGTCTAGCCAGGGAGACCTGTTACCTCCTAGAATTATGTTACCTACAATTTTGCTGCCGGACCCCCACTAATTTCTTTTAGATATTCCTGGACCACAATCTCGGATGCCCTTTATATATCACTTTCAGACGGGCTGCGTTTTGATGATAGACTTCAGACCCAATTTGCTGGAATGGGTTAAACAGTTGCCGCAGCCGCCATCGCCTCGCTACCGTGGCATGTGCGAAGTCTGGTCTAACAAAGAACGTGACACCACCAAACTCCTTTCTCGCATTAGGTCGGGCTTGATCAAATATTTCTTGACGCAGCAAGAAATTCCCAAAATAGACCAGAATGGCCCTAGGTCTTTCCACTTCATTGGGCCGGGTTTTCCTGAGCATTTAGGGAAATCTATGGGCACGTTGAATCTCAGCCTCCCAATCCTACTTTGCTTTTTCTGGGAAAGCACCCCTTAATAGGTTAACAATATATGCTCTAGTGTTCGAGCCTTCGGCTCACTCAGGGACTCCTAAAACTCTCAGGCTATTGCATCTCTGTCTATTCTCTTGATCCTCGAGTTTCCAGAGGATGTCGGCCATGGCTGCTTCGTGTGAGGATTCCTGTAGTTTCAGAGCGTTAACTTCGGTTTCCAGGCATTCAGTTCATTCCTCCACCATCGTAATTCTGCCAGCGATATCTGAACACGTTTTATTAATCTTCTTGATAGTTCTGTGTAGTTTTTTGTGTGGCTAGCCTGGCCCAGTGACTCGAATTCCTGTCTTTTTCCCGCACCTGCTTGATTGTTTGAAGAATTACCGCCAACGATCCTTTTGGGGTCCCTCCAGGTTCCTCACCCGAGCAGGCCAACTGTGTTGCTGAATAGTCCCAGAGTAAATTTTCCATGGAGGTCTCTTTCCTGCAGGCGTTAGCGGCTTCGCCACCGGCTCCCCTTTTCTTCTTCTTCTTTTTTTCCTCCGCTCGCCCTTCACAGAAACTTTGCATTGGGTTAGACAGGTGGTATTATCTAGAGCGTCGCTGGAGGAGGAGTAGGAGACTGGCTCATCACTCAAGGAAGATGACGATTCCTCCAGGTTAGAAAGGTCTGATTCGCCCGTGAGTGAAAATAACTTCTCCCCCGTGTCAGGAGATTTAACTGTTGATGTTGGGAGCTTCTCTTTGATGACCCTGCTCTGGCCTGGAGTGGTTTCAAATTCACCCCCTGTGGCACCAGTAGCTTGCATTTCCATATGTGCGGTTATCACAGGTTGACCTGCATGCAGGGATTCTGGACGAAAATCAATCAACTGAGACTGTTTTACCAAGTCACGATCCTGCCCCTTATCAGAGGGTCCATCACTGGTGACTCCTTCGTAATTAATAGCTGAGATTAAACTTGCACCATTTGACTGATCATCACCTGGCTCTTGTGTTGTATGAAGATCAATATTTTGGCATAGCGCTTCACCCTGAGGTGTATTGGAGTTATTTGGGACTTCTGCTTTCCTCTGTTGCAGAGGGGGAGAGACATCCACCGCTCCCTCCTCCAGCAGGGCAACAGTATTAATCCCGGACCCACTGTTTTAAGTTCCATCCTTTGGGATCCGCGGTGTGACCTTTATTGCTGCCAGAAAATAGGGTTGAAATCAAAGGTTGAGATCCCTTTAAATTGCCTAGTAATCCAGTCTTTCCAGGTCGTTTTGCATTCCTTGCTCCGCTGGTTTCGCTATCCCAGCTACTGGATTTGGCTTTACCCCTATCCGGTATCCTTTCCTGGTTTCCCCCCCACCTCGTCACCTTACAAAAGTCCTGTGAGGAGGGAGGGAGTCCGCTCGTTGTACCGACAGCTATGGCCGTTTTCTTGGTCCCGGCATTCTTTGTTTCTTTGCCGCATTAATCCACAGCCGCAGCGGGACGCGAAAAATCCAATGGAGCAGCCACAGAGTGCTTCTGACAGGACCAGCTGCTGCTTGAAGCGCCCGACGGGTCCGAGATTCGGCTCCGAGTGCGCCCCGTGTGCAATAATCATGAAGGTAGAAACCGGACAGCATACTCCGGTGTCCGATATGGGGCTTCCTTCCACCTCGGGGGAATCACAGGGGAGCGACGCAAGCTCGTGTCCTACACCGGCACCATCTTGCTCCACAAAATTCCACCCACCCCACATTCCCCAAAGTCTTCACCCAGGGCAATCCAGGATGGGGTGACTTGTGTGGCTCTCACCAGGTTCAGTTACCCAGAATCCCTTTCAAACTTCAAACTTTATTAAAAAACCCACATTTTCCTCACATTTTGTGATGGAAAGTTCTAGAATCTGCGTAGATCCAAAAAATACCACCCACCCGCATTCCTCAAAGTCTTCCGATAAAATAGTACCTCACTTGTGTGGGTAGGCTTAGTGCCCGCGACAGGAAACGGCCCAAAACGCAACATGGACACACCACATTTTTACAGTGAAAACTGACCCCTCTTTGCAAACTGCCTAGCTGTAGATTTTGAACCCTAGCTCTACCAGCACCTAGGGAACCCTAGCAAACCTATACATTTTTGAAAACTAGACACCAAGGGGAATCCAGGATGGGGTGACTTGTGTGGCTCTCACCATGTTCTGTTACCCAGAATCCCTTGTAAACTTCAAACTTTGTAAAACAAAACACATTTTCCTCACATTTCTGTGATGGAAAGTCCTGGAATCTGTGTAGATTCACAAAATTCCACCCAGCCCTCATTTTCCAAAGTCTCCTGATAAAAATGGGACCTCACTCGTGTGGGTGGGCCAAGTACCTGCGACAGGCTAGGGCCCAAAACGTATTGTGGAGACATCAAAATTACCTATCACAAAACGATCTGGTTTTGCAAGGAGGGTCCCATGAGTTTTTGGTCCCGGGCTTGGCGGCCATCTGGGGAAACCTACCAAACCCACACATTTCAGAAAACTAGAGACCCGGGGGAGTCCAGGGAGGTATGGCTTGCATGCACCCCCCCCGAGTTTTCCTACCCAGAATCCCCTGCAAACCTCACATTTTGCTGAAAAAAATCAAATTTTTCTCAAATTTCTGTGTGGAAAAGTGTGGGATCAACGGGCTGACACAATTTTCCTACCACCCAGCGTTTCCCCAGGTCTCTCGATAAAAATGATACCTCACTCGTGTGGGTGGGCCAAGTACCCACGACAGGCTAGGGCCCAAAACGTATTGTGGAGACATCAAAATGACCTATCATAAAACGATCTGGTTTTGCAAGGGGGGTCCCATGAGTTTTTGGTCCCGGGCTTGGTGGCCATCTAGGGAAACCTACCAAACCCACACATTTCTAAAAACTAGAGACCAGGGGTAGTCCAGGGAGGCATGGCTTGCATGGACCCACCGATGTTTTCCTACCCAGAATCCCCTGCAAACCTCACATTTTGCTGAAAAAAAATCACATTTTTCTCAAATTTCTGTGTGGAAAAGTGTGGGATCAACGGGCTGACACAATTTTCCTACCACCCAGCGTTTCCCCAGGTCTCTCGATAAAAATGATACCTCACTCGTGTGGGTGGGCCAAGTACCCACGACAGGCTAGGGCCCAAAACGTATTGTGGAGACATCAAAATGACCTATCATAAAACGATCTGGTTTTGCAAGGGGGGGTCCAATGAGTTTTTGGTCCCGGGCTTGGTGGCCATCTAGGGAAACCTACCAAACCCACACATTTCTAAAAACTAGAGACCCGGGGTAGTCCAGGGAGGCATGGCTTGCGTGGACCCACCGATGTTTTCCTACCCAGAAACCCCTGCAAACCTCAAATTTAGCTGAAAAATTCACTTTTTTTCTCAAATTTCTGTGTGGGAAAGTTGTGGGATCACCGAGCTGACACAAATTTCCTACCATCCAACGTTGCCCCCGGTCTCCCGATAAAAATGGTACCTCACTCGTGTGGGTGGCCCAAGTACCCGCGACAGGCAAGGGCCCAAAACATATTGAGGAGACATCAAAATTACCTATCACAAAATGACCTGGTTTTGCAAGGTGGGTCACCTGGGTTGTTGGCCCCGGGCTCGGCAGCCAACTTAGGAAACCTACCAAACCCACACATTTCTGAAAACTAGACACACGGGGGAGTCCAGGGAGGTATGGCTTGCGTGGACCCACCAACGTTTTCCTGTATAGTTTTTCAGGATCCATTATTGCTTTCATACCCATTTTCACCATTAACTGAAAGGAGATTGAAAGCACAAAAAATAGCAAAAATAGGCTATGTCCCAGTAAAATACCAAAACTGTGTAAAACATTTTGGTTTTCTGACAAAAGTCTGTCAGTCCCTGAAAGCTGGGAAGATGATGATTTCAGCTACACAAACCCTTTCATCTGCAGCACTTTTTTCCCATTTTTCCCCAAAAAAACTAAATTGTGCTGTATTTTTACTAATTTGTGGGTCCCCTCCAGGGAATCAACAAACCCTGGGTACCTTTACAATCCCCATTATGTTGGAAGAAAAGGACGCAAATTTGGCGTAGATACCTTATGTGGTCAAAAAGTTACAGGGGCCTAAGCGCAAAATACCCCAAATAGCCAAAAAAAGGCTTAGCACAGGGGGGGAAAGGCCTAGCAGCGAAGGGGTTAATCCTTGTGCAATACAGTTCTAGCACCAAGGTTATTGGAAGGGTCTGGAGGTTAAACACACAAGAAGGACTGGAGTAAATCACAGAGAGGACATGGAGGAAAAGTCTTTAGTCTTTACTAATATAAGAGGTTTGGTGTGCACTAACCTGATATCAAGTACTCAGCCTAGTTCTTCCACTTGACTGAAGTTAGAAGATCTCGAAGCTTTGACCCAGGAAGTTGCAGGGGGTCCAGAGTAGCTGTGCAGGAGGGATCAAGGAGGAAGACGTCAAGGGAGCTGGTGCCATGGGAACTGCAGGTTTGGATGGACTTGAAGGAGACCTGAGCGCTTCTCAGTTCCGGCAGGATTCTTCAGGTGAGTGGGAAGGGTGAAGCTTGTTCCACAGGGAGCGAGGCCCAGCCCCGATTTGGGGCTGGGCGGGGTATATATACCCTCTCAAAGGCTAGATGGATGTAGCAAGATCATGTGTAGTACGTGGGGCACATGGCGATCTGGAATGCTCTCGAACCTTGGAGAAAACATGTATTAGTACTCTCTCTTTGACCTTACAGAATGAGCAGGTGCACCTTGTTGATTGGAACCAAATAACAGGAAATTAATGTATCATTTTTGCTCAAAAGTGCAGAATGGAAAACAACACCAAGGCCCCAGTAACAGCAGGAGCAAGACTTGCTATTGGCTCACGGGATTCTGGAGGAAGCTTGCAAGGATTTAAGTGCAATGAGATTACGAGTTTTGAAAAAGCATCAGTCATGAGGGTGCCGGGGGAGCATCGGTCATGAGGGTGCTGATGGAACATCAGTTATGAGGGTGCTGGGGGAGCATTGGTCATGAGGATGCTGGCGAAACATCAGTCATGAGAGTGCTGGAGGAACATTGCTCATGAGGATGATGGGGGAGCATCAGTCATGGTATCATAGTGCACCATACAGCGCCACGGGGGTAAAGCAACATGAGCCCTGCACACGAGGCCCACTACACAGAGGGCGCATGAGGGGGTCATGACACCAGATGCCTTCACTCTGCCTCCCTCGCACACACTTCCCGCATCCATCGGAGCTACAGTGGAGGGCGATCCTTTTTCTACCTCTCCGTCAAGTCCTAAAATGACCTTCCCCTTCACCTCCGAACATCATCCTCTCTCCCAGAATTCAGAAAAGGACTCAAGATCTGCCTTTTCGACTGAACCCAGCAAGAACTTAGTGCCTGGATACACTTGCAGGTGATTAGCTGCGCTCTAAAAATCCGAGTTGTTTGACAAAAGAGAAGACCAAACCTTGAAATTCTTCAAAGACATCTCCATTGGCAATCTAATGCTTTTTATTTATTTAGAGTGTTTTATAAAGCGCGCACATGGCCCAAGTGTATCAGAGCGCTGTTCATAAGATTGAATGAACAAAATGATAGGTATAGACAGGTACATCAAAAGTAAAGAGCCACAAAAGGCTGTGCAATAGTTATCACATTAAACAACTGTCGTTCCATTAATATTCCATTAGTCTGCATTGATCTAGCATCTTCATGGTGGGTATTTGCTGCTGCACTGAACTATTCAGATCCAATTACCAAGGGGAGCAGTGTTTTCGCTGGTTCTCCTGTAAATGATGTGCTTCTGACCAAACTCGAGATTGCTGCCATTGTGACGTCCTTTGCACCCTGGGAGGGTCTCTCCGATAGTCTATGCAAGGAATCTATTCATTAGGATCTTTCGGCCTATTGACTTCACGTCCCGCACAACACCCTTCTGAACAATTTCAACACTTTTTTGGAAAACTATGTGAATATCCAAACCCCAATTAAAACATTCAAGTGCAAACCAAAGCCTTCAGTACCCTCCTACCCATAAACCTTGCTGACAATAAACGATTCATCCACAGACATGAAAGACAATTGAACTCCTGATGACCTCATGCTACAGAAGTCCCTGCATGCAACATGCAGCAATGCAGCCAGCTCAACATATCAGCCAAAGAAAAGTACTATTCCAATGCCATTGTTGAAGCTATCAACGAAGGTGAACAATTTTTCAGGACAGTTAAGCACTGTAACAACCCCCTGCCAGACCCACTCATTTGACAAAAACTTTCAGTGCCATCAACCTCTTCTCCAGTAAAAAAATACAGAAGATTTGACAGCATATCGACAACAACAATCCTACTTTATTTGTTATGCCCATTCCCTTATCTAGAATCCTACAATATTCAATCAACCTCTGTTAGAAATGGGATTTTTGGTAGGCTAGGGCGTGGGCCAAAGCCAGGCAAAAACCACCACTCTAGTCAGGATAAGGGAGTTACACGTCTAAAATAACCCCTGCTCACCCCCTTGGTAGCTTGGCACGAGCAACCAGGCTTATCTTAGAGGCAGTGTGTAAAGCATTTGCACATATCCCACAGTAATACAGTGTACGCACTACAAAAGGACACTACACCAGTTTAGAAAAATATCCAATATTTTTATATAATTAAAACAAGACCAAAAACGATAAGAATCCACAATACTATACTTAAAAGTTCACAGTTCCAAAAATACGCTGATTAAAAAGAGTTCCTTGTGTGGATTTCTCCGTCCGGGCTACCACGGCGTCGTGAACAACAAATCCAACAGTTCTGGCTAGTCGCGGGGTCGCGGGCCCGCTACGGTGTCGGGAAGACCCGCAAACAGTACCTGTGAGAGATGCAGGGCGTTGAGGCCCTTGAAGTCACTCGCGTTGCAGGTCGAGCTCCTCTCTGATGGAATCAGGAGCGCTGGCGCCGGCAGACGTCTGGTGCTGCGGTGCGAAGCGCAGCGGTGCAGCGTGCGGTGCCCCCAGGTCGCGGTGCGAGCAGCGGCTCGGTGACGGCGACAGATGGCGTCGTCGGTGAAACCAGGGTCGCAGTGCGAGATGAAGGCGGTGCTCGCCACGGTGCTAGCAGGTCACGGTGCAAGCAGCGTCGTCGTCGTTGCTGAAGCGCTGTCGTCGGCTGACGAACTGGAGTCGACGGCGCCGGCGTCGGTAGGCCAAGTTTGCGGTGCAGGATGAGGGCGGTGCGTCGTGTGACTTACGAGCGGTGCCCTCGAACCATGGTGCAAGCAGCGGCATCGATTTCGGTGGGAAGTGGCGGCGTCAGGAAGGCCAAGGCGTCCTCGTGAAGCAAGGTGGTGCGGAGTGCGGTGCCCACAGGTCGCGGTGCGAGCAGCGACTCGGTGGCGGCGTCAACAGGCATCGTCGGTGAGACCAGGGTCGCGGAGCGGCGTTGCGGCAGTGCTCTCTGCGGTGCCAAAGCTTCGGCATGAAGCGAGGCGGTGCGGAGTGCGGTGCCCACAGGTCGCGGTGCAAGCAGCGGCGTCAACAGGCGTCGTCAGTGAGACCAGGGTTGCGGTGCGGCATTGCGGCGGTGCTCTCTGCAGTGCCAAAGCTTCGGCGTGAAGCAAGGCGGTGCGGAGTGCGGTGCCCACAGGTCGCGGTGCAAGCAGCGGCTCGGTGTCGGCGTCAACAGGCGTTGTCGGTGAGACCAAGGTTGCGGTGCGGCATTGCGGCGGTGCCCTCTGCGGTGCCTTCAGGACACGGAGTCGGCAACGGCGTCATAGACGTCGTTGAGTTGGCGTTCTTCTTGCTGCAGCACAAAACACACAGTCCCCAGTGCTGCGGGTCGAAGAACTTGAAGTCTTTGCTGTTCCTGAGACTTCGTGAACAGGGGGCAAGCTCTACCTCAAGCCCTTGGAGAGACTCACAAATTAGGTTGCAGAAAGTCCAGTCCAGGCCTTTCACTGCCCAAGACAGAAGCAGCCACTGCAGGTCAGCCCAGCAAAGCACCCAGCAAAGCAGTCGTTCCTTTTCGCAGCTTCTCCGGCTCTTCTTCTTGGCAGTCTTCTTGTCCAGATGAGTTCTAAAGTTCAGGGGTCTGGGACCCAACATTTATGTCCAAAAATCCTTTGATCTCTTAGGCAGAGAGGGCCTGTGCCCGGTCAGGACCAGTTCTGCCTTCTCTGGTGTGAATTCCTGGCAGGAGGTGGAGACGGCATTTGTCAGAGGCAGAGCAGGCCCTTTGAGGTGCAAGGAAATCTCCTCCCCTTCCCCCATCGTAACCCAGGTCTCTTCAGCCCTTTCCTGACCTACCTAGACCATCTGGCGCCCCTCCTGCTCCCCAGCCTTCTGTCATCCAAAACCCAGACAGGCAATCCACATTCCAGCAGAGGCACACGGGATGACTGAGCAAGAAAATACCTACTTTCTAAAAGTGGTATTTTCAAACACAGAATGTAAAAATCACCTTCACTAAAAGATGCATCTTTAGATTCTGAGTTCAGGCATACTAAATTCTATTTTCTTACTGAATTCCCTGGGCCAGTTATGTTTATAAGATGTTATAAACAAACCTCCCATTCTATCCTATGGGGAACTGGTAGCCTTGCAATAGTGAAAACGAAATTGGCTGTAATTCACTATCAGGACATGCCACACACACCAGGGCATGTCCCACCTTTCACATACACTGCACCCTGCCCACAGGGGTACCTTGGGCCTACCTTAGGGGTGACTAACATGTAGAAAAGGGAAGGTTTAGGGACTGGCAACTGTGTGCACTTGCCAAGTCGACATGGCAGCCCCAGGCTGCGCACAGGCTCTGCAATGGCAGGCCAGAGTTCCACTTTACGGGCTGTTTGCGTGGGTGGCACAATCCAGTGCTGCAGCCCACCAACAGCATTTTATTTATAGGCCCTGGCACTCACAGTGCACTTTACTAGGGACTGACACATAAATCAAATAGGCCAATCATGGAAACACCAATCCATAACACAATTTACACGGAGAGCATATGCACTTTAGCACTGATTAGCAGTGGTAAAGTGCCCAGAGTCCTAAAACCAACACACACAGGGTCAAAAACAGGAGGCCAAAAGCAAAAAGTCGGGGGTAAACCCGCTGAAAAAGCCAAGTCTAACACAACCCCCTCCCAGCCTAAAGCCAGGGTAGACTAATCAATCCCTTGATGGACTTCCCTGCTTGGGGCGATAGAACATAGACCTGGCCCACAACAGCGGGGGCACGTTCTGGTTCTACGCCTTTCCAAACCCAGTTGGATCCCTCTATCCATACTCTCAGGGCCCACTAAGCTGACCCATGGGGTACCCTTCTCTTCACCTGTGAACCCCATCTGTGCAGCGCCTAAACTTACTTTGCTCACAGATGTGTCCCAACAGGACGTCGGAGCCCACATGGCCAACACAGTGGTGTGGCCCAGTCCACCCCCGGGGTGTGACTCCTGTCCCCCTCCCAGGGGCAACTCTGTCCACCAGGACAGTACGCCACAGTGGCTACAGATAGTTGTCAGTGGGGAGACCCAGGCCTTATGCCTCTCAGGGCTCTCTAACCTCTGTGGTGTCAGAGAGTGGGGGGCGGTAGCCCCAGGTGCCTGGCACCCTTTGTCCACTCTCCCTCTTGTCAGGCCAGGGATGACATCCTGGCACTGACCCACCAGCCTAGGGTCTGTATCCGGCGGCTGGACAGGAGACTGGGGTAGGCTCTCCCACCCCCGGTCTTCCTCCCAGGGGCTCTGTACCCTCCCACCTGGAGCGGTACCCTCTTCCAGAATTATCAGGGCACCTGTGGCAGGTGCCTTGCACAATTCGCCCACCAGTTCAGGGGTGCTATCCTGCAACTTGTACACCAGCCTAGGGTCTGTACCCTGAGGCTGGACACAGGACTGGGGTGGCCTCTCCCACACCCTGTCCTCCTCCCTGGGGCACTGCATCCCCCCACCGGGAGCAGTCCCCCTCAACTCCAGAATTGTCAGCTCCTGTGGCAGGCGTTCTGCACAATTCACCCACCAGTTCAGGGGTGCTATCCTGCAACTGGTACACCAGCCCAGGGTCTGTACCCTGAGGCTGAACAAGGGACTGGGGTAGGCTCTCCTATACCCGGTCCTCCTCCCCGGGGCACTGTACCCTCCCACCTGGAGGGGCACCCCCAGAAGACAAACCGGTAGTGGCACTGTTAGCAGTTGCCCCTTCCCCCAGGTCAGGGGAGACACCCTGAACCTGGTCCTCCAACCCAGGGCCTGTACCCTTAGGCTGGACCTGTGCCTGGCAACCAGGACTTCCGGGGAGTACACCAACCCCCCAAAGGGAAACACACCCCTCATGAGTTGTGCCAGAATCCGCCTGGCGCAGGTCTCCAGCCTCCTGTCCACCTGACAGAGCATGAAGACCCCCCAGGCCAGAAGTGGCCTCACCAGGGTCAGTCCTGGGGTGCTCTGACGTCAGAGCTGGCAACCCCTGACCTACTGGTCCTTCCAAAATTGTCAGGGCACCTGTGGCAGGTGTCCTGCCCAACTCGCCCACCAGTTCAGGACCTCCCTCCAGAAACTGGTCTCCCAACCTAGGGTCTAAACCCTCAAGTTGAACCGGGGTCAGAGGCAAGGACTCCCTCCCTCTGCACCCCCTTCCAGAGTTCTGCACCCTCCCACCTGGAGTGGTACCCCTAGAAGACAAACCGGTCAGGACACTGCTTACAGTCGTCCTTCCCTCCAGGTCAGGCAGGACCTGAACCTGGCTTCCCAACCCAGGGACTAAACCCTGCAGCTGAGCACCTGCCCGGCACACCAGGACTTCTTTGGGAGCACGCATGCCCCCCCTGAGGGTAACACATGACTCATGCGTTGTGTGACAGTCTGCCTGGCGCAGATCTCCAGACCTCTGTCCATCTGACAGTGCGTGAAGATCCCCCAGGACAGAAGTGATGTCACCATGGTCACTGCTAGGAGGCTCAGCCCTTCTGGCTGGCCCCTGACCCACTGGTTCTCCCACTGGGGAACGCATCCCCCTCTCACCCCTCCATCTGGACTTCTGCACCCTCCCAACTGGAGCGGTGTTGCCAGACACCAGAACCGGTGGGATGCTCGTTACAGCAGTCCCCCCCAGTTCCCCAGACACTAGGGGATCCCCCTCAATGGGTGGCCTTCTAGTACAGCCTAGGCTCCCCACCTGGTGTTCCCTCATGGAACCACCCAGGCTCTGGGACCGGGTTTCGGGCACCTTGGGCCTCAGCCCCTTCCCACTCCTTCTCCGCGAAGACAGGACGTGAGTCCCTACACCTTTCCCACGACACCGGGACCTATCTGGGTTACCACGAACCTTTCCCACCACCCTTGGTTGGGAAATACCTAAGCCACTTCCTTCCGGGTCACCCCCAGATGCTTCTCCAGACCCTCTGGAATCCACCAAAAGATCTGCCTCCAGTGCAAGCTCCCTGGGGTCAGAAAACTCACACTCCACTGGGTGTTGGCATAGCTCTGGAAAACAGGGACTTAACATATGCTCTCCAATAATTGAATAACACAGCCCCACACAGGTGTTAACCAAACTACCCTTCACCCAACCATCCAGTGCCTCAGACAAGTACCCCACATCATTCTCACAAGACCGGTGAGACAGTGTCTGACTGTTGCTGTCTCTCAACCCATACTCTTCTGGCTGGTCTTCATACTCACTTACCAGGGCTTCTATCATGGGGGAACCCCTCTCCCTGTACCTCTCATCTAGAGTCAGTAGAGTGTCCCTCCCACTACTAGGAAAATGATCCCCTGTGCCAGTTCCCCAATCCACCTCAGGGACACTGCGTACCACGGGAGTAACCTCACAATCCTGAACCCCCTGGCGTATGTCAACCCCCTCCTTGAAGCAGGGCCCCAAATCTGTGGGTGCGTGTACCTCCCCCTCAGTACTAGACACTACATTTTTGCTGCCACCATCTGGGCTGGACAAAGCCCTACCGGCTTCCCAATCCAGCTCCAGCTCTCTCATTTTAAGCTCATGATCCAAGATCATCTTCCTTTCCTCCATGGCTATTCTCTTCTGAGTTTCTCTGATTCAAACTTCCTTGCTTCCCGCCTGCCCTCCAGCTCCTCTGGGGACAAGCCACTGCTGCCTTGCCTGGAGGGTCCCCCCCATCCCAAAAGCACATCCACCCTAGGAACAGGCTCCTCCACCTCTCCATTGAGATCATCAGATTGCCCACTGGTATGTCTGGTTGCTACCCAGGCCCTCAGTGCCTTTTGTAGCTCCTCCTTCCTGGTGAGGCCTCTGACCTGGACTTTCAGGTTCTTGCAAATCGATTTTAACTCCTTGACATTGTAGGCTTCCAATCGATCCTCCTCAAAGGCAATTTCTACTGATGCATTTGATGATACTATAGATTCAGGCATGTTGAAGTAGCAAGTTCAAACTGGCAAGATAAAAATAGGCCAAAAAAGAAAAAGAACCTGTATGTGGTACGTAATGGTCTGCGATATGGTAGTAGTGCACACCAATCACTGTAAGTCAAGTGCAAACACAAGTCCTATCCTCACCGCTGACAACCAATGTTAGAAATGGGATTTTTGGTAGGCTAGGGCGTGGGCCAAAGCCAGGCAAAAACCACCACTCTAGTCAGGATAAGGGAGTTACACGTCTAAAATAACCCCTGCTCACCCCCTTGGTAGCTTGGCACGAGCAGCCAGGCTTATCTTAGAGGCAGTGTGTAAAGCATTTGCACATAACCCACAGTAATACAGTGTACGCACTACAAAACCAAAAATATCCAATATTTTTATTTAATTAAAACAAGACCAAAAACGATAAGAATCCACAATACTATACTTAAAAGTTCACAGTTCCAAAAATACGCTGATTAAAAAGAGTTCCTTGTGTGGATAGCTCCGTCCGGGCTACCACGGCGTCGTGAACAACAAATCCAACAGTTCTGGCTGGTCACGGGGTCGCGGGCCCGCTATGGTGTCGGGAAGACCCGCAAACAGTACCTGTGAGAGATGCAGGGCGTTGAGGCCCTTGAAGTCACTCGCGTTGCAGGTCGAGCTCCTCTCTGATGGAATCAGGAGCGCTGGCGCTGGCGCCGGCAGACGTCTGGTGCTGCGGTGCGAAGCGCAGCGGTGCAGCGTGAGGTGCCCCCAGGTCGCGGTGCGAGCAGCGGCTCGGTGACGGCGACAGATGGCGTCGTCGGTGAGACCAGGGTCGCGGTGCGAAATGAAGGCGGTGCTCGCCACAGTGCTAGCAGGTCACGGTGCAAGCAGCGTCGTCGTCGTTGCTGAAGCGCTGTCGTCGGCTGACGAACTGGAGTCGACGGCGCCGGCGTCGGTAGGCCAAGTTTGCGGTGCAGGATGAGGGCGGTGCGTTGTGTGACTTACGAGCGGTGCCCTCGAACCACGGTGCAAGCAGCGGCGACGATTTCGGCGGGAAGTGGCGGCATCAGGAAGGCCAAGGCGTCCTCGTAAAGCAAGGCGGTGCGGAGTGCGGTGCCCACAGATCGCGGTGCAAGCAGCGACTCGGTGGCGGCATCAACAGGCGTCGTCGGTGCGACCAGGGTCGCGGTGCGGCATTGCGGCGGTGCTCTCTGCGGTGCCAAAGCTTCGGCGTGAAGCGAGGCGGTGCGGAGTGCGGTGCCCACAGGTCGCGGTGCAAGCAGCGGCTCGGTGGCGGCGTCAATAGGCGTTGTCGGTGAGACCAGGGTTGCGGTGCGGCATTGCGGCGGTGCTCTCTGCGGTGCCAAAGCTTCGGCGTGAAGCCAGGCGGTGCGGAGTGCGGTGCCCACAGGTCGCGGTGCAAGCAGCGGCTCGGTGTCGGCGTCAACAGGCGTCGTCGGTGAGACCAAGGTTGCGGTGCGGCGGTGCCCTCTGCGGTGCCTTCAGGACACGGAGTCGGCAGCGGCGTCGTAGACGTCGTTGAGTTGGCGTTCTTCTTGCTGCAGCACAAAACACACAGTCCCCAGTGCTGCGGGTCGAAGAACTTGAAGTCTTTGCTGTTCCTCATACTTCGTGAACAGGGGGCAAGCTCTACCTCAAGCCCTTGGAGAGACTCACAAATTAGGTTGCAGAAAGTCCAGTCCAGGCCTTTCACTGCCCAAGACAGAAGCAGCCACTGCAGGTCAGCCCAGCAAAGCACCCAGCAAAGCAGTCGTTCCTTTTCGCAGCTTCTCCGGCTCTTCTTCTTGGCAGTCTTCTTGTCCAGATGAGTTCTAAAGTTCAGGGGTCTGGGACCCAACATTTATGTCCAAAAATCCTTTGATCTCTTAGGCAGAGAGGGCCTGTGCCCGGTCAGGACCAGTTCTGCCTTCTCTGGTGTGAATTCCTGGCAGGAGGTGGAGACGGCATTTGTCAGAGGCAGAGCAGGCCCTTTGAGGTGCAAGGAAATCTCCTCCCCCTTCCCCCATCGTAACCCAGGTCTCTTCAGCCCTTTCCTGACCTACCTAGACCATCTGGCGCCCCTCCTGCTCCCCCAGCCTTCTGTCATCCAAAACCCAGACAGGCAATCCACATTCCAGCAGAGGCACACGGGATGACTGAGCAAGAAAATACCTACTTTCTAAAAGTGGTATTTTCAAACACAGAATGTAAAAATCACCTTCACTAAAAGATGCATCTTTAGATTCTGAGTTCAGGCATACTAAATTCTATTTTCTTACTGAATTCCCTGGGCCAGTTATGTTTATAAGATGTTATAAACAAACCTCCCATTCTATCCTATGGGGAACTGGTAGCCTTGCAATAGTGAAAAACGAAATTGGCTGTAATTCACTATCAGGACATGCCACACACACCAGGGCATGTCCCACCTTTCCACATACACTGCACCCTGCCCACAGGGGTACCTTAGGCCTACCTTAGGGGTGACTAACATGTAGAAAAGGGAAGGTTTAGGGACTGGCAAGTGTGTGCACTTGCCAAGTCGACATGGCAGCCCCAGGCTGCGCACAGGCTCTGCAATGGCAGGCCAGAGTTCCACTTTACGGGCTGTTTGCGTGGGTGGCACAATCCAGTGCTGCAGCCCACCAACAGCATTTTATTTATAGGCCCTGGCACTCGCAGTGCACTTTACTAGGGACTGACACATAAATCAAATAGGCCAATCATGGAAACACCAATCCATAACACAATTTACACGGAGAGCATATGCACTTTAGCACTGATTAGCAGTGGTAAAGTGCCCAGAGTCCTAAAACCAACACACACAGGGTCAAAAACAGGAGGCCAAAAAGCAAAAAGTCGGGGGGTAAACCCGCTGAAAAAGCCAAGTCTAACAACCTCCAACATACTCAACTCCCTCAAATCTACTTCTTATGAAGATGATGTCCTACACTTGAGCTTCATCAAAGCTCTATTGGGGGATGCTCTCGCACCCTTACTCAGCATTGACAATGCCTCCCTGACTCAATGCCAAATCCTCCCACTCCTATAGAAACCTCCACTAGACTGTCATGACCTCGCCAACAACGGCCATTTATCAGCATTCATCAGCAAGATCAATGAAAAAGCAGTCTATGTTCAACACCAAGATCACATCAATAATAACAATCTCCTGTATGACTAGCAGCCTGGCCTCCAATGACTCTCCAGCATGGAGACTGCTAACTTACACATCGTAAACAGGATGATGCCCTCATGACCACAGATGAAGAGGATCCCTACCTCCTGATATGGCTGGACCTCTTAGTTGCCTTTGACACAGTCAGCCATGGCAACCTCATACACACCCTGAAGTCTCGAATGGGTTTACTGGTTCTCCTCCTACCTCTCCAATGAACACTTTTTTGTTTGTATGGGCATCTCCAGGATCCAAAACAATCCCATCACATGTGGAGTCCCCGAGGGTTCCATTATGTCTCCTATCATCTTCAGCCTCTGCACGGAGCTGCTTTGTGCTTTACTTACAGATTACAGCATCAACATTCACCAATGTGATAAAAAACTGTACTTGTACAGACTCAAAGCCTGCCTGCACATCATCCTGGCCTGGATATCCAGCACTTACCTAAAGCTCAACCCAACCAAGACGGACTTCGGGTTATTTGCCATGAATAACAAACAAGAAAAACTACAAACCTAGTTCAATTACATGTCTTCGAAACCCAACTTTCTCTGAATGCCAAGTTGCTTGGGTTCACCCTGGACACTAAGTTCACCCTCAAGGAACACATTGCCAGAAAACGAAAACAGCCTTCTACCAGCGCTCTCTTTTAAGGAAAGTAAAACAATTTCTTCCAGAGAGGGACTCCAGAATTTCTGTTCAAGCTCTCATACTCTCGTACCTTGATGGTGGTAATGTCCTGCTCCATGGCCTCCCGTACATCACACTGGCAGTCCATAAGTGCATCTTACATGCCACAGCATATATCAGCCATGGCCAGAAGAAATATGATCACATCACTCCCATTGTGATAGAAGTCAACTGTCTTACCTTGTCAGCCTACACCATCTTCAAAACCAGCTACATCATTTGCAAAGCTAGCATGACCATCACCAGCTCACAATCTCTGGTGGTTTTTAGAATATCCACAGCCGGGACACCATCAGACTGCACTTTACGAAGTGTAAAAAAGAAAACAAAAACAAGGCAGCAGGCCTTTCCATCAAAGCACCCAGAATCTGGAACATCCATGTATCCATGAGGACTGCTCAGCACTATTCCAATTTGGGAAAGAGTTGTAGACTTACCTCTTTGAAGAACAATACATTGCGTGGCATTAATCGTCCACAACTCAGACACCTCTCTTAACAGGTGTTAATTTTATGCTTGTCTTTGACCTTGTATAGCGCTCCTCTGTCTTTTGGCTGGGTTTGCACTCAGGGGCGGCTCCTCCACTATGGCGGAGGAGCATCGCCCCACTGCTTTTAAGCAGTGAGAAACATAAAATTACCATAACTCAGAGTTATTGTCATTTTATGTTTCGTGTCCTGCTGCTTTGTGGCGGGCGGGTGGTCAGGGCTGCTCTGCTCTCCAAGCAGGGCAGGGGAGGAGTGGTTTGCCCACTCCTGAATGCCCAATGACTGTTTGGTCGGCCCTCTCAGCCGCCCAAACCAGTCATGCACACTTTCCCCTTCTCCAGCCTGCATGGAGAACATGCCCACCCCTCCAGCCCCTGGCTGAGCGCCATGTCAGGGCGCTCAGACCAATCACAATGCTGCATTGCAGCGTTGTGATTTGTCAGGGGAGGGAGCCTGACTGCTTGCTTCCTGTTCCTGTTTTTTAAAATTTCATTCAGAACCCCCACTGTGTGTTTCCTCCCTGCGACCCCCGCGCCCGCCCCCCCACCCGCAAGTCATGCCGGCCGTGACTGTTTGCACTATATAACTACCATATACATACATGCATATTTAAGAACCGGGCAAGTGTTTTGATGAGGCCACCCACTGAAGATCTATGACCACTGTAGGGTAGAGTGATAAATTGGAGTAAGATCGGTGGAGCAAAACTCAAAAAGGTCTTAAAGGGTTCGATATTTAACGCACAGCCGGATTGATGCATTTGTGCTCGTCGCATACAATTTCTATATAGTTTAGAGATCCATAGCAACTGATGGATTGCCCTAAAGGTCACACAGTACAAAAGAGGGGGGATAGGGAGCCAGAGGAAAAATAGGTCCAGTACCCACGCTCCCAAGGCTAACATGGTAAACACTAAGGGGAGACTGTTCCTAATGGAAGAAGAAGCTGGCCAATTCGGTAGCTAAAGGAAACTAGTGAGTGGAAAGCACTCACAGTAAAGGTTAAAAAAGAATAGTGATGAAGGTCGGGGAATTCCTCCTTTTGGAAAAAGTGCCCTCACACACCCATGCGGGTGTCATGCTTCATCATCGGGCGTTGCTCCTCGTGGGGGTGGCGCTGCAGTCCCCCACGGGCCCCGCGAGAGGGCTCTTTGTCGGAGTTCTTTTCGGAGTAACGCCGCAGTTGTGAGTGCGGGTGTGTGGGGGGAAAAAAAAGGTGAGTTAAAATTACCACCTTGGTACCCCAAGAAACCTTTAATCAAGGGTCAGTGTGGTAAGATTACACAAACAGATGACAAGGAAGGCCTCTTGGGAAATTAGCAGAGGAGTGAGTATTTTCCTTCTGTTCTCTTTGTCAGTGAATGAAGGTGATAGTGGTGGTGAGTACATTAGGTCGACATGTTTCGTGCCTTATCAGGGTCCCTAGTGGATCCCGTGGCGTTTCATCAGGACCGTGCTTAAGGTGAACAAAAAGGGGTGTTAAAAATAGGAATCAGAGACGGCGACACTCAGTATTCCTATGATACCTATATTCAGGTTTTCGGCGTCAGTGCGCCTGAGAGAACGTCCACTGGGCGTTCCTAAATCCAACCTAGAGAGAGGACGAAAAAGACAAAAGAGAGAAAAGTAATACTGTAGTAAGAAGATAGTACTCATTCATTCATGGTCAAGCAGAGAATGAGACTCTGGTAATCATGGTTGATCGTGATTGGGACGTAAAGGCATGCTATTACATACACACCCCTGTCACCAGGAATTATCAGTGCAGTGCGAAATCACACCGCTGTCATAATGCTCAAACTAGTTGCTTATTGCCAAATTGGTGGCACCTCAACACATAGGAACTGTGTTGAGGAATCAGCATGCCGGCGTGCACAACATTCTGAACGTAATTCTGCTATCAAGATGACACTCATCTGTGGTGTGTGAAATCAAGGCGTGGGAGCCGTGGTAAGTGGTGCAGTCCATTAAAAGTTACCTATTGAACAACATTCAACAGACGGTTTACTCCAGTGTGAGTAACGTCATTATGCAAATAAGCGTGAGACAGACCCACGAACAAACGGAAAACATATAACATGTATCTCCTCCACCACCAATAATAAGGGATGGCCTCGTCGGCGTGATAGCGCGGCATGAAGAGGACAACCTGTGGGTAATATGTCGATAGTAAGCTCGAAACGCTCATGGCCAAAATGTTCCCTTGGTTGATGTGTGAGTCAGCCTGGAAAATACTCACGTAGCCTCTCCTCAAGTGCAGCCTATTACCTGCCCTTCCGCTGCTCGAATGCCGGTAAGAGGACAGACGTGCTGCCTCCGTCTATATCCCCGGCCCGGCAGCCCGTCCAGAAGTGCTGGTGGCATGTGACGTGGAGGAGTGGAGCGCGTAGTGACGCACCAGTGTGTGCGAATGTCTGAAAATACGGCGGCCATCTTGTGGGAGGAAGAAGGCCAACTACTCTCATGTTCTTATTCCCGTGACCATTCTTTCGAGGGATATGAACCAGGGATGTATTATGCTCACATGATGGCCCTAATGTAGAGCACGGTCCAATAAAAAAGGAAGCACCAAAGCATTTATGCAGTGCGTTAGAAACCGAAGGTGGATATATAGAATATATTGTGAGCTAAGTCAAAAAACTTTATTGAGAGTGGACATGAGTTTATTGATGGGGAAGACACTACATCCTGGGCACGGTGCGTGCTGACTTGCAGATTGCGTGCTGGCTCACAGATTGTGTCTATGTATATATAAAGTAAGGTCAAAAAAACTTTATAGGCAATGTACATCTGTTAGTTGATGAGGAGGACAACCCTCACTTATTACGGTGCATGTTTTCTGGCAGTTTGATAATGAAGAGACAGAAAGTCAAGTGCAAAGCCATGGCGTGTTGAGAGATTTGCAGGAACGTCAAAGCAAATACTCCGCTCTGGTGTGCGTTTTGTTAATATATGTACAGCCTGATGTTAGTCTAATGAGATTATTTTAAAATGAGCTTTTTTCTTTTTCTTGGTCAAATCACTTGACATCCTTTAGTACAAAAGTATGTCAAGCGATTTGACCAAGAAAAAGTTTACCCTTACATAAAGGATGATTACGACTATCAGATCAACGATACCTCATCAGATGAGAGTACAAGCAATATTTCTAGGAGGTCTGGTCCTATGAGTAGTGACTCTAGTTATGAGGGCCGCAGCTATACACCAAAACCCAGCGGTGCACAGAACCATCAACCACGGCCCATCTTTTAGAGTTTCCCGACTCACCCCTACCAACCACAGATGTTCCCAGGACAATGGATGGGACCACCACCAATGTGAAATATACCACCGGGCCACCCTCTACAAGTCCAACAGTACCAACAGTTCCGGAACCCCCCTTTTTTCAACAGCGGGAGGGACAGAGGTCGAGGCAGAAGAAGAGGAGGGCCCAAGAACGTACACTGGCAGGAACCAGAACAGATGACGTTGAGGAGCAAAACCACAGGTCAGAAATGCTAGCAGTCAATCTGACCTCCAGACCACTTGCCGAGGGCAAAGTCAAACTCTTGGAGAAGGGTTTGGGTTTTGTCCCGACACCGTGTGAGGACTCTTTTCGACTTCACCAAGAACTACACCAGTTCTTTCATAAGGTAAGGCTGAGAGCCTTTTTTCCTGACAAACCAGAGACCCCGGAAACAGGAACAGGTCTCAAGAAAAAGTCACGGTTTACGCCCACTGCGGCCATGACGCCCCATGAGATCCTTACATTTGAACAAGTGATTTTGAAAGACGTATCAGCCATCACCAGTGGACGGTCATTTAACAACATGTCTATTGAAGAATGGAACCAGCTGAAGGCACTCACAGAAGACACCACCATCATCATAAAACCAGCCGACAAAGGCGGTGCTATTGTCATTCAGGATGTGAGCACATTCAACGAAGAATGCCATCGTCAGCTCACCAATACCAGATACTACCTCCCTATTGAGGAAGATCCGACCGGATGACTGACAACCAAGATCAGGAGCCTGATTACAGAAGCAGAGACAGAAGGCTGGATTTCCGCACATGAAGCAGCATTTCTTACCAACGATCAACCTCGGATCCCGTACTTCTACACCTTACCAAAAATTCATAAAGGTGTCACCCCTCTACCAGGACGACCAATAGTCTCGGGGATCAAATCCCTGCTTGAACCTTTAAGTAAATTCTGTGATTTCTACCTCAGACCGATAGTGATGAAGACACCCACCTACCTCAGAGACACTACTGAAGTTCTTAACTTGATAGAGAACTTTCCAGAACCCGAAAGGATCAGCCTCTTAATTACCTTGGATGCAGAGGCATAATATACAAACATCCCTCAGGACGCCACCATTGAGGTCCTTGAAACCATCCTACAGGAAATGGAACCCTGGCCTTACGAGACCCCTATCTCGTTCATCTTGGAATGTGCCTCCTTAGCTCTGAAGGAGAACTTCTTTGCATTCCAGACACAGCTTTACCACCAACTTCAAGGGACCAGTATGGGGAGCACCTTTGCTCCTAGTCTGGCCTGCCTTTACATGGCTGCCTTCGAAAAAAAGTTCATCCTACATGAGAACAACCCCTACCAGGAGAACATACTAGTGTGGCGGCGCTACATAGATGATATCCTGGTGTTTTTGATAGGAGATGTAGAACAATGTGCGTCCTTCTGTGAATGGGTCAATACCATGGATCCTTACCTGAAGTTTTCAGGCACAAAATCAGAGGACAGCATCCCTTTCCTTGATCTGATGATCTCAATTCGTAACTGGGTCCTTCTGACCACTAACTATAAAAAACCTACTGACAGGAACAGCCTCCTCCTGTATGATAGCCATCATCCGAAGGCCCTCAGGGATAATCTCCCAGTGGGACAGTTCCTCCGCCTCCGCCGGAATTGCAACACCGTGGTAGAGTTCGACAACCAAACCAAGATCTTGACTGCAAACCTTACAGACCGACACTACCCAAAAAGAGTGATACGGCAAGCAAACAAGAGGGCTAGGTACAATCACAGAGAGGGCTTGTTAGAGAGCAGAGAGAAGACACCAACTGATACCCTCACGTGTGTCACTACATTCACAACTAGCTCTAACAAAATACAAAAAGTGATCAAAAAACATTGGGGCATCCTACAGATGGGTAACTTCTCCCCTGGTCCAACTCCTCTTTTTGCCTTCAAACGTACCCAAAATTTGAAGGATCTACTTGTCCACACTCGCCAAAAACCACAAATGACAAGACAACCAATTCTATGGGCTCTCCCCCCCCGGTAGAAGGTCACTTTCCCTGTGGGTCATGTTCTGTCTGCCACCTGACCACTCTGGGGGTCGTTGGGGAGATTAAGTGAGCCCTGTGCTCCGGAGTCAGTCCCGTTGTCCGCTGCGCCACACCTCTCACAAGCTCACTAAGCACTTGTCTGTAATCCAGCAGTTCTAAACCTGGCAGGGCTGACTCAGCCATTCATACTTCTAAGGTTCATAAATTCAGCATATTTCAGTTGAGTAATGATGACATTTTATGACAGCACTGCGAAATCTCCAATCTGTAGTAGCAGACCCTTGAGATCAAAACGAGTTTATGTGAGTGTTTTCAGTACATTTTCATTTTGAGAAGCCATGAGGCCTTAATTTAGGTGGTGAGAGCTATCAAACTGGACCAAATGATTATGGATGCGGCAGAAGTTGATATTACAGACTGTACAATAATATTAATTGTTTATTATATTTGTATATTACCTGTGCTGTGTATTTTAAAAATTGTCCCTTTTGTCCCATTGAGGTTTTGTATGTTGTTAGGTTTTAGGGAAAGGCTTATTTTGTAGTTATTATCAAATGCACTTTTCTCCTTGTTATGGTGGTCTTTTTTAAATCTTTCCTTTTTAAATATTCAAATGAATTGTTTTAAATATTTTAATTGTATATAGGAAATGTTTTTATTTATTGTATACTTTGATGGTTTGTATAAAAACCGAATAAAGTTATCTATTGATTGATTGATTGATTGATTATGGAGATCATTTTTTTCCCATATATGAGGTTGTAATATTTGCCGTATTTATTGCTCCCCCACTGATGGTCGTAGCCTCAGACTACATGCAATGTGCAGCACTGGCATTGAGTCATGAACCTTGAACTTTAACCTTTCATTTACTGTTGTTTTATGATGGCTTCTGTCACTATCAAATGCATAATTGGTGCTCCTTCCAGATTCCATTCGCATGAACCCTTGTAAACCTTTCCTTTTCCTGATTTAATAATATTATGGTGCGGCAATAACTAGCATCCAATAATCTGAATGTCAGTGGAATGTCAATAGAAGTGTAATTGATTTATTCTGCTGCTTAAATACAGTTACCTTCCGGATCAAGTATTCGTTAGCTGCTTTAAATCTAGTTACTTAAATTTTTTTTGAAGTGAGTTTAAACTAATTTAATTAAATTGCTATAAAAAGGAAACATAAAGAGATAAATAATTCTGTTTAAAGAGAATATGATTATTGCAAGCGGCCTAAACAAATAGTCACTGGAAAAGGATCGGGATGGACTTAAACTCCTAATGTATCAAGTTATTGGCTTTACTAGATTTTCTCTTGGAGACATCTAATATGTATCCATATGTTTATTTTAAACTGCAGTAGTTTGCCCTACGTGTAGGGCTGATTCAGGCTCAACCGACTGATGTTACCGGTGTGATCTAGGACTAGAAGTGGTAACTTGCGACAAGTCACCGCCACACTTGTGGACTGACTACTGCCTTGAAAAGTTGAAGAACTGTTTTGCCACCTTAGGCAGTGGCCAATGGTTATTTGTCACACAATGTGGTGATTTGGCTCTAACAGCATTTCTTGACATCTCTGAAATAAAAGAGACATTAGTATAAAACAAAATAACACAACTAAAAGAACAAAGCACAACACAACACTGAAAATATATAACAACGCAACAACCACAGCACAACAATGACACAATGCATTAATGCAGTACACAAACACAACAGCTAAAAAATCAACATATCACCACTGTGTCAAAATGCTATGAAACAAATTTGCACTAATATCTTGTGGTATATTACTATGTCCACAAATCTGCTTTTTTTAATACAGTGGTGAAAGGTGTTTGCACCAATCACTGCCTTACTTACCACCAACGGCTTTTAACAGTGCCAGTCAAAATGTGTTGTGATCCAGTCCCAGGTTTTGTTTGAACTGATTGATCCTCTTTCTGATATTTTTTGAAGAGATGTCGATAAACTTTTTTCTGAGCGATGTTTACTCTGATGGCACTGCCGAGTTGGGTTTACCGTCTAACCCTCTTTGATGGGCATGGTTTTGCAGTATTTGTTCATTTCAGTTGAGGCATGCTGGTTGATCACTGCTTCATAAGGTCTTAAACAATGTACAGATGTATGTATTTTATCCTGAACCCAACTTTGGCCCAACCGAATAACTTGAGTTTGTCTTATGAGGGTCTTGTATAGCACCCACGACCCTTGCAGGTAAGAGCGGTGGGGCCAGGTGGGGGGGATTTCGACAGACGACCACGAGGGAAAATTAAATAAATAATTAATTTTCCCTCGTGATCGTCTGTCGAAATCCCAGCCCCACCGCCCCACTGATCTTACCTGCCCGGCTGTTGTATAGTTCAAGGTAATGCACACGATCGGCACCTGTTGTGTATTTTTTGCAGCCTGTCAGCATTTTCTCAGGCAGAACAATGGTGTTGGAGTGTTTGGAGTCTAATCAGCCGAGTAGTCATTGGTTGTTGGGAGTTTTCTCGGCACTTATCTTACGCCGTGCAGCTCAGTTACATGTGCTGAAGGGCACTTTAGGGGGCTTATTTACAAGCCCCTTGCACCGCCGGTACGTCACTTTGTGTGACGCACCGGTGGCGCAACCTGCTGCACGATATTTACAAGGACAGGTAAAGCCACCCTGCGTGGCTTTAGACGTGCTTGTAAATATCGCCCCTTCTCACGCAACACTTTGCGTGTAAGGGGCGTGACATGGCCGTGGCTGTGGGTGTTCCCACGCAGCACCCATGTATTCTGATGCATTTCCAGATTTACGAGAAATCGTGATCCTGGAAATGCGTCAGAATGCTACGCCACCCCATTTCTCCTAATTTATTTCCTCTTTCAATGCGTGCTACATTCTACAGCACGCAGGGAAAGAGGAAATCGCCTCAATTGATTGTTTTTGTGCAGGAAGGTGCCCCTTCCTGCACAAAAACAATCTCTCCACAACGCAGGCATCCTTACACTATGGTGCAAGGGTGCCAGTGCCGGCGCATGGCAGCCAATTGTGCACCAGCACAGGGATGCGACATATTGTCGAAAATATGTCGGATTCCTGTGCTTTGAAAGTGACTCTGTGCGGCGCAGCCAAATGGCTTGTGGCACGCACTGAGTAACTTTCATTGTAAATATGGCCCTAGATGTTTACCAGCGGCAGCAGTCAGTTTCTGATATTTGGGGCTGCACATTTTCTGTGATGTTGGTTGTTTTTATTTTTTAGGTAGAGGACATTTTTACTAAGACATTCGAGCATATAGATGGATTTCTGCACTGACAGCATAAGAAGAAACAGCTCTATATTTTAAGGAGTGTGTGCTCGAACCATGGAATCACTTTGTTACAGAACTTGCGCTGCGTGGTGTGTGCTGGGAGGTTTTACCTGCACCTATCACAAAATGTCCGTGAGTCCAGCTTTAGATTAAGTGAGCCCTGGGTATCTATGCTAGGATTCTATGGGGCTTATTTACAAGCCCCTTGTGCCGCCTGTGCGTCACTTTTTGTGACGCACTGGCGGCGCATTTTGCTGCCCTATATTTACAAGGACAGAAAAAGCCAACCTGTGTGGCTTTTCCTGTCCTTGTAAATATGGCCCCTTTACACGCAGCACTTTGCGTGAAAGGGGAATTCCATGGGTGTTGCTGTGGGTGTTCCCACGCAACACCCATGGAACCTGACACATTTCCAGTTTTACAAGAAATCGTAAAACTGAAAATGCGTCTGAATGCTACGCCTCCCCAGGGGAGGAGTAGGGAGGCGCAATGAGGAGAAATGTATTAATTTCCCCTCTTTTTTTTCCTCTTTCAATGTGTTCTGCATTCTGCATCACACGTAGAACGAGGAAATCACCTCTGGTGATTGTTATGTGCAGTAAGGTGTCCCTTCCTGCACATAAACAATCATTAAAAAAATTAGGTTTTACAAGTTCTATGTGTGCTAATGCAGCACACATAGGAGTTGAACAACGCCATTTCAGATTGTTTATGTGCAGGAAGGGACACCTTCCTGCACACAAACAATCATCCCTGTGATGCAGGCATCCTTGCACCATAGTGCACGGGTGCCTGTATCGGTGCATGGCAGTAAATTGTGCGCCAGCGCAGGGGAGAGCAAAGGGATCCATCATCTCCTTGTAGATATGACGCCTCCCTGTGCTCTGAAAGTGCTGCAGCGTGGCGCAGCCAAAGGGCTTGTGGTGCCGCGCTGCAGCACTTTTTTGTATATGAGGCCCTGTAAGATTGTGAATGGGGATAGAGGAGCCTAAAAAATACAAATGTGTCTATGTAATCCTTTACTTTTCAGGCCTTCATCAACCCAACTCGCCCTCACCCTACATCCCGACTCCCCCCTAGGAGTGGATTCATGTTGCTCTGGTGCAGTCTAGGGATGTTCCCTGCTACGCAACATGGCTCTCCCATGGACTCCCCTGCCTTGCTTTCAGAATGGATCAGCCCTGCATCCTCTGTTATACCCACGGGGGCCTCCTTTATGAAAAGTGTTGCATCGCTGCATGAAAGCAGCGATGCAACACTTTTAAGTGTGCCCTCCATGCGACACAATGGATGTACCGTATTTATTGTATGGCGCACCATGCCGCAAGGAATGACAGATAGGTCAGGAATCCTGTTGTATCTGTGGCGCAAAACCCACACATTGCTGGAGTTCTGTCGTAAGCATGATGCAACTCCAGCAATGCATGAGGGAAGCCTATTCCCATTGCACTGCGCCACCCTTACGCCTGCTGTGAGGCAGGCGCATAGTTATGACGCAGTAGCGTCCTAAAAGTGGCGCAGTGAAATCTGATAGATTTCACTACGCCACTTCTACGAGGCTTTTTAACGTGAAAACGCCCACCCTGAACATTATATCTGACGCAGGTATAATGTAGCGCAGCAATTTACAAAGTGACGCATCTGGTTAGTTACGTCACTTTGCAAATATGGCGCAATGTGGCGCATTGTTTACGCCGCCGCTATGTCACAAAAAGTGACGCAATGGTGGCGTAAAAGTGACGCATGACTCCATAAACAAGGCCACCCCCCCTCTGCCGTCCAAGGCCCAGGGTTGGTCCCATCATCCTGAGGGTTCTCCATTCATTCCATCACTCTGGTTGTGCACGAGCTGGTGCAGTGGTGCCACGGGCTACATGGTGGACAAGAATTACTTGATTTTCGGAGAACACGAAGATCTGAGAGGCCCCTCTGGAAGCGCATGCACTAAAATAGTACCGAAGCACTTGAATTCACCAAAGGGTCCATTTGTTCGGCGCTGACCCTGCACATTCTCTTACAAAGGCCTCCGTGTGCTTCAGAGACCTATTCCCCCAATATTATGATTGCGTTCCTGCTTTAAATCAGACGAAACTTCAGTTACAGTCAGAACCCTCATTTGAATAGGGCCATGCATGCATTGTGAAGATATACACACAGTCTCTATCAGTCACCAATGATAGGCATTCCAGATTTGCTTGATGATGTCAGCTTGTTTTTGACGTCATTCACTGGTGGCCCCTTTAAGAGCCACGCATGACAGAACTAGAATTGATGCCTGCAGTTTATCAGATGTATTTGTTCAGTGCGTGCAGCGATATTGGCGTGTGCATCACAAACGATGAGCAAGGTTCGAAGCGTTGCGTGCACATATTGGACTGAAATGCGTTTTCTCTGTCTCCCTCCATCAGAATGTTGGCTGTGATTACGAGATAAATTCCAATGCCACAGAAGATCGATGCGGTGTCTGCCTCGGGGATGGCTCGACGTGTCAGACGGTGCGGAGGACGTTCAATCAAAGTGAAGGATTCGGTACAAACAATCTGATTTCTACTTCAAATCTGTTTCGTATGTGACCAATCTGTAACCCGGGTAGAAAAAACCTTATTTATTTTTTCAAGTGATCATCACATAAATCAATCGATTAAGATGAAAATGCAAAGTTAGATGCTTTCTCATTTCCGGGAGGTGATGGCTTTTTCATTAACCTCTATTATTTAATTAAACTGTCCTTTCTCGGGTATTGAATCCAAGTAAAGAAACATCACTTAGTCCTGCATAGTCAATAAATGCCACCCAATGCCTGGGCAGCACCTGCTCCCCATTTTTGCTGTTATTTTCCATTTTTGCCCCTGCCGGCTTTTGTGAAAACTACTTGGATTCAAGAAGAGTCTAGTTTTGTAAAATAGAAGTACTCCTCATAGTGCAAAACCGAGGTAAAGTTATACAATTACCTCGTGTCGTCATTCACAAGTATTTTTAGGACACTGGATCGTAGCGGGAAACGACTCATGCTTGTGTCCACCGTTCAGATTTGAAAATAAAGTTTTGAAACTTTCCAAAACTTTTTTTAAAAAAATGATACAATTCTTCTGAAACAACATTTTGGCTGCTTCTTGCCTCTTTATCGGCACGAGCAAATGCTGGTGAAAATATTTATATTTGCATAAAAGCAACAAGGTGTGCAGTGGCTGCCGCCACATATAAAAGGTGGTAGGGAGGAAGGGATGCGGGTGAGGGGCCTGGGGGGAGTTTAATAATAAAAAGGAAAAAACGTAGCTTAAGTTGCCGGCCACATCCCGCATGGTGTTTCCTCATCCTTGTCCCAGCAGGCACTGGGGCTGCATCAGACTCCCTGTCCAATCCCTGTGCTGCTCTGGGATTGGCCTGAGCCGGCTGGAAAGACGCTGCACTCTGCCCGCTCAGGTCAGGGAGTCTATGGAGTTTCTCCAGCCCAGCTGCATTCAATTTTTTCCTTTTTAATATTAAATTTCCCACCCCGGGCTCCACCTCCCGCGCGCCCCTCTCTCCCACCTCACCACCTTTTGTATGTGGCGGCTGCCACTGCAAATATCATTTTATTTTTTAGCTGCTGGCTCTCAGCCAGTGGGGTGGCGCTCCTCCGGCCCTTGAAGGTGTGCCAAACCTTTTTGATCAGATTTTCTCACTTGGACTCCAAAAACAAATAGACTGGCCATCCCTAGTTATTAGAGTAGTGTTGCCCATCCACACACTCAAGGGTTTCTTGGTGAATTCGCTAAAAGTATTTTGAGTGTTTTACATGTTTCATGTTTAGAAATCCCCTTTGTGCGTTTTAGGGTGTGAGTACTGGCATTTAAACGATTCTGTGCCCCTCATGCAGAGGTGTAGTCCTACTTCTATGTTTGTGGAATATCTGGTTACCTGACGAGATAGCCATTTTTCACGAAGTAGTCATTTTACAATATGATGCTAAGATGGATCCATTTCATAAAAAATTTGTTGTACAATTAGTTCATTTTTTAATTAGCAAAATAGATTCATTTGAGTTTCGTTTTTTTTTTGCTTTGTATGCATCCTTTGTTGATCTATAATATGTTTACTTTAAGTTCATCTACAGGGAAATCTCAATTAGCACATCACACATCATAGTCTCCAGAAATGGCCTGCAGGGGGTACCACAAAACCTGCCTGAACCCAGTGCATTGCCCTCTTCCACTGTTCTGGTAGCCAGTACTATGCTGATGAATTGTATTTCTGAATCTTTAAGTGATACTCACTACCATTGCATGTCAATTCTCTACACTTCCAGCAGCCATGGGTGTAGTTACCTCTTTCTGAACCCACTGATGCCTGCCCAACAGTGTGCACCCCTCTTGTGCCATTCTTGCACCTTACAGTGAACCACCTTCTTTTCCTTTACACGTTGTGGTACTGTGGGAGTCCTAACCCCAATATTTAACTGAACCCCAATATTTTGATCAGCCCAAAATTTACCTCTGGCAGATCGGCTCCAGCATCCTTGATCTAGCAATAAATCAGCATCCTCCACCACATTAGGGCCAACAAAATTAGAAGAGTTAATCACATAGTGACTGGGACCACTCAGTAATTGAGTTCTAGATCGACTAAAAGTTAATGAGTTTTATTACAAAAATCTCAATATAGGTAATGTAGAGAAAATTCAGTAAATGCCATAAAGCCTCAGATACAGAGTACATAGTCAGCAGTCAGAATTACTCCAAGATCCAATAAGCATCAGAAGGTATAATAGGACAACGGGTAAGTAAATTAAATGGACAGAGTTTTAATGAGGAAAACAAAAAGTCTCTTTAAATTCTAACTGTCAGATTCACAAGTAACGCTCACAGCATCTCCAGGAGAAAAATAAACAATCTCTGGCTCATTTGACAGTACCAGAATATGAAAGTCATAACATGTCTGATATAATTATTATGTCCTAAATATTGTTTACTAAAATATCACACAGTGTGATGATACTTTTGTAAACAATATTTAAGTAAGACAATATACCTGTCTACAGTATTCTGACATACAACCCCTTTGCACTATGCCTTCTCCTCTCTGCAATTCGACAGTGTAAAACCTTTTTTCGCTCCCACTGTGTGCTTTTTCTCCTGGTACCAGTCACCCTCAAGTTCTGCTTCTTCTTCAAAACTGAGCAAATGGTATGTTTTTATTCATTGTTTTCGATTTGACACATTTGCTAAGTTGTTGGTGCACAATCACCAACACTAAGGAGTCTATCAAAGAGGATCCATTTTGATGTGAATGCACTAAGGTGAAGGTAATTGGAGCAGGACAGCAAAACCCCTGTAGGAAATTCCTTCTTTGAGGTCCACAATGTCATGGTTGAACTTCTGTCAAGCTGAGCTCCTCCAACCGCATAGGGACTAGGTAGGAATTAGCTTCAGAACCAATTAACAGAAACACAGGCATTGGAAAGGAGTCTGTCTTTAGGAAAATGTTGTGGTCGTTCTTTTAATGGTCTGGCTTGACAGCTCAGATGTCGCCAGACAGTTATGTGAGAGTCACCAAGAGAGGAGCTTTGGCTCTGTCCACACGTTGGGAGCCAGGAGTACATGTTTGAGTGGGCAGAATTTGCGTTCTTCCACAAAAAAGGTTCTTAACCTCCATGCAGCTGGGATGATTTTATATATTTATCCAGCTGCTTGAGCTTGAACTTTCAGGGTCACACAGATGGCATTGTAATGCTATTAGAGTGTCTTAGATAACAAAGGACCAGATGCACAAAGCATTTTTCCAGCCGCAAAAGGGCCGATTCGCAGAATCAGTCCATTTGCTACCAGAAAAATGCATTTTCAAATGTGCAAAATGTGATTCAGTAACTTGTAACCGAAATGCATTTAGCGTTTGTGATTCAGTGTTTGGAAGGGGCGTGTTTATTGCATTCCTTCCAAATACTGAATCGGTATGGTATGTATTACTTTTTTGCAACCAAATTTTGTTCGCAAAACAGTAATAGTTTACCAAAAGTTTAAAACTGGTGATCATACATTCGCAAAGCAGAAGGGGACCCCAAAGGATCCCTTTCCCTTTGAAAATGTAAATAATAGTTTTTAAGAGCAGGCAGTGGTCCCGTGAAAAACGAACTGCATTAAAAAAAAAAAAAAGATTGCTCTATTAAAAAGCAATCACAGACATGGTGGTTTGCTGGCCTCAGCAGCCCACCATCCCTGTAAGGGCTGTGATTCCTAATGGGTCTCAAACTGTGGCCTACCTCATTAACATTCTTGCGGTAGAATGATTTTGCGACCCACAAGTAATCCCGAAATGAAACTCAATGAGATTCATACATTAGGAATACTGATTTCCTCATTTCGATTTGGGGAAAATTGCAATTATGAAATCAGTATTCCTAATGTTTGTACATCTGGCCCTAAATAATTTATCCTATTTGTCTTTCTCTGGCAGCAGCACAGATGGGAGGAGGACTGGTATGAGGAATGTATTGCAGTTCCAGCATGCTCCCGTTCCATCATTAACTTTAGATTTTAGATTGCATGTTTGTGTTTGAGAGCAGTATGGGATATCTAGGGCTTCGCTGTTACCTGTACTTTTGTGATCAACAAAAAAATCCCCTTTTAGAGTGCTACTGAGAGAGGCGCTTAGGTTCCATCCATATGGTGGATTAGATTTAGCCGAATTTGTGTGCTTTCACTAAAAAGACTGTTTGTATGCCACTTTTTTGCTTGTGGTAAAACTGATACTCCATACAGCAGAACTGAGTTGGTTATGGTGGCAAGCCAAAGATCATGGCTGTAGCCTGAGCTGCTTATTATGACACGTTATGATAAAGACACTAGGCCTGACATATTTAATGTGAAAAACATATATTAAAGTCAAAGGCATTTAGGTGTGGATTGTTAATACTCTATATTAAAGCCTACTGATATATTGTTACATATAATCTCACAGATTACAGTAGTAGGAAAGGGTTTTGATGTTGGCCAGCCACTGACAAACGCTGCTGCTTTTCACTGTGATGATTCTTGTTAGGCCTGGTTGAGTGGTGTTTTATATTGTTTCGCAAGCTGGATTTATCTACATATTTATGATTTTATAGCTGTATGCATGATTGGTGCCTGTTTATGTGCAGTTGAATAGGCTTGTGTTGGGTCAGGTGTAAAGTCAAATGATAAATGGTAAACATTAAAAGCTTCATCAGTTAATTGGGAAAAGGCATGCCACCTTTCAGAGATTTGATCTGTTCATTACAAAATGTTATAAAAAAGCAATAGGAATGACCTACTCAGTGTGAAAAGTGTGAGTAAAAGACAACAGGCTTTTAAGGATGGATTGTTCTTACACCGTGCTAATGCCTGTAGGGTTGTATTTTGTTTCATGGAATTTCACAGATTGCAATAGTAGGTAAGGGTTTTTGTGTTGGAGATTCACTAGAGCAAACTACGGCATAGAAGTAATGTACTACAATAATTAGTTAGGCTCTCTTTGGAGAGATAGTATTTTGCTTTGACAACTGTAATTTCAGTTGCATTAGTACTTTTAGAACTGTATGCTGGTTGGATGCCTCAGTACAGTGGCATTGAGTTGGTTTTGGTGACATGCCAATGATAAAGACTATAGGCCTGCTTGTTTATTATGAAAAGTTATGATAAAGGCAGTAGGCCTGCTATGTTGATTGCGGAAGGCATATGTTCAAGTCAATTGGTATTTAAGGGTAGATTGATATTACTCCGAAGTAAAGCCTACAGATAGGTTTTTTATTAAATGGAATCTCACAGACTACTTTAGCAGGCAAGTGCTTTGGTGTAGGTTACCTCCTCTGACAAACCATGGGTATAGATGATTTGCACTGTGAGAATCCTTGTGAAGCCCTGTTAAAAACGATAATATTTTGCCATGCAAACTGTAATTTTGTATACATTTGCAGTTTTATGACTGTATGCCTGATGGTTGCCTTGTGGGAAAGAGTATGCGCAGTACAGGAAGCCTGAGTTGGTTATGCTGACATGCAAATTATAACAGCTAAAGGGTTAATTGTTGTCCAAGCAAATTAGATGGATTGTTGTCACATTATGTTACAGGCTGTAGAAAAGCATTTCGGCACATGTAATCTCAGAGATTACCATAGTAGGCAAGGGATCTGATGTTGATCACCCACACTGACAAACCCGGGAAGCAGAATTTTACTGTAATGATTCATGTAAGGCCTATTTAGATGGGTTGTATATTGTTTTGCCAACTCTAATTTTGTACATATTTGTAATTTTACAACTCTATGAATGATGGTTGCCAGTTTATGCTCACTTCAGTAGTCCTGTGTCAAGCCACTGGTAAATCTACGGCCATATTAGTACACTTAGAAAACATTTGTCAGATTCCTTAGGTGTTATCTATTTAAAAGGAAAAATTATGACAAGCCAAGTAGGCTGTACTTACTTATTGTGAAAAGTATGTATAAAAGGCAATAGGCATTTAAGGGTGTATTGTTATTTTACTGTGCCAAAGCCTATTGGCAGGTCTTTGTTACATGGAATCTCACGGATTACCTTAGCAGGCAAGGATTTTTGTGTTGGTGACCCATCTGTACAAACCATGGGGATAGAGGATTTGCACTATGGTAATCCTTACTATTATGGTAACCCGGTTGGTTGCCTTTTGGGAAGGCTTGAAGCCAACATAGTAGGTCTGAGTTGGTTTTAGTGACAAGTCAATGATAACAGCAGGAAGCCTGATTGGGTCACTAAAAAAAATATTTCAGATGCTGTATGTCTGATCTGTTTATTATGAAAAGTTATAATAAACCCAGTAAGCCTGACATATTGATTGTTAAAAGCATATATTATTGTCAATAGATATTTAAAGGGGTGAACTGGCATTTCTCTGCAAAAAGCCAAGGGATAGCTATTTTGTTAAGTGAAATGTCACAGATTACCATTGCAAGGAAGCATTTTGATGTTGTTTGCTGCTTCTGACAAATCCTAGGGGAGAAGGTTTTCATTGTAATAATTGTTGCTATAATCTCTTCTTAGCTAAGGCGGGGGAGGGTAAAAAAAATGTGTTTCCCTTGTTAATTCCCATAAGGGCTTTGAACACAACTACAGCCTGAATCACCAGACGAAATTACACCAAATTTGGCAGACAGCTAGCTTTTGGCCCACAGATTGTGCTTTTTAAGCAAAGGGAAAGAAAATCAGGATTGCATTTGCTGGCTCCCCTCAATAAAGAATTCGGTTTGAATTACTGCTCTGGAGTGCGTCTTCGTTTTTTTGGACATCGTTGAAAGACATAAATCACGGCAGTCCAAGCCGTGGAGGACTGCACCACCCTTGAAATCATGATGGGGCCACAGGGGCTTGAACTGGTGAAAACCCACGAGTGGCAGCAGCAGTTTTGAAAATTAAACCATGCAATTGCCTTTCTGAGGCCCACTGGAGGGCTACGAAAACCTTTTAATAAACTGTATTCTTGCAGAACCCACTGAAGGGTAAGATGTAGCTGCATGGAAACTACGAAATCCAGCATGCCTTGTGAAATACTCACCTGTGAGGCCCACCGGAGGGCAATGTACTAATTAGCATGCAAGCAGCGTCTGCAAGTTTTCAGTGTGCTTTTGAAGAAGGAGCTGGGGGCTCTGAAACCGGTCAAGCAAAGGGAAAGAAAATCAGGATTGCAATTGCTGGCTTCCCTCAATAAAGAATTCGGTTTGAATTACTGCTCTGGAGTGCGTCTTCGCTTTTTTGGACTACGTTGGAAGGTATATATATATATATATATATATATATATATATATATATATATATATATATATACATATATATATATATATATATATATATATATTATCTACTGGCGGTCACCAGTAGATAGTTATAGTTAGGACCTATTTTCCATAGGAAATCCGCAACATTCTATTTGAAATAACTTTCGTGCCGGTTGACGAATCTTTGCGAAATTTTCAAAACTCGTGGGGCGCTCCGGTCCGCTCCTATCCTGAAAGTCTCGGGGTGATTCGTCAAGTGGGGGCCGAGAAAAAAGGGGGGTCCCAAAACGTGTTTTCCCCATGCAATTTTCCATAGGAACCTTTAGTCGCAGCTACAGCCCGAACTGCTGAACGGAATTACACCAAATTTGGCAAAAAGGTAGCCCTTGGTTCAGTGTCGTGCCTTTTGGTTAAATGGTGTAAATCCGTTCAGTAGTTCCTGAGAAAATCAAAAGTAAAATCACATATATATCTATGGCCACGGAGGGTCCGCGCACCCTGAGCGCACCCTCCCGATCACGAGCTGTATGCTAATTGGCTGTCAACACTCCAAACCAGGAAGTGTTGGCAGCCATCTTGTTCCTCGGTAGAACCGAGGCACAAGAAACAAGTGCGCAAAGCGCAAAAAGGGGGCAGGGTAGAAACACCCTGACCCCCTAGGCCTGCTTAGGGGGTCCCACAAGGACCCCCAGGGCCCCCCCAATTTTTTTTTAAAAATCGGCGGGATGCGTGCAGGGTGCGCGGATCCCGCCGTAAAAAAAAAACCGAAGCGCGTGCTCCGGCGCTTTGTTGTTATTTGGCCCCCGGGTGGGTCAAGTCCCGGGGGCATGCGGGGGGTTTATTCATAATTTGGGGGGGGCCTCTAAGGCCCCCCCAAACCCGGGGACTGCCACCCCCCGGGGCTTTGATTTTAAAATGGTGCGGGAGGGCACTTGGCCCTCCCGCAGCCCCGGGGACCGCCACCCCCCAGGGCTTCTTTTTAAAAAAATTAGATACCTGTGTGGGGGGGCTCGAGCCCCCCACACGCCCCGGGGACCGCCACCTCCCCGGGGCACTAAAAAGTTTAAATTGGGGGTTCGTTTCGGACCCCCGAAGCCCCGGGGACCACCACCTCCCCGGGGCTTTGAACATGTTGGGAGGGGGGCCGCGCGGCCCCCCTCCTGGAGCCTGTGATGGTCCTGGGGACCACCACCCCCCAGGGCCAGCTCCTGCAGTGTCCCGGGTGCTCACCCCCGGGACACTGTAGTTTGCTATGGCAGGGCGGGAGCCTCGCGGCTCCCGTCCTGTCATAGCAAACTTGCCTTGAATTTTGGAAGAGAGAGTGGAAACCTGCTCTCTGTTCCAAAATTCAAAGCAAATTGCTTTTCCACACGGGGAGCTGCATCTTAGCAGCTCCCCATGTGGAAAAGCAATGCCGGCTCCCAAGGGACGCGGGGAGCCGGCGAGACCGTGGGGGGATTGGGGACCCCCCCACGGTCCCCAATGGAGAGGGCCAGCCCCGGGGGATGGGGTCCCCGGGGCTAACAAGTGGCCCGGGAGGGGGGCCACGCGGCCCCCTTCCCCAAAATTAAAAAAAACAAAGGCCGGCCCCGGGGGATGGGGTCCCCGGGGCCATAAGTGGCCTGAGGAGGGGGGCAACGCAGCCCCCCTCCAAAACAATTTAAAAAAAAATATAGGCCATGCCCCGGGGGATGGGGTCCCCGGGGCCGATTAAGGCCTCGGGAGGGGGGCCACGCGGCCCCCTTCCAAATTTTAAAAAAAAAAAAAATAGCGGGCAGGCCCTGGGGGATGGGGTCCCCAGGGCAAATAAATTACAAACAGAAGGGGGGCCACACAGCCCCCCTTCTTAAAAATAAAAAAAAATAAAAGACCGGCATCGCGCCGGAGGCCAAGCCCCTCCTTGCAGCACTCTGCAAACGCGCCCCTGGCGCGTTTGCAGATGGGGAACGAATTCCCCTTGAATACTGGGGTCCCTGGGGGCCAACTAGCCCTCCAGGAACCTCCAGTATGCGCCAGGGGCTGCGTTGCAGAGAGGTGTTCTGAGGCCACGCCCCTTTTTACACCTCTCTGCAACGCAGCTCTGTGGTGCTTAATGGAGGTAGCTGGTGGGCTAGTTGCACCCCAGGGACCCTCAGGATTCAAGGGGAGTTAATCCCCCGACTTAAAACACGCCACGGGGCGCGTTTGCACAGTGGTGAAGGGAGGGGGCGGGGCCTGAGGTGACATGTGTGCAAACATGCCCTGTGGCGAGTTTTAAGTTGGGGGATTAAGTCCCCTTGAATCCTGAGGGTCCCTGGGGTCCAACTAGCCCACCAGGTACCTCCAGTAAGCGCCACAGAGCTGCGTTGCAGAGAGGTGTAAAAAGGGGCATGGCCTCGGACCACCTCTCTGCAACGCAGGGCTGTGGCACTTACTGGAAGTACCTGGTGGGCTAGTTGGGCCCCAGGGACCCTCAGGATTCAAGGAGTTAATCCCCAACCTAAAACGCGCCACGGGGCGCGTTTGCACAGTGGTGAAGGGAGGGGCGGGGCCTGAGGTGACATGTGTGCAAACACGCCCTGTGGCGTGTTTCAAGTTGGGGGATTAAGTCCCCTTGAATCCTGAGGGTCCCTGGGTCCAACTAGCCCACCAGGTACCTCCAGTAAGCGCCACAGAGCTGCGTTGCAGAGAGGTGTAAAAAGGGCCATGGCCTCGGACCACCTCTCTGCAACTCAGGCCTGTGGTTCTTACTGGAAGTACCTGGTGGGCTAGTTGGGCCCCAGGGACCCTCAGGATTCAAGGTGACCTAATCCCCCAACTTAAAACGCGCCACGGGGTGCGTTTGCACAGTGGTGAAGAGAGGGGGCAGGGCCTCAGGTGACATGTGCGCAAACACGCCCTGTGGTGCGTTTTAAGTTGGGGAATTAATTCCCTTGAATCCTGAGGGACTCTGGGGCCAACTAGCCCACCAGGTACCTTCAGTAAGCACAACAGAGTTGCGTTGCAGAGAGGTGAAAAAAGGTGCGTGGCCTCGGAACGCCTCTCTGCAACTCAGCTCTGTGGTCCTAACTGTAGGTACCTGGGGGGCTAGTTGGGCTCCAGGGACCCTCAGGATTCAAGGGGACTTAATCCCACAACTTAAAACGCGCCACGGGGCGTGTTTGCACACATGTCACCTCAGGCCCCCCCTCCCTTCACCACTGTGCAAACGCGCCCTGTAGCGCGTTTTAAGAGGTAGTTTTAATCCCCCTGCCCTATTATGTACTAGGGACTTACAGAGGAGGTCATGCTAATCACAGGGGTACCCCAACGCATAGTGTTCCCTAGTGTATGTAGGTGTTCTCACTGTATTCTAAGTGTCTTTTAGTATAGCACTGGCTCTGGTTAGTCAGAGTCAGTTACCACCAGTACCCGTCTGAAAAAGTTGTGGGCACAGGATGATTTTGCAACAAGGCCTCTTTCTGCTCCTCTGTTGGTTCTTTCTGCACATCTTTTGCTTCTTCCTGCACTTTTCTTCGTCTTTGTGGACTTCTGTTGCTTCTTTCTGCATTTCTTTTGCTTCTTTCTGTGCGTTTTTTCTTCTTTCTTCACGTCCTACCTCTGTAGGCATTGTTAGAAACTAGCATTTAAAAAACCTTTGAAATTCACTTAAAAACCATAGGTTTCAGGCACGTTACAGTTAGAAATTAGCATTTAAAAAACCTTTGAAATTCACTGAAAAAACCATAGGTTTCAGACACGTTATAGTTAGAAATTAGCATTTAAAAAACCTTTGAAATTCACTGAAAAAACCATAGGTTTTAGGGACAGTTATAGTTAGTTGGACATTTCACTCGTACAAAACCATAGAAATTCCCCCGTTATAGTTAGTTCAGCTAACTATAACTCGCGCCTCCGTAATGCACTGCTGATGACGTCACATATTACATCACTCATGACATGGTCAGTGACATCACTGATGACATCTCAAATGACATCACTGATGACATCATCCATGTGATAATTTCATGCATCTTCTCACACCCTAATATAACTTTTGATACACCCACTCTAAATTACAGACTGCCATTCTCAAAACCATACACACTCCAATACCAATAACTACATACCCACTCACTGATTCTTAGGTCTACACACATATCCACTCACTCACCCGTACAGTCACTCATACTTACAGTCACTCAGTACAGGACTATCATATGCACTCATACACCTATATAAACACTCACACACCGGCACTCATCCATAGAGGTACTCACACACCTAGTCAGTCATGCAAAAAATTAATCACACACCCATTTACCCACCTATACAGTTATACACACACCAGCTCACTTACTCATACAAATACTAGCACATTCTTACGCTCTTATACAATAACTGATACAAGCACACACGCATCCATACAGCCACTCTCACAATCACACACTCTCACTTATAGCCATTTAAATACTCTAACACACATATATACTGCCTTTTACATATGTAGTTACTCGCACATGTACCACTGAGATATACATTCACTCACTAACACACCCATACACACACTCACCCACCCAAGCAGTCCATCACCGATGCACTCTTGAAATCATGCACCCAGTGAATCACCCACTCACACATCTATGTACAGAGTCACATACACCCCACCCACACAAACACTCAGGCACCCATACAGATACTCAGAGAACCAATCAATAACCCATATAGACACTCATGTAGCTATTCGCAAATCCATGCATCCACTTACACACCAACAGACAGACGGATACAGACATTCACACAGTTTCGTCACTAACCCAAGCCTTCAGTAAGATACGTTTAATCACTCACTTGTAGAGTCAGTCACGGTCCTACTCAATCATCCATTCAGACACTTATACACCCACTCATTCTTCAATACGCCTTTGCCTATATATATTAAACATATTTAAACTTTACAGAAACACACAGTCACTGGATGATGTCATCAGTGATGTCATTTGAGATGTCATCAGTGATGTCACTGACCATGTCATAAGTGATGTAATATGTGACGTCATCAGCAGTGCATTGCGGGGCGCGAGTTATAGTTAGCTGAACTAACTATAACGGGGGAATTTCTATGGTTTTGTACGAGTGAAATGTCCAACTAACTATAACTGTCCCTAAAACCTATGGTTTTTTCAGTGAATGTATATATATATATATATATATATATATATATATATATATATATATATATATCCATATCCATATCCTACTAGCGATTGCCAGTAGGTAGTTATAGTTAGGACCTAGTTTCCATAGGAAAAATGTTTTTTGTTTGGCTAATAGCTTTTGCGCCGTTTTACGAAATTCACAAAAATTTCAAAACTACTTTGCCACTCATTTCAGCTGCTGTCTTGAAAGTTTGGGGTGATCTGTCAAGCAGGGGCCGAGAAAAAGGGGTGTCCCAAAACACATTTTCCCCATGTTAATTTCCATAGGAACTTTAGAAACAGCTACAGCCTGAACCGCTGAACGGAATTACACCAAATTTGGCAGAAATATAGCTGTTGGTCCAGAAAGCGACCTTTTTGTGATTTGGTGTAAATCTGTTCAGTAGATGCGGTGTAATTTAAAGAAATCTCCAGTTGTATATATAGGGACGCGGAGGATCTGTGACCCCTCCCGATCTCGTGCTGAGATCTGATTGGCTGCCAACACTTCAAACCAGGAGGTTTTGGCAGCCATCTTGTGACTTAGATCAAACCAAGTCACAGCAAAAACATAAAAATAAAGAAAAGGTGGCATGGTAGAAATACCCTGACCCCCTAGGCCTCATGGGGGGGTCCCAAAGGAACCCAGCAAGGCCAAAAAAGCATGTAAAAAAAATATTTCCGTAGGAGTCACGCTGGCTCCTTGCCTCATGCTGAAAATGAAACAAAGTGGGGTCTCCCGCGTTTCGTTTCTAATCTACCCCTGGGTGGGCCAGGTTCAGGGGCATTTTAATAAAGGAGGAGGGTGCACACCCCCTCTCTTGGCCTCAAATGACATCACTAATGACATCATCCACAGAACCACAGAACCACTCCTACTTCCACTCAAACCCTCATACAACCTCTTGCATGCCCACTTACCCACCCATACAACCACTCACATACCCATTCACAGACCCATACCAGTATTCACACTCCCACTCACTCTTATATAGAGCCACTCACACACCCACTCAATCACTCGTACAGCCACTCACACAACCATACACTCACCCATACAACTACTGATACAACCAGTCATTCACCCATACAGCCACTCACACAGCCACACACTCAGCCATACAGCTACTCACACACCCACTTATTCACATACACGGTCACTCACACACCCGCCCACTCACCCATACAGCCTCTCAACACAGCTACTCACTCACCCATATGAGCACTCATACACCGTCTCACACACCCACACAATCATTTACATACCCATGCATACAAGCAGTCACACAGCCTCTCACTCACCTATACAGCCATTCACACAGACACTCACTCCCCATTACAGCCACTCACACACTGACTCGCTTAACCAGACACCCACTCAAACAGCCACTCACTCACACATATAGTCACTTACACACCCAGTCACTCACTCATACAGCCATTCATACACCCACTCACTCACCCATACAGTCATTACACATCCAGTTATCCACCCATAGAGCTGCTCACACTACCAGTCACTCACCCATACAGCCATTGACACAACCACTTACTCACCAATACAGCCACTCACACACCATCACACTCACCCACACAGCTACTCACACATCCACTTATACACCCATACACACAAGGATACATTCAGTCACACAGCCACTTACATAATATATGTTAGAAGTAGTATCACTCAGTAGTAGTGCACTTAGTATACTAATTTTACTTTTGTAGTAGGTAAGTATATATGTTTACCACCCATAAACTCTTATAAACACTTACACTCACTTGATGATGTCATCAGTGATGTCATTTAAGATGTCATCAGTGATGACACTGACCATGTCATGAGTGATGTAATATGTGAGGTCATAAGCAGTGCATTGTGGAGGCATAAGTTATAGATATCTCAGGTAACTATAACTGCTGAATTTGACTGGTTTTGCACGAGTAAAATCTGAGCCTAACTATAATGTCCCTGTAACCTATGCTTTTTTCAGTGAATATATATACATATACACACACACATGTATATATATAGCTCCATATAGGCATATCAAGGCCTTTTGTTCAGCTCTATTCTGCTATTGGTCTGTTTGAGTATCAGTTACACTCTGCTTCCTTCCATGACAGCGTACTTCATAGGTTAATGGTATGGTACACATCTGTCATTGTCTCTCTTGTCTGTGAATGACAGCATTTCCTGTTCCCATGTGTACATTCACTGGAAAATGAATATGCTTCAGTGTCAGGGCAGGTTGGCCAGTTCTTTAGTTTTTAATTGTCTCCTTTTGTAGTTTCCCTTTCATTTATTCACTTCTCTTTTAATTTTAATATTTTTTAAGACAATACTACACCTCTCCAGGAAGTGGTAATGGGTTATTTGTTTGCCGCTCATCACATCTGCAGTGCACTGCATCTGACATGGCTTCTTACTCTAAACCAGGAAACCATTATGGAATTCTGTTGTCCAAACTGTAAAATTGTTTTACTGTTACAATATGACCAATAAGTTGGCTCTAAATTTAGTGGCCACAGTGGAATTTCAAAATGAACTGTTAGACCTGGCATCATTGGTGTGGGTTTTCCCTGTATTTTTGTCTTGCCTCCTGTTATTTTGCTGTGTGTTGGACTTTGTTTTTGCTGGTCTAGATGCTTTAGGCACTTTGCCACTGCTGTTGAGTGCCAAAGTGCAAGAGCTCCCTGTAAATTGTAGTTATGGATTGGTGATTCCATGATTGGCATATTTGATTTACTAGTCAGTCCCTAGTACAGTGCACTGTGTGTGCCCAGGGCCTGTAAAGCAAATGCTGTTAGTGCGCCTGCAGCACTGATTGTGCCACCCACCTAAGCAGACTGTAAATGTAACTCAGATCTGCCACTGCAGTGTCTGTGCGCAGACGGGTACTGCCATGTCGACCTGGCAAGTGCACCCACTTGCTAGGACCTAACCTTCCTTTTTCTTACATGTTAGTCACCCCTAAGGTAGGCCCAAGGTACCCCTGTGAGCATGGTGCAATGTATGTGAAAGGTCGGACATGCCCTGATGTGTGTGGCATGTCCTGATAGTGAAATACTGCTCATTTCGTTTTTCACTATTGAAAGGCTATCTGTCCCCATAGGATAGAATTTGAAGTTTGCTCATAATATCTTATGAGCATTACTGCCCATGGGAACAAGATAGGAAAATAAAGTTGGAGATGCCTGTTCTCAGAACGTTAAGATGCATCTTTTAGTGAGGGTGATTTTTACATTCTGGGTTTGAAAATACCACTGGTTTGCCTAACCATCCAGTGTGCCTCTACTAGGTTGTGTATTGACTGTCTGGCTTTGGAGTGACAGGGGCTGGGGATGTGCATTCTGCTCAGACAGCCACTTGGGGGAGAGGGGTAGGTGTGTCCTGCCTTTCCAGGGTGAGTCAGGGCTGGGCTGAATAGACCTGGGCTGCATTCAGAGTAGAGGCAGGAGATTTCTTTCACACCTGAATGGGCCTGGTCTGCCTTAGACAATGCTGTTCCCACCTCCTGCCAGCAAGCTGCACCAGAGAGGACAGAACTGGTTTTGGCTGGGCAAAGAGCTTCTTTGCCACAGAGAACAAAGGATTTTGTATTATAAAAAGAGGGGCCTAGACCTCAGACTTTTAGATCACTTCTGGGAATCAAGAGGAACCTTTGCCAGGGAGAAGAGCTGGAGACACTGAGGAGGAATACTGCCCATGTGCTGTTTGCTGTCTGGGGTTGGCCTGCAGTGGCTACTTTCTGCCAAGGAAAGGGAAAGGACTTTGCTGTGTGCTGTGTCCCCTGCTTGAGGAAGATCTCCAAGGGCTTGAAGTAGAGCTTGCCTCCTGTTCTGAAGTCTCAGGGACACAAAGACTTCACCACCAGCTCCCTTGAACTTCCTTGCTGGGAGCTCTGACCTGCTAAGAGGTGCTTGATGCTGTTTTGGGATCTCTGGAGGCTATTTGCCGCTGGGAGCTGGAAAGGTAATGCAACGATGAGAAGCGCGACACATCCATACCTGTTTCTTACGCATCGCCGAAGAAACCAATGCAGCACCTGCCGCGGCTCGAGAAATCGCTGCACTCCGCATCGAGTGCACCGATCTCCGAAGTCCGAGATCACTGCACCGATTCCGACGCAAGCCCTGCTGTGCAGCTGCAAGAACCAATGCATCGCCCCAGATCGTCACGCATTGCATCGAGGTGCCAGGTCTGTTGCATCTTTGGGGGACGCAGTAAGAAACTGACGCATCACCTCCCCACGCAGTAAGAAACAGGTGCATCAGCTCCTCTCCGGTAAGGAACCCTCGCATCACCTCACCTGCGCAGCAGTAAGGAACCGAAGCATCACCTCCCCCGAAGCAAGGAACCGACGCATCACCTTCCCTGTGTGTAAGGAACTGACGCATCACCTTCCCTGCGACCCCTTTTTGTTTGTGTTCGCTACACATCCAAGGTACTCTGTGTGAAAAGTGTTGCATCTGCAATTTGCTTTGAACAGAACTATTTCTACCATTTGAAAGTCATATTTTTATTACTGTACTGTGGATTTTTGTCGTTTTGGTCTTGTTTGGTTTAGACAAAGATTACTTATTTTTCGAAACTGGTGTGGTGTCCATTTGTAGTGTTTCCAATCTATTGCTGTATGTGTTCACAAATGCTTTATACACTGCTTCTGAGATAAGCCTGTCTGCTCATACCAAGCTACCAAGGGGGTGAGCAAGGGTTATTTTAGAAGTGTATCCCTCTTACCCTGACTAGGAAGAAGGGTCCCTACTTGGACAATGGTGAAACCATTGCCAACTAGAGACCCCCAATTCTAACATGAACTATTAACAATACCTCTGCAAGACGGACAACCACTGCTATGTTTAGTTTTGTTATTGCAAGCATATGTCCTCCGTGTTTAGATGGCAGCATGTTTTCTTTTTTCTGCTTTAGTTCTTTAAATTTATCTTGCATATGTTGTTGAGTTTGTGTGTGTTTTATTGCAGTTGTGTCAAAGTGTGAATGCAAGAATAAGCCAGTGCATGGATGAATGCATGCATGATTGCAAAGAAGAGGCACACAGTACGTTGACTTGTTGAGCTTGGGATAAGTTCTCTAGATTAATTAAAGAGACCTTCTGATCAGCACTGGTGCCTTCGCTTCTAAAACACAATTAAACATCATGAAACAAAACAACATTCTAGCACACTTATTCGTGGAGACTGTTAGCCATGCAGGACTAGGAGAAGAGAAGTGTGCTACCTTGAATGTCCTGATTCATCCAGTAAGTGATATATTAATATCATCTCAAAACCCAAGCAGACATCATAAGACAAATCAATGTTCTAAAATGCCTACTGTTGGTGATTGGTAACAAATCAGGACTGGGTAAAGAGAATTGTTTTTTTCTCTACAATGGATGGCCGCTTTTAATACTATCTCACCTGTGAATACTTATGTAGAGGCCACTGCAAGGGTCTATCTGGTTTCTTAAGTACGTTATTTTCACCCTGTGGCTTGCAGGCTGCAAGGGAGAAAAATTGCTCCGGGTGCAAGGGGGAAAAACTGCTCTTAGACCAGAAGACTAAAGACTTAAATGTGTACTCAGGGAAAGACGGTACAAATGGAACGTGTGTTGTGGGATGATGTACTGACAATGTAAGTGCAGAACATGCGCCTCCCATATAACAAAGTCTTAGGTCTATTATAGCTGTAGAGCCCGATGTAGCGGGCTTTACCGGCCATTAAAGGCCCACTCCAGCGTTAAAGGCCTAAGCCGAAGGTGAGGGCCTTTAACAAGGGAGTGGGCCTTTAATGGATGATAGAGCCCGCTACGGAGGGCTCTAAGGCCATTAAAACATTACGCCCCTAGAAGGCAGGATCCGCACCATGGAAAGGCTTTCGGGGATCCTGCATCCGAATCAGGCAGGCGGTGCCTGCTAGGCACCGCCATCATTCTGGGTATGCGGGTGGCCCGACAGGCAATTGGAGCAATTGCCTCTGTCGGACCCGTGGTGGTTGGGCTTTCCGCCCGCCAGCACACGGCCCGCCATCACAATCTGGCGGGCAGAAAATGGCTGCACGATGGCGGTGAACCCGCCACCGACAGCCTGTCAGTGGCGGGTTCACCGCTATCGTAATGAGGCCCATAGTCTGTGCTTTTTGGACAAATTAGGTGCTCATTTTGCCCTTATACATCCAAACCCAGCTGTAAATTAGCCTAATTGTATACAATCTAAAGCAGATTCTTTCAGTTTCACTATCTGGAAGATGTTTCAACAATTTCAAGCCTAAATCTTTCAAACTTATATGTTCCTATCCATCCATATTTTTGGTGGGCGAAAAAATGACGGTCTATGTAGCACATTCCCATGTTAATTTATCTAATAGATGTACATTCACACTTGTATGTATGATTTTAGTAGCAGTGTAAAATAAAACATTACACTTAACCGAAAACATTATCGTTGTAATATTCGCACATGTGCTCTGCAGCTATTTATGTTTCAGCAGAAAATCGCACCTTTTGTGCTCAGTATGCTATCAATATGCACAGCTCTTATAAAGGGAGGGAGAGGTCATCGAGCTGAATGTTCACCCACTTAAACAAAGCAATGATAAGTGGGTCACGAGTTTAAATCCCACAAAGGCCGACTCATTTTACCTATGTTTGGAAGAATAGAAAACTGAGTACAATGAGTGTCTAAAATCAACCTTTGTTATTTTTTGTGCCTAGAGGGGCAAAAGTAATGTATGAAGAACTATATAAAACATATTATTTATTGGTCTCACAATCATGCCCTGCTGTATTAAGATTATTATCAAAAAACAATGGCTCCTGTGGAATAATGGCAAAACAATCTTAATGTATAAGCGCACAATGGCGATGCAATGGGTTAATGTGATGTCAAAAAGAGAAGGAGTCGAACACACCTTAGATTTATATTTCATACATAATTATTTATATAGTCTTTGAAACAAAATACATACATAGTAATTAAATACTCATCTAGTTGTAGTGAGTGGTGTCCCAGTGAAAAAACGGAACCTAAAGCAATAGTGACAATTTTGTGACATATATACAAGGTTTCCTATACTTCATAAAGACGACCATTAGAAGGTGTGTATATAGTATGAACCACGCTTTATACAATGATAAGTGCTGGGGTTTAATGGTTCGCTTTTGAAAACTGTCGACGGCGTTTCGACCCTGTGTGCAATGTAGGGTCTCTTCAGGACCTGAGAATATAGGGACACCTGCGAGAAGAGGAGGGATAATGTCAGTATGTGGCTGTTATAATGCAGCTATGCTTGTGAAAAGAAGAAAGCAGTCTGTGTAGTACCTGAAGGATAATTTGCGCAGCCTCGTGTGGGAGGTGTGGCACCGTGAGTGTAGTGAAAAAGGTAATACTCACATGGGACCCAGCCGGGCGCTGTACATGTGAGAGAATGAAGAATGTTATTCACAGACTCCTATATTTGAAGCTGGAGTATAAACAAGACTATACCACGGTGATGCACAATGGTGAACACTTACCCCATGTGAGGGGGAGGTAGGCTGGCAGGTTTGATTTGGCACAACAGGAAAATTCCACGTATAAGGTTTTGGAATGCACGATGAGTGTACAATCCAGATGTGTACTCTATATGGAAAAAGGGGGAGCATGTAATATTTAGGACCCATTTATCAATAATGTCACATCATACGTGCACTTACGAGGTCTATAAGTACATAATTACACAGGCTTACCCAATTGGGTGTCTCTGCACGTTGAAGATGCAGGCTCCTAAAATGTTTAGTAATTCTCTGTCATTAATTTAGGCACGATGGACGGCTTACAGTGTCACCAGATAAAATCAACCTCTGTTATTTTTTGTGCCTAGAAGGGCAAAAGTAATGTATGAAGAACTATATAAAACATATTATTTATTGGTCTCACAATCATGCCCTGCTGTATTAAGAGGCCCTGAAATTAAATCCTCATTTTTGCATTTTCCAATTTTAAAAGTAAACTCAAATTGAAATGGGAAAATGCATTTTCTTTTAGTAAAAACTGAAAACTGGGAGCATGGCCTTCGGCCACACCCTATGTCCAGCCAGATGCACATGGCCTTTAGCTGGTTGAAACATACCCTATTCACAGGGCAACCTAGGGTGACCAACTGGCATGGGTGCAAATTCAGGACGGTAAGTGTAAAAATTCAGGACAAAGGGTCAAAATTCAGGACAGAAAATTCAGGACAGAAGGTCAAAATTCAGGACAAAACTTCGAGACAAAAGGTACGTTTTACAGACACATCAGAGGAAGTTGTGCGATAGTATAAAAGTAAGTAAACAGACAAACACTTAAGTACAAGTCAAAATAAGTTTACATTAGGTTGAGACAATTGTCCACTTCACGGTTTTTCGGTATGAGTGCAACTTTGTGCAACTGTGCAGGTCTTTTTTTTGGTATTTCATATGATAATAATCTACTTATATGGTTACTGCACTGGGTTGTCCAGTCGGATATTTTGTTTACAACTCATGGTCCTGAGCAGGCATGTTTGGTGAGAGAAGTGGTCAGGAAATCTGCTCGGATAGACTTTGTTACTAGCATCTCATGTCTGAGTGCCATTGTGAGATGTAAAGCGGCACGCATAGGTGAACTAAAGGGAGGATTGCTGTGATGAACCCATTATAGGGAACGCATTATGGGTGTTTCAGCAAGTGGAACTTAAAAGTGGAACTTAAAATATGGAATCTGACTTTGCTTATGGGGGCTTCGCAGAGAGTTGCAGAAGCTGACGGAAGTCACAAAGGTGCTTTTTCTTGCAGCTTTCTTAAAGAAGGCACTGTCTATACACTTTTACATAGTTTATTTTTGACGCCTTGCCTATTGCTACAAACACAATATACTACTCTGGGACATTTCCTGTAAACATCGTTTTTGTTAAACAGTACAATTTTAAAGAATTTCTTTAGGTTTTCAAACTCCACACTTAAAACCTTTTCCAAGAAAAACAGTCAATGTTATCCTATGGAGGAAAATAGTGTTATCGGTTATAAGGTAAGTATTCGGTAGTGGGAGTTGAGGTTCTGGGGGTAGACTCATGGGTCCCCCAGGGTCAAGGATGCACTCTTGTTACACCCTCATATACACCACATATACTTTGTATCGATTTTGCAATAAGAATTACAGGTAAGTTACTTTTATGTTACTTTTGAGATTACTTTTTTGATTACTTTTTCTACTCATTGTGATATGCCTAGATATCACACTGGGACATTTCCTAGAGAAAAGGTAAGTAAAATCAGTTTTGCACAATGGTTATTTTTCAGGTTTCTATACAAATCAACTCCACACTTAGAACATTTTTCAGAGAAAAACGGTCAATAGGTTCCTATGGAGAGAAATGAAGTTAACGGTTACCAGGTAAGTAATCGGTCTTTGGAGTTGAGCTTCTGGGGTTAGAACAAGGGTTCCCCCAGGGCCAAGGATGCACTCTCGTTACACCCTCAGCGGCACTAGGGCAGCCGGGTGCAGAGTGCTGAGGCCCAATGTTATCCAATGGGGGATAGGGGGCCTCAGGTTGGTGGCTGCTGACGAGCAGGCCACTTGGTTGTGGGAGCAAAGCTCCTGGACTTTAGCTCAGGCCAAATGGGGAAACAAAGTAGCACCAAAGGTGCACCCTCAGCGGCACTAGGGCGGCCGGGTGCAGGGTGCTGTTTTAACGTCGGGCGCCCTGTTGTTTGCAATGGGGAACCTCCGGTTTGCAAAGGCACTGCAGGCTTGGGGACGAAGGTCTTCTGGGTGCGACCACCACTTCGAGAGGTAAGTTGGTAAGTTAGGGGTTTATTAGGCACCGTCGGTTTGGCCCCCCAAGGCCATGGGGCGTCGGGTGCAGGGGTGCCTTTTGGGGTCGGGTCTTCTTACCAGCTCCTGGTCGCGGTTGGGGGGACCTTCCGGATTTAGGCTGCAAGCGTCGGCTGGAGGCTTGAGGCAGGTCCGGGGTCACCGGACCTCCTCGTGGTGTTTGCCCACTCGAGCTTGGGCCATGGACGGCGGGTGCAGAGTGGGGCGGATCCGCAGTGTCCGGCCAGAACCAGAGGTTGCAGATGAATAAATCCGGTGTTCACGGGAGACACCGTCTTTGTGGTTGAAGGCAGGCAGGTCCTCCGGGGTTTTCGAGGTTGCTAGCTGCAGGACACACCGGGATTTCACAGGAGCAGGTTCGAGGTGGAGACAGGCAGGTAGGGTTGGGGCCAAGTCTGTTGTGGTCTGTGGTAGAAAGTAGACGCTGGTAGCCAAGTAAGTTCTCAAGTACCTTTATTCCAGTTGTACAGCAAGATGGTAGGTAGGCACATCAGCTAGGTAGACCGGATAAACAGGTAGTAATGTTGTAGGTTAGCCCAGTAGTCAGTCCTTGGTCCTATGCCACAGCAGCCCCACCAGGAGCAGCCTGCCGGCTGCTCAGCCCCTCTGTAACTGTCATACCTCACTCAGTCAGACACCCAACATTCCACGCATCACAGCATTCCCAACATTCTACTCCAAACACACACATTGGCTGAGCAGCAGACGAACTGGTGAACTGTAAGACAAAAGTGTACTATGCAAGGCATAACAAAGTCAGTGGGCGTCTTCCTCTTGTTAGCTGCTGCACGGCTGTTCGGTCCTTCTTCTTGTAGTTTCTTCTTGTCTGAGGAAGCAAGGTTCAGGGGTGCCCCTAAATACTAGATTTAGGGGCGTTACAGGTAGGTAAAAGGTTGGGACAAATGGGTCCCTTCCCTGGGGTGGGTACACCCCCTATTATGCCACCCTCCAGTGGGAGGGGGGCATAAGCCTTTCCCTGGTTGGCTGAGTCCCCCATCTGCAAGATGGCAGGGACTGAGAGTTGTGCTTCACCTGGCCTCCCCCACCTGAGGGGTGGAGTTGGCAGAGGTTGGCACACCTCTCTTCCTCACTTGTTTTTCCCGCCAGTTCTCCCGCCCAAAGTGGGGGTCAGAACCAGTGGGGACCAGTTGCTGAGAGCAGCAAGCGTCCTGGGGAAGCTCACAAAGGCGGCAAGCCTTTGAAGCTTCCCCTTCGTGAACCCTGCCCATCCTGGGGGAGGAGGCTTGGCACCTCGTCCCAGGATGTGCATTGTTTCAGGCCCCAGAGAGCAGCAGGCTCTCGACCCAAGGGTCCAGAAACATGTCTGGTGGTGGCAGCTGAAAGCAGTCACTCAGCCGGGACACTAGTGGTAGGTTAGTTTTCAGGGGGCATCTCTAAGATGCCCTCTGTGTGCATTTTGCATTAAATCTCACACTGGCATCAGTGTGGGTTTAATGTGCTGAGAAGTTTAATACCAAACTTCTCAGTTTTCAGTGTAGCCATTATGGTGCTGTTGAGTTCGTAATGACAAACTCCCAGCATCATATACTCTTAATGGCAGCACTGCACTTACAATGTCTATGAATGGACGTAGACACTGTAGGGGTACAGGGCTCATGCACCTGTACCCTCACCACTGGTATAGTGCACCCAGCTAGAGGGGTGACTGATCTATGCCAGGGCAGTGGGTTGTAGGCATGGCACACAGGGATGAGTGCCATGTCGACTCTTCACTTTGTTCTGCACCAAAACACGCAGCCTGCAAAGGCAGTGTGTGAGTGTAATGGTACAGGACCTCTTAGGGTGGCACAATAAGTGCTGCAGCCCTTAGAGGCCTTCTCTGGTCACAGTGCCCTGGGTACCTGTGGTACCATTTACCAGGGGCTGACCTGTGGCGAGAGATGCCGATTGGGTTTAGGCTTCAATGCAGTTTTAGGGAAAGAACATAGGCCCTGGGTACCTGATTAGCAGGAGCCCAGAGCACACTCAGTCAAAGCACATCAGCAATTCAGCAAAAAGTGGGGGCAACCATGCAGAAAGAGGGCACTTTCTCACACAACCCCCCCCAAACGAAAGATGATGAGACTAACCTTTCCCTAGAGAGTCTTCATTTTCTAAGCGGAAGAACCTGGAAAGTCCATCTGCATTGGCATGGGCAGTCCCAGGTCTGTGTTCCACTACAAAGTCCATTCCCTGTAGGGAGATGGACCACCTCAACAGTTTAGGACTTTCATCTCTCATCTGCATTAGCCATCTGAGAGGTCTGTGATCAGTTTGAACTAGGAAGTGAGTACCAAACAAGTATGGTCTCAGCTTCTTCAGGGACCAAACCACAGCAAACGCCTCCCTCTCAATGGCACTCCGACGCTGCTCCCTGGGGAGAAGCCTTCTGCTTATAAAAGCAACAGGTTGGTCTTGGACTTCACCATTGGTCTCGGTTAGGACCACTCCTATCCCTAGCTCAGAGGCATCAGTCTGCACAATGAACTGCTTGGCATAGTCTGGAGCTTTGAGAATTGGTGCTGAACACATAGCCTCTTTCAGGGTGTCAAAAGCCTTTTGACAACTAACTGTCCAGTTTACCATTTTGGGCATCTTCTTGGAGGTGAGTTCTGTAGGGGAGCCACAATGGACCGATATCCCTTCACAAACCTCCTGTAGTACCCAGTCAAGCCAAGGAATGCCCTGACTTGGGTCTGGGTTGTTTGAGCTGCCCAGTCCAGGATGCCCTGGATCTTGGGCTGTAAGGGTTGTACCTGGCCTCCACCAACAAGGTGGCCCAAGTACACCACAGTTCCCTGTCCTATCTGGCATTTGGATGCCTTGATAATTAGGCCTGCAGTTTGCAGGGCATTTAAAACCTTCCCAAGGTGGATCAGGTGATCAGGCCAGGTGGAGCTAAAGACAGCAATATCATCTAGATAAGCTGCACTAAAGGACTCCAATCCAGCAAGGACTTGGTTCACCAACCTCTGGAAGGTGGCAGGGGCATTCTTTAAACCAAAGGGCATAACAGTAAACTGATAATGCCCATCAGGTGTGAAGAATGCTGTCTTTTCTTTTGCTCCTGGGGGCATGCCAATTTGCCAGTACCCTGCAGTTAAGTCAAAGGTACTTAAAGATTTGGCTGCACCCAATTTGTCTATCAACTCATCTGCTCTTGGGATAGGGTGAGCATCTGTCTTGGTGTCAGAGTTGAGCCCTCTATAGTCCACACAGAACCTCATTTCTCTCTTTCCACCCTGTGGATGAGGTTTGGGGACTAGAATCACTGGGCTGGCCCAGGGGCTCTCAGAGGGTTCAATAACCCCTAACTCCAGCATCTTGCTGACTTCAGCTCTGATGCTTTCCTTGACTTGATCAGACTGTCGATAGATTTTGTTTTTGACAGGTGAACTGTCACCAGTGTCCACATCATGGGTACACAAGTCTGTCTGACCAGGGGTCAAGGAAAAGAGCTTTGCATACTGCTGCAAGACTTGCTTGCAATCAGTCTGCTGTTGGGCAGAGAGGGTGTCTGAAAAGACAACTCCATCCACTGACCCATCTTTTGGGCTGTATGAGAGGAGGTCAGGGAGAGGTTCACTCTCTGTCTCCTGATCCTCATCAGTCACCGTCAGCATGGTGATGTCAGCCCTGTCATGAAAGAGCTTCAGGCGGTTCACATGAATAACCCTTTTGGGTGTCCTGCTTGTGCCCAGGTCAACCAAGTAGGTGACCTCACTCTTTTTTTCTAGGATAGGGTAAGGACCCCTCCATCTGTCCTGGAGTGCCCTTGGTGCCACTGGCTCCAAAACCCACACCTTTTGCCCAGGCTGAAATTCAACCAGTGCAGCTTTTTGGTCATACCAGTGATTCTGAAGCTCCTGGCTGGCCTCAAGATGTTTGGATGCCTTTTCCATGTACTCAGCCATTCTGGACCTTAGGCCAAGCATAAGTTCACAATATCTTGTTTGGGTTCTTGGAGAGGCTTCTCCGAACCCTCTTTTACAAGACAGAGTGGTCCCCTCACATGATGGCCAAACAGAAGTTCAAAGGGGGAAAACCCTACTCCCTTCTGTGGCACCTCTCTGTAAGCAAAAAGCAGGCATGGTAAGAGGACATCCCATCTCCTTTTGAGTTTTTCAGGGAGCCCCATAATCATGTCTTACAATGTCTTTTTGAATCTCTCAACAAGGCCATTGGTTTGTGGGTGATAGGGTGTAGTAAACATGTACTGCACTCCACACTCTTTCCACATGTGTTTTAGGTAAGCAGACATGAAGTTGGAACCTCTGTCTGAAACCACCTCCTTAGGAAACCCTACTCTGGTGAAGACACCAATGAGGGCCTTGGCTACTGCAGGAGCTGTAGTAGTCCTAAGGGGAATTGCCTCAGGATACTTAGTGGCATGATCCACTACCACTAGAATTAATTTGTTTCCTGATGCTGTGGGAGGTTCAAGTGGACCCACTATGTCCACACCTACCCTTTCAAAGGGAACCCCAACCACTGGTAGTGGAATTAAGGGAGCCTTTGGGTGGTTACCAGTCTTGCCACTGGCTTGACAGGTTACACAGGAGCTGACAAACTCCTTCACCTTCTGAGTCATCTGGGGCCAGTAAAAGTGGCTAACTAGCCTTTCCCAGGTTTTGGTTTGGCCCAGATGCCCAGCTAGAGGGATGTCATGAGCTAAAGTTAGGAGGAACTCCCTGTACTTCTGTGGCACTACCACTCTCCTAGTGGCTCCAGGTTTGGGGTCTCTGGCCTCAGTGTACAGTAGTCCCTCTTCCCAATAAACTCTGTGGGTACCACTGACATCTCTCTTTTCCTGTGCAGCAGCTTGCTGCCTCAGGCTTTCAAGAGTTCTTCACAGCTCTTCCCTAGAGGGTCCCCTTGTGTAGTGTAGCTCCTATTTCCCTTATAGGCTCTGCGCATTGGAATAATATATCCTATAAGTTTGACATAGGACTAAGGTCGGTATGTCCCTATCGAGTATATTAAACTTAATTACTTGTGCCAGCTAGCTCAGAGGCCACTAGAAACTTCTTGACAACAAGAAGGGATTAGTTTCTGGCAGCCGCAAAACATGACCACTGTGTTTCCCTTACAGAATCAGGACGTGTCCCAGAGTCGTAGAAACAATAGATAACTATTTCACTCAGCTCAGTCGTGCATGATTCAGTTATTCCTCAAAGTTACAAAGAAATAACAGACGGGCGTTTCAATAAAAAGGTTTATTGAACAGTCTTGTTTCTGTTGTAAGTTAGATGTGCTGTTACGATCACAAGACAGTATGCGAGATAAATAATGTACAGAGTGAGCAGTAGAAATAAATAATACTGCGTTAGCATTATCTTTTCAGCATATATGCATTTACATAAAATGACACAGCCTAAAAATGCGAGTACTCATACGATGCGTTTCTAGCCTAGTTCTACCCAGTGTACCTAACCTATCCTAGGTGTAGGGAGAAGTAGAAGTAGGTGTTGTATTCCTGACTAGAGTATACTAAGAGTAAGTTACGCCTAGCATGCCAAGAGTCTAGTATGCCAAGAGTCCCTCTAGGTTCTAGTCTGCTCCATACCTGAAGAATGAGAGAGGTAGGAATCTCTATCCGGACTCGAACTCCAACACCCCGCAAGGGAAGTTAGATCACTGGAAGCTGGACTCTCTGCGTGCAGGAATGACAGCGTCTTCTCAGTGCGTCTGGCCGGGAATCGGGCTCCTCTGAAGTCGAGGTCTCCTCTGATTTACAGGGGTTTGGGAAGGTATATTTATACCTGAAAATGTTAGCATTGACGTGAGTTGGGTAGCGAAAGACGTCATGAATGAATCCCCTAAGGAATAGAGGTTCATGCATAATGTATGAGTCCTTGAAGAAATCAATAGTCCTGGGCAAGGGAAACTCCCGCAGCCTGAGGGTCTGTTTTTTCATGGACTCGTTGAGACGCTAGGGTGGACGGATGTCGGAATCCATGCCTGTATTTGGTATGCATGGTTTATGCCTAAATAAGGTCTGGGATTTTATGCCTATATAAGGCCAGGTTGGATTGTGCCTATATAAGGTCATGATTCTAGAAAGCCCGTTTATGGACACCCTATAAAGTACACAACACCCACTCCTCTTTTGTGTATACAACAATACTAAAATGCTAAACATTTAAAATGCTAAACATTAAAATGGAGTACCGCATAATAAAACATATCCTAAAAAGCCTTAAAAGACATATTAAAATGCAAAGGTTGCTGTACATCATTAAGCAGTACTTTTCATTTCCAGCATAAGGTATGAAATAAATGCATTTGGAACGAAATATAAAAGCAATATTTACATATGACGAAAATGATCGATAAGGTTGTCCAAAATCAAAAGTCATTTCCTGTCATGGAACTTAAATGAACTAATTTAGACACACAAGATGACTAAGTGTCCCTAGAAGTACTGCCAAGTCTGTATTATAAGGCTAGTTCTACTTTAAGCAGCTTGGAGTGCCATTTTCGTTTGAAAAAAATGGGACAAAAGTTCAAATTTGGTAAAGTTCCAAAGTTTTGAAAAATGAAGGCCAAATTGTGGCTGTTGCTCTGGAACAGAGTATGTCGAATCAGAGTCAGTTTACGGGTCTGGTGTAAACATGAGAGCATCTATTTCAATAGACAAAACATCTTCCACTGTCGTTGGTGTAAGCTGGAACACCTCGTGTAAAAGATTGACCGCACAAAGATGGGAAACATCGCTTTCAGCAATGTTCGCGTCCGTTGTTACCTGTGTGCCTGGAGTTGTTTCTCATACCTCAGCAGCAGCAGGAGGCGACTGTGAGATCTCAATGAATGCTGACATCAGAATCGGAAGCCTCTGGGGACAACACAGAGCATGGGCCGATATTGGGTCCAGCAAAGCATCGACATCCTTTGGCGTAGCTGATGGATATGTTAGACAAGCGTCCAACACGCATTCTTCCCCGCATAGCAGGCAGCGTAGAACAGGTAAGATGCAATCATGCCAGATTGGTCGGAAAGACAGGAACCACGTGGTATTAAGGTCCCGTAGACGAGTCATGCCTAGTAGCTGTACTATTCGCTCACGGCACTTTCTTTCAAGGAGAGCTTTCTCCATTTCGCTCAGAGTGATGTCGGCGAATTGGCTGGCCATAGCGCAATAGCAGACAGATGAATAAAATTCCCGCAACAAGTGCTAGAATTAATGGTATGCCACCAAACACCGAATGTGCTAAGTTCGGAATGATTCCAAGTATTGCCTGGAACGGTGCTAATAGACCGGTGCAAATGCTCTTAAATACATGTACAATTCCCGTTGTATCTGACATGTTAAAGATACGTGATATCATTTCTACGAAATGTATAGGGCAGTTTGTACGTATTAAAGTCTGTATCTCAGCCGAAGTCCTTGCAACTTGTAGATCATAGGTTTCTTTGGCCGAGGTCAAAGGCACTCTTTGCTGTAAAAGCATGGCTTTCATTCTGCTTAAAGTATCAAATCTTATAAAAGAGACGTTCAGCGAAGGCCATAACGGTGACTCCCTGACTGTGTCTATTGGGGGAAACAATACTTGCATACAGCAAGTGACCCTGGAGCTGACCGTTACTAGATATGGGATGCCTGGCAACATTCCACAGCAGCCCTGATCATTCAACATGAGGTAACTCCCATTAGAAAGTTGTCCAAACGTTGGATTAATCACAGCAGCTGGTGAACCGTGCTGATGGCAAGACAAGTTTGCCACAGAACCATTACAAGCTCCGTGTAAAATAATGTCCTGACATATGAGTGAACCGGTCAGTGCATGTTTACAGTTCGTACCGCTAAGAAACACCTCACGATCCCCACTCCAACATCTATGTGTATACGGTAAATTCCAAGATATCCTAATGTATTCCTTACCCAACCTTTCATATTTGCCTGCTTGCATCTGTCTGAGGCAATACTGAAACTGAAAAGTTGTCACAGGTAATGTTATTTTGCCATGAATAACCCATTCTGTAGCTGGTTTTTCTGCCACTGTAAATGGTAGTTTTTCCATTTTTTCAATGCTTAGCACTGTATACCTCGCTCCTCTTTGTGCCAATTCGATCTGTTTATCAGGTAGATTGTATTCTGCAAACAGAGACGACGTGTTGATGAAACGCCAAGGCACATAGCCCGCTCGCAAAGATTGCAGCGTCCATGTCAATAACACAATAGAACGTAATTGAGACTGACCTTGTTGTAACATAGCCAAATCTTGTTCTAGTATGTCGATAGCAGAGGATACAATGCCATCCAATGAATAAATTCTGGAGGACAAAGTTGTTAACCCATTGTCGACTACAGAAAGTGTTTTCTCTAAATTAATACGATCAAGTTCACGTATTCGTTCTGCAGCCTCTATCTGTGACACTTTCCATGCTTCGTTACAAGCAGCATAGATACCGGCATATATGAAACGTTTTTGATGTGGTTTTCTTGGTCCAAGCAAGAATTCCCTAAGATCTGCGTCATGTGCAAGTAAGGTTAAGTGTTGCTTCACATCCTGTAGTGTAGATTTATGCAGCCAATCGAGGCATAATTTACCTACACTGTATGTTGTTACTACCCCCGGATGTTGTCTTTGGACATATCTTGGGTCTGGCCTATGAACAGTAAAGCCCTGAGTTTTGTTCAAGAACCTTTCCTGACAGCTATTTGTGTCTGTGGGCCAGATCAACCATTTTTTCCAATTTGGATGAGTTCTGTTGAGTTGTAGTATATTGTCAACTGTCACCACTGCCTTTGTATTGTTATCACTGGCAGGTGTTGGCACAGAAGGTGTTTTCATCTCTTTTATCTTGGCTAATCCAAGACAAGATGTCTGTTGGACGGTGTCATTCAAAAACAGTATTTGTTCAGGGATAATACAGGCTCTAAATAAAGCTTCTATACCCAGTACTTGCCAATCTTTACTACCCCAGACAGTTTTTGTCTCAATAGTGTCTTTCCATAAGTCGAAACCCTGTGTAGACAGCTGGGCAATAAATGCTTCAGAGTAAATCTGTTTGGTATTTGTTAACATAATTTTCAGACCTGTCTTGTTTACATTTTTATAGTAAAACGTTTCTGGGTCAGATGTATTATAACCTGAAAAATATGGAAATTTACTAGCAAAAGTTTTCGAACTACTTTGTGGTGGTGTAGGACAATGCTCCCATTGGTTAAACATAAACACATTTCTTGGATATGCAGTTTTGTGCAAATAATGATGACCATAGTGGTTATAACAATACAGTTCTTCATAATCGGATGAACCCTCTAAATATTCATTTTTAGAAAATGCAGCAGATTTTTCTAGATCAAACATTATATCGTGAACAGTCTCTAAGTCCCAATCATCTGAATAGGTACTGGACGTAATTAAATCACTCAGAGAAATTTTAAATAAATGTGGAATGTTCAATTGTTCACTTGGACCGAAGATTTCATAATCTGCTTTGTCCCACACTATACCATCCTGTATAGGAACAGCTGTGATGTTCACTGATGACAAGTCTCTTGCTTCACGATGGGAAGATTTATGTGGTTTCAAAAGTACATTCACGTCTTTTCCTTCACTGTTCACATGGATGTATCTGCCACTTATAAGCATGCTTACTGTTGTTACCAAAGCTAGCCAGAGCAGGAAAACAAAAAGTCCAGATGTAATCCAGAGTTCAATCCATGGAGAAACCAGATAAGTCTTTTTCAAAAAGTGAATAAAGTCTTGTACTTGCTGCTTGAGTTTTGATGATGCTGGCGTCGTTTCAGGTTCGCTCGGATCTTCTGAGAACGTATCAAAGTCAATGAAATAGCCAGAAGCAGTTCTGTCAATTGTTGGAATTGCATCAGGATTTGTTGAAATCACAGGAACCAGTTCTTCACGTGTCACGTTGGTGTAGACAGGTGTATTTGGACGAACTGTTATTTGGTTGTCAAGAGGGATGAGTTCCATTGCCTGGTTGCTTAGTCCTTCATTTGTTACAGCTGAATTCTCGATCGTGATCAGTCTTTCAGTCTGAACCTCTTGAATAGTAGCGAGAGGAGTGCGTCTGCTACTAAGTCGGAGTCCACGAGGCCTACTGCTTAGTATTGGCCACATGTTGTGGTTTGATGAGGTCGATGGACACAAATCTTTTCTCCTTTCTTCCAGCAAGGGGCGGCAGAAGTACTGTCCTTGTTCCTTGAACAGCTAGAACAGGTACCGGTTGTCTGTAAGAAGGTCCAAATTCCTTCTTGTCCGCTATTTTTTCTCTGACTAGATCCCCAACTTTTGGAATCCAGACAGGCCTTGCTGGGACCCCCGATGTTTCCCCAGTGGTGGGTGGCTGTATGGATACGTTGCTTTGTTTCGTTCTTAATTTATTAAGATCCTGTAAAACAGCCAAACGATCTTTGATATCAAATGGTTTCATGTCCACCACTGTGCCTACGTGTTCTAAGTCTGGAACCCACACTCTTGTCCCAAATAGGACCTCATATGGAGTGACCCCCCCTAGAGAACTTCTTGGCAGATTGTTAAGTGAGCGCTGAACGCTAATGAGATGTTTGACCCACCCATCACCCGAGCCTAATACCCTAGCTGTTATAGACTGCTTTATGTCCCGGTTTTTCCTTTCCACAACAGAATTTCCCTCAGGATGGAATGGAGAGGAGTACCGCAATGCAACGCCCAGACTGGCCATGGCCTCCTTGTAAGCCCTAGAGCTAAACGCAGGACCCTGGTCAGAATGTAGCGTGCCTATTGCGTATGTGCCGATAAAGACTCGCAAATCTTTTATAACAGTTCGAGCGTCAGCCGAGCGCTGAGGCCATAACCATAGGAACCTAGATTTAGTATTTGCGGGAATGCCTTTGTCCAGTAGGACACTGGCGAATAGATAGCCTAATGCTGTCTATCAGTGGTGTCTGCACTGGGCTGCCGCATTCGCTGCATGGTGTTTGGTGGCTCTCTCGCTGTAATTTACAGTCTAAGCAGTTGTTGATGAATACGTGAATGTGTGTATTCATTCCAGGCCACCAGTACATCTCTTTTAACTTCAAAATTGTTTTTGAGATCCCTTGATGTGACAGACCCTCCCCCAAATGTGTTTCATAAATCAAGGCTGCTCTTCGTTCCATGTTTGGAATCACCCTATCCCCCACTCCAGGGATTCGAGCAAAAGGAACGTTATTCGCATCAATTACATAAGAGTACTTGAGTGGAAACTTTTTTGGTAACGTTGCACTACTGCCTTTGCTTGAAGCATTGACAGCTAACATTATCTCACCGTCTATTTTTGTTTTTGAACGAGTGATCGCAGCTACGGAAGCCATCTGAACAGCCCCCTTCGCGGCTTCGTCAGCCAATGAATTCCCTGCAACGTGAACGCCATCACGCTGATGACTCAGTGTGTGAATCACGTGAGCCTTTGGTAGTTCGTTTTTCAACTGAACTACTTGTTCCCAAAGCAGTTTATGCTTAATTGTGCCACCTTTCGTATCTTTAAAACCATTTTCAAGCCAGGTTCGTATATAGTCATTATACGACTGAACACAGTAATAGGAATCGCACACTATCAGTGTGAGGAATTCTCGATCCGTACTCTCAAGTGCCAGTTTGAATGCCTGTAGTTCAGCTCGCTGAGCTGTACAATCACCTAGTGACTGAGTTTTTGTGACCATAGGTCTGAAGATGCCATCTCGCATGCGACCTTTAACGATAGCACACGCTGCACTGTAAGCTTGCTTACTCCCTGTTGCGGGCTGTGCGGATCCGTCAGTGTAAATTACGAATTCATATTGATCGAGAGGCAGAATCTCAGTGGGCAGAGGACATTCTTGCTCATATTGGAGAAATGCCTGTGTCTTTAAGTCTGGATCAAAAACATATTCAACATCAGTTGCAGCAAGAGAATTAACCCACTGTATCCATCTCGGATGTAAAGCTTTAGCATTTGGAATGCTCGCTTTTGTGACCGCTTCTAAAGCCGGTACTGGGGTAACGACAATTATGCGTTTCCCTTGGGCTAAGGCTCTTTCTTTTGCTACAGCTGTTTGAACTGCTGTCAGAATTTTTTCAGTTGAACTGAAGCGCATTTCCGCTTGTGTATACAAATGTGATTTGTATGCTATTGGTACTTTCTCACCCTCATTGAAGGTTAAGTATGTGAATCCACATTGACCCGAAATTATTCGAATCACCAAATTTCTTTGACTTACGCGTGTTTGTAAGTGATTTGTTGCTAACATGTTAGCTTGGAGTGAACGCAAGATTTCTGTGTGTTCATTTGTCCAGTTTTTGATTGCAAAATCAGGTTTGATTAATGCGTAGAGAGGTTTAACCCTTTCTGCGTAGTTTAGAATGTATGTTCTTCCAAAATTTAGGAATCCCAGTATTGATTGTAAGTTTTTTAGCGTTTTTGGAGGTTGGAGCAGCGCACATTTCTCTAGAAAGTTAGCTACCAAGCTCTTGCCTTCACTTGAAAGCTCATATCCTAAAAATAGGACATTGAGATGGGCAATTCGGGACTTTTTAAAGTTGAACTTGTAGCCCTCAGAGGCGAATCCCAGTATAATGGTGCTCACCCTGTTCAAGTGTTTTTCCAAGTCATCATCCGTCAGATAGATGTCATCGACATAGGACAATGCCTCGTTATCATAAATTTGTAGTAACTCCGTTACTCTCACTGAGAATAAACCTGGGCTATTCTTGAACCCTTGTGGGAGTCGACAAAAGTGACGCTGGGTCCCCATTATGGAGAATGCCGTTAAGTACCTACTTTCAGGTGCTATGTTTTGACAAAAGAAACCGTTTGAGATGTCTAATGTTGTTTTGTATTTTTTACGCACAATGTTATTCATTAATGCTGTGCTATGTGCATTTTGTACTGCAAAAGTTTTAGAACAAATGTTTAAATGTCTGTAGTCCAAAACTAGACGATATGTATTGTCTGGTTTGGAGACAGGAAACAAAGGATTGTTCATGGATGAGGTGCATGTTTCAATCACCCCTTGGTATTCAAGTTGATTTAAAATCTCCCTGACCTGTATTTTAGCTTCTTGCTTAATAGGATACTGCCTTTGAGCAGTTGGTTCATGTTTCAGATTTATTTTATGGTGAGGTGAGTCCTCATCCCATCCTACATGATTTTTATATAATGCTGGAGCCTGGGCCACTGCCCATTTTCTGGCATATGTATATTTTAAATGAATTGGAATGTGATTGGAGAAGGCAGGCATAATCATGTCTTCGCCGTGTGGGCATTCCCTGACAAATTGTGGTGGCCAGTCTTTTTCTGCTAGAAGTATGTCATAACCCTTTGATAGTTTTTCCCAAAAAAGTGCTTTAACCTGTCTAGGTTTGTCTCCCTCCATCCGGAGTGTTATTTCATATGACCTTTGTGGAGTACTAACCCTGGTGTCTACAGTCTCTACGGTAATGTACTCATTCAAGTCCACTATCTCCAGAAGTTCCATCAGGTTCTGGCGAGCTATTGTGACTTCTGCTGCACTGTCCAGCATTGTCTGGGCCCATTCTCCATTCTTGAGTTGCGTTCTCAGAATTCTCGGCATGTCTTACTATAAGACCTGCTACTTTCTTTTGGAGAATTGAGGTTTAACTTTAATTTTTGTTGCGTGCTTGTCGTCTTTCGATTTCACGCGTTCTTCTCTATGTTCTGTACGTCCTCTTCTTTCCGAAGTCTGTGATGAGACCTGAAAGGGACGAGAGGAATGTGTATCAGTGTCTTGATACCTATCAGGTTTTCTCAAATTATCCCTATTCCTGAGGTTGTACCTCCTTTCAGAGGGCTCCTTTTGAGGAGACCTACCTCGGGATTGAGATCTTTTCTCGTTTGAATTTTGTTTAGTAAACTCCCACTTCTTTTTAGAAGATGTAGGATTTTGTTTAATTAAGTCCTTCTCAGGACTTTCAGATAGTTTTGGTTTAACTGGTCTCCCACCCAAACTATCTCTGCCTAATTCTGCATAAGATTGTTCTATAATTCTGGGTAGCTCTGTTTGATGTTCTGTAACATCAAATTCCCTTAATTTTTGTCGGATCGCCACTGCTGCTGCCTCCCCTTTAATATTTGATAATATTATTGTTGAGACCTGGTCGAAATATTTCAGTAATTTCATACCTAAATTTAAAGCAGGCTCTGCCCCGTATTCGTTTTGAATTTGTTTTAGGACTTCAGGTATTACCGCTATTGACGGAATGCCGTGTGTTTTAGTGTAGATGGCAGCAAAGACTGAGCCCCAAGTGGTGCAGTCTTCCAGTTGTGGTGTGATCCCCATTGGTAAACTAATGGTTAGGATTCTGTGTTTCTCATGCGGGCTAGTATTTGGAAATACTGCTTCGATTTGAGTAATTTTTTGAGCTATCCAAAATGGAATTTGCTCCCGCTTAGTGGGCATTTTACCCATGACTGCGTATAGAGTCTGTGGTGTAATTTTTAATGTACTCCCCTGTGGAGGAGTATGATTTGGAACTGTTAATGGAGGTTGGACTGTGAAAGTCCGCATGACATATTGAACCAATTGTCTGTAGATTTTTATTAACTCTGTGAGTTGATTAAGTAGTTCCTCGTCTGACATTATTTCGATGTCTGGATGAGGTGTGTAGCCGGCTAGAATCGGCCATGTTGCTCCTGGTCTACCTAGTGGACCGAGCCTGGTTATATTTCTGTTATGTTTTAGGGCGCCTTTAAACCAGAGCTGATGCTCCTGGTATGTTAATGGAATCTCAATATCCTCGAAAGGAATGTATTCCTCTGGTGGTTCATCTTCTTTGTAGAAGTGAAACAAGTGTGTTACTGGATTGGATTCAGGAAGAATTACCCATGAATAGAATACCTCTGTCTGAAAGGATTCATGTGCCTCAATCACGAAAACTGCTCTACCCCCTCTCGGTGGTAGGCCATGTTTTATAAGTTTTAGAGTAATGGCTCTTCTTAAGTTTGGAGCGATGTTAATGACACCCTCCTCGGTTTCATTTAATCCGGTGTTGTTAAAAAATGCTTGTTGGGCTGGATCAGCCGCAGCTACACCGTTTCCGGTGTTATTGTCTCCGTCAGGCATTTTGTTTTTTGAAAAATGTAGAACAAGTTTCAAGGAAACAAAGATAAGGTGCACAATATTGTGGAACACTGTATCCTTCAACGTTGAGCAAACCAAACAGCTAATATATAGGGTACTGCCCTATATAGCCGTGGCGGATACTATCCCTGCCCACTCCAGACGTCTTTTGGAGTATATGGGTAGGGGTCTCTGAGAGAGAAAAGAATATATGCACAGCTGAGTTACTCAGTATCTAACGTTGAATTACTGCCTTACCAAACGTTGGGCGCCATGTAGTGTAGCTCCTATTTCCCTTATAGGCTCTGCGCATTGGAATAATATATCCTATAGGTTTGACATAGGACTAAGGTCGGTATGTCCCTATCGAGTATATTAAACTTAATTACTTGTGCCAGCTAGCTCAGAGGCCACTAGAAACTTCTTGACAACAAGAAGGGATTAGTTTCTGGCAGCCGCAAAACATGACCACTGTGTTTCCCTTACAGAATCAGGACGTGTCCCAGAGTCGTAGAAACAATAGATAACTATTTCACTCAGCTCAGTCGTGCATGATTCAGTTATTCCTCAAAGTTACACAGAAATAACAGACGGGCGTTTCAATAAAAGGTTTATTGAACAGTCTTGTTTCTGTTGTAAGTTAGATGTGCTGTTACGATCACAAGACAGTATGCGAGATAAATAATGTACAGAGTGAGCAGTAGAAATAAATAATACTGCGTTAGCATTATCTTTTCAGCATATATGCATTTACATAAAATGACACAGCCTAAAAATGCGAGTACTCATACGATGCGTTTCTCTCCTAGTTCTACCCAGTGTACCTAACCTATCCTAGGTGTAGGGAGAAGTAGAAGTAGGTGTTGTATTCCTGACTAGAGTATACTAAGAGTAAGTTACGCCTAGCATGCCAAGAGTCTAGTATGCCAAGAGTCCCTCTAGGTTCTAGTCTGCTCCATACCTGAAGAATGAGAGAGGTAGGAATCTCTATCCGGACTCGAACTCCAACACTCGCAAGGGAAGTTAGATCACTGGAAGCTGGACTCTCTGCGTGCAGGAATGACAGCGTCTTCTCAGTGCGTCTGGCCGGGAATCGGGCTCCTCTGAAGTCGAGGTCTCCTCTGATTTACAGGGGTTTGGGAAGGTATATTTATACCTGAAAATGTTAGCATTGACGTGAGTTGGGTAGCGAAAGACGTCATGAATGAATCCCCTAAGGAATAGAGGTTCATGCATAATGTATGAGTCCATGAAGAAATCAATAGTCCTGGGCAAGGGAAACTCCCGCAGCCTGAGGGTCTGTTTTTTCATGGACTCGTTGAGACGCTAGGGTGGACGGATGTCGGAATCCATGCCTGTATTTGGTATGCATGGTTTATGCCTAAATAAGGTCTGGGATTTTATGCCTATATAAGGCCAAGTTGGATTGTGCCTATATAAGGTCATGATTCTAGAAAGCCCGTTTATGGACACCCTATAAAGTACACAACACTTGGGCCCAAGAGTTCAACCTGGTAAGGGTCAAGCTCCATGGGCTCAGTTCCCTCTGGGGTGTCCAAGTCCTCTCCCTGAGGAGAGGGGTCCTGATCCTTTTGCTGTACAGGAGCTGGATCCCCAGTCTTCTTACCTTTTCTCTTGGAAGGTTGGGCCATACTTTCAGACTTCAACACTTCTTTTTCACCCTGTTTTCTGCTCTGTGCTCTTGTTTTTACACACACCAATTCAGGGATATCCAGCATTGCTGCATGGGTTTTTAGTTCAACCTCAGCCCATGCTGAGGTTTCCAGGTCATTGCCAAGCATACATGCAGATGGCAGCTTTGGAGAGACCACTACCTCTTTCAGGCCAGTAACCCCCCCAGTCTAATGTCACCATAGCCATTGCATGGTTAGTAGTAACACTGTCAGCATTGGTGACTGGGTAAGTTCTCCCAATCAAGTATTGCTCATGGGAAACCAGTGTATCTCTCACCATAGTGACACTGGCACCTGTATCCCTCAGATCTTCTATCCTAGTTCCATCAATCAAAGGGTATTGTAAATACTTCTTTAAGTTGGGTGGCCACACAGCTACAGTGACAAACTTAACTTCCCCTTCTGAAACTAGAACTGCTTCAGTGTGCAACCCGATTTGCTCTTGGCACACTGTTGATCCCATCTGGAGACTTGCTACACCAGGAGTAGCTGTAGTAGGACTAGGGGCCTTCTTGTTTGGGCAAGCAGCATCTCCAGTTAAGTGTCCCAACTTCTTACAGTTGTTACACCAGGCCTTTAAAGGATCAAAGTTCTTTCCCCTTCACCTATTATTGGACTGGGCAGAGTTTTGAGACCCACCCCCCTTTGCAGGTTTTTGGGGCCCTTTTGAAGACTCAGGCTTTTTATCTTGGGGATTCTCAGTCCCTTTCCCCCAGGGAGGTTTTGTAGCCCCTTTCTTTTGGTCACCCCAGTGGTTGTTTTTGTCACCCTTATCTTGACCCAGTGGTCTGCCTTCTTTCCCAATTCTTGGGGAGAAATTAGACCTAGGTTTACCAAATGCTGATGTAACTTTTCATTAGTGCAATTACTTAAAAGATGTTCTTTCATAAACTGATTGTAAAGTCCATTGAAATCATGCACATTGTGTCCAGTTAACCAACCATCTAGTGTTTTACCTGAGTAGTCTACGAAGTCAATCCAGGATTGGTTTTGGGTCTTGTGAGCCCCCCTGAATCTAATTCTATATTCCTCAGTTCTGAGTCCAAATCCCTCAATCCGAGTTCTCTTCATGAGGTCATAAGACCCAGCATCTGCCCCAGAAAAGGTCAGGAGTCTGTCTCTGCAGTTACCAGAGAACAGTTCCCAAAGGAGTGCCCCCCAGAGTGACTTCTTCACTTTTCTCATTTCACAAGCCCTCTCAAAGGCTGTGAACCATTTTGTGATATCATCACTCTCCTCATATTTAGGGACAATCCCTTTGGGGATTTTAGGATCATAAGATTGCTCTTTATCCTTATTAAGTAAATTGCTGCCACCATTGATGGGTGCTAGGCCAATCTCTGCTCTCTCTCTTTCTAGAGCCAGCAACCTAGTCTCTACATCCAGTCTTTTGGTCAACCTTGCTAAAAGGCTGTCCTCCTCATTGAGGCTGTCCTCAATGTCCTCAGTTGTGCCTGACCCACCTGTGTGGGATCTAGGTACTGACAGGTTGATTCTTGGAGTCAGGGCCACTGGGGCCCTTATCTCCCTAAGAAGTGGGGGAGGTTGATCTACCTGGTCATCCTCCTCCTTCTTCCTCATGTGTCTGGTCTTCACCAGTTTTAAATGGGTGGTACTTAGCATACCCATCCAACAGCTCCTGGAGCTTTTGTTTGGTGGGATGGGACCTCATGGCTATGTTTTTAATTTTGCATAGGGACCTTACCTCCTTGAAAGACAAGTGAAGGTAAGGGGTGAGGTCAAGCTCCTCACCCATGTCCTCTATGACATTGTGGTTATTTTCACTAACAGCTGGGTTCTTGTTTTGAGACATTGTTAAAAAACGTCTAACCCCTCTAATCCTAACTACAGTAACTTTTTATGTTTCTAAAATTCTACAGGGACTTAACCAAGGCCCTAGCAAGACTTTTAGTAATTTTGCAAAAATGCCAATTTGTAAAAAATCAGAATTCTAAAGACAATTTAAGAGTTCTGTTGTTTGATCAGGTGGTAACCAAGTAGTCCAACAAATGCAAAGTTGTATATCGCACCGCTGATCCACCAATGTAGGAAGCTGGCTCTGTATATACTATACCAAAGTTAGGGATAGTGTGCACAGAGTCCAGTGGAACCCCAAAGGTAGGCAGAGGCAAAGTTAGATAGCATCTCACTCTCTATTTGTGGTAGTGTGGTCGAGCAGTAAGGCAGTATCAGAGGACAGTGTTAAGCATTTTGTTGTACACACTCAGTCAGCAAATGAATTCACACACTCAAAGACTGAAATTCAGACCAATTGTTTTTGTATAAAAATATTCTTTTAGTTATTTTATTTCCTAGAACCAAGCAAGCCTGGCACATGTAAGTGATAAGTACTTTGCAGTAAATATACAGATTGTAACACAGTTTGGATTGCAATTGTTAATGTACTTTGATTTGATTACAGTAGTGTTACTGATAATGCAATGCTTTTCAGAATACAGTACATATACTTTGAATGGGTTTTTAGTAAAGTTACAGGTAAGTTACTTTTGAGATTACTTGTCTTACACAGAGTAGTATACCTGGATACTACTCTGGGACATTTCCTGTAAACAGGTAAGTAAAATCGTTTTTGTTAAACAGTACAATTTTAAAGAATTTCTTTAGGTTTTCAAAATCCACACTTAGAAACTTTTCCAAGAAAAACAGTCAAAGTTATCCTATGGAGGAAAATAGTGTTATCGGTTATAAGGTAAGTATTCTGTAGTGGGAGTTGAGGTTCTGGGGGTAGACTCAGGGGTCCCCCAGGGTCAAGGATGCACTCTTGTTACACCCTCAGCGGCACTAGGGCGGCCGGGTGCAGAGTGCTGAGGCCCAATGTTATCCAATGGGGGATAGGGGGCCTCCGGTTGGTGGCTGCTGACGAACAGGCCACTTGGTTGTGGGAGCAAAACTCCTGGACTTTAGCTCAGGGCAAATGGGGAAACAAAGTAGCACCAAAGGTGCACCCTCAGCGGCACTAGGGCAGCCGGGTGCAGGGTGCTGTTTCGACGTCGGGCGCCCTGTTGTTTGCAATGGGGAACCTCCGGTTTGCAAAGGCACTGCAGGCTTGGGGACGAGGGTCTTCTGGGTGCGACCATCACTTCGAGAGGTAAGTTGGGAAGTTAGGGGTTGGTTAGGCACCATCGGTTTGGCCACCCAGGGCCGTGGGGCGTCGGGTGCAGGGGTGCCTTTTGCGGTCGGATCTTCTTACCAGCTCCTGGTCGCGGTTGGGGGGACCTTCCGATTTAGGCTGCAGGCGTCGGCTGGAGGCTTGAGGTAGGTCAGGGGTCGCTGGATCTTGGGTTAGGATCACCGGGGGGACCTCCTCGTGGTGTTTGCCCACTCGAGCTTGGGCCGTGGACGGCGGGTGCAGAGTGGGGCAGATCCGCGGAGTCCGGCCAGAACCAGAGGTTGCAGATGAACAAATCAGGTGTTCACGGGAGACACAGTCTTTGTGGTTGAAGGCAGGCAGGTCCTCCATGGTTTTTGAGGTTACTGGCTGCAGGACACACCGGGATTTTGCAGGAGCAGGTTCGAGGTGGAGACAGGCCGGTAGAGCTGGGGCCAAGTCAGTGGGAATCTTCCTCTTGTTAGCTGCTGCACAGCTGTTCGGTCCTTCTTCTTCTTCTTCTTGTAGCTTCTTCTTGTCTGAGGAAGCAAGGTTCAGGGGTGCCCCTAAATACTAGATTTAGGGGTGTTACAGGTAGGTAAAAGGTTGGGACCAATGGGTCCCTTCCCTGGGGTGGGTACACCCCCTATTATGCCACCCTCCAGTGGGAGGGGGGCATTAGCCTTTCCCTGGTTGGCTGAGTCCCCCCATCTGCAAGATGGCGGGGACTGAGAGTTGTGCTTCACCTCACCTCCCCCACCTGAGGGGTGGAGTTGGCAGAGGTGGGCACACCTCTCTTCCTCAATTGTTTTTCCCGCTGGTTCTCCCTCCCAAAGTGGGGGTCAGAACCAGTGGGGACCAGTTGCTGAGAGCAGCAAGCGGCCTGGGGAAGCTCACAAAGGCGGCAAGCCTTTAAAGCTTCCCCTTCGTGAACCCTGCCCATCCTGGGGGAGGAGGCTTGGCACCTCGTCCCAGGATGTGCATTGTTTCAGGCCCCAGAGAGCAGCAGGCTCTCGACCCAGGGGTCCAGAAACATGTCTGGTGGTGGCAGCTGAAAGCAGCCACTCAGCCTGGACATTAGTGGTAGGTTCGTTTTCAGGGTGCATCTCTAAGATGCCCTCTGTGTGAATTTTGCATTAAATCTCACACTGACATCAGTGTGGGTTTAATGTGCTGAGAGGTTTGATACCAAACTTCTCAGTTTTCAGTGTAGCCAGTATGGTACTGTGGAGTTCGTAATGACAAACTCCCAGCACCATATACTCTTAATGGCAGCACTGCACTTACAATGTCTAAGAATGGACTTAGACACTGCAGGGGTACAGGGCTCATGCACCTGTACCCTCACCACTGGTATAGTGCACCCAGCTAGAGGGGTGACTGATCTATGCCAGGGCAGTGGGTTGTAGGCATGGCACACAGGGATGTGTGCCATGTCGACTCTTCACTTTGTTCTGCACCAAAACACGCATCCTGCAAAGGCAGTGTGTGAGTGTAATGGTACAGGACCTCTAAGGGTGGCACAATAAGTGCTGCAGCCCTTAGAGGCCTTCTCTGGTCACAGTGCCCTGAGTACCTGTGGTACCATTTACCAGGGGCTGACCTGTGGCCAGAGATGCCAATTGGGTTTAGGCTTCAATGCAGTTTTAGGGAAAGAACATAGGCCCTGGGAACCTGATTAGCAGGAGCCCAGGGCACACTCAGTCAAAGCACATCAGCAATTCAGCAAAAAGTGGGGGCAACCATGCAGAAAGAGGGCACTTTCTCACACTCATCCATCCACTCTTCCACCCATTGATCCATTCACTCATCCATCCAACCATTTACCCTTTCACCCAAGCCATCCTTTCACTCATCCATCCACTCTTCCACCCATCCATCCATTCACTCATCGATCCAACCATTTACCCTTTCATCCATACAGCCATCCTTTCACTTACTCATCCATCCACCCAGTCACTCATCCGTCTACCCATTCACCCTTTCACTCATCCATCCATCCATCCATCCTTTCTTCCAGCTCTCCACCCTCCCTTTACTCATGTATGCATTCTTTCACTCATCCAGCTTCACATTCTTCTTTTCACTCATCCATGTACCCATTCACCTATCCATTCTGCCAGCCATTCATCCATGCTTTCACTCGTCCATCCATCCTCCCTTTCTCTATCCATTCCCCTTTCACTTAGCCACCCACCCTTCCCTACCCTTCACCCAACCACCCACCCATCCAGTTGCAGACAGAAGAGGCCCATCAAGAACTTCACCCTCGCTGTAGTTTCTAAAGCAAGGGGTGGGGTTGGGGTGGGGTGGGGGAGGGTTTACTATGCCCCTGCACATAGGCAATCTGAAAACTTGGAAGTCATGAGTCATGCATGATGCACAGTGCCAGGACATGAGGTGACTGTGACATGGTGTTGTTTCCAGGGTTTTAAGTGGGATGAAAAAACTGGGGGTCTCTCCAAGGGGCGTGTCTGATGTAATTAAGGACGTGGCTTAAAACATGGCTTCGTTGTATATAATATAAAAAATGCTTCAGCTCTGAAATGATGAGACTGTGTAAGAACTATAACCTCTTCTTTTTAACTTCGTACATTTGTTTTGTACATTTCTTCCATCTAACCCTAACAGAATGCCCTGCCTTAGACCGTGGCAGGAGGAGGCCCACCACATGTCATTCTGTATGTGGCAATCAGCCGGCATACAGAATGACAATGGGCGGGTGGGGCTGATCTTGTGCTCCGAGGATGAGTGCGGGCGGCCCCATCAGGGAGCTGAGGCCTCTCCCAGGGGAACAGCTCTGCTCCCTGCAAGGCCCAAAATCACAGAGAAAAGGCGTCCGTAAAAGGGATCCTCACGAACAATGGACGTGAGGTCCAAATAACGGACGGTCCGTGAACCACTACATCTGTCCAGTTCAGGTCCTCCAGAGCCAAGTCTTTAACCATGGCTTAAAGACTCGGGTCGCGGAGCATGCCTGGTGGACACATGCACCTCCCCTCAGCCTCGAAATTTCCACAAGCATGGAGGGATAAGGGTACAGGTTTGTAAACATTGGTGTGTTTACAGAGGGTGCAGGCCTGTAAACAGCCAGAGCTGTTAGCAAAATGAATGAAATGAAATACCAGCATTTGTAAGGCACACAGCTACCTCCGGAGAGATGTCCCGGCACTGGGGGCCCTCGGGAAGATTAAGCAAGCTATTGCCCAGAGTCACATGGTGCTGGGCTAACCTGCCACCGGCAATCGAACCGTGAACCCTGTGGTCCGGAGTCAGACAGCCTGGCCGCTTCGCCACACCTCTTCCATAAGTGTTTTACAATAAAAAGTGTATATTAATCACAACTAGAGACACACTATTGCTACCTCTGCATTATTACAGAGTGGAAGTAGCCACCCTGCAGTTATAGTTAGTGTTGGACCTGGCATCCCCTGACTTTTTTGTCTCTACCTCCTGTATTTTTGACTGTGTGCTGGATTTCGTTTTTGTTGGTTTAGGTACTATGGGCACTTTGCCACTGCTGATCAGTGACAAAGTGTAAGTGCTCCCTGTGCAAATTGTGATTATGATTGGTTATCCATGATTGGCATATTTGATTTACTGATAAGCCCCTAGTAAAGTGCACTATGTGTGCCCAGGGCCTGTAATTCAAAAGCTGCTGGGGCCTGTAGCACTAATTGTGCCACCCACACCAGTAGCCTTTCCAATGTGTCTCAGACCTGCCACTGCAGTGTCTGCACGTGCAGTTTTTAACTGCCATGTTGACCAGGCAAGTGCGTCCACTTGCCAGGCCCTAACATTCCCTTTTCTTGCATGTAAGTCACCCTTAAGGGCCCAAGGTACCCCCATGGGCAGGGTCAAGTGTATATTAAAGGTAAATACCCTGATAGTGAAATACTGTGCATTTCGTTGTTCACTAATGCAAGGACTAGCTCTCCCATAAGCTATCATTGGAGCTGCCTTGTAACATTTTACAAGTGTAACTTTCAATTAGGAACAGCTAGAGATTTGGAGTTTGTGCTCTCTAAACTCAGAATTTAATAACACGTCTTTTGGTAAAGGTGATTTTTAAATTGTGAGTTTGAAAATGCCACGTTTAGAAAGTGGGTATTTTCTTGTTTAACCATCCTGTGAGCCTATGCCTGCTTGTGGATTCACCGTCTGGTTTTAGACTGACATGGGCTGTTTGTGCATTCACTCCAGACACTTACACAAAGGGAGCTGAGGTATGCCCTGCATATGCTGATGGGCCATCCTTGGCTAGAGTGGTGGGAGGAGTTGTCACTGACCTGAATAGGCTGTGGCTGCTCTGCACAATGCTGTCTCCACCTCCTGTAGTGAAACTGGACCAGGGAGTGTCACATGGCCGATGGGTACATTGTCGACATTACTAAATTAGCATGAGCCCTGCAGCCATGATGCAGCTTTTGTGCACGTTACTACAAAGCTTAATTTTTGCAAGACTCTGTTTATGCCTTTCACATGAGAACTGTTTGCTGTGTTCGTTCTCTGCCTGTTCCTGGAGTTTAGTCTGAACATTGTGAGCAAGGTCGATAAACAATGCCCCTTGTTATTCTGTTCTGGTCAGGCCCTAGCACCTAGACAAAACACACTAACGCAGCTGCTGCTGGAAGCTCGTACTTTGATATTACATGTTTAGGTGACACACACTTGGAGAGGGACCTTTCCAGGGAGAAGAGCAACATGCACCTACGATCTAGAAATACCAAACATGGCCTAAGGAATGGGGTCTGCTCACAAAGCCCAGAGATCTTCTATTATATAATAATACTTCTAACCAAGGGGAGGGAGGTTAGGCACTATAGTCCTTTCTCCATTGTATTTGTATGATGACATCTCCCTTTATGATGTATGGCCTAGCTGCAATGCTAACCATATTCGTGTTATGCATTTTTCTGCTTGTTGTGGCATGTATACTGCATGTTAGAGCACAATAGTTAAAATAAACATTTCAAACTATATTTGTGTCTCGGTCAGATCTTTTTGTGGACAGGTACGAGAGTATGAGCGAAAAGGCCTGTCTTGTTACCGCGATTCCTGAGAGATACAGTGTTCTGGGATGTCTAATAATTTGCTTCTCCGTGAGTGTGTAGGAGGGCGAGTGAGACACTATAGCTAGTCGGTCCAGGGCTCGTGGGAACTGAGGCGGTAGGAAGGCACAGCCTTCTCAAGGATTATCCAGACGGCGAGGAAGAGGAGGAGGGCAGCCCGGGGACGCTGCAGTACAGGTAAGTGGTTTTAATTTACTTTTTAAGTAATGTAGAATTAATTGTTAATATAGGGGGGGTGGAGGCAGGTGGCGTAGTGGAGCGGAGTTCCACGGAGTTTGTTCGCAACTCGGTGGACCTCCGTGTAGCCCCGCTACACCCACTACGCCCGGGGTTACCCTATACGCCGAGGTCCCATAATCCTGTGCATAGTTCTGTGTATGTGCAGAATCCTTGCAACATGGCGCCCAACGTTTTGTCTCGTAATTATTCTCAAGACCCCTGAGTAGCGCTTGTGCTTGTCCACAATACCCTCTCACCAGTTTCGGAGACGTCCGTGGTGCGGGGGAGTTTGCCTCCTATAATTGAGATTTTATAGGTTTTTCAAGCTTGGATTCTAAAAGGTTTAGTTTTGTTCGTTCTTGACCCGATATTGCACTACCATTTTCCCTGCGGTGTCTATAACGCCAATTAACATTTCTGCACTTAACCGAGCCGCGGTTACTGCGCATTTGACCCAGCATGGAGTCCCGGTTGCGGGAGTGGGTTTTATTTTTGTCATAGAGGCGGATGCTGCTTTCCGCTTCGAGGTTTTTTACTCCTGGGTTAAGTTTCCAGCTGTTGATGTAAACGATAATTTCTTTCATGAATATGAACATGGTGCGGTTCCACAAGTTTATCGTCCATATCGTTTACTAGAAGTTCCGTTGTCAGCTTGGGAGCATACCATATGGTTTAATGGCTCCCTTCCTCACCCTGTTTCAGTGGTCCATCTCGGCCCCTTATCGGTCGACGGGGCCACATGGCCCGTTTTGGCGGGATTTACACCACATCCAAATTATCTTGGTGTTTCACACGCAGAGCTGCGCATATTACACACGTCTTTGATTCATATACACAGAAGTGTCATTCAGTATCTGTCTCGTAATGTTCCAGCGGCTCCGGCAGGTGCCGCTAAGCAACCTGGGCATGGTGGTGTAGTGGTCATTAGTCCTATCATGATTAATTCAGTGATGGGGAAGCGTCCTCAAAATAGGGATGATTTACAGACCACCAGGTCCCACCACCCAGTTTGCATCGAGCCTAATGGAACAGGTGATACAACCTGCACTTCGGTAAAAAAAAGTGCTTGTGCTGGGGGACATGAACCTACACTTTGATGATATGGCTAATGCTGGAGTGCAAGAGCTCTGTCAGGAATTGGCCGCTTTACAGCTGGTATTGCAATCTCCTCTCCCGACACACCAAATGGGCCACCTACTAGACCCGATTTTTGCCAACTGGGGGGGTCTAGTAATTGAACTCCCTATTGCAGTTCCTTGGTCAGATCATTATTTGGTCCCCTTTAGTGCCCTGGTGCCTAACACCCCTATGTCAAAGACGACAGGTGCAGGGAGGCTGCATAGGAAGTGGGCTAGGTTCTCAGCAGCAAACTTTAACCACACCCTCCAGCTGGGCGGGCCGCCGGGAGGCAATGACATTGAGACTGCCTGTAGCTCACTAGATGAATGGATTACGGAGGCACTAGACAGAGTAGCCCCATGGTCCTCTAGTGCGCCGAGTAGACAGTTAAAATCTGCCCCATGGTTTAATGAAGAACTCAGGATAGCGAAAACTTCCTGCAAGCGTTTAGAACAAGTATGGAGGAAAGATTTTTCAGATCACAGGAAGGCCGAATACAAAACTAGTCTAAAACACTATCACTCCCTCATAAGAAAAACTCGTGCCACCTACTACAATGACAGGATAGAGCAAGCTGAGAACTCCTCTAGGGAACTTTTTACAATTTTTAAAGACATATTGTCACTAGAGAGAACTACGGCTTCCAACAGTAGCTCTGTGGATTCTTGCAATTTGGTGGCAGACTTCTTTGCAGAGAAGGTAGCAAGGATTTATACTACCTTCCCGGATGAGGCACGTAATGGGAGCTCCGATCGGGAGGGGAGGACCGACGTGGAGGAGGCACACTGCCTCTCCAAATTTGATCTCCCTTCCTGTGACGACCTCAAAGGCATAGCCTTAAGCATTAAGTCCAGCTCACCTAGGGACCCTACTACTCCCAAAGTTTTGAGAGATAGCCTGGAGATCCTAGTACCCTATATTAGGCACCTCCTTGAACTCTCCTTTGAGTCGGGCGTGGTCCCTAAAAGGTGGAAAGAAGCGATTGTTCTTCCCATAAAGAAAAAGCCGGGTGCGAACGCGAGTCAGCTGGAGAACCTTCGACCGGTCTCACTCCTGCCATATTTTGCTAAAATAGCCAAAAAAGTGGTCAATACACAACTGACGGCCCACATTAACCGTCACAGTTTATTGCACCCTACGCAATCGGGCTTTCGAGCAACTTACTCTACAGAGTCAGCACTACTCCTGTCAACAGAAACTATCCACAGACATGTAGATGAGGGCCAGATGGTTGCTCTGGTCCTCTTGGACATCAGTGCCGCATTCGACACTGTAGCCCACCCACTACTCCTACAGCGCCTCAGTAAAGGCGGGCTGGATAAATTGGCCCTAGAATGGTTGGGGTCTTTTTTACAGGATCGAAGCTTTCAGGTGTCCCAACGACCTTATTATTCCAAAAGCAATGCGCTGGCTCAAGGGGTCCCCGAGGGCTCTATACTAAGCCCCACTCTCTTTAATCTCTACATCTCCCCACTGGCGGAGATTATTGTAAAATATGGCATCAGTGTCGTGTCATATGCAGATGACACGCAACTGGTGGTTTCACTGTCACAATCCCCCGAAGAGGCAGCCACCAATTTTTCTACTTGTCTACAGGAGCTGGCATCCTGGATGACAAGCAAATGTTTAAAACTAAATGGCAGTAAAACGGAGGTTCTAGTGATGGGAAAAGCACCCTCGATCTGGTCCTCGGCTTGGTGGCCGCAGTCTCTGGGCTGTACCCCCTGCCCCAGCAATCAGGTAAAGAACTTGGGGATGTGGCTGGACTCTAAGCTCTCCTTTGAGAATCACACTAGAATTGTGGCCGGGAAGTGTTTGAGTATTGAAAGGGCTACGGAAGACCTTAGATGTGCTTCCCGTGGCAGCCAGGAAAACCCTAGTCCATGCGTTAGTAACTTCCCACCTGGACTACGGAAATGCTTTATACCTGGGAGCAAGTAGCAAGTGTCTGCAGAGACTTCAATGCATTCAGAACGCGGCGGCTCGCCTTGTTCTGATGCTGCCCAGGAGAGCTTCCTCCAGGAATGCCCTCTCTGCCCTTCACTGGCTACCGGTGAGGGAGAGAATACTGTTCAAGGCCTTGTGTGTCAGTCACCGCATCCTGCAGGGGAAAGGGCCTAGCTACCTACACAATCTCCTGTCCTCCTACACTCCAACCCGGCACCTGAGATCTTCGGGGACTGGACAGGTCAAGATTCCGGTAACAAAAAGAGCGAGAATGGGTGGTCGATCTTTCCACTACCTGGCCGCTAAACACTGGAATGACCTCCCTCTCGCTCTCCGTAAGGAACCATCAGAGTTACTCTTTCGGAAAAAACTAAAAACATGGCTTTTCCGCCTATAGGGTTCCTCTAAGTTGTCTTACATTACTGCTCCTGGACGAGTTTGGGACGCAGCGCGGGGACACACTAGTTAGTGTAGCCATGCGCTTTATAAGCTTGCTTATTATTATTATTATTATTTCCCTTTTTGGTTGGCTGAAATGTTTGAGCAACTTGAACCTGTTTTTCCACACACGTCTCCTGTAGATAAACACAGGATACTTACGAGTTTACCTAAAGGCCTTATTCCCAATCTGGCTGATTGCACCACTTGGGGGAAGGTGTTTGCGGCAGTTTATTCGCTGTGTTTTGCCATCCCCTCCATGACTGTGCTTCCGACGGTTCTTAAGAAGGTTCAAGATGAACACGGGGCGGACGCCGCCCTGGAGTTGGGGATCAGATTAGTAGGCGTGTTCCCTATTGTCTCTGACATGATTCTTGCTAACGTCAAGGGGGAAGCAGTTAGCTTGCAGGTGAGTCAGCGCCTAGAGGCAGTAGCTGATGTGGATAAACAACGTGAATTTTCGAAGATTACTGCGAACGTATATAAATCCTTGGGGCGCAATAATCTGGGAATTAGACCTTTTACTCAAACACAGAATAAGCCCCCGTCTTAAAAGGAGGGGCGTCCAGTCTTTCCTAAAAAGGCTTGGAATAGAAATCAGCGGCAGCAACAACAGAAGCAAGGTTCGCGTGCAGGTTCACCGACACCTGATACTTCTGAGCGTAGATATGATTTACATGACCGCTCTAAAATTAAAACACCTGAGAGGTTTCAGGTTCCTGATCCTCGCTCTCCTCGTTCCTTTCAGGAATCATCGGAACCACAATTCGGTGGAGGGGAGCAACAGGATCGCAGACAAGGCGAGACCACTCAACAACAACGTGATCCGCCAAGCCAGTTTGACGTAAAAGCCAAACCAGAGGGACTACCTCCTTATCGTGCCCAGTTTCAGACGAAGAAAGTTGCCGCTTTAACAGCAAAGTATGCCTCAGACGGTGAGAACCCTGCTCCTCGATCGGAGATGAGTGGCGACACTGCTCGACAGCGCAGCGGAAGTTACCATAGTGCGGGAGGCACTCCATCCTTGTCTGGAGGCGAGAGCAACTGATACTTTCATTACAATGGAAACAGTAAATACACGGGTTGCACCCCCTGATAGGCTTTATAAGATAGTCCTCAAAATTGAAGGTGATATTAAACGGACGATTAAGGCAGTCTTTTGGGACAACCTTATGACATTTTGTTGGCGGAGACAGATTGGCCTCCTCCATTCGTTTTGGCTTCTTCCCGAGGAGAGAACGTGATACTCCCGAGTTTTTGTTACGTCTCTGAGGAGGCCAAACAACCTTACGCATCGGAATGGGCATTAGCCTTAGCGCCGGCTGTGTATCGTAATCAGGTGGGCTGGGATAGAGATTCACTGGCACATGAAATTCCATTACGTTCTATGCCTCAGCCACAAGCACAATGTCCGATCGAGCATGATGCAAAGTCATCCGTAAGTGAAATTCTGACCCAACTTGAATATCAGGGTGTCATTGAACCCTGTGTTTCATCGATGAATAATCCTCTTTCTCCGATATTGAAACCAGACGGTTCATATCGCATAGTTTTAGATTACAGAAATTTAAACAGTCATGTTCGGACATTTGCAGTACAGAACACCCACAGCTCTGCATTGATAAATAACATTGTTCGTGAGAAGTATAAGACCACTCTGGACATATCCAATGGATTTTATAGTCACAATTTGGCTCCTGATAACGTGACTTAACCGCATTCACCGCGGTCGGCAATCAGAAATGGTTTACGCGTTTGCCTATGGGCTATAAGAATAGACCTGGGGCTTTTGCAGCACGTGTTGTGTCTCTTTTACACGACATAGACCCTGATGCTTTCTCATATGTTGATGACATTTACTTGACAGATGACAAATTAATACTGCATCTTGTGCGTGTGGATCGCATCATTTTGTCTTTTGCTGACTTAGGGTACAAATGTAATTTTGCTAAGTCACACATCGCCTATTTGGCGGTACTCTTCTTGGGTTACAAGCTCAACAATGAAGGTAGGGGGTTGGCCCCCCACTTTTTGGAGAAATGTGCTCAGTTGCAACCTCCGTCCACTCTAAAGAAGTTGCAATCTTTGCTGGGTTTTTTGAATTTCGGGAGGACATATATTCCTGACTATGCCCAGCGTATCAAACTGCTTTACGCGTTGATACAACCCTCTTTTTCGTCTTCCAGCTGGCTTCCGAACATACCATGATTCTTCAGTCTTTGCAGTCTGATCTGCTTGCGACCAACTTCTTGTTAACTCGTGACAATTCTACAAATTTGGTCATAAGGATTGTGCCAGGTACAGTAGGTTTCACTTACTTGACATTCAATGAGGGAGACACAGTACCCATTGCTTGCAAATCGCACTTGTACATATCGGCGGAGATGCGTTTTTCCACCATTGAATTTTTTTTTACGGCATTCCAGATGGCGATTCTTAAAGAGCGCTCTCTTGCTCAAGGTAAACGCATTCTTATGGTCTCGCCTGTGCCTGCTCTAGAAGCAGTCACTAAGGTGAGCGTTCCGAATTCTAAAGCTTTACACCCTCATTGGGTTCAATGGTCGAGTTCATTGATATCGGCTGATGTCACTTTTATCTTCGACCCGTCATTACAAATACAGGAGTTTTTACAATATGAACAAGTTCATCCCACTCTGTCATCTTTGCTTCCTCTTGATCGGTACAAATGTATCATTTATACCGACGGTTATGCACAACCGACCGTAGGAACGAAACATGCTTTTTTGGCGGCCTGCGCTATTGTAGCAGGCTCTATGGTTGATGGGGAATTTAAGTCTTCCTTGGTGCACACACAGGCTCTTGGAGATTGTACGGCTCAATGAGCAGAGCTACGGGCTTTAGTGTTGGCTTTAGAATTTGCTGATCCTGGTTTTCCCACTCTTGTTGTGTGCCATTCCTTTTACTGTGTACAATCCTTTAATGACAATTTGTTCTTTTGGTCTCAAAATGATTATCGAGATTCTAAAGGTAACGCAATAAAGCATAAAACGCTTTGGGTTCGAGTGGCCACTCTTAAGGAACGTTTGCGACTCACATATGTTATCCATACTCTTGGCCATCAGCGTGTGGGAGCACATGCTGTTGGCAATTCTTTGGCTGAAGAGGCAGCCAAATCTGCAGTAGCCACATGTCCAGTAGCAGCAGTAACTATGTCCATGCCTAAAATTGATAATGATATTATTGCGGCTATAGCTGCGACGAAGGATGGGACGATGTTCCCACAGGGTTTCCCTGCAAAGTATTCTTATCATTTGTCACCTGAGCAAGTCCCATTTGCTACGATACCGTCAGTTGGGGATCGGCTGATTCCCAACGAGGACTGCAGACTTCCTTTGATCATTGCCGCCCATGAAGGCATGGCTTCTGCTCATGCAGGAGTTTCAGCAACAGTGTCTCTCTTGCAGCAGCGTTATTGGTGGCGTGGCTTGTATAGACAGACTCGTAATTATGTCCTTTCTTGTGACATTTGTCAACAGATTAAGCCGTCCACAGTTGCACATCCACCACATACGTAACTTTACATTTCAAATCATCCATTTGGTTGTATTTACCTTGATCACTGCGGTCCTTTGTCGGCAGACACTGCATATAAACATATTCTAGTTGCAGTGGATTCGTGCACTAGATTCCTTTGGGTTTAGCCGCAACGTAGTGCTGACGCTCGAAATGTCATTAGAGATTTGCCTGTCTTTGTAGGGACATTTGCCTGCGGCACCTTCCACTCTGACCAAGGTCCTGCGTTTGCCTCTAAGGCTTACAAGGACACGATCAAGTCACTGGGGGTGCTGGTGCAATTTTCGTCTCCATACCGGCCTGAGGACAATTCCGTAGTGGAGCGAATGAACCAAGACTTAAAGCAATCTTTGACAGCTAGAGTTTTAGGTACTGGCAGGAGTTGGCTGACTCATTTGTATGGAGTCCAACGTGCACTAAATAATCTCCCTAGAAGATCTCTGGGTGGGCGGACCCCATACCAATCAATCAATCAGGGAATTGTAAGCGCGCTACTCACCCGTGAGGGTCTCAAGGCGCTGAGGGGGGGGTCCGCCGCTCCGTTTAGCCGAAGAGCCATATCTTGAGGGTCTTCCTGAACGTGTTCAGGGAGGGGGCACGTCTTATGTCTGTCGGTAGCTCGTTCCAGGTCTTGGCTGCGATGTGAGAGAACGATCTTCCGCCTGATCTGGCTCTGTAGATGCGCGCGGTTTCAGCCAGTACGCGGGTGGATGATCGCAGGTTTCTTTTGGGTATTTGAAAGTTAATTCTGTCGTTGAGGTGTTTGGGTCCGTTGTTGTGCAGGCATTTGTAGGCGTGAGTGAGGATTTTGAAGGTGACTCTCTTCTCCACGGGGAGCCAGTGGAGTCGCCGCAGGTGTTGGCTGACGTGTTCGTGCCGGGGGATGCCGAGGATGAGTCTGGCTGCGGTGTTCTGTATTGTTTGCAGTTTGCAGAGTAGGGACCTGTTGATGCCGGCGTAGAGTGCGTTGCCATAGTCGAGTTTTCTGGTGATGAGTGCGTGGGTGACTGTTTTCCTTGATTCAGGGGGGATCCATATGAAGGTCTTCCGGAGGATGCGGAGGGTGTTGAAGCAGCTGGAGGTGACGGCGTTGACCTGTCGGTTCATGGGGAGTGATGAATCGAGTACGATGCCGAGGTTCTTGGCGTGGTCTGTGGGGTAGGTGGGCTTCCGAGGGCGGTGGACCACCAGGTGTTGTCCCATGCAGAAGGGGTGCTTCCAAGGACGAGGACTTCTGTCTTCTCGGCGTTGAGTTTTAGGCAGCTGTTGGTCATCCAGACTGCCACTTCTTGCATTCCTTCTGGAAGTTGACTTTTGCGGTGGTGGGATCTTTGGTGAGGGAGAGGATGAGCTGGGTGTCATCGGCGTAGGATACGATGTTGAGGCTGTGTTGTCAGACGATGTCTGCGAGGGGGGCAATGTAGATGTTGAAGAGGGTCGGGCTCAGAGATGACCCCTGTGGGACTCCGCAGGTGATGTCGGTGGGGGCGGAGAGGAAGGGCGGTAGTCTGATCCTTTGGCTTCTTCCGGTGAGGAATGAGCGGATCCAGTCTAGGGCAGTTCCTTTTATGCCGGCGTTGTGTAGTCTGGTGATTAGTGTGCGGTGAGAGACGGTGTCGAAGGCTGCAGACAGGTCGAGGAGGATGAGGGCCGTGGAGTGGCCCTGGTCCAGGAGGGTGCGGATGTCATCTGTGGCGGCGAGTAGGGCGGTCTCGGTGCTGTGGTTGGCTCGGAATCCAGATTGGGACGGGTCGAGGACGGTGTGCTCTTCGATGAATCGTGTCAGTTCCCTGTTGACTGTTTTCTCTGCTACTTTGGCTGCGAAGGGGAGAAGCGAGATGGGCCGGTAGTTTTTGAGGTCGGTGGGGTCGGCCGTGGGCTTCTTGAGCAGGGGCCTGACTTCGGCGCTTCCAGTCGTCTGGGAAGGTGCCTGTTTTGAAGGTGGTGTTGATGGTGTGTTGTAGTTGGGGCGCGATGGTGTCTGCGGCTCTGTGGTAGATGTGCGGGGGCAGGGGTCGGTGGGTGCCCCTGAGTGGATGCCTTTCATGGCCGCGGCGGTGTCCATGGTCGTGATTGGTGTCCAGTTGGAGACGGTGGGCTGGCTGGTGTCTTGGGGAGGCGGGGGGCTGGCTGAGGTGTCTTGTGGGTGGTCGGTGAAGTTGTCGTAGAGTGTTCTGATCTTGAGGTGGAAGTAGGTTTCTAGCTTGTCGCAGAGGTCTTGGGACGGGGTGATGTCTGCTGCTTTGCTGCGTGGGTTGGTGAATTCTTGGATGACGTTGAAGAGTTCCTTGGAGTTGGTGAGGATTTTGTTGTGGATGAAGTTCCTTTTGGTTGTTCTGATTTGGTTGTGGTAGTCCGTCATAGCATCCTTGTAGGTGGAGTAGCTGTCGGTTGTCTTGGTATTCCTCCAGTTCTTTTCAAGGCGTCTGCAGGTGCGCTTGGCTTCTTGGAGGTCGGTGGTGTACCAGGCGGCTTTTCTGGGGCGTTGTTTGCTGGGGTTGCGTAGTGGGGCGAGCTCGTCTGCGCAGTTGGAGATCCACGTGTGGAGTTCTCTGGCTGCGGTGTTTGTGTCGGATACCCAGGTGTGGTTGTTTCAGGAGAGGGTGGAGTTCAGTTGCTCGTCGGTGACCTTGCTCCAGTTCCTTCGTGGCGGGCGTGCGGATGGTTTAGGTGCTTTGGGTTTGTCGACGGTGAAGTGGACGCAGTGGTGGTCGGTCCAAGGTGGTTGCGTTGTGTGGCTGAAGTGGACGCTGTTTCCTGCAGCGAAGATGGGGTTGAGGGTGTGCCCTGCCCTGTGTGTCGGTGTGTTGACGAGTTGGTTGAGTCCGATGTTGGCGAGGTTGTCACGAAGGATGGTGGAGTTGAGGTCGCTGGGGTTGTCGAGGTGGAAGTTGAGGTCACCAATGAGTATGTATCTCGTTGATGCGATGGCGTGGGGTGCGATGAAGTCAGTGATGGCGGTGGCGAAGGGTGTCCGGGGGCCGGGGGGTCTGTAGATGAGTGTCCCATGGAGTGTAGTAGGGCTGGTCTTGATCTGGAAATGCAGGTGTTCGGCGGAGGGGAAGGTCTCGCTGGAGGTGGTGAGGCGGAGGGTGCTTTTGTGGACTATGGCGAGGCCTCCTCACGGGTGGTTGGGGCGATCCTTCCTCTGGATCTTGTAGCCGTCCGGGATGGCAGTGTTGATGTCAGGGGCGGAGGCGGCGTTGGTCCAGGTTTCTGTGAAGAAGGCGACGTCGGGCGAGAGAGAGTCGAACAGGTTCCAGATTTCCATGGAGTGTTTGTGTATGGAGCGCACGTTGAGGAGGATGCAGCTGAGGGTGTCGTCGGTGCTGGTGTTGGTGGTGTTGGGGGCCAGGGTGGTGGTGGTGGTGAAGGTCTGGCGGCAGCGGAGGCAGGAGAACTGGCTGTGGGGCGTGTTCGGTGAGGCCTGTTGGCAGTCTGTGTGTCTTCCGGGGTTGAGTGCGAGGAGTGCGGTGGGGTTGTAGCGATGGAGGGCGGTAGATCCAGGGTCCCTGGCGCTGGTTGCAGTTGGGTCACGGACAGGCGCAGACTGGCTTGCCATAGGCGCTCCTTCGGCGCACCAGCGGCACGCCCGCTGCGCGCGTCGGCTGCGTGACCGCGCAGCAGCCGCCATTAAGTAGGGGAGGGACGATGCGCTAGGAGGCGGGAACGAGCCTGGGCAGGGGGGAGGGGCCACAGGGGCAGCAGCGGTGGGAAGAGGGAAGCAGCGGGGAAAAGAAAAGGAACCAGGGGGCACAATAACAATCCCAGTAGTTACCAACAATCCCAACAATCCAAAAGTATGCCAGCAGTTACCAACAATACGAGCATGCAACAATACAAAAGTCAATGCAGGTTGACTCTCACACAGCGGGTGCAGCACGGGGCAGGCAGCGGCCTCGAACCCCTCGTGGGAGGAGGCTGGGGCTCAGCGGCAGAGTCGATGGCGTGGAGCTGCGGGGGAAGAGCAGGCCAGTGACCTGGGTCAGCGGTCTCACTCGCGCTCCCCCACAGCGGCCACCATTAAGTAGGGGAGGGGCGAGGGATGATGCGCTGGGAGGTGGGAACGAGCGTGGGCAGGGGGGAGGGGCCGCAGGGGCAGCAGCAGTGGGAAGAGGGAAGCGGCGGGGAAAAGAAAAGGAACCAAGGGGCACAATAACAATCCCAGTAGTTACCAACAATCCCAACAATCCAAAAGTATGCCAGCAGTTACCAACAATACGAGCCTGCAACAATACAAAAGTCAATGCAGGTTGACTCTCACACAGCGGGTGCAGCACGGGGCAGGCAGCGGCCTCGAACCCCTCGTGAGAGGAGGCTGGGGCTCAGCGGCAGAGTCGATGGCGCGGAGCTGCGGGGGAAGAGCAGGCCAGTGACCTGGGTCAGTGGTCAGCGGTCTCACCAAATGCTCTTTGGCATCAAAATGTTTGTGCCAGACCTTAATGGTCTAGACGTTGCGGCGGCTGCCGCAACATTTGACGTAGATAACCATTGTGCTATGTTACAGGATATTCAAAAGACTCGAGATGGTCTCGCAAAGGATCACTTGTCCTCATCCATGGATGCAGCAGTGCTGATTCCTGTAACTGGCTGGCTTCCTAAAGTTGGTGATCTGGTCCGAGAGAAGTTGGAGAACAAAAAAGAATTTGGTCCATCCTTTCATGCACCGGTTCCAGTTCTTTGATTGAAGGGTACTCGTACTGTGATTTTACCTCCACTGCCTGGTCGGAAGGAGAATCGGTTCATTTCCATTGAACATGTCAAGTTACATCATTTGGCCAATACTGAATAATATGTCTAGGAGCGTTCCTCTACGGGATGTTTATTTGCACCTGATGTCATCCACAAAGAGTCCTTTGCAAATGGAATGCGAAGTGGAGACCTCTGTTGATTTGTTGCCTGTTTTATCATCAACTTCAAATGCTATGCATCATGACTATGCTTCTCCACCGTTGGAGCCTACCGTTGCCGTTCCCGATACTACGCTCCATTCAACATTTAATGCTGATCAGCCCCCATTGTTTCGCCTGGGTGCTAGTGGTTATTATTTGGACAGAGATAACTTTTCTTCACATTCTTTGTCATCTTCATCGACTACCACTGAGGCGGAGCCCCCAAGTCAATTTTCCATTTTCTTTTCATGGTTTCAAAAAACTTATCTGATTCCCTGTGGACATACGTATGGATGGTGCTTACGATGGTGTTCCTCTTTATGTGGATTGGGATTGTGACAGTTTTTTTTCTTTTAATCAATGGCAATTATTTACCTGAATGTTCTGCTGTCCATTTGGTCGATGGAACACTGGCCCCACATACTTCGTATCATAAAATGAAAAGGGGTCAACCTAACGTTAACATCTCAGCGTTTCCAATCAGCGATGGCATAGTTTGGGATAAGGTTCCATATGAAATTTACGGCCCGACTGAGACCATTCGAATGCCATATGTCTTTTGTGTTTCCTTAGGTGATGTCATTATGCCAGGAATGCATTCTGATGACTATGATATTAATGCCGTGCATGCACTGTTTTCAGATTTACGATATTACACTGCTTTTGAAACTGAGGATTTATATTTGAATTCTGCTAATTATGCTGATTTATTCTGTTTTCAACATTATGGTCATCATTTTTTACATAAATCTAATACGGTCCGAACTCAGGCATATTATACACAATGGGAACATTGTCCTACACCTTTACAGGGTAGTTCACAAACACAGATGAAAATGTTTGTCTATTTTTCTGGATATAATCTCTCAGACCCAGAATCTTATTTTCGGTTGAAAGCATCCACACACACAAAATTCATGCTACCTGGCAGCAATATACGAATCATACTCTGGATGATTTAACTACTATGGTCCAGAACGGCACCCTTAATTCATCCACTATTAATCCCTTCGGTTGGTTAATATGGCCTCTCAATACTAATGCTTGCCAATTGCGCTTTTCAGGCGCATCCAGTGGATTTACGCTCAGTAGAGCAGACCCTCGTTTCACACAATCACATTCGGTAACTACATATTCTGTAGGTAAATTGTGTCAGCAATGGTTGCAACATTCTACTTTGTCGTCTGTTAAACAACATCTCTTGCTTTTATCTGGTGACATTGATTTGGCTGACTTCCTTTTAGGTCCAAAGTCACCTCACCCTAAACGGTTTGCGTATGCAGTATATAATGAATTTTGGAAACTGTCACAGACGGAAGCCGCGTTCCGCTTAAGACAAATTGACAAGACAATTTGAGAAAAGTTTTAGATGTGGTCGATAACAGTATTAATACTTTGTCTTCACAAATTTACGCATTGGATAATATTGTTTCATCTGTTATTGACATTGTACAGAATGATGTATCTTTGTTGTATCATGTTCAAAATCAATTGCGCTCTGTAATGCAGTTTGGGTGGACTTTACAAACGTTAAAAAATGGCAACGTCCCATGGGATTATTTGAACGCTAATGCCCTGTTTTTGCCTTTCAATCTGACAGATAAGCAAAAGCTTATATCCATGAAAGATTCCACATACACTTTGTTACATATTGAGAAACTAGACCAGCTGCCCTTCTCAATAGCGGAGACTGAGTCTTCAGTATGGTTAATACACGGGTTTTATCCTTGCCCATTTCCCTCTTTCAGTTCACTGCATGCATGAAACATTCTCCAATAGGTAGATTTGAGCCCCTTGGTAGTACTTTCCTGCACGAAGTGTGGTCCTTACCATTCAGATTTCAATGTCAACGTGATGAAAAGGAAGTTTTCCCAACAGGGGAGGACTGTGATTCTACAGTGTGACATGCTTTAGTATGCACACAATTTAAGCTTCAGGGCGCTTGCAAAGTCACAGCCCCTAATTTGGCTTGTTTTCTAAAAGGAACACCAGTCCCTTCCATTATTCCCACGCTAACTTTGCTTTCAAACGGAAGTTATCTTATACTGAATACCCACAACTGCTGCGGCTTGCGGGCCGGCAATCCGTATATAGTAACTGTTTCCCAACGAGTTACTTAATGTAGCAATGTTTTTTCCGCCCCCACACGGGAGTGTTGATAGTTCACTGTGGCCTTCCATTCCCACTTTGAAATCAGATTTCAATAAACTAAGCAGACTCAAAGCGCTATTGTTTCAACAAGAAGTCGCTCTCACTTCGGCTTTAGAGACCTTCGAATTGCAGGTGGCTAGAACATCTAGTGAGATTCAGTCACTGCTAAATACAAATCTCCCACTACATTTTGGGGAACAAATTAATCAAATATTTAATGCGTCTGATACCGAAGGCCTTGCACATTTTTTTAAACTTGTGGGATCCGGCCTTGTTTCCTCCTTTCAGGCGATTTTTGGAGTAATATCGGCTTTTATTCATTCTATTTTTTCTAGCGCCTTCGGAGGGTTTCCACTGATCCTCTTGCTGGTGTGTGGCGTGCTGGTACTCCTGCTCCTGTTACGCAATGGCTGCCCTTCATGTGGTACTGCACAGACCCGGCCAATTGCGACTGTACCATGAACGAATGTAACAACTTTTTGGATGCTTGTCATTGGTGATGCTTGGTGTGCGTTATGGACTTACCTTTCGCTTCGCCTATTTCACTTGCGTGCAACCTGTGTTCTATTGCCAACGATGCCCTTTCTGTTGGGCCTTGGATGGCTGCCTCTCCAATACATCATGCCCTGACCTGGATTATGATCTGTTGGTGGGTCCATTGCTGGCCCATTACCAGGCCTGTTCTGGGGACGGCCGTTTGATGCATGCAGCTGCACCTGGAGTGTTGGCAGATTGGAATACCTGTGAGGCTGCACAGCGCCTCTTGCAACGGAGTTTCATCGAATATCACGCAAGTTGCCCGGATATGCTCCTGGAGGCATTGGATTATGAGGAGCACGTGTGTTCATTCTAACTGCTCAACTGGATGGCGTCCCTCTTTGCTACAAACAACAGGGATGTCCTTTTGGAACTGCTTGCATTCCATGGTGCATATAATCTTGTGAACATTCCGGACTCGCCTTAAATATTTTTTATCATTAATAAGAATTTTGAACAAAAAACAAAAACACGGAGTCAACCGTGTCCCTTTTGGGTTATTATAAATTTGGCTTTTTTACAGGTGTTTTTGGCACTGCTTACCATTGCACTTCTGTTTTCTCTATATGCTACAACCTGGCCAAGGGGAGGGTGTCACGTGGCCGACGGGTAAATTGTCGACATTATTAAATTAGCAGGAGCCTTGCAGCCATGATGCAGCTTATGCGCACGTTACTACAAAGCTTTATTTTTGCAAGGCTCTGTTTATGCCTTTCACATGAGAACTGTTTGCTGTGTTCGTTCTCTGCCTGTTCCTGAAGTTTAGTCTGAACATTGTGAGCAAGGTCGATAAACAGTGCCCCTTGTTATTCTGTTCTGGTCAGGCCCTAACACCTAGACAAAACACACTAACGCAGCTGCTGCTGGAAGCTTGTACTTTGATATTACGGGGATACATGTTTACGTGACACCCTTGGAGAAGGACCTTTCCAGGGAGAAGAGCAACATGCACCTACGATGTAGAAATACCATCTATGGTCTAAGGTATGGGGTCTGCTGACAAAGCCCAGAGATCCTCTTTTATATAATAATACTTCTTCTAACCAAGGGGAGGGAGGTTAGGCACTATAGTCCTTTCTCCATTGTCTTTATATGATGACATCTCCCTATATGATGTATGGCCTAGCTGCAATGCTAACCATATTCGTGTTATTAATTTTTCTGCTTGTTGTGGCACGTATACTGCATGTTAGAGCACAATATTTAAAATAAACATTTCAAACTATATTCGTGTCTTGGTCAGATCTTTTTGTGGACAGGTATGAGAGTGTGAGCGAAAAGGTGTGTCTTGTTACCGCGATTCCTGAGAGATACGGGAGTGTTGTGTTCCTAAGGGGTGTCTAATCATTTGCTTCTCCATGAGTGTGTAGGAGGGCGCTCGTGGGAACTAAGGTAGTAGGAAGGCGCAGCCCCTATATGCTGAGGACCCATAATCCTGTGCATAGTTCTGTGTATGTGCAGAATCCCTGCAACAGGAGGAGAAAACTGGTTTTACTGAGCAAGAGAGACTTCCTGAACAAAGACTTCAAAGGGAAAATGCGGTATAAGTATTAGACCAAAGACCCCAGAACTTTAGATTACTTCTGGACTCAAGAGGAACCTCTGCCAAAGAAGAAAAGCTGAAGAGCTGTAAGGAGGGGTACTGCCCCTTTGCTGGGTTGGCCTACAGTTGCTGCTTCTGCCAAGGAGAGGACAAAGACTGGACTTTGCTGTGAAACCTGCTCTAAAAGAATCTCAAGGGCTGGTGTGTGCTTGCCTCCAGTTCTGAAGTCTCAGGGACACAAATACATCACCTACAGCCTTCTTGAACTCCACTGCTGGGAGTTCTGACCTGCTTGGGGGTGCCTATTTCAGTTCTGGGCCCCCGGAGGTTGTTCCCGCTACAAAAAGCTGTGAAGAACTGAAGAAATCTACTAAACCGACGCTTTGCTCTTCTTGTGGCTAAATTTTCCAACGCTGTACTGCCGTGTGGGAAAAATTCCCGACGCACAGCCCTGTGCGGGCACGAAAATTGACACACCGCCTGCCCGCGGCCTGAGAAACCGCCGCACATCGACTCCAATGCATGCCCCACTGTGCAACTAAAAGAATTAACGCATCACCAGTCAACGGCTACGCAAATCAACACAGCATCCGAAGCGCCAGAATTTTCTCACGCATCGCACCTGTGCGGCAAGGTTTTCCGACGCAACACCCGCAGACCAGAATTGCCTGGAAATCGATGCATCACTTCCCCCTACAGTCCGGATTCGACTCATCACTTCTCCTGCATACATCAGTACTGTTGCATCGTCTCCCCAAGGACTCAGGAACTGATGCATCACTGTGTTTTCCAACGCTTCTGTCCTCTGTGGCTGTTTTTGCCTTTTGGATTTTGATGCATTTGAGCCGAGGTACTTTGTGTAAAATCACGCATCCTTAGATTTCTATGGGCAGAATTGCTTGAGATCTTTTAAAAGTCATATTTTGAATTGTGTATGTTGGATTTTTGCCATTTTGGTCTTGCTTGGTTTAGATGAAGATACTTTATTTTTCTAAACTGGTGTGATGTCAATTTGTAGTATTTCCACTGTGCTACTGTGTGTCCTATGTGCAAATACTTTTCACATTGCCTCTCAGATTAGCCGGTCTGCTCGTGCCAAGCTACTAAGGGGGTGAGCAGGAGTTATCTAGGTGTATGATCCCCTTGCCCTGACTAGAAGGCAGGCTCCCTACTTGGACATGGTGCATACCACTGCCAACTAGAGACCTCCATTTCTAAAAGTTATAGGAATTCCTTTGATTTTTGACCATTAATTACATTGCGCCCGTTTGACGAAACTCCATGAAACTTTGCAGAACTATTCTTCCTTCTACATTGGCGAAAGATGCAAAGTTTTGTGGTGATTCGTCATGGGTGTGCAAAGCTTAAAACTAATGCTAAGCTCTCCTTAAACTGCTGTAAAGATATATAGAAAATACAAAAACATTTCTCTTCCTATTAACACTTAATAATGTGGTTATAGATAGAGAACAACAATAAAATCTACTACTAACCTAGATCTAAGACCCTAATCAGAATGCAGTGAAACACAGAACCCCAACAAAATGTACTGAAAACGACATGGCTGCCTTTTAGCTTTGATAAACACAACCATTAGCCAATCACATAATGCCTTATCAATATTCATATACCTTGGTATACCGTGAACTTACCACGATATACCGTGGCACAATATATAAGTAGATATTTTAAAAATTATAACTTTAAAACTACTTGCACTATTCAAACATGCTACCAAAAATACCATTTACACCAAATAATATATTTTACTGCCACATTACAGTTACATCTGTTAACATACTTTCACGCTACATCTGTTTAAATAACCACACTACAATGTACAGCACTCCACTCTATGCCATTAGACATCACTCCACTCTGTCACTCCACTATATGCTGCAACACTCTACACTAATACACTCTAGCCCACTCCACTCTACGCCACTACATTCTACCCCACTACACTGTACCCCGCTCCATTTTACAGCACTCCACTCTACTGTGTTCAGCTTTACAACGCTCCACTCTATACCACTACACTGTAACCCACTCCATTCCACTCTACACCACTCGAGCCTACGCTATTTTACTGTGTGCTACTACACTGTATCTCACTCCACTCTATGCTACTCTACTCTACGCTACTCCACTGGACGCCACCCCACCTTATGCTGTTGAACTCCACGCCTCTCCACTCCATGCCACTCCAATCTACCCCATTCCATTGTACCAGGGTACGCTACTCCTCTCTATGCCATTCCAGTATACGCGACTCCACTCAACTCTATTCCAGTGTATGCCACTACACTGTATCTCACTTCACTCTAGCCAGTCTACTCCACAACACTCCAAGGTATACCACTCCACTAAATGCTATTCCACTGTAAGCCACTCCACTCTACAACACTCAATGTACACCACTGCACTGTGCACCACTCCACTGTACGCTATTCCACTGTATGCTGCTCAACTGTACGATACTCCAGTCTACATCACTTCACTGTATGCTACTACACTATACGCCACTCTAATATATGCAATTCCTCTGTACGCCACTCCACAGTATGCTACTCACCTCTATGCCACTCTGCTCTATCCTACTCCATTCTATGCCTCTCTACTCTACTCTACTCTATGCCACTGTATTCTACTCTATGCCACTCCACTCTATGCCACTTCAGTCTATGCCACTGCACTGTACAACACTCCACTATACGCTACTCCACTCTATGACAATGCACTGTACGCTATTACACTGCATATCACTCCAATCTATGCCAGTTTACTCTACAACACTCCACTGCACACCACTCCACTCTAACAGACTCCATTGTAAACCACTGCACTGAGTACCACTCCACTGTAAGCTATTCCACTGTAACTATTTCATTGTATGCTGCTCAACTGTCCGACACTCCAGCCTACACCACTCCATTGTGTGCTACTACAAAGCACGCCAATGCACTCTACATTATTCCACTATAATTCAACTCCACTGTATGCCACTCAACTCTATGCTAGTCCACTCTATGCTACTCTAGTCTATGTCACTCTAATATGTGTTAATCCACTGTACACCACTCCACTGTGCACCTCTTCACTCTATGGCACCCTACTCTACCACACTCCACTTTACGCCACTCCACTCTATGCCACTTCACTCTGTGCCACGCCACTCTCTGCCACTCCCGTCTACACCACTGCACAGTATGCCACACCACTATACACCACTCCACTTTGCAATAATCCACTGTATGCTATTACATTGTACATCACTCCATTCTGTGCCACTGCACTGTACACAACTCCACTGTACTCCAATCCACTCTCACCTACCACATTCTACCCTATTCAATTGCATGCTACTTCACTCTAGAACACTCCACTCTACAGTACGTTATTACACTGTACGCTACTACAGTCTACCCCACTACACTCTACCTCGCTTCACTGTGCTGTATTCCACTCTACAACACTCTATTATATGCGACTACATTGAATGCCACTCCACTTTATGCCACTCCAGTCTACAATAATCCACTGTATGCCACTACATTGTACCTCATTCCAATCTACTGTATGCCACTCCACTGGATGCTATTCCACTGTACGCTACTCCACTCTACACTACTCCACAAGTACACTGTTCCACTGTACGCTACTCTATGCCAATCCAGTCCATGCTATTCCACTCTACTCCACTACACTGCACCTCATCCCACTCTACGGCACTCTACTCAATGCTACTCCACTCTACGTCACTCCACTCTGCTTGCTGTTCCACTGGACACCACTACAATGTATGTCACTCCACCCTACACACTCCACTCTACAATACTCCAAAGTACACTACTCCACTCTATGCCACTACACGCCACTCTGCTCTACGGTATGCCACTGTATACCACTCTACTCTAACACATTCGAGTATATGGCACTGCACTGTACATCACTCCACTGTACCCTGTTCCATGGTATACTGCTCAACTGTATGAGATGCCAGCCTACGCTACGCCACTGTATGCTATTACACTATACACCAATACACTCAACATTATTTCACTGTACTCAACTCCACTGTACTCAACTCCACTTTATGCTATTCCACTCTATGCCACTCTAATATATGCTATTCCTCAGTACACCACTCCACTGTACACCACTGCACTCTTCGCTTTTGCACTGTACGCCACTTCACTCTAGAACCCTCCACTCTGTTAATATGGAAATGTTAATATGGAATTGAATGCATTTATCAATACAAATATCTCATACTTATCAGAATTGCCCGTTGTGAACTCTACATCAACCTCGACTCGCAAATATGTAGGCCCTTAGAGCACAGCCCGGGATTGCTGATTGATAGGTCATAAGTAGGGGGGTGCATAACTGGCAGGCTAATGCTCAGGCAGGAAACTCTTGATCAATCCCACAGATAGACGCAGCGACATTACAAAGGGTCACAGGAGATTGCCCCAATAAAGCACACATGGCTGGAGGGGGTACGCCCGTTCCTAAAAACACCATAAAAGTCAGATGCCACATGAGTTAGGAACACGCAGCCAATCGGGGCTAGCACATGTAGTGATCATGCGCTCCCTATGCCAGACATCCAGATGCGAATCCACTGGCCAACATTGTGTCCACGAGAGGTAGAAGACCCACCTGTGGTAACCATTAGACAATTAATGTATGACTCCAAAGGCATCAACCAACACTCCTCACCATATATGGTATGCCAGAAACCTTCACAACTGTTCTCATTTTGTATAAAAGAAGGACATATACCGATTGTAAATTGAGATAGCCCTCAGACCCTGTGCCTGTAACAGCTCTCCCGGCTGTAATGTTTAATTAAATAAACTGTTCCTATTTTGCCAAATGCCTCTTGTCTTCTGTTTTTTCAAGGGATTTCAAAATCAAGCAACAACTCTACAGTATAATATTGCACTGTACGCCACTACAGCCTACCCCACTACTACACTCGCTCTCACTCCACTCTACAACACTCCACTATACTGTATTCCACCCTACAACACTCAATTCTAAGCCACTACATTGTATGCCACTCCACTGTATGCCACTCCAGTCTATGATATTACACTGTATGCCACTACACTGTACCGCATGCCACTTTCTACCACTCTACTCTATGTAGCTCCACTGTATGCCAGTCCACTCCCCTTTATGTCACTCCACTGTACCCCAGTAACACTCAACGTTATTCCACACTACTCCGCTGTGTGCAACTCCACTCAACGCCATTTCAATGTACGCTATTGCATTGTAAACCACTAGACTGTATCTCACTCCACTATATGGCAGTCAACTCTAGAACACTCCCCTGTATGCCACCCCACTCTATGGCACTCCACTGTATGCCACGCCAATCTACACTATTCCACTGTACACAAATCCACTCTAACACACTGCACTGTACATCACTGCACTGTACACTACTACACTGTAGACAAATCCACTTTACACTATTCCACTGAACGCAACTCCAGTGTATGGCACTCAACTATTCAACTCTATGCCACTCCACTGTATGCTATTCCACTGTACGCCGCTCTGATATACAGTATTCCACTGTTCACCACTCCACTGTACACCACTGCACTCTTCACCAATCCACTCTAACCTATTCATTCTACCCTATTCCACTATACGACACTCCCGTTTATGCCATTCTACTGTACTCTATTCCACTATATGCCACTCCATTGTATACCACTCCCCTCTATGCCACTACACTCTATGCTGTTCCACTGTGTGCCACTTCACTCTAGAACACTCCACTCTACGCCACTCCACAGTACGCCATTACAGTGTGCACCACTACAGCCTACCCATCTACACTCTAACTCGCTCCACTCTGCAACACTCCACTGTATGGTATTCCACTACATTATACATCACTCAACACCACTCAGTCTATGCTATTCCACTGGATGCCACTACACTGTACCTCACTCCACTCTACTGTATGCCACTGCACTCTACCTCACTCCACTCTATGCCAGTCAACTCTATGCTGCTCCAATTTATGCCACTCCACTCTACTCTATTCCACTGTACTCAAATCCACTCTAACACTCTCCATTGTATGACACAGTACTGCACACCACTACACTGTACACCAATCCACCGTGCACCAATGCAGTCTACATTTTTCCAGTGTATTCGGCACTCAACTCTATGCTATTCCACTCTATGCCACTCAGCTGTACACCACTCCAGTGTATGCCACTGCACTCTGCACCACTCTACTCTACCCCACTCCAATCTACGCTACTCCACTCTATGCCACACCAGTCTATGCCACTGCACTCTCCACCACTCCTCTCTATGATACTTCACTCTATGCTATTCCACTGTAAGCAAATATACTCTTGCCACTCCACTCTATGCCTCTCCACTGTATGCCACTCCACTGTACGGCACTCCACTATATGCTATTCCACTCTACACCACAACACTCTACGGCACTTCACTGTATGAAAGTCCACTATATGATATTCCACTCTACGCCACTCCACTCTATATCACTCCACTTTACGCCGTTGTACTGTATGCCACTTCACTTCACCTCACTCCGCTGTACACCGCTCCACTCTTAGCCTCTGCACTCTACGCTGCTCCGCTGTACGCTATTATACTCTACCACACTGCACTGTACGCCCCTCCACTGTATGCTATTCTACTGAATGCCAATCCCCTCAACTCTACAACACTCCACTCTACACTATTCCACTCTACGCCACTCCACTATACGCCACCCCATTATATCCCATTGCACTATACAACACTCCACTCCTCTCTACTCCACTCCACTGTACGCTATTCCACTGTACACATCGCCTTTGAACCTCATTACAATCTACTCCACTCCACTCTATGAAACTATACTCTATGATAGTACACTTTATGACACTCTCCTCCACTGTAGTGTACCACACTCCACTTACTAACACTCCACTCGACAACAGTAAACTCTTCAATTTAAAAAAACTTTTTTATTAAAAATAAAAATAAACATTGAAATTCAGTGAAAGAAACCAAAGGTTAAACCTTTTTATAGTTAGGATAACTTTATTTATTCCTTCAATGTAAACCAAACTTAAAATACACCAACATTAGTGTCCATACAGGACAATTCTACGAGTATATTGCGCCGTTTTCTCACAGTGTCTTCATCCTATCTGTAGGACTTATTGAATAGGTAGAGTATTGACTTTTAAGATCGTATCAGAAATCCCTTCCTATGTCGTGTTCAGTGCCGCAGAGTACGGCCCTGTATGGACACTTGTTAATAATATTCCAAATGACTGAAACAGCCAGAGACGAAACACGTGTTGGCGAAGGGGCGTGTATATTAGGAATTAAATAAAAGAGCAGGTTAATTTAGGATGTTTTTGTGTATTACCCTGAAGAGGATTGTGGTTGCTTCTTGGGCAGGGTGCATACCTCTGCCAACCAGAAACCCAATGTCAAACACTGGTGATCAGCGGTGAGGATAGTACTTGTGTTTGTGCATTGCCATAGAGTAATTTCATGTACACTACCATTCCATACCTAAGACTAATTCAAGTCAAATCTCCCTGATTGGCATTTTTTTTATTTTCAAATTTATATTCTTTCAACCTGCCTGTTGATTTGTGATTTCACCTGCAGAGATGGAGTTTGAGCTGGCCAACCTGGATACCTACATAGTGGCCCAGCACAAGGAGTTTTGCTAGGAGAAGGGGTTGCCTGCAAAGAGGAGCATCAAGAAGGCAGAGCTCCAAAAAGCTCTAAGGGCATAGGCAGAGGCCCATCAAGCCCCCAAAGACAATGAGGAGGAGGAAAAGATGGATGAGGAGGAGAAATTGAACCAAGACTTGCAGGAGGGTCTTGGACTGCTATCGATGGAGGAGGGGGGGCAACATCCTTACAGGATTGGAGATGCCACCCCGAGCAGGGAGCAGTGTGTCATCCAGAGGCCTGTCCCCAGAGTACCTGGAGGACAGTAGGGAGGGGAGAACGTTTAAGTTGTAGCTTGCTAAGCTGAAGAGACAGCAAGCTTTGGAGGAAAAGAGGATGGCCCATGAGCTAAGCCTCACGCAACTGGACATCAAAGCCATGTAAGCAGAGTCCAGCAGTAATCATGGCAGCGTACCTGCAGTGTCTACTGTAGAAGGGAAGGTTTGCATCCCAAAGGATTTGGTACCCATTTATATAGTGGGAGATGACATTGACAAGTGGTTCTCAGATTATGACATGGCTCTAAGGGTGCACAAAGCTCCTGAGGTGTACGGGGGGTGCAGGGGTAGCTTGTGGAGGTACATGCTCACAGTGGGGAGGGACACACTCAACACTGGAGGTAGAGGACCAGACACAATACACTCCCACGAAGGCCATACTTATTAATAAGTTTTGGTTGAGCTCTGAGAGGTATAGACAGAGGTTCAGGAGAAGCCACAAACTTTCCACACAGACCTGGATGGACGTCCTAGATTATTCCAGCAAGGCACTGAAGGCCTGGGGGAGGGGCAGCAATGTAGCTGATTCCACTGGGCTGTACAACCTAATGAGGGAGCACATGTTTGATATTTGTTTTCTAGAGCTGCGCCAAAACCTAGTTGATAGCAAGCAGACTGACCTCAGGAAGCTTGCGGAAGAGGCGGACCTCTGGGTCCGCACCAGAGTGTTCAAGAAGGCATCTGGGAGGGACCCACAAAAGGGTGGTCAGGGTTCCCACCAGAAGAAGAGGGGGGGAGTTCTTGCAAGGCCCAAAACAGTTCTAAGGGGAACGGGCCCATTCTCAATTTGGCCAGCAGAAAAAGAGCTTCCCTGGAAAGAGTCAGAACAAAACCCCCAAGTGCTATGAGTGTTATGAGTATGGGCATTACAAGGGGGATCCCAAATGTCCAAAGAGGGCACAGCCTCGGACTGGAGTTGGCAAGTGTAGTGCTTGGGGAGGAGTTTGTCCCAGTCAGTGGGGGAGAGTCACTGAGGTTACCCTACTGTCCCTGGGTGACGTAGAGATGGTGCCTAAAGCCCATATGCCTTCTAATACTGCAAAATATAGCCAATGGGTCTCTGTTAATGGGCAAGGTGTTGAGGCTCTGAGAGACACAGGAGCAAGCATGACTACAGTAAGGAGTCAGCTGGTGGCTTCCGAGCAAATTCTACCCTATACATTCCACCAGGTTGTAGTAGCTGACAACCGTAAGGGTCACTATCCACCAGCCCTTGTCCAATTTGAGTGGGGAGGGGTCTCAGGCCTTCTGAAAGTTACAGTGAGCCCTGCCAATGCATGTGAACTGTTTGTTAGGGAATGGCCTAGAGCACACTATCTGGAAGGAAGTGGCTCTCAAGTCATACCTGGAAATGTTGGGGATACCTGAGTGGGTGTGTGCAACCACCAGGTCCATGGCTGCCCAGGAAGAGAGTCAAGGATGTCTGGAGCCTGGAAGAATGGCCCAAACAGCTGCCAAGAGAGGGTGGGGCAAGGGGTGTGGGAAACCAGCCCCTAAATGTCTCCCAGCTGAGGTGGATGGGGCGCCAGAGCAGGTTGCCCCAGAGCCCATAGGAGAGGGCCTTGCCTCCCTTGGTGACCTGCCTGAACTTGCTGGATGGTAATAAGAAAGACGACCCACAAGGGAGGAGTTCTGTAAGGCACAGAGAGAGTGCCCAGCCCTGGAGGGCATGAGGCAACAGGCCAAAGCCCAGGCAGCTGGTGATGCCTCTGGTAGTCACTACATTTATTGGGAGGATGGCCTCCTGTATATTGAGCCTATGACAGGTGTCTTAGGCTCAATATACAGGCGGCAACAAGGATGCTGGTAGTTCCCCAATGCTACAGGGCTTTCCTACTGGAACTGACACATGAGATAGCCCTGACCGGACATCTGGGGAAGGACAAGACCTTTGCCAGGCTTGTTCCCCACTTTTACTCACCTCAGATACATTCTGTAGGACTTCCTGGACCTGTCAGGCTAGCAGAAAGAATGGGCAGAAGCTGAAGGCTCCCCTAAATCCCTTGCTTGTTGTTGGCACCCCCTTTGAAAGAGTGGGCATCGACATTGTAGGGCCCATGGATACCCAGACAACATCTTGCAATAGATTTATCCTGGTTCTGGTGGATCATGCCACAAGATGCCCAGATTTTAAAGGCTACAGAGAGTTCAGTCAGGTGCCACAATTCTTAGCCAAGAATTGTGAAAAATGTTGAACAATCAACACCAGTACAAAAGGGTCACAAAATTATCCCTTTTAGAACTGGGGAGTGTCTTAATAATTAAGCCTGGCAATTTTCGTCCCCTGGCATTGAATGCAGGCACTAGGACAATTTCTAGTTTGGTATATTCATTGTCTAATACCCAACGTTACTTCCAATCAAGCAATTTTCTTTACCATTTTGTTTGTGTCTTACCCTGACTAGGATTGTGGTTTCTGCTTGGACTGGGTGCATACCTCTGCCAACCAGAAACCCAATTTCTAACACCATTTAACACAGTTCAACATTAATTTCACACGGCGTTATTGTGTTTCCAGGCATCTGTTTCTGTTGGTAGTCTGTGCCCTGGATGTAGATTGGGACAGTGCACCACATCACAGCAAATTTGCTGATCCCCCTGAAAGCAGGGGCATGGTCATTGCATCCACCTGCAGGTATACCAGAGGGGACCATGGAAATGCCTTCCCCCAGTTTCAAGTCAAACCTTGGGGGCTTGTTGAATGTGCTCCACCTCTATGTGGTCAATGCCCTTCCTGATGGTCTATTTGTTTTGTGCCTGTACCTGTAAATGGCACAGATGCAATGACAAAGAATGTTCTCATTTACATTGGGCCAAATCCCCATAAAAATGACAAAACACCCCAAAGATGTTGCAATGGTGCACATTTCGTGCCAGTATGATGTGCATTACAGACATGGCCACACAAACATCTGCAGCCCCTTCTGTAATACATAATTGCCCCATGGGCACAAAAAGAGGCCACTTTCTATAGCACGACCCCACATATTTATTACTGAATCTAATAAATGCATTGGTCAAAATCCTGATGGAACATTAAGGACATTTTCCTGTGAAAGCCAATCTGGGGCGATGGCATGGGCTCATCGTACTCTGTCCAAAGATTTAGATGCTCAACGAGAATTCTTGCAAATATCTTGACGGGAGAACAAAGCATGAATAATAAGCTGTAGCTGTATGGAAAGATCACTTCCAACCTTCTTTGACTAGGAGCCAATGGTCATTCCTTTCAAGTTTCTTGATTATTACTTGTGGTCGAAATTGCTTGAGATACTGTAAGCAGAATCACCGCATCCAGCTAGAGCGGTATATCAGGACCTTATTATTAAGACACAGGATTTATAGTGTCCCTTCTGTAGCTAACAGGGTTAGCACATTGATTTCTGAAATTGAGCTTCGTGGCACATGCCTCCATGTATTCTTAAGATGTGCCTTTACAACCATTTTCTGGCTAAAGATTAAAAACATTTTTGAATCAAGACCAAAAGGCCCTTTACCTACCTTGTACTATTGCAACTAACTACCTCAGTGTAATGACCTTACCTGTTTGTTACGAGGTGTCATTGTTCTCCATTCTAGAGCACCGGTTCCCTCGAGCTTACGCTTGGTTCCGGTTGTCAGTTGCCCTGAGATCCGTGTGGGTAGGACGTACCTTTGTACCAGCTTTCCTTCCCCTTCGAATAAACCTTCCTCCGCCAACTTCTACCAGTGTACGTACTTTATTACACTGGCGACGAGCTTGAAACGGACCCCGCCAACCTACATACGTCCTAACACTCCAAAGAAGTTTCTTCCGGATCATCTCCTCTCAGCGAATTACTCACTCAGGTACGGCACTTCGCTTCTAAGACTATGCTCCTCATCTCCCTGCGCTTCAAATCCCCATAGACTCTGTGACATTACTACCTTTTGGTAAAATAAAGCCAACGCTCGTGCCTCCTTCCCGGCGCACAACGTTCCATGATTGAGCTGCCTGTGACGCCTCTTCTCTGCTCGTGCGTCAACACGTCAACGTTTCAACGCTCTTTCTGCAGCAAGAGACCCCGTCACTAGGCAACCACCAAGCTCTTGAGACGGAGCGAGCCGTCTCGCTTACTACGCTGTTGCCAAGCAACATAACTCATTCGTGCCTGGCAGAAACTTCCTTTTGCATAGCCCCGATGTTTAAAACAACTCGTCCACACATCATAGACCATATTTGTGCCAAGCAACTGTTCCCCTTTCGCCTGCCAAGCTCCAATTCGCTGACAGGCACAGCTGTAAAACTTCTTCTTCACTAAGCGCAGCTTTGTTCTTTTGCCTGCCAAGCTTTACCTCGCTGACAGGCACAGCTTGAAAATTTATCGCCTGCCTACCATCGTGCTTTTTACGCTGATTGGCACAGCATACTACTGTGGTGCCTCCCTTATTCAAATACAACCTAGTCTCACTTTTTGCCTGCCAAGCTCTACTTCACTGACAGGCTCAGCTTTAAAAAAAACCTTCGCAACAAGCACAACCTTGGCTTTATCCCTGCCTGTCATTACAGTAACTACACGAAGATAGGCACAGTTAATCCATTTGAACCCCTCTACGTGAACTACGTTAACTACACAGCTTCCTACTACTACTTTATCCTCCTTTACGCTGAGCTCTCTACCCTGTCACAAGTATGCAAAACGTCACACCACCACCCTTTTTCCTTTCTAATCCTGGTGAACCTACAATACGGTGGTCCAAATGGAAAAAGGTCTTCATTAATTACGCCAGGGTGTGTGGTGTGTCGCTCAGTGCTGAGAGAAAATCAGCTTTGCTATTACACTGCTTAGGCACTGAGGGGCAAGAAGTTTTCGAACATCTACCGGATCTTGACAGTTCCGAATCCGACGGTCTCAATGAGTTCGAGATTTGCTTAAAAAAATTAGACAAGCATTTCTTACCCAAAGTGAGCACAGTGCTAGAGCGCTACCACTTTGGAAAAAGAACACAACAACCTAAGGAAACTGTAGAGATGTATGTGTCTCATTTACGTAAACTTGCTTCCACTTGCAAATTTGAAAGTGCTCTAGAAGAACGTGTACGCGATCAATTCATGCTTGGTTGTGCCATAGAAAAAGTAAATGACGAACTGTGGCAAAAGGATGATCCTAAACTTGATGAGGTCATCACTATTGCAAAACGAATCGAACACTTCTTAGCCTGTGGTGAAGTCATAAAAAAAGAAAATGGCTCCACAACTAGTTTGGATGAGAAAGTTCAAGCCATCTCGCATGCCAAGTCCAAGTCATCAAAAGACGTGGAACCTCGTACTATGAAACCCATTTCCCGGCGTTTCGAGCCACAATCGTCATGGCAAAGAAAACCTTTTCCCGGAAGGTGTTACCGTTGTGATAATATTGGCCATCTAGCTGATGACAAGTCTTGCCCTGCCATAAATGCAAAATGTCTTAATTGTGGGAAGTTTGGACACTTAGCCAAAGCTTGCAGACTTCACAAGAACAAGAAAAACAAACGAGTTAAAGAAGTTTGGATACAAAACGATTCCGAATCCAGTTCTGATGATCTGCACTGTGGTGAGATTTTGTCACAGACTACTCAAACCAAGTGCTCAAGTCCTGTCGACAGCGTCCTAATAAATAGCCATCCTGTCAAAATGCTCTTTGACTCGGGAGCCAAGATCACCCTAATCCCCAAGTCCTTTTATGACGCCTTCCTTTCCGGGAAAGTGAAAGTATTCAAGCCCGACATCCGACCCCTTGCTTATGGAGGGCAACCCATTAAGTTGTTTGGCTACTTCGAAGGTCACATTGAGTTCAGGAACAGACTTACAGCTGGGAAGATATACATCTCCTCCAAAGGAGATAGTATAGTGAGTTGGATTCATCAGGCTGATCTCGGCGTCATGTTAATTCCTGGTGGTAATCCTTGCATAGTCTTGAGAGAAGCACCTGTTGACCCTCTCAAAGGGGTATCTGCGTCCTCCCATGCTTCTTCCTGTACACGTGAGCTCACTGATGTCGTACAAGTGGACAATTTTCGCCAAGAATTTAAAGAAGTCTTCAGTGAGCGATTGGGCTGTTTATCCGACTACATCCACAAGATTATCTTGAAGCCCGATGCCATCCCTGTAACTTGCAAAGTGCGTAATGTACCTTTAGCTCTGAGAGATTCGATGGAGAACGAATTAAAAAAATTACTCAAGGAAGGCATCATTGTGGAATCAGAGGCAAGTGATTGGCTAGCCCCCGTGGTTCTTGCCCGAAAGGCCTCAGGTGAGGTTAGGCTTTGCGTAGACTTGCGCTCTCTCAATCGTGCTGTCACAGCTGACAGATACCCTCTCCCCAACATCGCAGAGATGCTGACGCAATTGGCTGGGGCTGAAGTCTTCTCCACACTTGACCTCAGGGCCGCGTACCATCAAATTAAAATCGACCCTGAGTCACAAAACCTCACAGCTTCATAACGCCGTTCGGCACATATAAATTTACTAGGCTTCCCTTTGGACTCAATTCAGCTGCATCAGTATTTCAGAGGGCCATGGAAGATGTCTTGCAGGGTTTGCCTGGCGTTAAAATGTATCAGGATGACGTCTTAGTTCATGGCCCATCTCAAAGTACCCATGATGAGAGACTCAAAGCAGTACTGAGTCGTTTCAAATCACGTGGTTTGACACTGCGTGAAAGTAAGTGCAAATTCAATCTTGATGAGATTGACTACTTGGGTCACAAACTGTCTAAAAGGGAGTCAGACCCAAGGACAAGCTAGTCAAAACTATTGATGATCTTCCCGTACCCCAATCCAGAGACGAGCTAGTTACCTTCCTAGGGATGGCAGAGTACTACAACAAATTTGTTCCTCAATTTGCTTTTCGTACCTACACACTCAGAACTCTTCTCAAAAAAGGCGTGAGATTTACTTGGTCGCTGGAGTGCCAAAAGAATTCAACGATGTGAAGAAGGCTTTGGGCGAGGCTCCTTCACTCCATAGCTTTGATACCTCTGCATCCTCCATACTCATCACTGATGCCAGCTGAAAGGGACTATGAGCTGTTCTCAAACAGGTCAAGGGTGGACACGAAACGACCATAATGTTCCTGTCAAGAGCTCTCGTTGGAGCTGAACTACAATATTCAGTGATAGAAAAGGAAACTCTCTGCATATTCTGGGCGATTAAAAACTTAAAAAATTCCTCTGGGGAAGCTCCTTCATGGTCCAGTCCGACCATAAACCCTTGAAGGACCTATTTACGAAAAAGAGTCTCGATGCTGTATCCTCGAGAATCACCAAATGGATTGTGGCCTTGCAAGACTACGACTTTGTCGTCCATCACATACCTGGTGCACAAAACAAAGTATCTGACTGTTTGTCCCGCCTTGTTACTAATGACTCTGTTGACACGAGTGATAGTTCGCGTGCGATATGTGATGATGATGAAGATTATAAAGTCTGCGAAGTCACGAGTGGTGTTTTGAGTGAAAATGAGTGGAAATCCTCCTTGGCCAATGATCCCGTCATTATTGAAGTTTGTAAGTTGGTGACTGAAGGGTGGAAGGGCATAAAGGGCCTTGATGAGGAGACGAGGAAATTCTGGAATGTACGGCATGAGTTGTCTGTCTCTTCAGGCCTACTTCGGAGAGGTACTAGGCTAGTTCCACCTCTTTCCCTCAGGGAGAAAATTGTTCAACAAGCTCATCAGGGACACCAGGGGATCTCTAAAACGAAAGAGAGAATTCGTTTGCACTTCTGGTGGCCCGGAATTGATCTCTTGGTTGAGCGCATGGTGAGGGACTGCCAAGAATGCAATGCCTCTGACAAGATTTATAAAACTAGAGTACAGCCTATGGTTGTACGAGAGGGGCCCACTCGTTGCTGGCAAGAAGTAGCTCTAGATCTTCTAGGCCCCGTTTCTAGTAACTCTGGTCAGTCATTTGTCCTAGTATTAATTGATCTTTTCTCAAGGTGGCCGGAGATTAAAATCTGCCAGAGTATCGAGACTAAGGATGTCATTAAATTTTTAGACGAGGTCTTTTCTCGTGAGGGATTTCCCGATTGTCTCCTTACTGACAATGGGGTTCAGCTAGTTTCTAAGGAGATGGAGACATACCTTACAGAGAAAGGGATCAGACACAAACGCTGCGCTCTCTACCATCCCGAAACTAATGGCATGGTAGAGAGGTTCAACCGTGTGTTGAAAGACTCCATTCAGCTGGCCAAATCCCAAAACAAAGACTGGAAAGCAGAAATCCAAGAAAGAGTAATGGTTTACCGACTGACTCCCCATTCAACCACATCCATGGTTCCCTTTGAACTTTGTTGTGGTAGGAAACCCAATACCAGTATGTTTCAATCATGGATGAGAGGTGGGAGTGCAGGGTCTCAGGACATCATTTCAGCACCTGGTTTACCTTCTTGGCAAGCCAGTCAGGATTTGAAAATCGCTAAGAGGAAGACATATTTTGACTCTAGACATGCCGTCACACGCACTCGTGTGCGTGTGGGTGACAGAGTGCGAGTTCGTCTTCCACAAAGGTATTCTGGTGCTTTGAAATTTTCCTTGCCTTACGTTGTTAAAAAGGTTTTCCTAAATGCTGTCAAGTTAAGTGATGGTCGCATTTGGAACCTTAATAGGATTGCTCCTGCACCTAATCTGTTTGTCCCTCGCCGTGATCCCCCTGATGCTTTGCCAAAGTTAAGAAAGAGTGTGCGTGTTGGAAAGCTCCCTGTGAAACTAAATGACTTTGTTTTGCATTAGAGCTGAAACCAAATGTTATTATGTTTTGCATTAACGCATTGTGCTATGGGTTCTTTAGAGCTGAAACCAAATGTCTATGTTTTGCATTTACGCATTGTGTTATGGATTATTTTTTTTTTTTCTAACTCTCTCTCTCTCTCTCTTTCTCTTTCTCTCAATCTTCTATCCAGACCATTTTTTTTTTTTTTCTCTTTCTCCTCCAAAAGGGGGAAGATGTGTAATGACCTTACCTGTTTGTTACGAGGTGTCATTGTTCTCCATTCTAGAGCGCCGGTTCCCTCGAGCTTACGCTTGGTTCCGGTTGTCAGTTGCCCTGAGATCCGTGTGGGTAGGACGTACCTTTGTACCAGCTTTCCTTTCCCTTCGAATAAACCTTCCTCCGCCAACTTCTACCAGTGTACGTACTTTATTACACTCAGCTTTACAGTGATAGTGCATTCTTTCGACATGTAATCACATTCTTGAATTCTAGTAGGGTTTTATGGACAAAAGTTTAAATCTTTCCAAGCCTTTTCCTTTCTGTGTTTCCTTTCTTTGAAATAGCTCTTTCTGATTAATGCAAATTTCTCTGCCATACCGAGAAGCATGTTTATTTTCCTTGGGCCAAGACTCAACGTGTAGACTAGTCAGCCTCCAAGGGTATCCGTGTCAACACATGCACGTGCGCATCCATCTACACACAACATTACATCATTTTAAACAATTTAAACCATTCACACTTTAGATAGCATTATTTAGTTGAGCGGCTTTAGTTTTTGTTATCCAACAGGTGAAATCAAGTCGGGGAAATTCAGAGCACATCTTCACTTTGTGGACCTGGGAGAAAGCATTAGGGCTATGCAAGTGCCTAGTGGGATTTATATTTGAATAAGGTTTGACAGGCTAGGAAAATATATTCTATTGTTATTGGCACAGATTGTTCTGCTCTGCTTTAACACAGCCATGCTGTTATAGCCTGTGGCTTAACGAGCACATAAAAAATAATACATTGTTGTACATAGAAGTGTAAAATTTGATGGCAGCAAAGGGCCGCGTGACCCATATTCCTGTCTGCTCTTAGTACTAGTGAACCTTATTGATTTCTGTGTTTACTAATGCCTTTATAGTTCAATTAGCCGCCTGTGTCTGTCTTAAACTCATTAAATGGTTCTGACTCCAGCACGCTTGCTGAGATGTTCGTCTCTGCAGTCACAGCTTATTTCTAATCTTACTCCTGCGCCTGTTTGTACTCCAAACTTGCATTATAACTCTGGGGCCGATTCACAGTACTAATCTGAGATAAAATCCTAAACTTACTACTTTTGGTATTCACAGAAAGCATTTAGTAGTAGTAAAGTTAGGACTCCCTAACTTTACTACTACTAAACTGAGACTAAATCCTAACTTTACGACTTTCGGTATTCACAAAAGGCATTTAGTAGTAGTAAAGTTGATTCCTAACTTTACTAATACCAAATGGATTGTGTCTCAGTTTAGTAGTAGTAAAGTTAGGAGTCCTAACTTTACTACTACTAAAAGCCTTCTGTGAATACCTAAAGTAGTAAGTTTAGGATTTTATCTCAGATTAGTTCTGTGAATCGGCCCTCTATTTTTAGAGTGTAAAACGATGCTTGTCCCTTGTAATTTGTGTTCATACACTTTACAAACGTATATACCTCTGCCACATTTCCCTTGGTTATATATCTCGACCGTCATGAATATTTTTAGATTCTGTAGGTAGATAACAGCAAAGCTGAGAGACGTGTTGTTTTCACCAAAGGGCCACAGTGTAGGACATGAGATGCCAGCTGAACGTCACCAAATGTTATGATAGTTAAAGGACGCAGCACCCCAGTTTCACCTCAGTGTAATTAAACTGGGTACAAAAGGCTCACACTGGCCCATGAGCTCCTTTAGCAAAACAAGCATTCCCAAAGGTAATGGATCCCTTTATTTTATAAGTGATAGTGCTTCTTTATTGATTGGCAGGTTTGTGTGTGTGCTTGTGTTGATGGATGTGTGTTTGCATATGTAGGCGTGTGTGCGCATCTGACTTTTATTATGTGTGTCCAAAGTTACAGTAACTCTTGCAAGCTGTTATAAATCGTGCCTTACGCATAACGTTGCTATTGATGTCTGAGGCTGCAGCCCGTAAAATTGGTGTAACATTTCTGCATTCACTCATGCGCTTATCTGTTCATGCACTCACCTACATCCAGCTATCCACTCATGCATTTATTTATAGAACCATTCATCCACACTTTCATTCTTCCAGCCATGCACTCATCCATTAAATATCCATGCACTCAGTGTTTTATCCATCCATGCACTCAATTTTCCATCCAACTGCAGCAACATTCCTACATTCATCACCTCACTCATCCACAAACTCATTAATTTGCGAATCAATTAAGCACTTTCACTTATGAAATAGCCAGACATATTGGCATTGCCAATACTTGTTTGTGCGTGCACTACTGACAAATGGTTGAAATGCACAAGACAATACGAAGTTCAATTACTAGAACTCCTTCTAATCATTCGCCTGTTTCAATTTTCAACAAGTACGATTCTTAAATAGGAACAGCATTACCTCTTCGGTGGCGTTACACCTACAGGCATCATGTGCCAAGTACATACACTCTGCTCCACCAAAACTGTTCATCATAACATTAAACTGGCGCATAATCATTGTTTCACCTATGAGAATAAGCGCTTTGCTCCTTTAATTAGTCTCTAATCCTGCTGTGTTGTCTTTAGCCTCTCCTGCTATAGTCTCATTTTGCATATCTACATTGAAGGATGTGACGCTCTATCTAGCCGGCATCTTTTACACTGTTTCATTTTTATAAAGCGCCATTTTGTCACAAGCTGCAAATGTGCAAAATGCACTTTTTTGTCTGGCTCAAGTCCATTAGGGAGCAAACCATCCCTCTATGAAACACGGCTCCTGCCTCATACAAGCACAAATCTCTCCTAGATCTCACTCATTGATCGACCCACTGCTTCGTACAAGCATCTTTCTCTTTGTTCAGATTGAAGTGCTTACCTGTGTGGACTAGCGCCAGGATACTCCTTAGGGCAGCTGTGAGCTGTATACATTTCTGTTCATCATCATCACCAATTAATCCACACCCTCAAACACTCTACCCACTGACTTTTAAACGTACCTCTACATCATCCATTGAGCCACACCCTTACTCCTTTCCATCTATTGCCCTTATATGCATCACACTCTTCATAGCTCACTGAACTACACCCTCACTCTTTCTACTTTACTTTCCCTTGCAAGCACTTCTCGCTATACCAGATATCGATCCACACTCTCATTTCTTTCTCCTCTTACAGAGCTGCCAATTGGACATAGGCCATCTCTGACAACCTCAACATGTTCCTGCTTTTTAGCCAGCAACACATTCCACTCTGTGACAACTTCAACCTGTTCTGGCTTCTTAACCAGCAACACATTGCATTGTGTGTCAATTTCAACCAGTTCTAGGTTTTTAGCCAGCAACACATTGTATTCTGTGACAACTTCAACCTGTTCCGACTATTTAACCAACAACACACTACATTCTGGCACTCATAGCTTCACCTTTATCCTTGTACCTAGAGGGTTAAAAAATGTAGTACACGAAGCGCTCCATCCATCATATCCTTGTATTTGCTTTGTTCGCCCTAAGTTGGCAGTGTATGCCCAGACGTGAGTCCCTTGCTCACTTTGCCACTGGATTCAAGCTAGTCTGGCTGATGAGGGGTGTTACCCCGAAACCGGTCCTAGGATGCTTGTCTCTGACCCAATGAAGACCTGGCTTGGCAGTTCAGGCTGGACTGTTCCCACAAGGAACAGTGTTAAGACTGATTTGCATATGGCTGGCTCTGAACTGGGGTGGCGAAGTGAGCTAAAGAACGATGATGGATTCAATCCAAATCTGTGACTGGGGGTGAGTGTCTGAAAAGTTTCAGCGCTCCATCCACCATCTCCTTGTGTTTGCTTTGTTCGCCCTAAGTTGGGAGGGTATGCCCAGACGTGGGTCCCTTGCTCACTTAGCCACTGGATTCAAGCTAGCCTGGCTGATGAGGGGTGTTACCCCGAAACCGGTCCCAGGATGCTTGTTTCCGGTCCAGGGAAGACCTGGCTTGGCAGTTCGGGCTGGACTATTCCCATGAGGAATAGAGACAAGACTGATTTGCGTATGGTTATGTCTGAACTGGAGTGGCGAAGTGAGCTAAAGAACGATGCTGGCTTCAACCCAGATCTGTGACTGGGCGTGAATGTCTGAAAAGTTTCAGCGCTCCGTCCATCATCTCCTTGTGTTTGCTTTGTTCGCCCTAAGTTGGCAGGGAATGCCCAGACATGGGTCCCTTGCTCACTTTGCCACTGCATTCAAGCTAGCCTGGCTGATGAGGGGTATCACCCCGAAACAGGTCCCAGGATGCTTGTTTCCGGTCTATGGAGGACCTGGCCTGGCAGTTAGGCCTGGACTGTTCCCATGGGGCAAATGGTCAAGACTGATTTGCATATGGCTGGGTCCAAACAGGGGTGGCGTAGTGGGCAAAAGAACGATGGATTTAACCCAGATCTTTTGACTGGGGGAGAATGTTTGCATTGTCAGCATTCCGTCCATCATTTGTTTGCTGTAACACATTGGTGCTTAAAGAGCCAGCAATGGATGTAACATATGACTAGGAGTTCGCTTGGCATGTTGCTCCTACTAGCATTCCTCTCAGATTCGTCTGTTCATGCATAGCCTCACTCCTTTCCTCCACTTTCTTATGAGCATCCTCATTTTGACACTCTTACTTCATTCTAATGTCTCTGCAAGCACATGTGCTTCAAAACTTGGGTATTTGGTGGTACATTAAAACAAAAAGGAAAAAATGAAAGAATACAATTGGCCAGTATTTGGGATAGTTCTTACAGGTGGCTAAAAAGGAAAGCAAATGCCAGATCAGTATTGGTTGAAAGGGTGCATTCTAGACAGCCCCTCTCCATCTTGTCTAATGGCAGTGATCCTCACAAACAACCCTCCTGCCATTCTTAGCAATTCTCTGCAATTATTTATCGTTTAATCTATCCAGTGTGCCAAAATGTTTTACTGGCAGCTCATCACTACTGCAGGTAGCCATCTTCTTAGAAGGCAGGGACACGTTGCATGGGAGTACCGCTAGAATGGCTTTGCCATTAGAAAGCACCAAAAGCGACAAGCAACCATGGAAGACCCAATGCAGGGGAACAGCATAAGATCGAGTATCTGTAAGGCTTCATTAGCCCATGCAGTCAGGGCTGGACTGGCCGTACCGGGCACCGGGCATTTCCCCGGTGGGCCGCCTGGGTGGGGGCCAGTTTTGTGCCCCTGGGGGGACGTTTTTGTTACAGGGCCGTTTTTGCAGCATAGCTGCAATATCGGCCCCTGTAACAAAATCGGCCGAAACCGGTCCTGGCAAACAGCTTGGCCGCACCCCCAACCCGCAGGGGGGCTGGCTGAGCACTTTGCCAGGGCCGGTTTTGGTTCCCAGTCCGGCCCTGCTTGCAGTGTCAACTACATCTCCAGCACCAACAGCTCGCTAGTGTCCCCGCATTGTACAAGCCTCCTTCCATCACTCGTTTCTTGCTCCATTGATCTAAGAGCAACATCAACTAAAGCTTTTGTGGCTGAGTCACTGCATAGGCACACAAAAGGGGTGAGGGACAAAAAGAATAGGGGTCGGGATTCAGCTGCACTTCTCTGTGTCAAACCAAGCAGGCGGGAGGCTTTTTGGCATGGAGATGGCATTTCCAGTTGCAGAGGAAAGGAAGACAAAAGCAGCTGGATTCCTCGAACTGGACTTCTTTGTTTTGCCAGTCACCTCCCTAAAATGTAGAACTGCAATGCTCCTGCCGACTGATACAAGCTATGAAAGATACTCCAAACCTGCAGTGGCAAAAAACAGCTCACTCAAGTAAGATAAGCCAGTGGCTGGAGGGGACTGACCCAAAGCCTACTTCCTGTGTATTGATCACTAAAGGTCTTGGCTGCACCAGACCTAAAAAAAAGAAAGTAAGACAGAAAAACAAATGTTCCTAATAATGGCAATCATTTGAATAATATTCAATATCGCAAATTCAGACAGGACGCACCTGGTATCCAGAATATAGGAATTCATCAAATGGTCAGCTGCTGTCATTTCTTTCACTTTAATGAATTTAAGGAATACTTGGAACAGAAATTGTCTTAAAGATATATAGTATAATAAACAGCAAAATATATTAGCAGAGTTTATTTCATGCTGCATTTATAATTGCTGCATCAAACAAGGTGTTAGACCTGTCAGCCTTAGGGTGGTCATCCCCCAAACATTTTGCCTGCTTACCTCCTCTTTTCCTAATTCTTTTTGTTGGCCTAGGACTCTTAGCACTTTACCACTGCCGACCAGTACTAAAGTGCATGTGCTTCTCCCCTAAACATGGTAGCATTGGTGTATACACAATTGGCATATTTAATTTCCTTGTCAGTCCCTTGAAAAGTGGTATACCATATACCTAGGGCTTGTAAACTAAATGCTACTAGGGGGTCTGCAGCAGTGATTTTGTCACACACACCAGTAGCCCTGTAAACATGTCTCAAGCCTGCCATAGCAGAGCCTGTGTGTGCAGTTTCACTGCCCTTCAACTTGGCATTTAAAATCCTTTGACAAGCCTTAAACTCCCCTGTTATTACACATAAATTACCCCTAAGGTATGCCCTAGGTAGAGTATAGGGCAGGGTGCTGTGTAGGTAAAGGGTAGGACATGTACTTTTAAGTTTTGCATGTTCTAGTAGTGAAAACCTCAAAAACAACGAAAGAGTGATGCCGAAACAAAGGAGAGTCAACACAAGAGAAACCTTAATGTTTAAAAAGAACCCTCACTCACCAACCTAGTTGGTGACATGCTTCATCATTGGGTCCCCACCAGAGAGGCCGAATGCCTCTCTGGTGTGCTACAACGCCTGCTTACAACGGAGCTGGTTTTTTGTGATTGGTGTAAGTGATAGTGAAAATAAAAGATGCCTAGATTTATTCCCAAAAAGGTTTATTGGTGGAAAATCCGGCAACAGTAAAAACAAGAGTGCTGGATGAGAAAACGCCCAGCTAAATTGACCAGGCACATCCAATGTGAAAAGTGTATAAAAAAGTGGTCGACATGTTTCTGCTTCAATATGCTTTTAGCGAAGCTTTCCTCAGGACCTACCCACCACGGCGGTATGTGCACGCTAAGGCACACCCTAACCTGTGGGGGTATATCGAACAAACTCACGGTTTACCCGATCAAACCTTCAGAACTTTTGAAAGTCGTTATGGATCTGAAAAAACAATCAGACATATAAACAAACACAAGCAATTTTGCAGAATATATATCGGTGCCTAAATATGTAGGCAACACATAGGTCCTGTGCCTTATGTTGTTATCATTACACTCTCCAAAAAATAGTGCCAACTGCTAGAAACATAATCTGCAGGCCCTATCTCAGTGGTGATCAGACACTCATGCGATGTGCCAATCAGGTGCATGTTAAATATACTCATTCACCTAATGGCTAATCCAAAACGATAGCGTGATATTTAGTCAGGCACGCTAATCATCAGCATTGTGAAGAGTCTTATTATAAAAGCAAACAACCCTGCTGCCTTCGTATTCGTACCATTTTACATGGCACAATATTGACTGAATACCTGCGTAATAACGTGGCACCCAAGGGCTTATTAGTCACCAATGCCCCCCGAATCTTTCTGGAGGATGCGGTTTTTAGGAAAGAGTGGGCCCAGATCGCGTGGCATTGTACCCGCGACTGGTTAGTGCTGATTATTAAGACAGCCTTAAGACTTTCTGAGGCATTAATGGTGGAAATTCAGCTTACTGAGACACATTTTAGAACAACACTGACTGGGTATAAGAAAAAATTGGAGGAACTCAATAAGGAGATAAATGAATATAAAGATAATCTCACCCAATCTAAAGCTCAAAAGTTTCAGAAAGACTTAAAACGTTTCTCGTATACAAAGACATACCCCTATGCCGACCCTGACTATATGCCAGCACCCAGGAACATAAATAGTTCGGAAACATCTGATGATGATGCGTCCACTACCAGTGGGTCGAGTGGGGATAGTTACAGGCAGAGGCAACGGGGCAGGGGCAGAAATAGACGACAACAACACTCTCAATACCCACAGATGTGGCCATCGTACCCTGTACCAGGGGGAGGTGGCTTTAATAACCCTTTTCAACCCCCTCCATTCCCAGCTATGGGCTGGAATCCCAACTTTATGCCACATCCCGCATACCCACAAAATATGTACCGACCGCCTTTTTTAGAGAGGGGCCGGAGAGGCCGCGGGAAAAGAAGGGGACAAAATCAAGTCCATTGGGATCAAGAGGAGGTGGTGGGCGACAATACACGGAGCAAGTTGAGGGATCAACAAGCAGGACCCAGCAATCTGAGAGCCTAGTTGTGAATCTCTCTTCAGTCACCCTCTCTGAAACTGAGATGGCAGTTTTGGAAAGGGGACTTGGTTTCGTGCCCACTGCACGCTTGGACCGTTTTAAGCTGCACTGTGAACTAGCTGAATTTTTCCGGAAGTTGAAACTCAAGTCTTTTTTTGAGAAACAATCTACCACTGATGTTCCTATCTCTACTAGCGATACAGGTTTTCGTTCTAAATCTACCTTTACCCCCCCCACCACATACTGTTCCACCGGAAATCATTGCATTCGAACAAGCGGTGTACAACGATGTGGAAGCTTTTGAAGAAACGGGAGTCTTTAAAAACATGAGCGCCAATGAATTTCAAGCTCTACAATCTCTCCAGTCTAACACCTCTATTGTCATCAAATCAGCTGACAAAGGGGGTGGTGTGGTTATTCAGGACACAGCCGATTACGACAAGGAATGCAGACGCCTGCTGGGGGATCGTGGCAACTACACCCCTTTACCAGCAGACCCTACACCCCTTTTATCGGCTACGATTAAGGGCCTTGTTGAAGATGCGGAATCTAGGGGTTATATTACTAAACATGAAGCGGAGTTTCTTACTACAGGGAATGGTACTATTCCATACTTTTACACCTTACCTAAGACACATAAAAACCGCACACCCCTCCAGGGCGCCCAATAGTTTCCGGAATTGGTTCATTGCTTGAACCTTTGTCCCGTTACTGCGACTTTTTTCTGAAACCTTTGATTCAGAAGACTGAGACCTACCTTAAAGATACCAAGAGTCTGTTAGCTCTACTCCAAGACCTCAAAATTGACAACGAGTCCATATTTCTGGTCTCGTTGGACATTGAGAGCCTGTATACCTGCATCCCCCAGGATGAGACCATTAGGGTTGTTGGGGAGGCTTTGGATGCAGAACCTTGGGATTTCAAAACACCTAGAAGCTTCGTCATCGACTGTGCAACGTTAGCATTGAAGAAAAAAAAATTTGAGTACAGAGGTGACCTGTACCTTCAATCAACTGGGACTTCAATGGGCAGTACCTTCGCCCCTAGCATAGCTGGGTTGTACGTCTATGATTTTGAATGTAAATATATACTATCGATGGATAACCCTTATAAGTCTTATGTGTCCTTTTGGAAAAGGTACATAGACGATGTCTTTGTCATTTGGCAAGGACCAGAGACCACCCTACTGGAGTTTTTAATTGGATTAACACCTGTGATCCCAATTTGAGATTTACATACTCCTATCACAGAGAAGAGATGATCTTCCTGGATGTGGTCATAAGGAAAGCAGGAGATCAACTAGTTACTAAAACTTACTATAAACCAACAGCTAAGAATAACCTGTTACATTTCTCCAGCTTCCACCCAAGACCATTGAGAGAGAATCTCCCATTTGGTCAATATTTACGTTTAAGACGTAATTGCAGCCAAGTGGAGGATTTTCGCCACCAAGCAAAGGAATTGACAATGAAACTCCGTAAACGGGGTTACCCCGAAAAAATTCTAACTAAGAGTTCCAAGAGGGCAAGGAACCAGTCAAGGGAAGCACTTTTGGAAGATAACTGTAGAAACACCGAAGACATACCATTAACGTGTGTTACCACGTATAGCGTTGCCTCAAATGCTGTTAATAAATCTATCAGGAAGCATTGGCGGATCCTTGAAAGTAACAACATCAAATGGGAGAAGCCACTTTTCTCTTACAGGAAAGCCAGAAGTATAAAGGACACGCTGGTGCATACCCGTCCTAGAAGAGTTGGATCAGATGAGGGCACGACTGTTCTTAGTGCCTGGGGACTCCCCAAAGTGACAGGACACTACCCGTGTGGTTCTTGTAGTGTCTGTCATCTGACTTCTACTACTAAGACCCTGGATTTGGAGCCTGGAAAAACATGGATACAACGTGCCCACACGAACTGTAATTCAACCAATGTGGTGTATTTGATCACATGCCCCTGCGGTTCTAGATATGTTGGGATGACGACACGTAAAATCAAGCAACGGGTATGTGAACATCGCAGCAATATTCGCTGCCGCAAAAATACCACGAAACTTACTGAACATTTTTTGAGGTTCAATCATACTACCAATGACTTACAGTGGACTGTGATCGAACAGATGAAGCAAGGTGCCAAGCCCCATTTGTTGTTTGAAAAGGAGCAACGCTGGGTCTATAGACTTTCTACTAATTTACTTGGGCTGAATGATAATATACCTTGGGGTTCAGTTATGAGACGCTAATGACTCATTAAATGTTTAGGATCACTCTTGCTCCAAACTTTAGATATCCCAACCTTAACTATAATACACGTTTGCTGAACAATTTAGTTGGGATTTTATCATTAGGTTTTAACATCAGGTGACTCAATTCTAATACTGGGAACTAATGAGACGATTCCTTTTCAATGTCACATACTGGATAGGGAGTTAGTATTAAACCAATGCTTTTTTAGGGTTCTCTCCTGCTCACATTGTTAGATATTCTGTCCTTAATTTAAAAACCTCTGTATCGAACTACTGAGTCGGGACCCTACTATTAGATCCAAATACTAGGCCACTCTAGTTTCATTCCTCAGTAAATTACTTAGAACGAATTTCCCTAAAATGCACAAACATGATAGGGTGTTAGTGCTCGCCACAAACGCATGCGCAGTTAATTCTGTTCTAGTATTGAGGTTAGCGGTCTAGCTTTTGTCCGTTTTCCCTGTCAGGTGATAGAGAGCGTTAATCTAGTTTGGCCTTCCGGTATTTATACCAAGTGCAACGGACCCCGAGCTAACATTCGGGTCCACGGAGGGCATGCAGTAGGTGCTGTACGGGCGCAGGTCTCTTCTGAAGTAAGTGAACAAGAGTCCATTTTGGGGAGAGAGCTTTGTTCGCCTGAGTGAGTGCAGTTTGTACTCATTCTTTTTCATTATTTACAGGGCTTGATCAGACGTTAAGCGCCCCCTACCGGGACTCATGTTGCGAAGTTTAATACAACTTCCTGTAAGCCTCTGATTTTTCTGTGCATTTTTATAGAACCTCGTGTTTATTCACCTTTGCTATTTAAGTCTGCCTACACATTCGCCAGTAATACTGTGTTTGTGAGCTCTTACCACCCTCACATTCTTACAGTATAGTCATGTTCTTTGTTTGCTTTTATAATAAGACTCTTCACAATGCTGATGATTAGCGTGCCTGACTAAATATCACGCTATCGTTTTGGATTAGCCATTAGGTGAATGAGTATATTTAACATGCACCTGATTGGCACATCGCATGAGTGTCTGATCACCACTGAGATAGGGCCTGCAGATGATGTTTCTAGCAGTTGGCACTATTTTTTGGAGAGTGTAATGATAACAACATAAGGCACAGGACCTATGTGTTGCCTACATATTTAGGCACCGATATATATTCTGCAAAATTGCTTGTGTTTGTTTATATGTCTGATTGTTTTTTCAGATCCATAACGACTTTCAAAAGTTCTGAAGGTTTGATCGGGTAAACCGTGAGTTTGTTCGATATACCCCCACAGGTTAGGGTGTGCCTTAGCGTGCACATACCGCCGTGGTGGGTAGGTCCTGAGGAAAGCTTCGCTAAAAGCATATTGAAGCAGAAACATGTCAACCACTTTTTTATACACTTTTCACATTGGATGTGCCTGGTCAATTTAGCTGGGCGTTTTCTCATCCAGCACTCTTGTTTTTACTGTTGCCGGATTTTCCACCAATAAACCTTTTGGGAATAAATCTAGGCATCTTTTATTTTCACTATCACTTACACCAATCACAAAAAACCAGCTCCGCTGTAAGCAGGCGTTGTAGCACACCAGAGAGGCATTCGGCCTCTCTGGTGGGGACCCAATGATGAAGCATGTCACCAACTAGGTTGGTGAGTGAGGGTTCTTTTTAAACATTAAGGTTTCTCTTGTGTTGACTCTCCTTTGTTTCGGCATCACTCTTTCGTTGTTTTTGATATTTACCAGGGGGATTAAGAGTGACTCTGTTACCTTCCCTCCCTCTCTCGTTGTTATACTTGACTAGTAGTGAAAACCCCATAAATTTGCTTTCACTACTGTGAGGCCTATTCCTCTCATAGATTAACATTGGAAATTCCTTAATACACTTTTAAGCTATGATTCTTGATTGGAAAGGATAAGCTGTGCCATGTTTTATATCTTTGAAATGGTAATGAATCTTCAAATGGCTCCCCATCACCAAAAGAAAAACAGTGCCACAGGTGCTCATCACCAGCCGTCTTGACTATGGCAACTCTCTCTATTCAGGCATCATGAGCCAACTAATGAGAAGACTCCTGATGATAAAGAGCGCAGCAGCCAGACTGATACTCCACCTGCCTAAAAGGGCCCACATCACCCAGCACCTGAGAGACCTCCACTGGCTCCCCATCCAGAAGAGATGCCAGTTCAAGCTACTGACCCTTGTATACAAAGCCCTCCACGACCAGGGATCTGCATACATGAACCACCACCTGAGCTTCCACCAACTATCCAGAAACCTCCGCTCCGCCCACCTCACCCTCGCACAGACTTTGCTCACTCTGGAGGATGCTCCTTCTCCCACCTCGCCCTCCATCTCCGAACATCAACCTCTCTGACAGACTTCAGGAATAAACTCAAGACCTGACTTTTCGACTGAATCCCGCAGCCCAGCGCCTGGATACCCTCCAGGGTGATAAACTGCGCTATACAAGTACTGATTGATTTAATGATAAATCCTCTTTACTAGTAAAGTTGGATTTAACATTACTCTTTTAGAGATGACACTTTTATAAAGTGGGTAGTTACCACCAACAGGGGCAGCCCTATTACCTGAACCAGGGGCAAGGTAAAGACTGGAATCCTAACAGAGGTTCAAGTAATACATTACATACAACATGAGTTTAGATAATACAACAAAATGCTACAAGAAATACATCACATAAGACAAACTATACAGAACAGCAAAGTAATATTACAAAATGATATTACAAAATGATACACCCTACACAGATTACAATATGTACAAAATTTAATAAGACAATAATATAAAAACAATACAATCATTAAACAGTGGCGATCTCTTGATTACACTATGGACAATATGAAGACAATTGACAGTGTAAACATAAACAGTGGCTGAGGAAAAAGTATTATGCACAAACTGTTTAGATAAAACAAAAAAACAGAAATAGCAAGGATTGCGTCCTCTTCAGTCAAGGCCACACATAGGCGTCAACAGCGTTTCAGCCAAGCTAAACTTGAATGGTCATCATCAGGACAGACAGTGCATATTGGCAGAGTATCCAACAATTAAATCTGGAATAAATATGTTCACAGAGGGGTATCACAAATAGTATCAAAAGGTCACTAGATTACAACCAGCATAGCACAAGATCAAAGATCAGTGTCATGCATGTGGACCTTAGTGATATACAACTAGACCAAATAATAATGATAATGAAAAGGTCCAAAATTACCAAGAAAAAAATCAAACCAAGTGCTCATGTTAACATATAGTGCCAAAATAAAGGAAGAAGACACTTAAAAAGTTAAAGAAAGAAAAACTTAAGAAAAAATGTGATAGTCTTGCCATAGTGTTTTGTAATAACAAAACGTGACAAAAGAGCCCGTAGATCCTAGAACTCAAAAGCCGACCTACTTGTTCACTTAGTCACTCAGAGTCAAAACTCATTTGATATTAATTGCTCCCGAGGTCAAAGAAGGAGTCATTCAGTCTATACGGTAAGAAAGTGCTCATTTCTCTGCTCTTACAGCTCTGTGTGCCTGCAGCCTGTCTCCAATACACGTCTGGGGCGGGTGACAGTCTACATGTTGTGGAATCCCTCTAAACAGCCACAAACACAGGAAGGTTAGGTGTGTCTGAGTGCTCATCTGCATTCTGATGGCTCTTCCTGGGCAGGAAGTGAGGGACGGAGGGGCTGACACAGCTAAATAGGGAGTGCCGTGTCCCCACACAAAGGGCTGATTACCCCCAACTGATAGTCTGCAGCCGGGGCTGGGAATAAAGGACCTCTGTGCACTTCAAAGATGCTTGTTTGAAGTCACCCCCACTTCAAAGGCACAACTGGGTATAAGTTCTGGGTCTCTGACCTCACCAAATCAGACACTTCTGGACCTACAACTGGACTCTGTCAGAAGAACAGCTTTGCTGCATCAAGGATTGACACTGCTGGACTGCTGACCTGGAAGGCTTGCTTTTCTGCTGTGCTGCCCTGTTGCTTGCTGCTCTCTGACCCTTCCGAGGGAGAGCTGGACTCTGCCTTGCAACTGAAGTGATCGCCAAGGGCTTGTTGGCTTGCCTCCTGTTGCTTGATACTCAGGACTATCAAAGTCTCTACCCCTGCTCCTGTGTCTGGTTCACTGGAAGTGGACCCAGATACTTGTACCAGAGAAATCGACTCATCTCCAGCCTGTGTGTAGCAGAACCAGTGCATCGACTCTATTGCGGGAGTGGAAGTGGCGCATCACACTCAGAAACGCCACATCGTATCCTGAACTCTGCTTCGGAACCAACGGATGGCTGCCACTGCATGGGGAAGATCAACGCATTGCCCCTCCAGTGAGGATTAATCTGGAGCATTTTCTTTGGAACAACCACACTCGGAACCAATGCTTTGCTCAACGGACCAGAGGCATCGCCGCCACGGCATGAAGAAAATCGACGCATCACCTTGACTGCAGGCTCGACATCGACGCATCACTTGTCTGCACCCCGCATCTCGCTGTTGTGACACAAGATACAGGTACTTCCTCTGTTCACCATGCCTGCGTGGCTTTTGTCTCCCGCCATCGCACCATTGCGGTCAGCTTGAACTGTTGACTTTGTCCCAGTCCAGCTCAACCAGATAACCCCCAAAGGTGCTTATTGCTTTTAAGCGCTAGAAACACTTTTATTCTCTAAAATATATATCTCAACTTATACTTACTGGATTTTTGTTGTTTTGGCCTTGATTTATTTATAAAATTATTGTCTATTGTTCTAAACCAGTGTGAAGTCTTTTTGCAGTGTTTTCATTGTGTTGCTGTGTGTGTGTTGCACACATATTTTACACATTGCCTCTTTATATAAGCCTGACTGCTCTGTGGCAAGGTACTAAAGGGTGAGCATAGGCTATCTTTTAGTGTGTATCTGATTTACCCTGACTAGAGTGGTGGTCCCTGCTTGGACAGGATGCAGACCTCTGCTAATAAGAGACCCCATTTGTGACACAAGGTGATTGTAAGGAATCGGGTTATTAGTTAAGGGAGGTGGAAGCCCCACTCAAATAATAACCACAATTCTGGTATCTTGGCACAAAAGCAGTCAGGCTAATCTTAGAGGCAATGTGTAAAGTATTTCTGCAGAACTCAAACAGTAATAAAATAAAATCACAACACAAGAAAAATTCCAAACCAATTTAGAAAAATAGAGTAATGTTTAATAAATAAAATTATATCAGAATGACAATATTCCAATTAGTAGAATCACTGATATGAGTCTTTAAAGTTTTAGGTGAAAATAGTGTCAAAAAGCTTGCTGAGTAGTTACCTTCTCAAGTCCGCATGAGGAGCTGCCATTTGCATTGGTGGGCCGCATGGAGGTCTTTGTCAGTGTGAGGAGTAGGTCGGGTGTCGTGGGCAGTCACTGTTTTGGTGCAAAGAACTGCTCATCAACAGTGGTCATTCTTGGCATGAAGAGGCCGATTCACAGTTGCGAGGAGTGCAAGACTTCTGTATCTTTACCTTCAGTTCAGGAGAAGTATACTCTTATGCCAGCCAAGGCTCCCATACCTGGAGGGAACTTCTTGGGCATCAAGACTCACCTCAACTGAGGCCAGCAGGGGGACTCAGGCAGGTCCAGGTGGTGCTGGTCAGCTGGCTAGTTGCAGTGATGCCTCTAGAAGCTGGTTGTGTCCCTGTAGCTCAAACAGGAGTTCAGCCAACTGACTCCTGAAGTCATTTCTGGGGAGCCTGGGTTCAAGGCAAGCAGGTTCATCAGCACAGTCCTTCTTCTGAATCTTCCACAGGTCTAGTTGTGTTCTGTTGAGAGGTTCTAAAGGTGCCACTTTTCTAACCCACAGCCTGTGTGACCTACCCACAACACTGGTTCTGGTCACTTCTTCCCCTTCCCCTGGTCCTGGCTGAAAACTGTCTAAGATGCCAAAGGCAAATACAGACCAGGTGTCAGGTTCCTTTTTGTGGACTGTAGGCAGGGCAGTTTGAAGTGCAACCAGGGCAGGGCACAGCTCCTCCCCAGCCATCCTGCCAGGAACACCCACTACCCTCTACCCTCACACCCAGGTCTCTTTTGTCCCTATGCCTGGAAAGAATGCACAACCTACAACAGGAGACCAATTCACAGTATGTGACACTGGCAGAAAGGCATATTTGTTTTAAGCAGAAAAATGACAACTTTCTAAAGGTGCCATTTTCAGAAACGAAACTCAAATCCAACTTTACCGTTAAAGAGGATTTTAAATTACAATTCTTTTGAGTGGGAGCAGCCTTCTCTATCTGGTCCCCAACTGAAGTTATCACTTATTAAGTGTAATAAGGTAACCCATGGTTAGTCTATGGGAGAGATAGCCTTAGAACAGTGAAAAACGACTTTAGGAATTTTTCACTGCCAGGACATGTAAAACTTACATATCCTACATTTTAAATACTGTGCACCGTGTCTACTGATGGATTGGGCCTACCTTTGGGGTGACTTATAAGTGTTAAAATGGAAGGTTTAGGCATGGCAAAAGGTTTATTTTGCCAGGCCAACATGGCAGTTTAAAACTGCACTACAAGCTGCAGGGGCAGGCCTGAGACATGTTTTACAGGCTACTTTAGTGGTTAGTACAATGGGTCCTGCTGCCCACTAGTAGTATTTAATTTACAGGCCTTGGGCATATGTAGTACCACATACTACAGAGTTATAAATAGATTAAATGTGCCCATTAGGTGTAGACCAATTATACCATGTTTTAATGACAGGGCACAAGCTTTTTACCACTGGTTGGAAGGGGTAAAGTGCACAGAGTCCTAATGCCAACAAAAAAATGTTCAACGAAAAAAGGGGAGTGAAGGCGAAAAAACAGTCTTGGGAATACCAGACCAAAGATGGCAGATCTAACTGTGATGGATGGAATGCTTGACTTAGTCTCAGCCATGGCGATTGCTCAAGTCACATCGTTGTTTGCCCACCATGCCACTCTAGACAGAGGCCCACTTTACGTCAGTCAGTACTGGCCCTGCACCTCATGGGAACACTCTTCCTAAACTCTTCCTAAACTGCCAGGCGAGGCCTCCTCCAGAAGGGAACACAAGCAATGCCAGACCGTAGCAGCCTTGTCAGTAGGGTGAAGCTTGGGTCCTTTAAGCACAGGTTTGACTCTTGTGCACTTTATTTGCGTATTTATATTTTACCCTCCTAAAATGGCCCTTGACCACATTGAAATTATAAAGTAAATAAAAAGCTATTTTGTATTTTATTTACTTTGCTATTTCAAAATTTTAAAACTGCAAAAAGACCAACCGAAAATGTGCAGGAGTGCAAACAAGGAGGTGAGCAGTCCATTAGCACCAAGCAGCTGCTGAGCCATGAAAATAAAAATAAAATAAAAAGCAATATTGGTACAGTAAAGTAAAAAAGGCCAAATTAGTTTGACTAGCGCATCATGCACATTCCTGCGGTATTTTTTGTGTGGGATGTTTGTGCTGTGTGATGTTGTGAGCTTTTGCCAGACTGTAGACTAGGCCTAACACCTGCCTTCCTGAAACAATTAGAGAATGTGCACAAGAATACCCAGCACACAAATACAGATCTGTGGTCCAGCTGTTACCTCATGCATATCTGCAGGCCCTCCTCCGATGCTCGAGGGTGATCCTTAGTAGCACAATGATGAGGGGGCAGTTACACAGGGAAGGCATCCTTTTGATGCCTTGAATGCCCCTCCAGGTTCAAGGTGAAGGGTTCTCAATTCCGCGGTGCCTACCCCAGGGTAGAAATATTTGGCATTATGGTGCCAGGGATAGCACGTTTTTCAATCAAAGAAGCTAATTTAAGTCACTCAGCAGACAGGAATATTCATTCCAGAAACACCTGCGCTCATTTGATTTTTAATGGGCAATATCGGCTGTTTACAATGGAAAAGTACTATTAACACTTCTAGGCAGGTTTGCAGATTTTCAACCATTGAAAAGGAAAACAGTCACCTCGCAATAAGAAACACGTGCCTTGGCACAGGCAGCACCTACAATTCTTATCAATTTTTACATTTTAAGCATTGGCATAGTCTATACAGCAGTTCGCCGGAAGCTGCGTCAGATGCTGGTCTTTGCTCTAATGAGGAGGCCATTTTCTCCACTAGAGGGGGCGGGAGGGGAAGGAAGTATGATGTGCTGAGAAATGGAAATGAATTTCTGTAGTGACTTACCACGCTTTTCTTTTAATTTCTGCCCAGCAGAGTTAGACTGCTAGAATGTACTATGCTTCTGCTTGTTGTGATTACGTTTTTTTAGTTAACACTTTGATTATTACAAAGCATATTACATGTAACCTTCTTGTTTGTTGCCTTGAGAGTATTCTAAATGCAAATTTCCCCTTAAGGACATGTTTTCCTGCACAAAGAAAAGCACGCCTTCCCTACTGGCTCACTCTATAATCCTTATGTGCTGCGGGGACAATGATAAGTGTTGTCTAGGGAGGCCTTTCGAACAAAAATGCAGCAAATCTTACTATTGAGATAGTAGAAGATGAAAATGCATAAGTTCCCATGTATTTAACTTCAAAACATGCTATACATTAACACAGTTCAGACTGTTTATATTGACTGGTTGCTTTTTCCATTTATTGACGTTAATTACATGAATTCTTGAAGGCAGAATATGAAAAAATGCATTATTCCATTTTGTGATTCGCAGAATCACAAGTGATGTTTTGTATAACAATAAAATCCAATTGTATTTGTTGATGTAGGCGCCAAATGAATTTTCATAAAACACGTCCAATCTGTAGATGCTGGGCCGGCTTTAGGGCAATGTGACCGGTACCACCGCACCAGGCGCCGAGCTCCGGAAGACAATGTGTTTTGAAATTTCTTATAGAATTAAAAGCAGCTGCACCAAGTTCCTTTTGTGTTCAGCAATTTTCAGGCAACAATAAAAATGTAAAGATAACTCCAGTGATTAATGTACCTGCCGGAGAAAGATGGCAATTTTGTCTAGTGTCAGCTTTGACTCAAAATAAAGTAGTGCAGAGAGTTAATATGCCTGCTTCAAAGAACGTGTACCATGCAGATGACAGAATTGTATTTCATGAGATCCTTTTGCTACTTACAATTCATAAATCACAATCCTAATATAGCACAGTGAACTATGAACTGCCATAAACAGAGCTACATGCAAACTGAAGGTGCAGGTTAGAACGTTACATTTTTTCTGCAGTCTTTCATTATCCTAATATTGTTAAAACAAGTTTGTTGGGGTAGAAATAAATTCTTATTAGTAAAATCAACCCCAACCACTGTGTTAACATTTTAAATCCTGAGTTTGTGCATCTCCAGACCAAGCACTCTTAAAATATACTGCCTATTAGTATGGATGACATTTGACTCCTTCACCTTGTAGTCCTCATTGTCTAATGTAACATTTCCTATACATTGACATACACACATATAATTCATTGTCTCTGAAAAATCTGTGTGTGATGTCGAATGCTCCGACACCCTACACTGTTATGAGTATCACTATAAAACAAAGGAAATACATGTGGGAGAGGGGCTATGGAGAGATGTGGGGCACTGTTGGAGGGTGATAGTGAGGGAATCATTTTCGCACTAGACGTCACCAGTGCTAAAGCCTGCGTAGGTATGTTAAAAGCGTTACCTAAAATTTAGACAAAGGGATGCATGAGTGAAGGTAATTGGCCTCAATTTAAGCGCTTGCCTTCATTCACATAGACAGGGCAGTGAGGGAGTGAATTTAAGGGACTTTTCATTTGTGGCTGATTACTGAATTGAGGCACAGGGAGGAAGATACTGTATTTAGAATGGTATTCACTTTCAAGGTGCCCAGTGAAATTCAACTTTTATTTGTGCCAAATCACAATCGTTACAAGTGAAAGCACCACCCCAAAGTGCAGAAGAATATTTTATTGACTGAGAGCTTCGGAGCATGTTAGCAGTGACATCTTTGTAAAGCAGGTGAACATAAATTCCCTCCCTGTCCCTCTTCCTTAACCCACTCATAACTATGTGAGCTATGCCCCACCTCCAAGACAGGGATCCAGAGTTAAACATGCAGAGAATACTTGCCGCAGCCCCTCCTTCTCCCTACTGGGTGTCATAAAGGTGTTGGCATTCCAGCAGCCTCCTATTTTCTTTCAGGTCATTGTAAGGCAGGTTTCCAGAAGCTTGAAGTCACTGATGGGCTGTTGTCTCCATAATTATCCAGAAAGTCATTCCTCTGACAGGCTTCGGAATGCATGAGGGTGCATGAGGGTGCATTGTGGGAGCAGCAGTAAGGAAGTTTAGGAATTGATCTCTGAAACCTGTGCTTAACCCTCTTGTAGCCAGCACAAAAGCAGTTGGGCTTAGATGCAAAGTGTAAAGTCTTTATGCAGTACTCAAACAGTAATACAGTTAAAACAAAACACAGGAAATCACAAACCAATTAAGAAAAATAGAGTAGATTTCAATAAATACAAAGACACCAAAACGACAGAAATCCAGTAAGTAGAACATGGTCATCTGGTTGCGCTTGACTGGGGCAAAGTCAAAGGGCAAGGCTGGCTGCGATGAAGATTGGGTCGGGCACAGGGACCAGGTTCATCTTTGAAAAAGTTTACACCTTCAGACTTAGGGACTGATTACAATGGCGGCCGGACATCAGTCCGCCCGCCATCGTTGCAGTGGTGGGACCGCCCGCCGGTAGGCGGCGGTCCCGCTGAGTGAATTAGGATGTGCCCGCCACTATGGCGGGTGCATCCAGGGCCCTGATCATTGCGGACGGTGCTGCTGGCTGCAGCACCGTTCGCAATGCCAAAATAACACATAGTGCATTTCCATGCACAACGTGGCAGGCACCACGCGGTGCCTGCCACCTTTTGCATTGAAATGTAGGGGGGTACCATGGCTACCACACCCTCCCCCCCACAGAGGGTCCAGGACCTTAGGGACAGCACTTGGCATTCAAGATTCACGCCAGCAGAGGCCAACAGGAAGGTCAGGTCAAGCTGGCACTGGTCAGCTGGGCAGTTACAAGAGAGACCTCTGGAAGCTTGTTGTGTCCCTGTAGATGAAACAGGAGGTCAGCCAACTGACCCTTGGGATCACTCCTTGGGATCTGGGTTCAAGGAAAGCAGGTCCGGTCTTTTGTTAGGTTCTTCAGACAGCAGGACTGTCCTTCTTCTGATTTTTCACAGGTCCAGGAGTGTTCTGAGAGGGATACTGGGGAGTCCACTTTTATGCCCAGTGCCAGCCTATGGGTGGTTAAAAACTCCTAACCAATGGGGAAAAGTTCCCAGGGATTACCCTACCCACGTTTACAGCAATTTGTGTGTGTTTTACTGTAAACTATCCCAGAGTGTCCTTCTCTACCTAATTTAAACAAAACAGAACTATTCTTCCCTTAGTCAGAGCTACCTGTGGCGAGCCAGATGCTTGACTATGATTAATAGTGGGCAAACATTCTCTCTTGGTCAGTTCAAACCAGTTTTGGGGCAGCTCCTCCCTCCAACTGGATTTGGAGCCAGGCTGACTAGGAAGACAAAAGGGAGGCAGGCATAGGTGTGGGCTACATCTGCCAGTGACAGGGTATACATCCTTTGAAGTTCAGGAAGGGGCTGGACGCCGTCCCCAGCGAATCACTGACATAATATCGACAGACATAAAATCGACCTACCAAAATATCGGGACAAAAATATCGATTACACTAATATCGACATACTATACTTATTTAAAGAAATACACAAATATCGACACCAAAATATCGTTAAACATTTACATGGATATCAGTATTATCGGACCACAAAATATAGTGATAACTAATATCGAACATATTAAGAAAACATGCAAAGTTACAATAATATCGATAACAAAAATATAGACAACAATATTATCGTTTAAAAAATATATCGACATGTTAAAATTATTTATAATAACACAATACATACCACAAAAAGTATAAAAATATTAATTAACACACACAGCACACAAAATTAATCAATTAACACATATTTTAATAACGTATAAAAATAATATCATGAAAATTATTACATACACAACATAATTTACAACGTCAGATATTATATCTAAACTAAACAAATATTATTTAAGATTTAAGGGGCAAGATGGCGGACTGAGGACGCCACGGAGTACACAGCCGAGTCTCCCCCGCACTCATGAGTGGAGTAATGGCATTGATGGAAGGGATGGAGCTATGAATATTAGCTATGAATATTAGCTGATTAAGGAGAAACCGCAGAAACTTGTGAAAAACTAGCGGAAAAAGAAGAAGGAATGCGTATGTGGCGGCTTTGTTGGATGAGGTGTGAGCGATATCCTTGGGCTTCCTGGCTGTTTCCCTGGGGATCGACCGGCCGGTCAGTGTTCGACTGGTCGGGTCTGCTTTACACTGTGACCCCGGTGATCACTCCTGCAGTGCTCCCAGTGCTCCCAGTAGGACTTCCAGCATCTCGGAGCGAGCAACTGATGGCGCCCTCTAAAACTGCCGCGAGGAGCACCCGTGCCGGTAAGAATGTTGCTGCGGGGGACCCGGGCGCATTTGACAGTGGGAGTGCAGCTGAGAAACTCAGTGCGGCTATTGGCAAACCGGCATCACGCTTATTACAAACAGGGAAGACAGCTGAGCGACCTCAGGCCATGACAGTATTGCTAATGTTTCTGATACTGATACTGTTATTGATACTGTTGGCACTGCTGACATTGATACAATCCCAGCGGCAGCTTCTTTTATGGTGGATAAGTAATCAATAGCAACATAGTTACAGGGAGTGGAGCGATGGCGTCTTCTGTTCAACTCCCGGTTCTTCAAGCATCGGCGACTATTTCAAGAGCTGAAGAGGTTGCAGAACTAGGGGCTAAAGTCTGTGCGGCTATTGACGAAATGATAGAGGAAGAGAATGGAGGAAATCAGTCAGGCTCATCTGATGAAATTGAAGAATCAATGGTGCTCCCTGTACATTCTCCTATCGATATCTCTACTGACATTATCACTGACACTGTCACTACCATTAAATCAGCCTCAGGCAAAAAAGGGAAAGGGAAGCCCAGAAGCAAAGCAAAAAAATTACTTACTGGGCAGAGTGCAACACCATTATACGGAAAAGCTATTTTAGACAACAGTCCTCTTCGGAAATGGGTACAAGCAAAGGGGGGCGTTAAAACAATGGCATTACGGATCTCGGGCAGTAGCCCTACCGAGAGTAATCCAGCGAATCCAGCGAAGGCTCAGTTAGCCCAGCCGGCACTTATAGTAGTAGACGGTATGCAATCGGGCCTTATGGATGAGAGACTATCTACATCTACATCTTTGGTCTCTAATGCTGGTCACAGCGAAGAAGGTATTTTTTCTACCCAGGGAGCGGCTCTATTAAGGGACAGAGACACAGGCAAACAAGAAGTTGCTATGTCATCTGCTTGCTTAATATTGCAGTCCTTAAATGAGCAATGACAGGAAGCCCAACAGCATTATATTCAGCTCCGGGAAGACAACAACAGAGCACAACAGGCACTACAGGAGATGGCGGACAGATTTGGAGGACTAACTAAGGATATCTCAGAGCTGCAGCAGAGAGTTGCGGATACTGAAGAATTGTCGGCACTTACTGATGATCTTGAGAAAAACATGAGGTTCAGATTTTAGATATGCATGCTAAGCTGGAGGATATGGAGAACCGTCAGCGACGGCAAAATCTACGGCTTTTTGGTATTGCAGAGGGCGCGGAAGGGGCAGACCCAAGAGCCTATATGGTCCAACTCCTTCAGAAAGCCTTCCCTGATCTCTCTGACTGGGACTGGGACTCTCAGCTGCAAAGGGTGCATAGACTGCCATTAGTCCAGAGGAATAAGGGGAACCAGTATCCTCGCCCATTTTTGATCTACCTGGGTAACTTTTTGCTGAGACAGGCAGTAGCATTGAAAGCTCGACCTAATTCTCCAGTAACGATTGAATCAGTTACTTTTTTTGTAAGGTCAGATTTAAGTAGAGCCACAATGGATAGGCGTTGGAGGCTTCGCCAATTCATAGATCCGATCAAAGCTCTTGGTGCTCAGGCCTTTCTGCAGGCACCCGCACGCTTAAAAGTTCTTAAAAATGGTTACATATTTTTTTTTGTTGAAGAGAAGGACGTTCGACAGGCATTGGTTAAGTGGCAAGCAGAAACTGTAGAGAAGATGTAGAATGGGGGCTCTGTTCAGACTGGGGCGATGTCCTTGGTTTGTTCTGTGATTTTCGCCTTTTTCTTGCCTTTTTTTTTTTCTCTTTTTTTTTGATATTGGTGATATTGGTGAACTATGGTTATTGAGGCTCTTCCCTCTTTTTCAGATTTTTTTTTCTTACACAAGATTAAGACAAGTGCTATTTTAAGCAAATACATGTTGTAACATAACCGGGAGAGGGGATAACTACTCTGGCTGTGACTCTTTTAGGGCTGCCAATCCAGCGGCAGCTAGTAGAAGGGGGGTGCCCTCCTTGTTGGGATAGGGTGGAGGGGGGGCTCCGGAGTCTGGGGTGGGTGAGTAAGGGGGAGGATGGGGACATCGGGCAAAAAAAATCATCACTAGGGCACAGTTTATCTAGGGTAAGGGGAAGGTTCTTAGACTTTCTTTTTTTCGTTTGGATTAGAAAGCGATCTATTAATGATCAATATATTATAAGGGAGATTGGAGTAAGTAAGGGGGATTTTTGGAAGACGGAAAGGGGGAAAAAGGGGAAAAATAAATCCTATTATGAAGTGGTTTAAGTGTATGGCATGGAACGTGGCAGGTCTTAACAGCGTAACTAAGCGACAGCTTGTCCGAGAAGAGCTTCGGATGTATCAGCCTCAATTAGTTTTTTTAACAGAAACACACCTTGCTTATAAGGACCGAAACATGTTAAAACAATTAGGGTATGATATTATTACGTGTACTACTCAATCTGTATCTATTAAAGGAGTGGCCATATTAAAAGATAAGAGATTCAATTGTAGAATGATTAAAAGTCAATCTGATCAATGGGGATGCTGGGCACTAGCTCAGTTCGAGCTAGAGGGTAAAAAATGTGTGGCTTGTGCTGTATATGGTCCTAATGTGGATGACCCTGCTATATTTGAATATCTTAATATAGAATTGCTAAATTGGGAAGGCGAAAGAGTGATTATGGGGGATTTCAACTGCGTTATAGATTATGCTATAGACTCCACTGGCAAATGCCTTAACCTTAGAATGCGTAAGACTCGCGCTGCAATATAGGAATTGGCACGACTCCAGTCGGTTAAGGATGCATGGAGACACATATATCCAAAAATTCCGGGCTTTACATTTTACTCTGCCCCTCATAAATCCTATTCCAGGATAGATTTGGCTTGGGTCTCAGATGGTATAATTCCAACGCTAGATATGGAAATTTGTCCCCGGGTTACTTCAGATCATAACCCCATTATTTTATCCTTTCAGGTCAAAACTGACAAGAAGGAACTTCGGCTGTTCTCTTTTCCTAAATATTTGTTGACGGATAGTGAATATTTGGGTAATATGGTCCAGTACCTGGAAGAATTTTTTAGAATAAATACAGGGACGGCATCTCCACTAGTTGTTTGGGATGCAATGAAAGCATATGTTCGTGGTATTACACAAAAATTTATCTTTCAGCAGAACAAAAAGCGTAAAAATGAAACTGAGGCAATGCTTAGTACTCTACGTAACATTGAGAAACTGCATGGGGAAGCAGTAAAAAAAAAAGATCAGCAGACCCAGGATACTTTGCTGTTGTCATTAATAGATGCAAGAATATTAGTTAAGAAGTTTATAAGGGAAAAAATAGCAGCTAGTTATAGTAAATATCGTATGGAAAAGTATGAATATGGGGAGCATATAGGACAGGTATTGGCTTATCAGTCGGCAGAGGCAAAGGCCAAAACTGGGATAAAGACCATAAAGGCTGTAGATGGGACTTTACATACTAAATCATCAGCTATCTTAGATCAGTTCTTGTTGTTTTACAAACATCTTTATTCACTTACGTGGGCATCAAACCCAGATGAGATACAACGCTATATTGACGATAGCTGCCTTCCACTGGTAGAAGCGGGGAAAGCTGCTATACTGGATGAGATTGTTTTGGTAGAAGAAGTGGAGACAGCCCTAATGGCATTGCCGATGGGGAAGGCTGCAGGAGACGACTTGTTGCCGTTAGAATTCTATAGATCTTTTAAAAAGACCCTGCTCCTTCCACTTAGTAGGGTAATACAATCTGTTGCTGAAAGTGGGCAGATACCTGAGTCGTGGAATATCACACAGATTGTGTTTTTTCTCAAGAAGGGTAAACTTCCAACAGAATGCGGGTCTTATCGACCCATTTCTCTTATAAACGTGGACGCCAAGATTTTTTCAAAAATCTTGGCGACCCGCCTGGCTCCTCTTATGTCGGGATTAGTTTCTGAAAGGCAACATGGGTTCATCATGGGGAGGGACACCACTGCCCATGTCAATATGGCTATTGGAGCATTTGACTTTGCAGAGAAGGAAAAGGTTGATTTCGGGATGATTCTTCTAGACGCCGAGAAGGCTTTTGACCGGGTTAGGTGGGATTTTTTATGGGCCGTACTGGGTAAGATTGGTCTAGGACCACGGTTTCGGTCCTGCGTAAAGGCGTTATACCATAATCCTCAAGCTAGATTGTCTTATCTGGGTAATCGCTCTATGCCATTTCGAATTTTGTGTGGCACTAGACAGGGTTGCCCCTTGTCCCCATTACTTTTTGCTTTATATATTGAGCCATTCTTACGTACCTTACAATCCTGTACGTCTATTAGTCCATTAGAATCGGAGACATCTAAACTTAAGATCACGGCATATGCCGATGATATAGCTGTTTATGCAATAAATCCAAGCATCGCAGTGACCAGCATTGAGGAAGAAGCTAGAATGTTTGGTAATGTTTCAGGGTACAAATTGAATGCTAATAAAACCCAAGTGCTTACCACGGATGGGATTCAAAATTCTATTATTGGGGCTTGTACTACTGTGAATTACCTGGGGGTGAAGATTACTGCTAAAATAGATAAGATCATTGATCTAAACTATACACCACCTTTAAATGAGACTGTTAAAGTGCTTAAAATCTGGCATAGGCTCCCCATAGGATTATTGGGCAGAAGCAATTTAATAAAAATAAAAATACTCCCTACATTTTTATATTTGTTTAGGTCTATTCCTTTGAAAGTTTCTAATATATTTTTTTAAAAACTTGAAGGGATTTTCAGTAGTTTTATTTGGGGTTTTAAAAAACCTAGGAGAGCAATTGAGCTGCTTAAATCCCCATTCGAACAAGGTGGTCTCTGCTTCCCAGATTTTAAAATTTATTTTTGGGCTTCATTTGCAACTCGGTTTCGTAGCCTGCTTGGCTTGGATCAGACGGACTCAGTATTTGGTTTTTATTTTAGGCAACCAGAGGGATAAATTTCTATATGGAATAAGGGACCCTAACTACTTTAAGCGAGTAAAATTTAAGACTGTTAGAGATACTGTATATATTTGGAAGGCTATGTTTTCAAGGTGTAAAATGCCAATATACCATGAAAATTTTCCCTATGGGGGAATCCTCTGTTACCTGAGGTATTTCAGGATCCAGTAGCTAAATCCTGGGCGAAGTATGGAATTACCCGTTTAGGGGATGTGTATGATGATAGGGGAATTCGATCATTTGAGAATCTACGTCTAATTTTCAAACTTCCAGCTCATCTTTTCTTCAAATATTTTCAGATTAAAGATTATTTGGCTTCCAATGTGGAGGCTAAAGCAATAATGCATTCAAACATTTGGGAATGTTTATATGGAAGCAAAATTGAATCTCTGATAGGGTTTATGTATGAATCTTTATGTAGCTTCAGACCAGATGGCAGCGAGAAATTAGCAGAGCGCTGGACCCAAACCTTGGGCATAGGGGTTTCATCTGGAACAATTAAACAAGCTCTCAGCTATGTTAAGGAGTCGGTCCACTCAGTTAGTTTACAACTCCAGCAACTACGGACCACATGCATGCTGTACTATACCCCGGCTAGGATAGCCAAATGGGCTCAGGATAACTCAACGGGGGATAAGCTAAAGTGCCCTAAATGTGGATTATATGCCGCTAATCTGATACATATGTTTATTGAATGCCCAAAATTAAGGGGCTATTGGTTAAATGTTGAACAGCTATTGCAATCTAAAATTGGGCTGGACCATCCACTTACTGACATTGAAATTCTGTTGGGGTATAATGGGGAAAATTCAGCAGCTGCACGCCTCTTTTCGATCTTGATGGCCTCTGCCAGAATGGCTATTGCAAGAGTATGGGCATCCGCGACACCGCCCTCGCTCGTGGATTGGTGGTCTATTGTTAGGGAAACTTATGGATTAGAAGTAGCTTTGGCAAAGGCAAGGGGTACTCGTTCTTTAGTCAAGCTAGAAGCGATATGGAGACCTATGACTTTGTATGGAATAATTTTGCTTTATTTAAGGTGGGAGGGAGAGGGAGGAGGAAAAAAGAAGAAAAATGTATATATAAATGATTTTTTTTCTTATGCTTTCTTTTGATGTACAATCTATGAATCTTCCGGCTATATTTGTGATGTTACTGTGCCCTTCTTGTTGATGAAAATAAAAATTATTTAAAAAAATTAAAAAAAAAGATTTAAAAGAATATAAATGACATATAATATACCATACCACTTTTAAAAAAAAACAGAGTAACTGAAACTTAATTAGTGTTTTCTATATATGGAAAACAACTGCAAAATTAATTAAAACAATAAATAATAACCAAGAAAATACACATACAACTGAAATAACCCAATAAGATTAAAACAACAATTAATAAAACACTATATAAACACACGAAAATTAAACATTATTTTACACTGCAACCAAAAAAGAAACTCTACCGGATTGCTACCACAACATTGGAATGCATCATATAAAAATCTTATTCCAGCTCCACAAAGTAAGTAAATTAGCATTTTAAAAGTACTGCTGCCGAAAATGTCCTCAAAGCACTTTTTATAGGAACAAAATAATTCATATATATTTTTAAAATTATATCCCCTCTACAGGTAATTCTGAAGACTCTGAAAAAACCACAGAACAGTGTGAAATATCAACTTGCAAATAAAGTAAGTATTAAACGCATATAATATAAGACAAGTTTTCTAAAATGCCAAACAGAAGTGCAAGCTAAGCACAATTCCCCGCCCACTAAAAACACAATTAAACAAATGTATTAAAATTACTCTTTTTTTCAACAGAAATTTCTAAAGAAATACTAAAGGCAAACAGCAAAGAAAAAGCATCAGCATTGAAAAAAATCTTCAAATACAATATTATAAGTATTACATTGACAATGTACATGTTTTAGATGATTACACAGCACAGTATTATTTTGAATAAATTTTATATACATTTCTCTTAGCATTTGAAGCATCACCATGACTGAAGGGGCCCAATTCATTACTTCCCAGAAGGGCAAATTCTTATTATGTTATATGGGTTATGTGTACACCCAAGAAAAGCAATCAGGCGACAAAGTTAACTGGAAATGTAGTAAATATTATTCTAACAAATGTTATGGAATGGCTGCAACAAAGGAAACAACTGTACTATATGTTAGATAGCATAACCACCCCCCTAACGTAGCTGAAATTGAAGTTCAAAATGCTTTAGAAAATATAAAAGAAGCTAGCACTAGATCTGAAAAAGCTACAATTGAAATACTTAAAGACATGCTTCCCACAGTCCCACAACATGGAACTGGCCAAATGCCCTCAATAGCATCACTTAAAAGAACAATAGCTAGAACTAAAAAAGCTACTGCTACCACCACACCTATCCCCAAAACGTTTGCTGAAGTAGAAATACCACCTGAACTCACAGTTACTCATAATGAAGAACAATTTCTTCTTTATGACAATAAAGCAGCTGACAAAAGAATAATAATATTTGGAACTCCCACAAATTTACTGAAACTGCAAAACTGTGAAACTTGGATGATGGATGGAACTTTTAAAATATGTCCCAAACCATTTTACCAGTTATATACAATACATGGACTTTATCAAAATACAAACATCCCCTTTATATATGCTCTATTTCCAAACAAGCAAACAACCACCTATGTTGAACTTTTAACCAAAGTAAAACAAGAAACCAATAATTACTTTCCCTAAAAAATTATCATTGACTTTGAACAGTCAATGATACAAGCCATACTAAAAAAACTACCCTCACACAGCAATTCAAGGTTGCTATTATCACTTTAACCAATGCATTTGGAGACACCTCAAAAAATCTACACTAAGGGCCCGATTCCGATCTCACTAGGAAAGCCCTCCGTAAGACTCGGATCCGGAGTGCTTTCCGAGCGAGACGTGCTCCGGGAGTCTGAACGAGCGAGTTCGATGCTGCTGTATGCCTACGGACTCCGTTCGCTCAGTCTCCCATTGAACTCTATGGGAGCCCGTGTACAGACGCGTACACAGGCTCCCATGGCAGAAAAGGGGTGCATGGGTGGGCAAAAGCGTACACCCTGTGGCGGGCACCCCATGGTGCCCACCACACTGTGCATGCTTGGATCGGGGGGACCCATCTGCACCCCCGTGATAGATTCGGAGGGCCCCGCATGAAGGGGGGCCTGGTACGGCCCCCCAAAGTACGCTTCCGACAGACGTTTCGTCTCACTGAAACCAAGGCGAAGCGGCTGTCCAAATCGTGCACCGTACTCACTCGGTCGGAAATCTGCTCCATTGTGCGGCACGATTCATCTACAAACGAGACGTATGGAGCGGTTCGGGTCCGGAAACTATTCGGTCGGCGCTTACGCGATCTTTACATCGTAATTGGTCGTTTGGACTTATGTACGATTCGGTCGTAAACAAGGGCTACGAATCGGATCCGGTAAAGCCAAATCCGATTCGGAGGCCTTCTGAACTACATCGGAATCGGGCCCTAAGTGTAGAATATGCAACAAATAGCACCTTTGCATATCAAATTAAAAAACTCATAGCACTAGCATACGTCCCAATTACTGACGTAGCCGAACACTACAATTTATTAATTGAAAGTGCCTACTACCAACAAAATGAGCTAAAACTAACTCCCCTACTTGACTATTTTGAGGACACCTGGGTGGGAAGGCTACACAGATCTGGACACAGAAGACAGCCTAAATACGACATTCCATGGTGGAATGTATATACCAGTACCCTAAACAAAGAAGCTAAAGCTAATAATGCTGTGGAAGCATGGCACAACGCCTTCCAAGCCACAACAGGCACAACACAACCTACTCTACATAAACTATTACAATCTATCCAAAAAGCACAAAGCTACCAACAACTAAGAATGGAACAGTCTATAACACAACTAGGCCCAAAACTAACCAAGCAAACTAAACAAATGTTTGAGTACTTACAACACAAAGTAAGACTCAACCCAACAACTAAAGGACTAGGATATCTTGAAACAATAGCTAAAAGCCTACTTTAAATAAATATTCCATCAACATCCCAAAAACTTGTAATATAAAAACAAGCAGTCAAATAAATAATTTTTTTTTAACTCCAAAAATATAATTATTTTGTCAGTTAATTTAATTAATATATAAAAAATAAATTGACATAATAATTATATTTTATATGACAAATACCAATAACAATTACAGTATCAACATTTCTCTCCCAGTATAAATAATTTAAAATTACTTACTGTTTTCGTAGCTGAAGAAATGTAATCCAAACTGCCATGAACAAATCCACATGTATGATAATCCCAATAAGTAAAGAAAAATCCCTCAAAAAAATGGAAAAATCCAACTGTATAAAAAAGCAATCCACCGGCAATAGCTCCACAAACGATAAACCATAAAAATCCCGAAAAACGTATTTAAAAAAAGAAACGCTCCAGGAAAACTCAAAAAATTAAGGAAGTGTAAAATAATTATTAGTTTACTAAAACTAATACACACTTCCTTAAAAAAAAAAAACGCATTCTTTTCCCAACGGCAACTTCCAATCGACAAAAACCTGTTAGGGAAAAAACAATCCCTCCCGCAGAAATATACATAAACATAATACCATAATACAAATAAATATAACACTAACACCATACCATAAACATAATTACACACATCTATCAAACTCTAACACCGACCGATTAACAAACTAACCGCATTTCGCAAAAGCATAAGTAAAACATACAACTTACCAAAAATAGAAAAACCTAACACTACATACACTATTTACAAATTAACTACCTTCAAATTAACCCAAAATAAAAGTTTGAATAAAGAAAATTAAACTTACCTTACCCGATGCGACGCAGCTTCCAACCGCGAGCTTCTCCCCTCAGAAAAGACCTAAAACAAAACCGATAGCTTATAAAATATAGCTTAAGGATAAAAATGGCTGCCTTAAACAATAAAGATGTATATTTCTCTTTATTAAAATTATTGTACATAAGAAATACATTACTATATATTTTTGGAAAAATACTACAAAATAATACTCATGTATAAAAAATTGTTTGACATATTTTTTCAAATGTTAAATTATAATAATAAATATTATTAAACAATTAATATGTATCATAATTCTAAAAATATACATTTAATGACCAATGTATATTAAAAATCTGTACTATTTTTAAATAATGTGGAAAAATGTATGAATGTTATGAAAAATGTTTGTGTTTGCAAAATGACGTATGTGCTAGTTAATATTATTTATATTTGAAATATAAATAATATTACCTAAAATATAACATTATGGGGCCGATTCTGATCTTGCTCGGAGGTGCTCCTGACGGCATCCGTCAGTAGCGAGTCCGTGTCGTATGCGTAATTTACGTGCGACTCGTACAGCTATACGAGCGAGCAAGTACGATGCGATAATCGCCTCGCGCTCCGAGTGGCCCATACGTGTCAGCGATCCCCTCCGGACGACTCCGCCATGGCCGACAGGCACAGCGCAACGGTGCGGATTCCCGGACGACCAAGTACGATGAACGCGTCGAGCAGCTGGATCAAATCGGAGCATCTGACTTGAAAAAGCTCTGGGAAGCGGACTTCAGGGGTCCGTAGCGGGCCCTCCTCAACCTGGGCCCCTACGACTCGATCACTGGGGGGCCCAAGGGTCCCCCCTACACATGCATGCACGGTGCGGGCAGGACCAAGGTGTCTCAGCGACACGGGCGCCCTCGTCCGAGACGTGCGTTTATTGTCTTTGGGAGCCTATGTACGCAACGTGCACCAGGCTCCCATATACTTCAATATTAAATATAGCTAATAAAATAAAATGCTTTTTCTTTTTCTTCTTCAATGTTTGAATCTAAATAAAACATAAATAAAATATGAACATGTTTCTGTATTTATTTAACATTATTTTAATTCTTGTATATGTAATTAAATATTTTTTTTACATCAATGTACTTTAAAAACTATGGGGCTGATTACGATGGCGGAACGGGCCGGCAGTGAGGTCCGCCGGCCCTGCGGACCGCGATTCTCCGCCCGCCATATTACGATGGCGGTGGGATCCAGACCACGGCGGAGGCAAAGCCCGTCTGCCACGGAACCGCCACAGGCAATCGTTACGATTGCCTGGTGGAGCGGTCAGCATGCTTACAATGGTGGCGGAGCCAAGCAGGCTCCATCCACCGAATTACGATGCAGGCGGAAGCCAGCCTTTCCGTGGCAGGTAAACCACCATTGAAAGGCTGGCGGGGATTGGTTTCGGGGACCCGTTGTGGGCTCCCCTTGTGTTGGGGGGTGTGGGTGCACTGGGGGGTACCCATGGTACCCCCTGCATTTCACTGCACCATGTGGCAGACACAGTGTCGTGCCTGCCACGTAGTGCAGTGAAATGCACAACATGCTCTTTTCGACATCGCGGTGGTGCTGCTGTCAGCAGCCACCGCCGCAATGTTAACGTGTGGAATCTGACCGCAGCGGTGGCGGTTCCATCCTAATCGGGTTGGCGGAACCGCCGCATGCATGGCGGACGTTCCCAAACACCGCTATGATGGCGGGCGGACCAAGTCCGCCCGCCTTCGTAATCAGCCCCTATGTTATTTTAATAAACATTTATAAATACATCATTATGCTTACTACAAAATATATTTTTAATTTTTAACTACTCTCACTATACACTACAATAATTCAGAAAAGGTGCTGGACACTAAACATATATATTTTACTATTCCCATTCCAAAGTATAATAACTCAGGGAAGGTGCTGGACACTAAACATATATAATTTACTATTCCCACTCCAACTTATATTAACTCTGGGAAGGGGCTGGACACTAAACATATATAATTTACTATTCCCACTCCAACGTATATTAACTCAGGGAAGGTGCTGGACACTAAACATATATAATTTACTATTCCCACTCTAACTTATATTAACTCGGAAGGGGCTAGATACTAAACATATATAATTTACTATTCCCACTCCAAACTATGGGGCCCATTACAATTGCAGGCGGATCGCCACCGCCGGGCCGCCGCCCGCCAAATGTCCCTGGTACTCCCCCCGTCATATTAGTATGGCGGGGGCACCGCGGCGGACGGAAAGACCGTCCGCCGCTTTTCCGCCAGTTGACTTGTCGACAAGGCAGAAAAGGGACACAATATGGTGGCGGTGTCTGCAAGACACCGCCATTCATATTATGATGCGTGTGGTTATTGGCCTTTCCATGGCGGCGTTGCCGCCATCAAAAGGCATGCAGTGTTTGATATTGGGGGCCTGTTGCAGGCCCCCAGGGTGTCGGGGGTGGGGGTGCACATGGGGGGTACCTATGGTACCCCCCCTCATTGCAATGCACTACGTGGCAGGCACCACGTGGTGCCTGCCATGTTGTGCATGGCAATGCTGTGCACAATCCTTTTACATTGCGAGCGGGGCTGCAGCCAGCAGATCCACCCGCAATGTAAAAGGGCCAGTGTGGCGGGCGCATCCTAATTTGCATGGTGGGACCGCCACAACATCAGCGGTCGGTCCCGTGCTCCGTTGCGGTGGCAGGCGGACAAAGTCCGCCCGCCATCGTAATAGGCCCCTATATTAACTCTGGGAAAGGGCTGGACACTAAACATATATAATTTACTATTCCCACTCCAACTTATATTAACTCAGGGAAGGTGCTGGACACTAAACATATACAATTTACTATTCCCACTCCAACTTATATTAACTCAGGGAAGGTGCTAGACACTAAACATATATCATTTATTATCCCCACTCCAAACTATATTAACTCAGGGAAGGTGCTGGACACTAAACATATACAATTTACTATTCCCACTCCAACTTATATTAACTCAGGGAAGGTGCTGGACACTAAACATATAGGGGCCGATTCTGATGCGGGTTGGAAAAGCTTCCCGACCGAATCGGTTGGGAAATGGTGTCCGACCCACTCGGATCGGGAAAGTCCGACCGGCGGAGTAGGATGCATCCGGATGCTTCCAGATACGATTTGGTTGAACTCCCATTGACTTCAATGGGAACATTTGTTCCTAACCGCATCAGAATTGGGCCCTCGGTCGGGAAGACACGTTCCCGATCCGATTTGGAAGGAGCAAATGCCGTTAGGAGGCCTTCCTAACCGCATCAGAATCAGGCCCTCGGTCGGGAAGCTTTTCCAACCCGCATCAGAATCGGGCCCTTAGTGGCCGATTCCGATTCAGGCCGGAAAACGTACCGACCGACTCGGTACGGGAATGTAGTCCGACCGACACGTACCGGCGCTGTCCGATCCGCGTAGTACGATGCAATGCATGTGAATTACGACCGACTCGTACGGAACACAAGCCGAACGACCAAACCGCACGGAAAGCAGCCATCCGGCCGGAAAATCTACGCGAATCGAACCGACTGACACGCACCAGGAATGAACCCGACAGATACGTACCCGTGAACTCCGACCCGCGCAGTACGATGCAATGCGTGTAAAACCAGACCGAGTCGCACGGAGCTCGAGCCGTACGACCGACACGCATAGAAAACAGGGAGCCGAAGCAACCCAATACTCTGCGACCGACGCGTACACCGCACATAAAACCCAGCAGAAAGACAGCGTGAAAGACTCGGAGAAGCTCGCATGAGACAACTGCAGCGTTTGACTCGGTCAGAAGAACGTCTCCTCCATGCCCAAAAAATACTAAGGAAAAAATACAAAAAAAAAGGGCCAAACAAGCAATGACAAAGTCAATAAATACTGGGGAAAAAAACATGGAGCAAAGACACACCCACAACTCCACCCATATAAAGGCCACAAATCCCTACCATGATCCTTTGCAAATTCAACTGACCTGCCAGCACAGAACACCATCAGACAGCAACCACAGACAAACTCACAACTCATCCATCACACAAGCCACACACCATTAGCACTTCCCTAATAGCACCCTCACATACACCCAGCAAAACTGACACTCACCCACCCTCACTTGCACACTCACACACACATCAATCTCCACCACCACCCATCACCATGCCCCCAAAGAAGAATCCAAAGTTCCTAGACAGTGAATTGGAAGTCCTGGTAGATGAAATCCTAAGAGTAGAGCCACAGTTGTTTGGTACATTGGTCCAACAGACCCCCATGTCGCACAAAACCAAGATGTGGGAGAGGATCGTCGACAGGGTGAACGCACAATCACCATGGTTGCGCACAAAGGAAGACATCCAGAACAGGTGGTATGACGTGCGCCGGAGAGTCAAGGACCTACTCAAGAAGGAATACGCCTTGAGTCATCGCACCGGCAGTGGCCCTCCTGCCACACCAGTATACCGCAGGTCCTGGGAGGAGAAGGTGCGGGCCATCCTACCACCAGAGAGCGTACATGGACTATCAGACATCCCAGAGCCTGGTGAGTACACAACCAATATACCCAATATTGTGTGACAATACACACACATCACTGTCAAGGGGATAGTGAAACCATGCACCGTTAGCAAAGCCACAGTAACCAAAAGATAATCATCCCAAGATGTGTATGCTAGTCAGACAAATACAATACCTGCCATCTCATAGTGATATGTAACTGTGTCATGACATGTACAAACCTAACAACAAATAGAGCAAGGCAGTGGCACAAATCGAACCAACAAACACTGTCAGACATTTTGCCACCACTAGAACACCACCTCACAGGGAAGCTGACTGAAAGGAAGGAATTCTGTGTATGCTGGTAAAGTGAGTGTAGCCAATAGCATGATGGGAGTTGTAGTCACAGATATTGGTCACCCTCACAATTGGCCCATCAACACCAATCTGAACCATGCTCACATCACAGGGAGTGGAAAAGAACTGACAAGATGGCTGACACTGGGTACTGCTGTGGGGAGAACAAGCCCCTGCTGGGTGTTGTGCTCAAAACAACAGCAGGACACCACTGACTGACATCCTGAAAGCCAACTTGCACTCCCTGCAATGGAAGCACGTTCCATGGTGGGATATCTGGCTGGGTGGGAAGGAAGACTGACAGCTCTGACCATAGTTACCAGCAGCTTTTCTCACACACCCCCTTAACACAAACTCCACACAACTCACCTGGGAGAATGCATTGCCTCACACTCTAATTAAATATCCCACAAAGAACTACCACACTGGGTTATGCTGTGTGAAGCACAGGGACACTATTGGGACTTGTAGCCAAACAAACGCCAGGACAACACTGTCAGCCATCCTGTCAGCACAGGCACACTACCCCACAGGGAAGCAGAGTCAAAAGGAAGGAAGTATGGGCATGCTGGGAAGGGGGTGTAGGCAATAGCATGATGGGAGTGGTAGTCACAGCTCAACATCCCCCACCCGCATGGCCCGGCAAGCTCACACTGAAGCATGCACACCTCACAGGGAGTGAAAAGCCACTTCCAAGATGTCTGACACTGGCCTCAGCTGTGGGGAGCACAAGGCCCTGCTGTGAACTGTCCACCAACAAACAACAGGACCACACTGTCAGCCATCTTGCCATTGCTGTCACACTCACACACAGTGAATTCGACTCAAAAGGAAGGAAGTATGGGCATGCTGGGAAGGGGGGTGTAGGCAATAGCATGATGGGAGTGGTAGTCACAGCTCAACATCCCCCACCCACATGGCCCAGCAAGCTCACATTGAAGCATGCACACCTCACAGGGAGTGAATAGCCACTTCCAAGATGTCTGACACTGGCCTCAGCTGTGGGGAGCACAAGGCCCTGCTGTGAACTGTGCACCAACAAACAACAGGACCACACTGTCAGCCATCTTGCCATTGCTGTCACACTCACACACAGTGAAGTCGACTCAAAAGGAAGGAAGTATGGGCATGTTGGGAAGGGGGTGTAGGCAATAGCATGATGGGAGTGGTAGTCACAGCTCAACATCTCCCACCCGCATGGCCCGGCAAGCTCACACTGAAGCAAGCACACCTCACAGGGAGTGAAAAGCCACTTCAAAGATGTATGACAATGGTGCTCTGTTGTGGGGAGCACAAGCCCCTGCTGGGAACTGTGCACCAACCAACAACATGACACCACTGACTGACATCCTGAGAGTTAACCTGCACCCACTGCAAGGGTGGCATGCTTCATGGTGGGATAACTGGGCTGGGGGGAGAAGGAGGTCCGGATGTCAACCAAATACCACCAATGCTGGCCATACACACGCCTACTCTGCAACAACACATTGCACACGTGGGACCAGTCACTCCCAAATAAAAGCCCTGGCAAGATGGCTGACACATGGGCATGAGAAATGATGTGCCTGCAATTCACACCCATGCACTGGCCAACCCAAACACGTACACACTCACAGCCATTGCAACTCTATGTTTACACACACTGTCAGGGGATGCAGTGTCCATGGGTGCCCCCTGGCCTGGCTGTGAAGGTGTGACTTGCAGATGACAACTGTGGAGAATCAGACAAACTACATAGCACAAATCACACAGGAAGTCACAGAAACATCATTGACAGGGGACACCTGACAGTGAATGCAATGGACACACCAATATACCGGACACTGTACCATGGTGTCAGTCACACAAGTTGCGGTTGTGATCTGCATTCCACTCCCACATCGTTCGGCAACATATGCATCCTTCACACAACACACCACTCACTGTCATAGACACTGAAGACACAAGCACCAATCTGGACTGCATTTGAGGAGACATGCTACTCACAGCAGCAGAACTGCAACACACACCACTGGCCATCACTGTCATGACAATGGAAAAGCCAGAGAGCTGCCGTGCCCAATCCTTATCACCATGGAGGACATTGACAAGATTAATCACGTTTGCACGTACAAAACTCAGCAACAACATCATTAGCTACGTTAACAACATCACTTGTATGAAATGAGACGTGAACTAGGAACCCAGACAACAACACAGATACTCCCAAGAGATCCCAGGCATACCGGACTGTGACCATGTTGTCCAGACACACCAATGTGACGCAAAAAGACTGGCAAAAACTGCCACCACACATGTCCTAATCGTGAAAGATATCCTAAGTGGAATTGCACGTATGTCCCTGTTAAAGGACAAATGTGGACAAGGATGACACACCTGTGTCAGGCACGTGATGGCCCTTGAGTAGCAATGGCCATGTACAGCCAATCTATACATGAGCTGGTCATGCACACACCTCAACATTCACATTGAAATGCTTCAGGTTGGCAGGACAATGTGCTACAACAATATCAACCTCTGGCTGTGACAACTTAGGACAATGCAATGTACAGGCACGCATCCAGATGTACAGTCACAACTGTCATGTGTTTGAACCATTGATGCCTGTAGAAACATAACATACATTGTGTGTCTCTTCCAAACACAGGTGATGATGGGGACACAGCAGCAGATGATGAGGAGTCCCTGTCCCAGGCTCCGGTGGCCCCTGAGCTCTCTGGTGTGGAACAGCCTCTGCCCTCCTCGGATGGCGAAGACCTACCTGGCCCCTCCGGTGTGAGTCATCATGCAGCACCAGCAGGACCACCATCTGCACCCCCTGCACCCACTCCTCCAACATCTGCCAACACACAGACCACCCCCGCCGACACGGACAGACCAAGGACACTAAATGACAACAGCACAGGGACCCCGGCCCCCCGGGAAGCAACGAACAACAACCCCAGTACCAACCCCCAAGGGGGCCTAGGGTCACCTGTGCGTGCCACCACAGGTCCCGCACATGTTGCCAGGGGTGGTGGGAGGGGTGGTAGGCAGAGGTCGCTGTTTGCAGAGGGGTCTGGACTGCATGATGACCCACAACTGGTACGCATTGCAGATGCGTACCAAAATAGCACCGGAGAGGTCAGCCAGGTAGTGAGGATCCTCAAGGACATTCAACAGCAGCAGGCTGCCCATCATGCCCGCTTGGACTCCCACATGTCCCGTGTGGAGACACACATGTCTGGCATGGAGTCCAAGTGGGACACATTGGAAGAACTGACAGCAGTGCAGAGGGACATATTGACATGCCTCCGCCAGATTAGCACCAACATGTCCACACCTCCCTGTGTGCCCACAACATCTGGTGCCGCAACAACTGCAACTGCCACAGGGAGGGAGGATGACTCTGGTGGAGAGTCCTCTGCACCGTAGCGGCCTGCACGTGAGGGTCCCCCAGAAAGAAGAGGGGTCGTCCGAGGAAGGACAACTGAGAGGCAGATGGCCATGTACATCCCCCAGGAACCCAACACCTGTTCTGGAAATTCTCCTTTGTGTGCAAACTGTTCACCCTGTCGAATGCAACCCAACTCTCCCACATGACATGGGGAGTTTAAGTTGGACTAATGTATCAGATGACTGTGGACTTTACTCAGGACATTTCTGCTACCAACACTTCCAACTCATCTGGGAACTTTGGATTCCAATCCCAATGTACAGCACCCAACATCCTGTGCACTATCCTCCCACATGTATGTAAATAAACTCACTAATACACCATACTTGCCTCTGTTGTGATTCCAACGTGGTATTTTGTCATGGAGATGATGATCTACTAAATGACACTGTGCATGCTAACTGCTACAGCAATTCCAACACCGTCATGTGAGTCATGGCAACGTGACACATATGAGGGAGACACACCACTAGGGCAACACAACACATACACACCAGGGCCATCTGACTCATCGCCTACACTGATGTTGCCAGGAAATACAGTGGAATGCACAGACACCACACCTATTCAGAGTCTGTGTTAACTAGCCCACAGGTGCAGTAAGCAAATGTCAGTCAGATGTGTGACCACAGACAACGCACATCCCAAAGTGAAGCACAGGTTTATTACACATTTGCAACATGTTGTTTCCACTACAGATGCAAGTTAATCCCACGTGGCAGTGGCCACACAGTCAACAAGTGTTGAAGAAATAAAGTCCAGGGGTGTGTGGCACATCACCTGTAGGGAAACGACTGCTTCCACCCTGGAAGTTGAATCATGGTGTCGGGGGATCACAGTTGACCAAACAACTCTGAAAGTACCCTGTGAAGGACAGACATGACACACAGTCAAAAGCACTGAAGAACAGGGCAGAACTGCAATACTCATGCCCAATACATGTCACAAGATACCTACACAAAACCAAGTTAGCATGTCAACACTGTTGGGGAGTACAAACTACCTGTAAGGACACATCGCTGCACGCATCCAGTCAAGTAGCACATGGCCACACTCAAACAGCAACAGAGCACCACCAACACATATCATGCAAACTCAAATCATTGACATAACATCTCTGTATACTCACATTCAGCTGAAGAAGTTGTTGATGAGCTGTGTGCGGACATCACCCTCATCATCATCATCATCACTGGCATCGTGGCCCAGGCCAGGATCCTCCACAGGTGGCGGATGTTGGTCATCGTCATCCAGGATGAGAGGCAACTCCTTTCGCACTGCCAGGTTGTGTAGCATGCAGCAGACGATGAAAATCTTGCACACCTTTGCAGGGGCATATGGGAGGGCCCCTCCTGTCTTGTCCAGGCAGCGAAAGCGGCTCTTCAGGAGACCAAATGTCCGCTCGATTACTCTCCTGGTCCGACCATGTGCCTCATTCTAGCGCATCTGGGCTGGTGTCACAGGGTTCCTGAGGGGTGTCAGCAACCACGGCATGTTGGGGTATCCGGAGTCACCTACATACAGACAATTGCACATTAGCTGAGTTGGAAAAGAGGGTGGAATACAACATTGCAGAACACACACAATGGTACAAAGTCAGTACACACCGACAAGCCAGGCATGCTGGTTCTGCATCTGTGACATCATCCTCGGGATGCGACTACTCCTCATCACGTAGGCATCGTGTGCAGAACCGGGGAAACGTGCACACACATGTGAGATGCTCATATCTGCAAGACATACCACCAGAGCATTGATAGAATGGAAAATTTTCCTGTTCCTGTATGCCTGCTCATGTGCCTGTGGTGGTACCAAAGCCACATGTGTCCCATCAATGGAGCCGGTGACATGTGGCATCCTCCCCAGTGCATAGAAGTCACTCTTGACGTCAGTGAGTTGTTGACGTTTAGGGAAATAGATGTACTGGTTCAAGTATGTTAACATTGCCTCCAAAACATCGCGTAGCACACGGCTGAACATGGTCTGTGACATCCCACCAGCAGACGCCACAGTGTGTTGAAAGGTACCGATGGCAAAGAAGTGTAGGGCTGCCATCACCTTCACCTTGGGGGTCAGCGCTGTAGGGTATGGCCGGCCAGGTAGCAAATGTGGGGCCAACCGCCCCACCAATTCCTCAATCAGCGGCCTGTTGAAGCGGTACCGTCGGATGCAGTCACGTTCCACCATGGTTGCAAGGTCAGGGAATGGTCTATGGACAGCTGGTGCCCTGCAGTACATAGGTGAACAAAGAAAGATTGTCAGTCACCCCACATATGTGGCATTGAACATACTCATTATCACATGATACATCATTACGAGACACAAGTACTTGATGTGTGTGCCGTTCTGTATGGACATATATGGCACCTACATGGCAATCATCTAACATCTCAGTTCAACATGTGTTGACAACAAGTTCCAGGTTGTGCTATGGGAAATCATTAGGCTGTGTCACAGTACCCATGTACTGCTGTCACGTTCCAAACACACACCACAGTGACAAGTGAGGACAGATGTGCCCCAGGCATCACAGCTCTTTGACAGGTAGATTCCCAGGGACCCTGTATTGCCACATGGACACTGGCATGACATGGCGTATCATGTACACGCCAGCAAAACAACCATGACTCCCACAGGTAGTGGCCCCTGTTGCCTCTGCAGGACAGACATGGACGTCTGTGACACACACACGCACAACATCAAAGTCGATGCACAAACAATGTGGATGTGGAGACTGTCTCCCATTGTGCACATGGAATCAGAGACATCTGAAACACAACAGGCACACAGACTGTGGAGGGCCATCACAATTCTGGCAATGGGTCACCCTGTGACGTACATACCATCCCACATGGGACTCAGGGTGTATGTGACATAACATACACAAATACAACCTGGAAATGTGACCATGTCATATGCTCTGAACTGAAGAGTTGCACATCACACAAAGGATTCTGTCCCCATGAACACGTGCACAGCCTGGGAGTGGCTGCCCCCAAGTGCCACCCAAAAAACCACATGTTGACCCCATACACACACAGGTAATGCAGCCTTACATTCCTTAGGATACAGTGTGGACAGGCTGTGGTGTTGTAGGTGTGCCCCTGAGTCCCTGGCAAGTAATTGTGGCTGGCATACGTTCACCTGTGACAACCATGGTGACATATGCGAGTGACTTGTACAGGGACGCATCGTACAACAATGGACCGATCGGTGCGCACGCATTGGCCATTGCATATGATGTTGACGGATGCGTGTTGTGTTCCGAAATACGCGTCGTACAGCAATGGACCGATCGGTGCGCACGCATTGGCCATTGCATATGATGTTGACGGATGCGTGTTGTGTTCCGAAATACGCGTCGTACAGCAATGGACCGATCAGTGCGCACGCATTGACCATTGCATATGATGTTGACGGATGCGTGTTGTGTTTCGAAATACGCGTCGTACAGCAATGGACCGATCGGTGCGCACGCATTGGCCATGGCATATGATGTTGACGGATGCGTGTTGTGTGACGTAATACGCGTCGTACAGCAATGGACCGATCGGTGCGCACGCATTGGCTATGGACTGACATGGTAACGGACGCGTATTCGAAGCTTTTACGAGTCGGATGCAGTGAATTCAGTTGGCCACCCACAACAATGTTGCGAATTCATGGGTGTCATCAATTTGAAATTTTGAAGGATGCTGTAGGCGTGTATTAGTGGTGCAATTCCATGGATTGGCCAGATTCAGAAGATGCAAACGACTTGGACCTATCACTTTGGACACATGGGACAGTATCTGCCTCTGCACCACACATATAATGCTGGCTGTTCCCCTGAGAGCTCACTTGCCTGCACTACATGCTCCAGGACGACATCTGCCACCACCACTGCTGCTGTCTCTGCATCCTCTGGCTACTGCAATGGCACGTACTGTGGAGAGAGCCCCAGCCTTCAGCACTGAGGAGAACCAGGCCCTGCTGGACAGCCTCCTTCCACAGTACAGCAAGCTGTATGGGAAACCAGGGGAGCAGGTGAGTGTGCTGTCCACTGCCATACTAATTGTGCATGTTGTCTGACTAGCAAGACTTACAGTGTGTACACCAGTGGCTAGAATGCTCACTGAGTAGTTGTCACCCCCCAAAGTGTGTAGTTACATGCACTGAACAGGTATAGTGCAGTAACAGTGCATTCCAACAACGTTTTACTTCCCAGGCAATGATCCCATTTAGTAACTGCTGGACAACTGTTCATAGCCATAGTTGCACTACCTGTGTACATCATATGCCCCTATGATTGAAACATGTATATCCAACTGTGTGATGCACAGATATGTTGCATGTGTAGTAATGGCCTTTTCACTTTGTCATCCTCACAGGTTGATGCCCACCAGAAGCAGGAGATCTGGCTGACCATCGCCCGGGCAGTACGATCTGTGGGGGTCTACAGGCGCAGGATCCGCAACTGCCAGAAGAGGTGGCAGGACCTTCGTGGCTGGACCCGGAGGATCGCAAGGGTCCAGCTGAAGCTGTCGCCTCCTCGCAGAAGGGGCGGACACCGGACCCTGACCCCCCACATGCTCCAGATTCTGGCGGTGGTCTTCCCTGACCTGGATGGGCAGCTGAAGGCCAGACAGCAGCAAGGAGGGGGTAAGTGCTAGCCTTTTCTGGGTACTATGACTAACATGCTCTATGCACTCCTTTAGCCTGGTTCCACTTCCACAGTACGACTGTCTTGTCGTCCTGGACTCATGTCCCTCACTTGTGTCATGCCCCTCCTCATCTGATACACAGGTGTGGCCCTTACAGTCTGTGGCTTAGGTCACTTGGGTACTGTGTACTTGCAGTTACCTGTGGTTCAAGTTGGGGACAGCATCAGTTACAGGAACTTTGTTGTGGGCTGCATGGGTGGTACAATTGCTCACACAATGCCTGTGATCTGACATGTACTCTGGGTATGGCTTTAATATGTGTTCCAATTGCTGCTCTGACTCACCACATGTCTGGGGTATGTGCCACACACCCATGCTGCAGCAGAGACCAAGGTAGGAGCCTCAGAAGTATGTACATCATGTGTGTGACACATGCATAGCCACCTGCCTAGTGTTCAGGGTAATACCATGTTGCACATGGACCAGGACTGCAATGCCTACTCCGGACATCGAAGGCACTCTGTTCTCCCACTCCCGTGTGTCAGCATACATATTGGGCATTGTGAAGAGTGCACTCAGGTGTCTGCCTCTGTGTCACCGTGGTGTGGCCTTGCTTTTTGGACTCCTGGAGTGTTTAACAATTTGGGGTGGCCAGCCATCTGAGTTGTGACTATAGGATCTGCACATTGGTTAATGCATAGGTCTCTGATCCCTTGACTGTGCACAATGGTGTATGAAACATTGAGGTGCAGGCAGCTTTGGTTCATTCTCATCAGACGGTGAAGTGCTCATGTGTATGGATTTGTGTTTGCAGTCAATCAAATGTCTCATTTGAATGACGTGGGATCATCTTAGTCCTCATGATGTGGGTGGCCAGGGGTGCACATGTGCATCTGTCAGCTACAGGGCTTGCATTCACAAAACTTCCATGAATGTGACACAGTGCAGACTGGTGTTGTGTGTATGCACTGCCCCTGTGACAGGAGACAGTTATGACTGACTTGCCAGACAGGCCTGTGCCATGACATTCAACTTGCAAAGGGTGATCCAGCAGTAGTGTGATATGTCCTGCATGCACACCATTGTCGCATTGTCTATCAGGACATGAGGACATCATTGTGTCTGGTGATGGAACCAAAACCCGCATATCGACAGAGACTCTGCCCATCACTTTTCCTGACACATGTACTGAGTCAGTGGCAGGAGATGGCATGTGTTTGGAGTGACACATTTCCATATGGTCTCTTGGATGTCCAACAACTGTGTATGTGGTGCATGTGTGCACATATGATTAGTCGCATACAACAGGCACCAGACAGATGGGTGCGTGGACAGGTAGGATATGAGTGGCATGAATGACTGTCAGGCAGACAATGGGCTTCTTCAAATCAGTGTCAGCACTTATTGCAATGTCTAGCAAATGATGGCAGGGCTTGCTCTGTGATGTGCTGTACTTACTGTGGTGTGTGTGGTCAGTACAGGTGACTAATGTTGTTCTGTTTATCCTGATTGTTTGCAGATACATCCACGGCCACAGGACGAGACAGCTCCACGGACCAAGAGGAGCGGCAGAGCCAGACTGGGTCCACTGCAGAGGAGACCGAGGGACCCAGTGGCACGGAGGGTGAGGGGAGCCACACTGAGGAGATCTCAGCTACGACCACCTCGGCTGAGGAACACAGCGCTTCCAGTGAGGACTCCCTTGTGGAGACGAGTGTTAGCAGACCACAGACAAAATCGAGCAAGTCTGTCCCCGCCACCACCACCATCTCCACCCTCCCATCTGCTCCCATCCCACATGTCCGTGGAGGCTCCCGTGTAGGGGAGCGTGTCTCCTTCATGCCAGGCACCGCACCCCCTGCCTCTGTCTCCCCTGCTGCCCTGAGTGTGAAGTCTGTGGACTTGCTGAAACAGATCCATGTAGGGCAGACATCAATGCTGATTGTCCTCCATGCACACACGGGTCTGTTGACACAACTGGTGTCATTCATGGAGGGCATGTCATCTGGCATGTCTGCCCTACATCGGACCAATCAGTCCATGGCCTCCTCACTGATGGCAGCAGTGTCCCTCCTGCAACAGTCCCTCACCCCTCCTACCTCTGCCCCATCCACAATCCCCAGCACCCTACCTGTCCCAAGCACACACACACCGGCACAGGCACGCACCAGCACAGACACAAGCAGCACACAGACACACACGCCAAAATCCAGACGCACACGCACGCACAGTCAGGGGACTGATACCTCACTCACAGGGGATGGGGCCCAGACACACACACACACGCATCCACAAGCACTCCGCAGTCCTCAGATACCTCTCCCTCCAAAACCCCTTCCCTTGCCTCACCTGCAACCCCCCCCTCCCAGAAGCTCTTCCTCTGTGAGCTTGGCCTCTTCCCCACAGATCCATCTGAGCCAACGTACAGGCGGAAGAGGCCACCACCACACACAGAGGGGAGTGCCCCTCACACCCGGACACTCTCCCCCAGGCACAGACAGACTGAGGACCCCATTAGGAAGTCCCCCCGGACCAGGAAGGGCAAGACCCCACCACCACGCAGCTCCACCACACAGTCTCTCTCCTCCATCCCCCAGGCCACCACTCCACAGGTTCCCCCGCCACACCCTGCCCCAGGTTCCCCCACACACCGATACCGCATCCCCAAACTGCTTAGGCCCTCCCCCCCTACCACTTGCTCTTCCACCCCCAACCCAGACGCTCGGCCTGTTTGTGCCACTGGTGTGGAGACCGGGTCCCCCCCTATGTCCTGCCCACCTCATCTGCCCCCCCTTCCACTCCCTTGGAGTTATGCACTGCAGTGGAGTCCACAACCACCCCGTCTGACTTGGGCACTGCAGTGGGGACCCAGTCCACTCCATCTGACCGGCCCACTGCAGTGCTGCCAGCACCCACGCCATCTGACTTGTGCCCTACAGTGTTGCCGGCCCCCACTGAGTCAGACACCTCCACTGCAGTTGCCGGTGACACTCCTGCACCCACCACCCCTTCACTGCCTCCTTCTGGCATCCCCTGATCCTGTCCCTGCGGTGCCTGGCCTGCCCCTTGTATGCCCCTCCGAGGGGGATGTCCCCTGTCTGTACCAGTGCAGGCAAGCAATGGGTGACAAGTTGTCACATGTCACCCTGTTCGGACTGTGAATGTGGACTGGCAATTGGCCTTAGTTTCTTTTGGACTTCCAATTTTTCTTTCACATTGGCTGAATAAAGCGTCTTTTTTTTTACTAGTGGTTTTGCTTCTGTTGTACATGATGTAGATGAGTTTCATCATGCATTTGCTGTTGTAATAGTGTTCAGATCAGAAAAATGAAGTGTTGCTGTGATGGACTCCATGTGGTCCATGGGATATGTGTCCTAATCTAGTCTGGATCCATAGCATCCTTTGCTGCAGTCTGAGGGTGTAATGTTCAGCATTTGACACAGGGATGTACGTTTTGCATTTGTAATTTAACATCTGTGGCTTACACTCATGCACATCTGGTGGGCTTACCACTGTTCAATGTTTCTATTTCCCTGACTGTGTGCCCATCTCCACTGGACATGCAGTTTAGCACATTACTGTTGAAGGACTCATCTGTGTATACAGTGCAACTTGCTTGACACGTGTTTTGGGTATATGCAGATGACTGAAGTGACACTCCCGTACCCAGGCTGATGTGAGCAGAGCCTTCAGTGTGTTGTAATTGTTGACTCATTGACCGGGTGTTCTGCTGACATGTTTGAGTCGTGCACAGACAAGGTTTGGCACAGCGGACCTTCCACAGGAGTGGAGTGCCCTCATGGCAGTGTGTAATCCCGTGACATTGCCTGGGCCCGTGTTGTGTGTTGTGTAAGCATGTCTGTGTGTGTTCCCTTCCCTTTTCCTACACAGGCTGTGACCCTACGGATGTTCCTGTTTGTGATGCTTGCTGAGTTGTCCTGTGTTCATCCAGCATCTTGGACCTGGTTTCTCCGTGATGTGGGTGCATGGCAAACTAATTTTCGTCTAGTTTTCATCCCTAGTTGTCTTTGTTGTCAGGGCTGGGGATGTGGGCAAACGCAGATGGGACACAGTCAGGATTCCCCTTGGCACTTGTTGGTACACAAGTCATGTAATTTACAGTTTGTGGTAGCTTTCAGTGATTGTGACACGTTGTGTGTGTGACTGCTGCCACTCCTCAGGGTCAGAGCTGCACTGTTGGAAGTTGTCTACGTGTGTTCTTTGTGGGTCACCTTGGCTTCTTCATTGGTGTGTGACTGTGGCCGGGATCCCATTGATTGGGGTGGATTTCACGTCATGCCCATGTACCGCGTACTGTGCAGTGTGTCAGACATTCACGAGTCTTGTTGACTGGCCAGGTGTGATGGGTTTCTGCACCTTAGTTCCCACAACCACCCCTGGGATGGTCATGGGTGCATGTGCAATGTCACCAGTCCACGTGAGCTTCACTGCTGCACATTGGTGGAGATCAAGGTGTGTGGTGTTGAGTGTGTGCAAATGTTAGTTGTTGCACGGCTAGACCCCTACCTCCATATTGGCCTTGGCTGACAGGCCGTGCTGATTGATTTGTGCTTGTGTAGGTGTGATGGTAGTTTGTTGCTCAGGACACATGGCTGTGGTTCACAGTGTGAACGACATCTACCTTTGTCATCACAGTGGGATTATCATGCAGGCTAGTGTCACCACAATGTGGGGTCCCTGGGGGTAGTGCTGTGGTGGGTCTGTCTCTTGCTGTGTTAGTTGCTGTTGCTACAAGCTTGTGTGACATGTGTGATTTGGGGTCCCTCTCATCTAACAATGCCTGATTGCCCACATAGGGGAATCCGATCCATGAGTTACTTTTGTATGGCACTGTATACACATCTGTGTAATTGGAATTCAGGCCTCCTCATGTGTTGTGTGGTTGCCTGGGGACACTGGCACACCCCCCATCACCTGTTGTGTTTGATATGCAGTGTGAGGCTGCCTGTTTGTGTTTGTGCATCTGCACCACTGCATTGGCATATCTTTAGTGTGCCATTGCCTGTATGTTGTTTGGAGGATTTCCCATGCTGTCCCTGGGACTCCTAGGTCATCAGTCAGCACAATAATCATGGTTTGTGTGTCCCATTGCTGCCATGGTATGGTATTTGTTCACCTCACATCTACAGTCTCCACAGGATATCTACATTTGTGTGTCCATTAGTGCAGATATGTGGGTCTGCATTATGATGGTCACTTCTGGCATTGTGTAATTGATAAATGGAGACAATGTCAGTCCCCATGGGTGATGTTTGTCTGCACATGGCCAAAGGTATGTTTTATTTGCACTGCACTGTTTGCCTCACCCAATCTATGTTGCTATGGGACACAACCACTACTTTGCCACTGATGTGTTTGTTGTTCTGTGACCAGGAATCATCCATGTTGTTTGTCAGTTGCAGCTTTTTCCATGACAACACTTACCTTTTGGTCACTGTGATGATGGGGGTTTGGACCCCATTGCCACAATGTTCAAAATGTGCTTCAGCTATGGACCCCACACTTACCTTTTGGTCACTGTGATGATGGGGGTTTAGACCCCATTGCCACAATGTTCAAAATGTGCGTCAGCTATGGACCCCACACTTACCTTTTGGTCACTGTGATGATGGGGGTTTAGACCCCATTGCCACAATGTTCAAAATGTGCTTCAGCTATGGACCCCACACTTACCTTTTGGTCACTGTGATGATGGGGGTTTAGACCCCATTGCCACAATGTTCAAAATGTGCTTCAGCTATGGACCCCACACTTACCTTTTGGTCACTGTGATGATGGGGGTTTAGACCCCATTCCCACAGTGGTCATGGTCTGCTTGCATTATGAAGGCCACACACATTTTTGTGTGACACATGTGATAGGGGGTCACATTGTATGTTCAATGTCATGTTCAGTGTTGTAGGCATTTGACACAGACTACACACTCTTGTCATGATGTTGGGGGGGATGTCTTTTGCTGACATTCCTTATGTTGGAATATGCTGGTTGTGTCATGCATTACCCGTCCTATGAGTGGGGATGGTAGTTGTGACAGGCATCCAGCCCCCCATGAGTAGGGGTGGTGGTGGTGGTAGGTATCCAGGCCCTCATGAGAAGGGGGGTGGTAGTGGTAGGCATCCAGCCCCCCCTGAGTAGGGGTGGTGGTGGTAGTGACAGGCATCCAGCACCCCATGAGTAGGGGTGGTGGTAGTGACAGGCATCCAGGCCCCCATGAGTAGGGGTGGTGGTAGTGGTAGGCATCCAGCCCCCCCTGAGTAGGGGTGGTGGTGGTAGTGACAGGCATCCAGCACCCCATGAGTATGGGTGGTGGTAGTGACAGGCATCCAGGCCCCCATGAGTAGGGGTGGTGGTAGTGGTAGGCATCCAGCCCCCCCTGAGTAGGAGTGGTGGTAGTGGTAGGCATCAATTCCCCTATGAGTGGGGATGGTAGTAGTGACAGGCATCCAACACCGCATGAGTAGGGGTGGTGGTAGTGACAGGACAACTCAGCAAGCATCACAAACAGGAACATCCGTAGGGACACAGCTGGTGTAGGAAAAGGGAAGGGAACACACACAGACATGCTTACACAACACACAACACGGGCCCAGGCAATGTCACGGGATTACACACTGCCATGAGGGCACTCCACTCCTGTGGATGGTCCGCTGTGCCAAACCTTGTCTGTGCACCACTCAAACATGTCAGCAAAACACTCGGTCAGTTAGTCAACAATCACAACACACTGAAGGCTCTGCTCACATCAGCCTGGGTACGGGAGTGTCACGTCAGTCATCTGCATATACCCAAAACACGTGTCAAGCAAGTTGCACTGTATACACAGATGAGTCCTTCAACATTGATGTGCTAAACTGTATGTCCAGTGGAGATGGGCACACAGTCAGGGAAATAGAAACATTGAACAGTGGTAAGCCCACCAGATGTGCATCAGTGTAAGCCACAGATATCAATTTACAAATGTAAAACGTACATCCCTGTGCCAAATGCAGAACATTACACCCTCAGACTGCAGCAAAGGATACTATGGATCCAGACTAGATTAGGATACATATCCCATGGACCACATGGAGTCCATCACAGCAACACTTCATTTACCTGATCTGAACACTATTACAACAGCAAATGCATGATGATACTCATCTACATCATGTACATCAAAAGAAAAACCACTAGTAAACAAAAAGAGGCTTTATTCAGCAAATGTTGAGAAAAATCTGAAGTCCAAAAGAAACTAAGGCCAATGGCCAGTCCACATACACAGTCCGAACAGGGTGATATGTGACAACTTGTCACCCATTGCTTGCCTGCACTGGTACGGACAGGGAACATCCCCTTCGGAAGGGCATACAAGGGGCAGGCCAGGCACCGCAGGGACAGGATCAGGGGATGCCAGAAGGAGGCAGTGAAGGGGTGGTGGGTGCAGGAGTGTCACCGGCAACTGCAGTGGAGGTGTCTGACTCAGTGGGGGCCGGCACCACTGTAGGGCACAAGTCAGATGGTGTGGGTGCTGGCACCACTGCAGTGGGCCGGTCAGATGGAGTGGACTGAGTCCCCACTGCAGTGCCCAAGTCAGACGGGGTGGTTGTGGACTCCACTGCAGTGCATAACTCCAAGGGAGTGGAAGGGGGGCAGATGAGGTGGGCAGGACAGAGGGGGGACCCGGTCTCCACACCAGTGGCACAAACAGGCCGAGCGTCTGGCTTGGGGGTGGAAGAGCAAGTGGTAGGGGGGACAAGTGGTAGGGGGGAGGGCCTAAGCATTTTGGGGATGCGGTATGGGTGTGTGGAGGAACCTGGGGCAGGGTGTGGCAGGGGAACCTGTGGAGTGGTGGCCTGGGGGATGGAGGAGAGAGACTGTGTGGTGGAGCTGCGTGGTGGTGGTGGTGGGGTCTTGCCCTTCCTGGTCCGGGGGGACTTCCGAATGGGGTCCTCAGTCTGCCTGTGCCTGGGGGAGGGTGTCCGGGTGTGAGGGGCACTCCCCTCTGTGTGTGGTGGTCGCCTCTTCCGCCTGTGCGTTGGGTCAGATGGATCTGTGGGGAAGAGGCCAAGCTCACAGAGGAAGAGCTTTTGGGAGGGAGGGTTGCAGGTGAGGCAAGGGAAGGGGTTTTGGAGGGAGAGGTATCTGAGGACTGCGCAGTGCTCGTGGATGCGTGTGTGTGTTCCTGGGCCCCATCCCCTGTGAGTGAGGTATCAGTCCCCTGACTGTGCGTGCGTGTGCATCTGGATTTTGGCGTGTGTGTCTGTGTGCTGCTTGTATCTGTGCTGGTGGGTGCCTGTGACGGTGTGTGTGTGCTTGGGACAGGCAGGGTGCTGGGGATTGTGGATGGGGCAGAGGTAGGAGGGGTGAGGGACTGTTGCAGGAGGGACACTGCTGCCGTCAGTGAGGAGGCCATGGACTTATTGGTCCGATGTAGGGCAGACATGCCAGATGACATGCCCTCCATGAATGACACCAGTTGTGTCAACAGACCCGTGTGTGCATGGAGGACACTCAGCACTGATGTCTGCCCTACATGGATCTGTTTAAGCAAGTCCACAGACTCCACACTCAGGGCAGCAGGGGAGACAGAGGCAGGGGGTGCGGTGCCTGGCATGAAGGAGACACGCTCCCCTACACGGGAGCCTCCACGGACATGTGGGATGGGAGCAGATGGGAGGGTGGAGATGGTGGTGGTGGCGGGGGCAGACTTGCTTGATTTTGTCTCTGGTCTGCTGACACCCGCCTCCACAAGGGAGTCTTCACTGGAAGTGCTGTGGTCCTCAGCCGAGGTGATCGTACCTGAGGTCTCCTCAGTGGGGCTCCCCTCACCCTCCGTGCCACTGGGTCCCTCGGTCTCCCCTGCAGTGGACCCAGTCTGGCTCTGCCGCTCCTCCTGGTCCATGGAGCTGTCTCCTCCTGTGGCCGTGGATGTATCTGCAAAGAATCAGGATAAACAGAGCATCATTAGTCACATGTACTGACCACACACGCCACAGTAAGTACAGCACATCACAGAGCAAGCCCTGCCATCATTTGCTAGACATTGCAATAAGTGCTGACACTGATTTGAAGAAGCCCATTGTCTGCCTGACAGACATTCATGCCACACATATCCTACCTGTCCATGCACCCATCTGTCTGGTGCCTGTTGTATGCGACTAATCATATGTGCACACATGCACCACATACACAGTTGTTGGACATCCAAGAGAACATGTGGAAATGTGTCACTCCAAATACATGCCATCTCCTGCCACTGACTCAGTACATGTGTCAGGAAAAGTGACGGGCAGAGTCTCTGTCGATATACCGGTTTTGCTTCCATCACCAGACACAATGATGTCCTCATGTCCTGATAGACAATGCGACAATGGTGTGCTTGCAGGACATATCACACTACTACTGGATCACCCTTTGCGAGTTGAATGTCATGGCACAGGCCTGTCTGGCAAGTCAGTCATAACGGTCTCCTGTCACAGGGGCAGTGCATACACACAACACCAGTCTACACTGTGTCACAATCATGGAAGTTTGGGGTATGCAAGCCCTGTAGCTGACAGGTGCACATATGCACCCCTGGCCACCCACATCATGAGGACTAAGATGATCCCACGTCAATCAAATGAGACATTTGAGTGACTGCAAACACAAATCCATACACATGGGCACTTCACCGTCTGATGAGAATGAACCAAAGCTGCCTGCACCTCAATGTTTCATACACCTTTGTGCACAGTCAAGGGATCAGAGACCTATGCATTAACCAATGTGCAGATCCTATAGTCACAACTCAGATGGCTGGCCACCCCAAATTGTTAAACACTCCAGGAGTCAAAAAAGCAAGGCCACACCACGGTGACACAGAGGCAGACACCTGAGTGCACTCTTCACAATGCCCAATATGTATGCTGACACACGGGAGTGGGAGAACAGAGTGCCTTCGATGTACGGAGTAGGCATTACAGTCCTGGTCCATGTGCAACATGGTATTACCCTGAACACTAGGCAGGTGGCTATGCATGTGTCACACACATGATGTACATACTTCTGAGGCTCCCCCCTTGGTCTCTGATGCAGCATGGTTGTGTCGCACATACCCCAGACATGTGGTGAGTCAGAGCAGCAATTGGAACACATTGTGAAGCCATACCCAGAGTACATGTCAGATCACAGGCATTGTGTGAGCAATTGTACCACCCATGCAGCCCACAACAAAGTTCCTGTAACTGATGCTGTCCCCAACTTGAACCACAGGTAACTGCAAGTACACAGTACCCAAGTGACCTAAGTCACAGACTGTAAGGGCCACACCTGTGTATCAGATGAGGAGGGGGCATGACACAAGTGAGGGACATGAGTCCAGGACGACAAGACAGTTGTACTGTGGAAGTGGAACCAGGCGAAAGGAGTGCATAGAGCATGTTAGTCATAGTACACAGAAAAGGCTAGCACTTACCCCCTCCTTGCTGCTGTCGGGCCTTCAGCTACCCATCCAGGTCAGGGAAGACCACCGCCAGAATCCGGAGCATGTGGGGGGTCAGGGTCCGGTGTCCGCCCCTCCTGCGAGGAGGCGACAGCTTCAGCTGGACCCTTGCGATCCTCCCTGTCCAGCCACGAAGGTCCTGCCACCTCTTCTGGCAGTTGCGGATCCTGCGCCTGTAGACCCCCACAGATCTTTCTGCCCGGACGATGGTCAGCCAGATGTCCTGCTTCTGGTGGGCATCAACCTGTGAGGATGACAAAATGAAAAGGCCATTACTACACATGCAACATATCCGTGCATCACACAGTTGGATAGACATGTCTCAATCACAGGGGCATATGATGTACACAGGTAGTGCAACTATGGCTATGAACAGTTGTCCAGCAGTTACTAAATGGTATCATTGCCTGGGAAGTAAAACCTTGTTGGAATGCACTGTTACTGCACTATACCTGTTCAGTGCATGTAACTACACACTTTGGGGGGTGACAACTACTCAGTGAGCATGCTAGCCACTGGTGTACACACTGTAAGTCTTGCTAGTCAGAAAACATGCACAATTAGTAAGGCAGTGGACAGCATACTCACCTGCTCCCCTGCTTTCCCATACAGCTTGCTGTACTGTGAAAGGAAGCTGTCCAGCAGGGCCTGGTTCTCCTCAGTACTGAAGGCTGGGGCTCTCTCCACAGTACGTGCCATTGCAGTAGCCAGAGGATGCAGAGACAGCAGCAGTGGTGGTGGCAGATGTCGTCCTGGAGCATGTAGTGTAGGCAAGTGAGCTCTCAGGGGAACAGCCAGCATTATATGTGTGCTGCAGAGGCAGATACTGTCCCATGTGTCCAAAGTGATAGGTCCAAGTCGTTTGCATCTTCTGAATCTGGCCAATCCATGGAATTGCACCACTTATACACGCTCACAGCATCCTTCAAAAGTTCAACTTCACGACACCCATGAATTTGCAACATTGTTGTGGGTGGCCAACTGAATTCACTGCATCCGACTCGTAAAAGCTTCGAAAACGCGTCCGTTACCATGTCAGTCCATAGCCAATGCGTGCGCACCTATCGGTCCATTGCTGTACAACGCGTATTTCGAAAAACAACACGCATCCGTCCACATCAAATGCAATGGCCAATGCGTGCGCACCGATCGGTCCATTGCTGTACAACGCGTATTTTGAAAAACAACACGCATCCGTCCACATCATATGCAATGGCCAATGCGTGCGCACCGATCGGTCCATTGCTGTACAACGTGTATTTCGGAAAACGACACACCTCCGTCCACATCATATGCAATGGCCAATGCGTGCGCACCGATCGGTCCATTGCTGTACAACGCGTATTTCGGAAAACGACACGCCTCCGTCCACATCATATGCAATGGCCAATGCGTGCGCACCGATCAGTCCATTGCTGTACAACGCGTATTTCGGAAAACGACACGCCTCCGTCCACATCATATGCAATGGCCAATGCGTGCGCACCAATCGGTCCATTGCTGTACAACGCGTATTTCGGAAAATTACACGCATCCGTCCACATCATATGCAATGGCCAATGCGTGCGCACCGATCGGTCCATTGCTGTACAACGCGTATTTCGGAAATCGACACGCATCCGTCCACATCATATGCAATGGCCAATGCGTGCACACGGATCGGTCCATTGCTGTACGACGCGTCCCTGCACAAGTCACTCGCATATGTCACCATGGTTGTCACTGGTGAACGTATGCCAGCCACAATTACTTGCCAGGGACTCAGGGGCAAACCTACAACACCACAGCCTGTCCACACTGTATCCTAAGGCATGTAAGGCTGCATTACCTGTGTGTGTATGGGGGTCAACATGTGGTTGGTTGTGTGGCACTTGGGGGCAGCCACTCCCAGGCTGTGCACGTGTTCATGGGGACAGAATCCTTTGTGTGTTGTGCACATGACCACTGTGATGTGCAACTGTACATCTCAGAGCATGTGGCATGGTCACATCTCCAGATTGTGTATGTGTGTGTTATGTCACATACACCCTGAGTCCCATGTGGGATGGTATGTACGTCACAGGGTGACCCATTGCCACAATTGTGATGGCCCTCCACAGTCTGTGTGCATGTTGTGTTTCAGATGTCTCGGATTCCATGTGCACAATGGGAGACAGTCTCCACATCCACGTTGTTTGTGCATCGACTTTGATGTTGTGCGTGTGTGTGTCACAGACGTCCATGTCTGTCCTGCAGAGGCAACAGGGGCCACTACCTGTGGGAGTCATGGTTGTTTTGCTGACGTGTACATGATACGCCATGTCATGCCAGTGTCCATGTGGCAATACAGGGTCCCTGGGAATCTACCTGTCAAAGAGCTGTGGTGCCTGGGGCACATCTGTCCTCACTTGTCACTGTGGTGTGTGTTTGGAACGTGACAGCAGTACATGGGTACTGTGACACAGCCTAATGATTTCCCATAGCACAACCTGGAACTTGTTGTCAACACATGTTGAACTGAGATGTTAGATGTTGGCCATGTAGGTGCCATATATGTCCATATAGAACGGCACACACATCAAGTACTTGTGTCTCGTAATGATGTATCATGTGATATTGAGTATGGTCAATGCCACATATGTGGGGTGACTGACAATCTTTCTTTGTTCACCTATGCACTGCAGGGCACCAGCTGTCCATAGACCATTCCCTGACCTTGCAACCATGGTTGAACGTGACTGCATCCGACGGTACCGCTTCAACAGGCCACTTATTGAGGACTTGGCGGTGTGCTTGGCCCCACATTTGCAACCTGGCCGGCCATACCCTGCAGCGCTGACCCCCAAGGTGAAGGTGATGGCAGCCCTACACTTCTTTGCCACCGGTACCTTTCAACACACTGTGGCATCTGCTGGTGGGATGTCACAGACCATGTTCAGCCGTGTGCTATGCGATGTTTTGGAGGCGATGTTGAGATACTTGAACCAGTACATCTATTTCCCTAAACGTCAACAACTCACTGACGTGAAGAGTGACTTCTATGCCCTGGGGAGGATGCCACATGTCATCGGATCCATTGATGGGACACATGTGGCTTTGGTACCACCACAGGCACATGAGCAAGCATACAGGAACAGGAAACATTACCATTCTATCAATGCCCTGGTGGTATGTCTTGCAGATATGAGCATCTCACATGTGTGTGCACATTTCCCCGGTTCTGCACACGATGCCTACGTAATGAGGAGTAGTCACATCCCGAGGATGATGTCACAGATGCAGAACCAGCGTGCCTGGCATGTAGGTGTGTGCTGACTTTGTACCATTGTGTGTGTTCTGCAATGTTGTATTCCACCGTCTTTTCCAACTCAGCTAATGTGCAATTGTCTATATGTAGGTGACTCCGGATACCCCAACATGCCGTGGTTGCTGACACCCCTCAGGATCCCTGTGACACCAGCCCAGATGCGCTACAATGAGGCACATGGTCGGACCAGGAGAGTAATCGAGCGGACATTTGGTCTCCTGAAGAGCCGCTTTCGCTGCCTGGACAAGACAGGAGGGGCCCTCCCATATGCCCCTGCAAAGGTGTGCAAGATTTTCATCGTCTGCTGCATGCTACACAACCTGGCAGTGCGGAAGGAGTTGCCTCTCATCCTGGATGACGATGACCAACATCCGCCACCTGTGGAGGATCCTGGCCTGGGCCACGATGCCAGTGATGATGATGATGATGAGGGTGATGTCCACACACAGCTCATCACCAACTTCTTCAGCTGAATGTGAGTATACAGAGTTGGTATGTCAATGATTTGAGTTTGCATGATATGTGTTGGTGGTGCTCTGTTGCTGTTTGAGTGTGGCCATGTGCTACTTGACTGGATGCGTGCAGCGATGTGTCCTTACAGGTAGTCTGTACTCCCCAACAGTGTTGACATGCTAACTTGGTTTTGTGTAGGTATCTTGTGACATGTATTGGGCATGAGTATTGCAGTTCTGTCCTGTTCTTCAGTGCTTTTGACTGTGTGTCATGTCTGTCCTTCACAGGGTACTTTCAGAGTTGTTTGGTCAACTCGGATCCCCCGACACCAAGATTCAACTTCCAGGGGGGAAGCAGTCGTTTCCCTACAGGTGATGTGCCACACACCCCTGGACTTTATTTTTTCTACACTTGTTGACTGTGTGGCCACTGCCACGTGGGATTACCTTGCATCTGTAGTGGAAACAACATGTTGCAAATGTGTAATAAACCTGTGCTTCAGTTTGGGATGTGCGTTGTCTGTGGTCACACATCTGACTGACATTTGCTTACTGCACCTGTGGGCTAGTTAACACATACTCTGAATAGGTGTGGTGTCTGTGCATTCCACTGTATTTCCTGGCAACATCAGTGTAGGCGATGAGTCAGATGGCCCTGGTGTGTATGTGTTGTGTAGCCCTAGTGGTGTGTCTCCCTCATATGTGTCACGTCGCCATGACTCACATGACGGTGTTGAACTTGCTGTAGCAGTTAGCATGCACAGTGTCATTTAGCAGATCATCATCTCCATGACAAAAACAACGTTGGAATCACAACAGAGGCAAGTATGGTGTATTAGTGAGTTTATTTACATGCATGTGTGAGGATAGTGCACAGGATGTTGGGTGCTGTACATTGGGATTGGAATCCAAAGTTCCCAGATGAGTTGGAAGTGTTGGTAGCAGAAATGTCCTGAGTAAAGTCCACAGTCATCTGATACATTAGTCCAACTTAAACTCCCCATGTCATGTGGGAGAGTTGTGTTGCATTCGACAGGGTGAACAGTTTGCACACAAAGGAGAATTTCCAGAACAGGTGTTGGGTTCCTGGGGGATGTACATGGCCATCGGCCTCTCAGTTTTCCTTCCTCGGACGACCCCTCTTCTTTCTGGTGGGACCCTCACGTGCAGGCCGCTGCGGTGCAGAGGACTCTCCACCAGAGTCATCCTCCCTCCCTGTGGCAGTTGCAGTTGTTGCGGCACCAGATGTTGTGGGCACACAGGGAGGTGTGGACATGTTGGTGCTAATCTGGCGGAGGCATGTCAATATGTCCCTCTGCACCGCTGTCAGTTGTTCCAATGTGTCCCACTTGGACTCCATGCCAGACATGTGTGTCTCCACACGGGACATGTGGGACTCCAAGCAGGCATGATGGGCAGCCTGCTGCTGTTGAATGTCCTTGAGGATCCCCACTACCTGGCTGACCTCTCCGGTGCTATTCTGGTACGCATCAGCAATGCGTACCAGTTGTGGGTCATCATGCAGTCCAGACCCCTCTGCAAACAGCGACCTCTGCCTACAACCCCTCCCACCACCCCTGGCCACACGTGCGGGACCTGCGGTGGCACGCACAGGTGAGCCTAGGCCCCCTTGGGGGTTGGTACTGGGGTTGTTGTCCGTTGCTTCACGGTGGGCCGGGGCCCCTGTGCTGTTGCCATTCAGTGTCCTTGGTCTGTCCGTGTCGGCGGGGGTGGTCTTTGTGTTGGCAGATGTTGGAGGAGTGGGTGCAGGGGGTGCAGATGGTGGTCCTGCTGATGCTGCATGATGACTCACACCGGAGGTGCCAGGTAGGTCTTCGCCATCCGAGGAGGCCAGAGGCTGTTCCACACCAGAGAGCTCAGGGGCCACCGGAGCCTGGGACAGGGACTCCTCATCATCTGCTGCTGTGTCCCCATCATCACCTGTTTTTGGAAGAGACACACAATGTATGTTATGTTTCTACAGGCATCAATGGTTCAAACACCTGACAGTTGTGACTGTACCTCTGGATGCGGGCCTGTACATTGCATTGTCCTAAGTTGTCAGAGGTTGATATTGGTGTAGCACATTGTCCTGCCAACCTGAAGTATTTCAATGTGAATGTTGAGGTGTGTGCATGACCAGCATTGGTGGTATTTGGGTGACATCCAGACCTCCTTCTCCCCCCAGCCCAGTTATCCCACCATGAAGCATGCCACCCTTGCAGTGGGTGCAGGTTAACTCTCAAGATGTCAGTCAGTGGTGTCCTGTTGTTTGTTGGTGCACAGTTCCCAGCAGGGCCTTGTGCTCCCCACAGCTGAGGCCAGTGTCAGACATCTTGGAAGTGGCTTTTCACTCACTCTCTTGTGGAGCACAGTCCCAGGTGTGTTGTTTGGAGTTAGTGGAAGTGGTGTGTGTGTAAGGGCCTGCTGGTAGCTGTAGTCGGAGGTGGCACTCCTCCTCCCCCCAGGCCAGACATCCCACCATGAAACGTGCTTCCATTGCAGGGAGTGCAAGTTGGTTGTCAGGATGTCAGTCAGTGGTGTCCTGCTGTTGGTTGGTGCACAGTTCCCAGCAGGGCCTTGTGCTCCCCACAACAGAGCACCATTGTCAGACATCTTGGAAGTGGCTTTTCACTCCCTGTGAGGTGTGCATGCTTCAGTGTGAGCTTGCTGGGCCATGTGGGTGGGGGATGTTGAGCTGTGACTACCACTCCCATCATGCTATTGCCTACACCCCCTTCCCAGCATGCCCATACTTCCTTCCTTTTGAGTTGACTTCACTGTGTGTGAGTGTGACAGCAATGGCAAGATGGCTGACAGTTTGGTCCTGTTGTTTGTTGGTGCACAGTTCACAGCAGGGCCTTGTGCTCCCCACAGCTGAGGCCAGTGTCAGACATCTTGGAAGTGGCTTTTCACTCCCTGTGAGGTGTGCATACTTCGGTGTGAGCTTGCTGGGCCATGTGGGTGGGGGATGTTGAGCTGTGACTACCACTCCCATCATGCTATTGCCTACACCCCCCTTCCCAGCATGCCCATACTTCCTTCCTTTTGACTCTGCTTCCCTGTGGGGTAGTGTGCCTGTGCTGACAGGATGGCTGACAGTGTTGTCCTGGCGTTTGTTTGGCTACAATTCCCAAAAGTGTCCCTGTGCTTCACACAGCATAACCCAGTGTGGTGGTTCTTTGTGGGATATTTAATTAGAGTGTGAGGCAATGCATTCTCCCAGGTGAGTTGTGTGGAGTTTGTGTTAAGGGTGTGTGTGAGAAAAGCTGCTGGTAACTATGGTCAGAGCTGTCAGTCCTCCTTCCCACCCAGCCAGTTATCCCACCATGGAACGTGCTTCCATTACAGGGAGTGCAAGTTTGCATTCAGGATGTCAGTCAGTGGTGTCCTGCTGTTGGTTGGTGCACAGTTCCCAGCAGGGCCTTGTGCTCCCCACAGCAGTACCCAGTGTCAGCCATCTTGTCAGTTCTTTTCCACTCCCTGTGATGTGAGCATGGTTCAGAGTGGTGTTGATGGGCCAATTGTGAGGGTGACCAATATCTGTGACTACAACTCCCATCATGCTATTGGCTACACTCACTTGACCAGCATACACAGAATTCCTTCCTTTCAGTGAGCTTCCCTGTGAGGTGGTGTTCTAGTGGTGGCAAAATGTCTGACAGTGTTTGTTGGTTAGATTTGTGCCACTGCCTTGCTCTATTTGTTGTTAGGTTTGTACATGTCATGACACAGTTACATATCTCTATGAGATGGCAGGTATTGTGTTTGTCTGACTAGCATACACATCTTGGGATGATTATCTTTTGGTTACTGTGGCTTTGCTAACGGTGCATGGTTTCACTATCCCCTTGACAGTGATGTGTGTGTATTGTCACACAATATTGGGTATATTGGTTGTGTACTCACCAGGCTCTGGGATGTTTGATAGTCCATGTATGCTCTCTGGTGGTAGGATGGCCCGCACCTTCTCCTCCCAGGGCCTGAGGTATACTGGTTTGGCAGGAGGGCCACTGCCGGTGCGATGGCTCAAGGCGTAATCCTTCTTGAGGAGGTCCTTGACCCTCCTGCGCACATCATACCACCTATTCTGGATGTCTTCCTTTGTGCGCAAACATGGTGATTGTGCGTTCACCCTGTCGACGATCCTCTCCCACATCTTGGTTTTCTGCGACATGGGGGTCTGTTGGACCAATGTACCAAACAACTGTGGCTCTACCCTGAGGGTTTCATCTACCAGGACTTCCAATTCACTGTCTAGGAACTTTGGATTCTTCTTTGGGTGCATGGTGATGGGTGGTGGTGGGGATTGATGTGTGTGTGGGTGTGCAAGTGAGGGTGGGTGTGTGTAGGTTTTGCTGGGTGTATGTGTGGGTGCTATTTGGGAGGTGCTAATGGTGTGTGGCTTGTGTGATGGATGAGTTGTGAGTGTGTCTGTGGTTGCTGTCTGATGGTGTTCTGTGCTGGCAGGTCAGTTGAATTTGCAAAGGATCATGGTAGGGATTTGTGGCCTTTATATGGGTGGAGTTGTGGGTGTGTCTTTGTTCCATGTTTTTTCCCCCCTGAATCTATTGACTTTGTCATTGCTTATTTGGCCCTTTTTTTTGTATTTTTTCCTTTGTAGTTTTTAGGCATGTAGGAGACGTTCTTCTGACCGAGTAGGACGCTGAAGTTGGCTCGTGCGAGCTTCTCCGAGTCTTTCAAGCTGTGTTTCTGCTGGGTTTCATGTGCGGCGTACGCATCGGTCGCGGAGTATTGGGTTGCTTCGGCTCCCTGTTTTGTATGCGTGTCGGTCTTACGGCTTGAGCTCCGTGTGACTCGGTCTGGTTTTACACGCATTGCATCGTACTGCGCGGGTCGGAGTTCGCGGGTACGTTTCTGTCGGGTTCATTCCTGGTGCGTGTCGGTCGGTTCGATTCGCATGGTTTTCCGGCCGGATAGCTGGTTTCCGTGCGGTTCGGTCGTTCGGCTTGTGTTCCGTACGAGTCGGTCGTAATTCACATGCATTGCATCGTACTACGCGGATCGGGCAGCGCCGGTACGTGTCGGTCGGACTAAATTCCCGTACCGAGTCGGTCGGTACGTTTTCCGGCCTGAATCGGAATCGGCCCCTAAGCATATATAATTTACTATTCCCACTCCAAAGTATAATAACTCAGGGAAGGTGCTGGACACTAAACATATATAATTTACTATTCCCACTCCACCTTATATTAACTCAGGGAAGGTGCTGGACACTAAGGGGCCGATTCCGATTCGGGCCGGAAATCTCTCCGACCGAGCCGGACCCGGAGAGATTTCCGAACGAATCGGACCCGTGCAGCCCGACCGAACGAGTACGATGCGTCCGTATTCTATCGTACTCGAGTCGGTCGGACTCCCATTGAAGTCAATGGGAGCCGGTCGTACAACGCGTACGCGGGCTCCAATTGCATCAATGGGTGAGAGGCGAACAGGGGCGCCCCCTACAGCGGGTACGCGGCGAAGCGACTCGTGCCGTACATGCACAGGTAGGGGGGACCCATGGGTCCCCCCTGTGTGTGACTCACTCGGCTACGCGTACAGGGGGGTCCGACACGGACCCCCGAAGTACGGCTCCGACTGCTCTTTTGAGCCGGACGGCGCGTGTCGGTCGGACTGCTCGCGGCGCGCATCGTACTTGCCCGGCCGGGGAACGTCTCCATTGTGCGATGCGGATCGTGTCCGTGCGAGTCGGTCGGAGCGGTCGGGTTCTGCTAACGAGTCGGTCGGCGATTTCACGAGCGCACGCATCGTACTCGCTTGGCCGGACGCACGTACGAATCGGTCGGGAAATAGGGCTCCGAATCGGATCCGGTTCAGCCGAATCCGATTCGGTGCCCTACCGGCCGAGATCGGAATCGACCCCTCAACATATATAATTTACGATTCCCACTCCAAACTATATTAACTCTGGGAAGGGGCTGGACACTAAACATATTTAATTTACTATTCCCAATAAAAAATACATTAATTAATAAAAAGTGATAGTATCCAATAATAAATTAATATTCATAAATAAAAATGTATCATAAAATTAAAATTCCAAAACAACAAACACATATAATTATAATACCCACATATGATATATCATAAACACTTTTATTTTTATATTTTGTTTAAATATATAACATATTCATAAATGAACAAATATATTTAAAAAACTGTAATTTATTATCAATATATTTTCCCCCAGAAATAAAATTAATAAATACAATTTCTTCTATTAATAATAATTAATACATTTTTTATTATTTTCAATTTTTAAAATATATACTAGCCCAAATTTTTTTAAGATTATTGATTTTAAAAACAAACTAAGGGGCCCATTACGATAACCGGCGGTAAGAAAACCGCCAACCGCCATAGCTTGAAAAGACCGCCCGCCTGCACCATGGGAATACCGACCGAGCAATTATGATGACGCGAAGCAACCACCGCCCGCAGCGGAAAAAAAGACAGAATACCGCCCGTCCATGTCAGAGTCCAAGACAATCCGTCCGCCACGGACGCAATACCGCCCGAAAACTCCAAATACGACCGCGCGGACGGACTACACACCGGCCGTCAAATTATGATCCCCTCGACATGAGGGCGGGAAACCAACACATTTCCCGCCCGCAACGGTGAACAACAGAAATGAATAACTGACAAGACGGAAGGCCTGGCGGCCACGTCCGTGCACGGAAATCAGTGGCGGCACAAACAAATGCACACAACACGGCCAACAAGTCCACACAGTAAACAACGCCAAAATACCCAGACACAGAACCCATCCCAAAGACACACCCCCCTGCCAAAAAATATAATTAGAATAAATCCCAGGACACCACGCCCAACACACCTGAAAACGACAGACCATCATGACACACCCACATAGGTGAGTACAAAAGCAGCCCCCTCACAGACCACAAACCCTTGCACCACGACAAAGCCAACACCACAGCAGAGAACACGGAGAGCCACAGAGGAAAGCAGTATACCACACGCACGCACACATCACATCCATCACCACAAACACCACCACCACCTAAACACCGGCACCACAAACCCCCTGCACTCACACACCAAACACACCACACCAGCACCACAAAAACTACACTACGCACCATGGCAACACAACGAATGCCCAAGTTCACTGCCACAGAGTTGACGGTCATGGTCGACGAGGTCATCAAGGTGTACCCACAAATCTATGGGAACCAGGTCCAACAGACACCAGAAGCCACCAGAAACAGGATGTGGAGAAGGATCGTAGACCAGGTGAATGCAGTTGGGAACGTGCCACGCAACCGGGGGAAATAACCAAGAGGTGGCAGGACCTGAAAAGCGTGGTCAGGAAGAAGGAGGCCAAGAACCGTGAGCTGGCTGACAGGACTGGCAGCGGAACTCCCGCACCATTCAAGACCTTCAAGGCGTGGGAGGAGAAGGTGCGAGGCATACTACATCCGGAGAGTCTCATCGGAATACCAGGGGGAATGGAGGCTGGTAAGTACAAACAAATGTATACCAGCACACCGCCATGTACAGTCATGCACTAACACAATGCCATAGCTCCGAGGGCCGAACACCCCCATGTCCAGTACACAATTCACAAGACATCCCTCACATATGCAACAGACACTCACACACACTCAGCCCATAGACACCAACAAAGAAAACCATGGGGGCATGTGTACAGTCAGCCAGCACCACAACTCCCACCAGCTCCCCTCGTACCCCAGATGCGCTGGAAGGAGCGCTCCCCACACCCACACCCATGTGGCAGCCATAGCTGCACAAACCAACAAGTAACAGGTAAGCAGCCTTACCACAAGGCCCGTGTATCGGAGGGGGACTGCAGAAGTACCCCCCCACCAGGCCCCCACTCCTACAGCGCAGCAAGATGGAGCACTCCCCACACCCATGTGTCAGCCATTGCAGTGCACACCTACACCCGAGAGGTAGATATGTTACCCTACATGGAGGGCTGTCTGTGGATGGTAAACCATCACCACGACTCACAACACGGCCCCCACACCCACAGACCAGCAAGATGGAGCACCCCTCCCTCTCATAACCATGTGGTAGCCATTGCATTTCTCCCTCAAAACCAACAATTAGGTAGACTACTGTACAGGGCGGGGTGTCTGTAGGCATGAGGACTGTACTACGACTAACTTGTGGGACATGTCACTTAGCAGAGGAACAGGTAGCACTGCTCCCTGTCACAAACATGTGACCAATGTGCACCCGGACATCAATTACAGAGTCATAGCCCACATGAGCCATCTCAAATGCAGTAACACGTAAGGAGTCACGTCTGCATGCACAAGTCTAACTGGAGTACTGACCCACATGGCGTGCACTGTGCCAGTCATCACACACATCAGCAACACCATCCAAGTCTTGTCCATGTAGACGTGTCTGCTTCTACCCATGACATAGTACATCACCCATGTAAGTCTATCTTGTCCAAATGAAACATAGTGGAACCCCAGTAATGTCACATACACCACTGGACCCATGAACCACACAGCTACACAATGCACATTCAAAATCTCATCCATCTCATCATCCAGCCCCAGTGTCATGAAAGGTATATCATCTAAACAGTTGCCCCATAGACAGTAGTACAGCAAAGAGTCCTGCCGATGACCAATAATGTGTCTGCTGTGTCTGAAGCGCTCGTCACACTGTGAGTAACAACATACAAAATGTAGTCAACACCCCAAGAGCACTGCATTGCTGCACATGGGTGAGAGTAGCACGCACACCAAGGAATTGTACCATCTGCAATACGTCGTGTGGCATACAACCATTACTCACTCACTACAATGCTTGCTGTGGAATGCCCTTAAATGACAACAGTGAGCAGATATGCTGGCTAAGTCAGAAATACACACACCGTTGTCTCTGTAGTGTCGTGTGGCCAAAACACATGTCCCCTTCTGCACCCATAGGTCACAGTATGTACCACAGTACCATATTTCAACACCAAAAGGTTCATGGGGCAATACCCCTTTTGCCATCTGCGTTTCCAAGCGTTGCATGTGAACCCCAAAAACATATTTCAACACCAAAGCGTTCATGGGGCGATACCCCTTTTGCCATCTGCGTATCCAAGCGTTGCATTTGAACCCCAAAAACATATTTCAACACTAATCCGTCCATGGGGCTGTACCCCGTTCCCACCAAAGCCACAATATGCAGGGGTACTGCAACACACACCAATTGGCATTTCAAATCCGTCCCATGCCAGATGCACCCATCACACTATTCCATTGCCTTGATCACGCATACACATTGTAGAGACATACACACGCATCCGGCAAATCAGTGCACAACTGTGCACAAACTGTGCATGTCAGACATCTAACACAAACCTTGCAAGGTGCAACACAATAACTTTTCGTCTCCGCCCCACAGGTGACGAACAGCATGATGCTGCGGATGGAGACACCAGCCATCACAGCCAGTCCACAAGCCCCCCACACGGACTCACGGATGTGGAAAGCCTGGACACCTCTACAGACGAGGACTCCCGACCAGGCACATCTGGCGTGGCAGGGCGCAACAGCTCCCCAGGACCCCTCCTACCCACCAACCCATCTCCCAGGGCTGGTGACCAGTCCCAGGCCCCTGCTGCCACGGTCATTGCGGCCAACACCACCGCCGCAAGCACCACCACCACCACCATCACCACCACCAGGGCCTCCCTGACCACTCAGCCATCCCAAGAGGTGGCACAAACCTCCACATCTACCCTGGGAGCCAGGAGGAGGCCCCGGGTGACCAATGTGGCGAGTGGGCAGGTCGGTGGCAGCAGTCCAGGTGGGAGGAGCAGGGACAGGCCAAGGCCAACAGAGCCTGGGAGCCAAGCCCTGCCGCAAATAGCCAGAGTCCTTGGGGCCTATGAAGAGGCCCAGGGACAATGGGCCAGGTCAGCTTCCGACACGAGGGAAGTCCTTGGGGTGTTGAGGTCCATGGACGCCCACATGGGCCAACTTGTGGACCTCATGGGCCAGCTAGTGGTGGAGGTGAGGGCCCACTCAAGGCCAACCACACCACCTACGCCACCACCTGCTGGGGCGCAGGGACGTGCAACATCCAGTTCCCCTGCGTCCACAGCGAGTGGGCAATCCTCAGCCACCACCAGCAGCCCACAAACACAACCCCCTCCTCTCAAACGTGGAAGGGGCCGTCCGAAGAGGAAACAGATGTCCAGGGAGGACTTCGCACGCTCCAAACGCCAGTGAGTCAGCCAGCCATGGTGGCCACCCCCTGCATTCACTTGGACTACCATCCTACCCCACACTGCCAGTCGAGTGGCAAATGTCTGTTGGACTGCGGACCCAGGACAACATGGGTACACCTTGACCATCACGCGGACAGGACCGTCAACTCATTGTACAGCATGCACCACCTTCTTGATCACCTTTCCCACAATCACATGTCACCTTTAAAATAAATACACCTGTATCACATCCTATGTCATCTGCTATGTTTATTATCAATGGTGCACAAACGTCAGCATGTTCAGAAATTCATCTGTAGTGTGTTCTGTCGATAGGCCAGGAGAGGCTGTAGGGACCTAGGGGTGACAAACAGAACAAGAGTCCATTGACTGTGTGTGTCACACACTCATCACACAGTACTTGTCATCAGGCCTAAGCAATGTACACACATCTCACAGAGCAACAGGGCACAATGTCACAGCCACTCTCAGTGGCATACTACCCTGGACATGGACCATTGCCACACAGCACTCAGTGAACAATAGGCCGCCCTGACAATGCACACATACACCTACACAACTACAGCGACATCAGCCGTCGTACATGGTCACTCACCGTCAAGTGAAGTAGCGGGCGATGAGCTGCTGACGCTCATTCACTGCTTCCTCCTCTCCACTGTCCTCGTCACTGGACACGGCTTGGCCTGCAGGCGGGGGCCCTGGCTGATCACCGTCATCCACTATCAGGGGGATCTGCCTGCGAATCGCAAGATTGTGCAGCATGCAGCATGCCACAACTATCTGGCACACCTTCTGTGGGGAGTATGCCAGTGCACCCCCGGTGCGGTCCAGGCATCTGAATCTGGACTTCAGGAGTCCAAAAGTCCGCTCCACCACACGTCTGGTCCTCCCATGTGCCTCATTGTATCTGACATCAGCTGGTGTACGAGGATTGCGTAGTGGACTTAACAGCCAAGGCCCATTAGGATATGCAGAGTCACCAACAATCCATGCACGGTCCGGTTGTAGATTGGTCATCAGACGTGGGAGGATGCTGTGGCGCATGATGTGCGAGTCATGGCTGGAACCGGGAAACTTCGCACACACGTGTGTGATTATCATGTCCGCCAGGCACACCACTTGCACATTCAGGGAGTGGAAATGTTTCCGGTTCCTAAAGATGTGCTCCATGGCCTGTGGTGCAACAAGGCCAACATGGGTGCAATCAATTGCACCAATAACCTGGGGGATGCGTCCAAGTGCATAGAAAGCACCCTTCACCGCAGGCAAATCACGAGCCCTGGGGAATCGGATGTACCGGTTCCTGTACAGCATCATAGCTGACAGGACATCCCGTAGCACCTTGCTGAACATGGGCTGGGACATCCCACCTCCACTGCCCACCGTGTGTTGGAATGAACCGGTTGCGAAGAAATGCAGTGCAGCCATCACCTTAGCCGTGGGGGTGAATGCTGTAGGATACACCCTGCGAGGACGAAGGTGGGGTTCCAACATGGCACATAGGCGATGCAGGGTGGGCCGGTCCAGACGGAACTTCCTTATGACCTCCACATCCTCCATGTCTGCCAGCAATTGGTAGGGGCGATGTATGTTTGGTCTCCTCCTAGGACAGATGGAAGTGGACACATGTCAATGCAACACACCACATGGTATTTACACATACACAAAACAAAGATCACTGACAAAGCAATAGTATCACCGAACAGCTGACAAGTAGGGACAGCACAGCAACATTACTCTTACACAGGTCCCCTTACCAAAAGCAAGGACCACTGACACATACCATTGCTATGAGCATGCACATGGGGATTAAGGCCATATTAGCTTGATAGGCATGATGATGGATTCAGACTGCATATGTGGGTAGCGGCAACACCACGGCAATATACCTAGCTGCTGTGCCTGACACCGCTTCCGAGGCTGGGTGAGTATGGCACACACCAACAACACAACGTACACAGGCTGAGCGGTACACCAATCGCAGCAGCTTGGACACGCAGAAACAGCCCCAAGGGGGCTATATCAGTGTGGGAGGGTGACAGGCATTACCACAGCTTCCAGGGACTGCTGACTGCCACCCCTCAACAACACCTGCTGCTGCTGCCACCTGTCCACCTTAATGTCGACGACTCTGATGATATGTCCAGGTCCACTCACCAGCGAGGAGCTGCAGTTCCTGGATTCCGAGCTCCACGCACACTGCCCAAGGCGAATACCGGCAAAAGTCATGTGTGTGTAAGACAACTACAGTGTGTGTGGGAGTGCATGTGGGGGACACACATGTCGTTCATCCGCAGCACTATGAGTCTGAGCCTGTGGGGTTCCAACATGCACCGCTTACCATGCTAACTACAGGTGGAAGGGGTATGTAGGCTCTCTGGTGTTTCCCCATGCATGTCCCTCCCGAGTGGTGGTACATGGCATTTTCATGTCAGACACCCAGTGACGCAGACACTTGGCAATGCATGATTCTGGGCAGCTATTGCTTGTGTGAATGGCTGGCTGGCTCCCTGCTGGCCTTCTCAGTCTCGGCAGACCTGGGCTGCACATTGACCGCCCAATCCTAGAAGGAAACTACACTGACTGTACAGTGGGTAACATGTGTCATTATTTCACAACTCTCAGGAAATGCGCTAACTCAGCCCTGTCGATTGAACACTCCAGGCCTTGTGATAGGGATGTGTGTGAGAGATGGTGGCACTGAATGTGACCTCCATTGCGGGGTGAGCCATTCACAGGGCGAGTACGTTGAGGGCTGCGCAGTGTTGGACACAGTGAGTCCACCCACAAAGATGTGTAGCCTTGTGAGCTATGTGTCGGTCTACCTGACAATGGACAGTAGATGTGGGCAGACTACACATTGCTCAAAGTGCTGGCATCCTGAATTTAATGGGATGGACAGGTACTGTGTACACACTCCCACCAGCATGCATTCACGTGTGGTGTACACATGCTGTTATGCCATGTCCCATACCGTCTTGGCTCTGTTACACGTCTCTGATCATTTAGGATGGGTCAGCATCATGCCACTGTTATTGGTGGATGTGGGTGATGCTGAGAAGAGTATGTGTGATATTCCAACCCTCATGTGTACCATCCCTGCAGTTGGAAGTCCACCAGCCCAAGGCCTTGTGATGAGCCATTGCATCCAAGTTGATGCTTCTGTGTATGTGTAACCGACAGTGCAGCCAATCCCACGAAGAGGGTGACGTCATCTGCCGGATGTGTGACCATGTTGCGGCGACTAATCGGGGGATGCTCCCTCGTATTGTCAGGTTGGCACGGCGCTGCATTTCACCACTAATGGTCTGCTATTGACAGTCACACAGCCTGTGGCGGATGCACGTTTGTAGGGGCATCAGCAGCAGGCAGGTGTACAGTACTGTGGGATTGTGTCTTTTGCTGCGAGAGGCAGCATGTGTCCACAGCCTACCCATGTTCTGGGTAATGTGATGTTAGTTGTGTGATGCAGTGGGTTGTGAGTGTACTCTGTGCTGGGTGCATCTTACATGCATATGCGATTCCTGAGGGTCAAGATGTAATTTGGGCACTCTGCATAGTCAATGCGTTCAGAGTCGTAGGCCTCAGGAACAGCCTGTAGTCAGCTGGAGTGGCAATTCACATGTATGTTTGTGGCACTGTGCATACTCTGATTTCGTCCTAAACACATGTGTGCGATGCCTCACCTCATATTCCTGATACTCACACATCCGGCACACTGTGCAACAGTAGTTGTGCTCGTGCGATGGACAGTTGTCTGGCATGGGCTCATAACCATTGTGGACTGTCATGTTGCAGTCAGTGTGTGTGGTGACACATTCTGCTCCATGCAGGTATGTCCTTGGCCTAATTATGTAGTGGTCATCCTTAACACCATCAGGAGAGTGGGTGTGTACACAGCGATGAGTGGCTATGGCCGCAGGGTGACAGTCCGGGTGTTGTTCCATGTGCACAACACATGTGTCACTTATTGGCGGGTTCATTACCTGTACGCCAGCCATTACGTGTTGATTGTGGTTGCTGTATACATTTGCACAGGTATCATGCAACATGTGCACTTGGGAATGTTCTGTGCTGGCTCCCTTGCACATGTCTGTGGATTTGATGCCAAATGAGTGAGGCCACCTCGCTCTCCCTCATGTGTCATCTACCATGTGTGCTGAGGGACAGGGGACGGTCAACAGTGGTGAGGCATCGGATGGTGCAGCTGCACAGGAGCTGGGTGAGACTAATGTGACCGGCGCATCGGAGGGGGCAGACGTGTGCTGGATGAATCACAGGCCCATACGACAATTGCTGCGTCATCTGAGTACAGAGGTCATGTATCCATGTTTGCTAGCACAGGGGACGTGCACTCTAGCTCCTCTGCAGCCACGCGGAGGCCAATGCCCGCCCTCCCAACTACTTCCACTGGTGCAACACGTGTCGGCACAAGGATGAAGGATAGAGTGTCTTTCACACCAGGCACAGCTGCCCCTGCGACCCCTGCTGCACTCAGTGCCGGGTCTGTTGAGCATGTGCGGCATCTGTGCGTGGGTCAGACAGCTCTCCTTAATGACTTCATTGCCCATGCCAACACCTTTCCGCAGTTGACATAGTTCATGGAGGGCCTACATTAACGCGTGGGTGGGCTACACCAGTCTGTCCAATAGTTGTCCCCCAGTCAAGGTGGTCCTTGAACTGGGCCACTGTCAGGCTGACATTCCTGACCTTCCCCCACCCCCGGAAAGTGGCGCATCTGACAACAGCAGGGCACGAGTCCTGACAGAAGAGGTGGTGGCACGCAGACGTCATGACAGGTAGTGACGTCACGGAAGATGGCTTGCACCATCAGACTCATTGCCTCCCCTCGCTCACCCCACTGATGCGATTGCATCATGGGAGCACGCGCGTGTGCAGCAGCTCCAATCTCTCCCCAGAGAGGCCAAATAGTGTATGTGTGGCTCCATTCGCTCCAGTCATCGAGCTCACGGTAAAATAGGTGGGGGACGCCGTACAGCCGCATGGTACCCCGACTCGTGCCCTGGACAACAGTGACAAAGCATGGCTGTCTCCGGAGTCCGGATACACCACATGCAACACACAGTAGCTGTAGCTGCCCTAGCGGGCCATGCCGCAAACACCATCCCAGACGACATGTAGACACACCCCGGCGCGCAATGTCATAGCATCCGCTGCCATTGGCAAGGGACCCATGGTGTGTGATATGGGCCTCATGGTGAAGAGCCTCCGAGCCATCCACCGCCAACGGGTGTCATGCAACTCACACACTTCGCTAAAACATTAGGTAGCTTTGCCTGCACACCAGGGCTCGAGTCCGGGTACCATGCGGGTGTACGGCGTCCCACCACTTATTTTACCGTGAGCTCGGTGACTGGAGCGAATGGAGCCACACATTCACTCTTTGGCCTCTCTGGGGTGAGATTGGAGCTGCTGCTCACGCGCGTGCTCCTATGATGCAATCGCATCAGTGGGGTGAGCGAGGGGAGGCAATGAGTCTGATGGTGCAAGCCATCTTCCGTGACGTCACTACCTGTCATGACGTCTGCGTCCCCCCACGTCTTGTTCGGGACTTGTGCCCTGCTGCACACTGAGAATGTATTGCCTGCGAGATGTGACCAGGAGCAGGGTGCCATGACCTCCCACCCACCAAGCTCCACTGCCAGCCCATGCCCTGGGTAGCCTGTGCAGGTGGACGATGTAGGGGGTACACCTGAAGGCCAGGGGTGTAAATGTCTCGGCAAGGGCCTGGCTGATGCACAGCAGTATCCAGCATGTCCCCAGAGGGAGGGCCAACGTCCACACCTGATGCAGCATAGATCGTGTGCTCGCCTGTTGTGCACACACTAGTCCACATTCATCCCCAGACAGCTGGTCTTTCCACATACCCAGAACAGTGGTAATCTACCCCGCAGGGTTCGTCCCCACACAGGGGTCGATTCCGATTCGGGCCGGAAATTTCTCCGACCGAGCCGGACCCGGAGCGATTTCCGACCGAACCGGACCCGTGCAGTCCGACCGAACGAGTACGATGCGTCCGTATGTTATCGGACTCGAGTCGGTCCGGACTCCCGATCGAAGTCGACCGGGAGCCGGTCGTACAACGCGTACGCGCGGCTCCCATTGCCTCAATGGGTGCGAGGCGGACAAGGGCGCCTCCTACAGCGACGTGCGCCGCGACGCGCGCTCGCTGGCGGACACGCACAGGTAGGGGGACCCATGCGGTCCCCCTGTGCGCGCACCCGCGCGAGTGCGCACACAGGGGGGTCCGACACGGACCCCCAACGTACGGCTCCGACAGCGAGTTCGAGTCGGACGGCGCGAGTCGGTCGGAGCGGTCGAGGTGCGCATCGTGCTACCCGGCCGGAAACGTCTCCATTGCGCGGTGCGAATCGGGTCCGAGCGAGTCGGTCGGAGCGGTACGATCCGGGTACGAGTCGAGTCGGAGCGGTCGGGATGCCCGGACCGAGTCGTGTCGGCGACATTCACATCGTACTCGCTCGGCCGGACTGCACGCGTCCGGTTCGGTCGGAAACAGGGCTCCGAATCGGATCCGGCTAAGCCGAATCCTATTCGGAGCCCTACCGGCCGAGATCGGAATCGGCCCCATTGTCTGTATTGACACTGCATGTGTGCACCCACCCATGCCACGGACCCACCTGTGCCAAGAAGCCCTCCCGCTTCACATGCCACATGTGTGTATTCCACAGTTGTGCTTCTCTCTCAGGGGCGGACATCCAACTGTCCCGTAGCATACAGACTGCACCCAGTCGGACTGGCATCCTGTTTGAATGTTAGGCACCCTCACACAACTACCTGTGCCACAGTGGTGGCTGTGCTGGCTATCGTGACTGCCATGGCAGTGTTGCTGTCCATGGCAGGGTACACTCACACACAATGCATACGTAGCTTTTCGTATCAGTACTCTGCACATCGGACTGGCCACTGTCCCTGGTGTTGTACATTGTTGCCGCCTGTCTATGTATTCTGTGACTGGATGCTGTTGTTCCTGTAGTGGGTTGTGTCTGTGTAGTTGCTGTTTGCAGTTGTTACTGTGTGTGCATAGTTAAGTGAGGCACATGCCGTGAATGGTACCTCAACAATTGCAATGTCTGATCTCACATTCCTATGTGTATAATACGTGGCTGGGACTTCACTTCTTTCAGACTCTGCTACTTGTGTGTGTGATGAAGACGTGTGTCTATAACACGGATTGTCTGCATGTATTTGGTGGTATTTCTGTGTTAATGTATACGTGTCATGTTTGCGTGCATGCAAAGCACAGGGTGTGTGTCTAGCCACAGGATGACAGGTAGCATGTGCAGAGTGTGCGGGTATGTGTGAGCTTACTTTCTGGCTGGCCAGCAGTGTAGGTGTATGTGTATCTTGTGATGAACATCGAGCCTGGGCACATGGCTTACTTTCAATGTGTGCATTTGGGAGGTGTAGGTGTGTGTGGTGTGTGGTGTGACTTTGGGGTAGTGTTGGTGTGTGTGCGTGCGCTCTGGCAATGTCGACTACACACATGTGTTACCCAGGGGCATGGTCAGTGTTTGTATCCTTGTTCGGGTCTGTTAATGTGAGCACATGTGTGTATTGTCTGTTGCACAGTGTGTGGGTGTGTCCTTGCAGTTCAGGATGACTCCTACTTGATATGTATTGGCCATTGTGGGTCTGCAGGGTGTGTGAATGTGAAGATTGTGCCTTGTTCAATTGCGCATGTATGTACATTTCGGCGGTTAGTACTCACTGTGCAGCCCTGCCCACCCACACTGATATCGTGTGTGTTTTGGCATGCATTGATGTGGCGTGCTACTGGCGTGGCTCCTATATTTGCTTGTTGAGTGTGATGTCAGACTGTGAAGGTGATTGTACACATATGTGGGACTGTGCTTTGTAGTGACCAGGCCGTCAGTGTTGATGTGATGATCTGTTGGGCCACGTCAGACTCTGACATGCCAAGGCCCACGACCTGTGGTATTTTACTGGGTCCACAGTGGCAGCAACTCATATGCATTGACATTCAATGTCACTTGACTACATGGTGGTCTCACGAGTCCCGTGTACTTCACACACTCTCATCCTCTCTCATTCGTACTTGTCTACGATCAGTAATTCTCCAGAGTCAGATATTAGCTTTAAGGCATATATTTGAGCTTACTTCCTCTGTGATGCAGGATGTGGACACTACTGGCAGCGTAATGCATGTGGAGGATATACTTAGCATGATTACACATACAAAAGGGGGTACAGGTAGATGTGATGCGTCGTTAATTGTGGAAATAAGGCTTCAGAGTTAAGAATGCCCTGCCCTTGCTATGCTACAGTACATTAGCTCATTACTGAGGTGCCCTAGGTTGTGACACAGACAGTATTGGTTTACCCTACCAGACTGCTTGACATCATAAGCACAGTACATCTAAGTCCCATGGTACAGGTTTACGACAATAGTGACTCCGACACACCTGCGTCAGAGGTGACATCAGAGCATGAGCCTTCATGCATGCAGCATAGTCTCATATGTTGTTGCGATATGGTGGCTACTGAACATGACTCAATGCCCGGGGACATGTTGTAGGGTGTTGCATTTGTTGTCCATGCAAATGTCCTGGCATGGAAGTTCAGAAGAAGGTGAGATGACAGTTCTCAAGTTATTCAGCAGACAGATAAGCGTGCACTTACAGGAGCATGTGTTCAGGTGCGCGGCATGCATATTGTAGCATTGTGGTTCGTGCAATGTTGGCCATGTGGTCACCGTACACAGGTCCCATTCCTCAGCCTCCCCGTGTTCATGCAGGGACACGGGATGTGGTGATGGACAGGGTGCATGTCCCGGAAATGTCAGGTGTCATGACGGTGGAGTTGATGGTAAGGTGTTTGTTTCCGAGTGCATGGTATAGTTGTTGCACAGCTAACTGGCCACTGCGTGCGGACGCCAAGCATAGGTACGGTGTTGCACATGAATGTTCAATTGTGGGTATTGATTTGGGGACCCATGAATTGACAGGTTGTCAGGTATGCGATACCTTCCTGCAGAGCATCCCTCGCATTGGTGGTATTTATGGTTGACATCCAATGAAGCGGATGGTGGGTTGCAACGTGTTCCTCGTAAGTTGTCCCTTGTAGAATCCTGATGGGACATGTCGGGTGACATTCGATGAAACTGTAATCCAGCATACGTTGTGCGGAGGCACACTGGTCCCATTGCAGTGTGTGTCCTATTGCAGCCACAAACGCCATGCCCCCATACACTGAACAGTTCCTGTCGTGGGCGTCCAGGGGTGAGAACAGGTGTACCAGGTCCCCAATTGGACATGCCGGGTTGGAGAGACATAAATCCACAGGCCAGTGGTACGGGCACCTCCGACAGTAGAAAACGGGGATGACGCAGCTGAACATTTCAATGCGGTAAGTTACTCGATAACTTACATTCAGCATAGCCAGATTTGCACAGCCCACTATCTGTAGCAAGCTATTGCTGTACAGCTGCATCTGTCTGGCGTAGGTGTATAGTACTGGTGCACCGTCCATTTTGCTGCAGGGTGCTGTGATGGCGTGCTCCGGCTGCCTGGGCTGTCTGCTGAGTGCAACCTCCGACGATGCTGGGTGTTCTTGAATGGATGTTAGGCGGCAGGACTTTGGGTATGGCTTGGGAGGCGGACACAGGCCCTCATCCCACATGCTCCTATGAATGGTCAAGGCCAGTGGTGTCTGACTCTTTCCTGATTACTTGCATTTGAGCCACAAGGAGCAGTGGTATAATTGTATTTTGTGGTTTTATCTTTCTTTCATGTTCGGCGTTATCTGCCAGTGGAAGGTTGACTCAGCATGGCTATGTTTGGGTTGTGGTTGTTACAATGGCTCCGTTCTCCTGCAGGATATGTTGCAATGTGATTTGGGTGTGGGAATGGAAGGACATTCACTGCTATCTGCTCTCCCGTGTGTGGGTGGGTCACTTCTTTTCCGCTGTGCATTGGGACTTGTGTGTGGGCGTGGTGATTGTGGACACCTGTTCTCAGGCAGCAGGGTTTCTCTGTTTTGTACATTGCATGGCTTGTTATTGCGTGCAGGATGGTATAGGTATTGTTTGTTGTGACTGGCGTGCCTTTTGCGGTCAATGTCCATTGTTTGTGCTGTTCTGTAGCAGCTGCCGTGTGCTTCTCCATGCTTTGCACACAGGTGTGTGTCCTCTTTCGACGTCACTTTGCTCCCCTGTTCGGCACACTTGTGTGACTACGTTTTGGCAACTGTGAGTTGTCGGTTGTGGTCATGATTTACGCAGGAGGACCACGTGACATGTGCCTTCATGGTGGGGCTGGTGTGTTTGGTGTGTTGTTGTGACCCTGTGGTGTTTGTGTGCAGCCCATGCGTGGCGCTGTCGTTGGCCTCTGCGTTGTGCGCATGTGCGTCATCGCCGGGGCGCTGCGGTGCCGTGACGGGGACGTCACCTCCTGGTCCGGGGTAGTGGGTGCCCAGGATGTTGCGGGTTGATTATATTTTACAGGTGGGATATGTGTGGGTACAGTGTTGGATGTGTCCTGTCTCCACAGGGGTGTCTAAGGGGCCCATGTACAGTTTTTCCGCCCTTGCATTGTGTGCGGTGTTTGCATGCCCTTGTTGTCTGTCTGCCTACCTGCGTCGTCGTTGCGCGTTCACTCCTAGGTGCTGCATCAGGTACAGCATTGGGATGGCCTGGAGAGCAGGATTCATGTCGGAGTAGGCCGGGTTGGTGTTTCTGTTGTCAGCAATGTGGTTTCCGCCTCCTGTTCTCGTGCGGTGTCTCTTTGCCGGTGAGGCTGTTTGGTTGTGTCATCGTAATTTGTACGCCGGGCGGTACGTCATTTCGTCGGACGGTGTGCCTCCGTTGGCTGGCGCCGCTACGTACACGGGCGCACTTTGAAGGCGGCGGCGTCGCAGGCTTGCGGGCGGTATTTGCCTGACTTTTCACATCCTAATTTGGCGGGAGGGCGGGCAGTTGCTGGCGGACGGTAACTAGCGGTTTTTACCTCCGACGGCACGGCGGTAGTGTTTCCGCCCGCCATCGTAATGACCCCCTAAATAACTGTTAAAAATTATTCCCCAAAAAATAATGTACACAACATTTTTAATTACTATTTATTACAATACATTTAAAACTTTAGTAATGTATATATACTATATTAACACAAAACACATCTACATTAAAATCATTTGATACTATATCATATTTCAATATTCACTACTATATTATACATTCATAACTATTTAAAAAAATATATATATTTTTCTCTCATAAAATATTTTATAAACATATTTAAATTATAATTTCATACACTATAATCTATATACATAATGTTTTCTCAATTATTAATTAGTATTTCGCAGAATATATATTAAACATTATTTTAAATTTAAAAAATTTTATAAAGAAAACACACCATATGCCACTTACATAACAATATATACACTCATAAAACTAGAAATTTAAATACTGTCACAATTTTTAACACCATCTTTAAATATACCTAATAGTTGAGGGGCATATTAGCAAGACCCGCGATAAAATTATCGCTGTTTTTGCGGCAGGAAACTGCCGCTAAAACGGCGATAATGGGCTTGCTAATATGCGTTATAGAATTCCAATAGAAGCCCAGGTTAGATGTGCAGGACATCTAACCTGGGCTTCTATTGAATTCTATAACGCATATTAGCAAGCCCATTATCGCCGTTTTAGCGGCAGTTTCCTGCCGCTAAACAGCGATAATTTTATCGCCGGTCTAGCTAATATGCCCCTGAATTTTTAAAACAAATTTAAACATATATTTCACAATTTAATACATACATAAATATTAATTTTTTTCAAATTATTACTACATATTTTTATTATTAATACTAAATTAAGATATATAATACACTATAAAGCAAAAATGTACTCTCATTAATACAATTTTAATAATTACATAAATATTAAATTTAAATTTGTACATTTTTAAATTTTAAAATTAAAAAAACAAACAATTTGAACCCCTATAAAAACAACATCCCACTTCCCCAAAAATTATAATTCCATTATAAAATTTGAATTACAAATTTTAAAAACACTCCCCACCCTTATCCCATATAAATACAACATCCTCCTCCTAAAAAGATAAAATTATATTTTGAAATTTTCAATTTTTTTAGGATTTTTAAAAAACATCTTTTTTAAAACACTCCCCACCCTTATCCCCTATAAACCCAACATCCCGCTCCTAAAAAATTAAATTATCATTTCATTTTAAATGTAATTTTTTTTTTTTAATTTTCCATAAATATTTTTTGAAAACACTCCCACCCTTATCCCCTATAAACCCAACATCCCGCTCTTAAAAAAAAAAGAAAAAAAATAATTTTAAAATTTAAATTTTATAAAATATTTAAATTAAAAAAATTTAAAACACTCCCCACCCTTATCCCCTATAAACCCAACATCCCGCTCCTAAAAAAAAAAATGTAGTTACATTTTAAAATTTTAGGGGCATATTAGCAAGGGCACTATCGCCGCTTTAGCGGCACTTTTTGCCGCTAAAGCGGCGATATTCTTATCGCCCTATCAGCAAACTGTCTCTAACAGCAGTTAGAGACAGTTTTCGGGCATTAGCGCCCGTGTTTTTACCGCTTTGCATGTCAGCGATATTTATCGCTAATGACATGCAAAGTGGGCGTTCCCGACGAACAAACCTGGGAAACACCCGCTAACAGGCCTATCGCCTATTAGCAAGGTGGCCATGGCCCCAGTTAGCGACGTGAAAAGTCGCGCTAACCGGGGTCATCGCCATTTATTTAACACCTGCAATTAGCAGGTGTTAGCCATATCTAACATGGGGGGTGGATTATGCTGATACGACCACAGGGTCGTATCAGCAACGTTATCGCCGTTTTCCATGAAACATCGCTGGAAAACCAGCGATGTTTCATGGAAAACACCGCTATGGCTGGAATAATTATCGCCATAGCGCTAAATGTCGCTAATACAGCGTTAGCATGGCAAATTATTCCGACGATAGCCGGCGATAAAAAAGTGCTCGCTAAACACGCTTTGCGATGTTTAGCGCACTTTTTAGATAATATGCCCCTTAATTTTATAAAATATTTAAATAAAAAAAAATTGAAAACACTCCCCACCCTTATCCCCTATAAACCCAACATCCCGCTACTAAAAAATTTTTTTTATTACATTTCAAAATTTTAATTTTATAAAATATTTAAATTGCATTTTTTTAAAAACTCCCCACCCTTATCCCCTATAAACCCAACATCCCGCTCCTAAAAAAAAATTATAATTCTAAATTTTTTTAAAGATTTATTAACAATTATTATAACATTTACAAACATGTAAAATAATAAAATAATAAAACGATATATTTTAATGTCGATATTTTAACAAACGATATTTATCACAACGATATTTTTAACAACACACTAAAACGATAATATTAACATCGATATTTTAAGCATCAATATTTTTTACTATCGATATTTAAAACTCGATATAATGGCACGTCGATATTTAAAAGTCGATATTGTGTCTACTTACCGTCCCCAGCCCATCCTGTTCAAGGAAGAAAAGCATCTCTCCACACTCATATATTTTAGTAGTCAGGTAACACTTGCAGAGAAGCACATTTGGCTTAGGCTTAGGCAGAGAGATGGCAGAGAACTTTCTAAAAGTGTCTTTTATAAAATAGTTGTATAAAATCCAAATTTACAATTAAGTTGAATTTTAAATTACTATGAAAATGACTCCTTTAATCATGGTTCTAGCTGCTATGAAACTGAAGTTAAGTATTATAAATTGTTATAATGTAACCCACCGTTATTCCATGGGAGAGCCAGCGTTGTCACAGTGAAAAACAACTTTGTAGGTTTTTCACTGGCAGGACATGTAAAACTATAAAATACAGGTCCTACTTTTTAAATGTCATGGATCGTGCCCTATAAGCATTTAGGGCCTACCTTAGTGGTGACTTGCAAGTACTGAAAGGGAAGGTTTAGGCCTAGCAAAAGGTTTATTTTTCCAGGTCGAAGTAGCAGTTTTAAATTGCACACATATGCTGCAAGGGCAGGTACCTGTAGACATGTTTTACAGTGCTACGTTAGTGGCTGGCACAACATGTTCTGCAGCCCACTTGTAGCATTTAATCTACAGGCATAGGTACATGTAGTAACATATACTAGGGACTTATAGGAAACTAAGGGGCCGATTCCGATTCGGGCTGGAAATCTCTCCGACCGAGCCGGACCCGGAGAGATTTCCGACTGAATCGGACTCGTGCAGCCCGACCGAACGAGTATGATGCGCACGTATGCCATCGGACTCGATTCGGTCGGACTCCCATTGAAGTCAATGGGAGCCTGCCGTACAACGCGTACGCGGGCTCCCATTGACTCAATGGGTGCGAGGCGGACAAGGGCGCCCCTACAGCGTGTACGCGGCGAAGCGATCGTGCCGTACACGCACAGGTAGGGGGACCCATGGGTCCCCCCTGTGTGCGACTCGCGCGGCTACGCGTACAGGGGGTCCGACACGGACCCCCAAAGTACGGCTCCGACAGCTCTTTCGAGCCGGAGTGCGCGGCTCGGTCGGACTGCTCACGGCGCGCATCGTACTTACCCGGCCGGGGAACGTCTCCATTGCGCGGTGCGAGTCGAGTCCGAGCGAGTCGGTCGGTGCGGTTAGACCCGGGAACGAGTCGGTCGGAGCGGTCGGGACGCCCGGACGAGTCGGTCGGCGATTTCGCATCGTACTCGCTCGCCCGGACGTGCGTACGAATCGGTCGGGAAATAGGGCTCCGAATCGGATCCGGTAAAGCCGAATCCGATTCGGAGCCCTACCGGCCGAGATCGGAATCGGCCCCTAAATGTGCCAATTAGGTATATGTCAGCAGGAGTAAAGTGTGCAGAGTCCTTGGCCAACAAAAACAGGTGTAGCTATAGAAGGCAAAAGCCTGGGATGGCCCAGCAGAAAGAGCATATTTCCAACAGACAGTTTCTACTGAAACCCCAGACGGGTCTCATTATTCACCAGTTCATGAAGGATGTAGTAAGAGCATGGTAATATCCGGACAGGATCAATCTTCCAAGCATCATGGCACACTTTTATCCCTTGTTAGAGAGTGACTCTTTCTTTTGTGACCTCCATGGCATCATGAGGCCCCCACCATGGCAGCTTGAGAGGGTACAGGTTCCACTTAGCAGTTCTATTAATATAAATATTTACATTTTTACTATTTGCTCTTTTCACTTTTCTGGGAGACTGCTATTTTCCACTCAGAGACGCAACAATAGTATGCTAGCTCTGTGAGGTGGGGGAATAAATGAAACCTTGACGAAAGGGAGGGGATGAGGGATAGATGTAGAGGAGGATAAGGGTTGGATAGATGGAGAGAAGGATGGATGAAGAGAAGAAGAGATTGATTGATTTGAAGAAAGAAAGATGAACAGCTAGATGAATGGATGAATGAACGGATGGTTGGAGGTACAGATGATGGGCAGGGAAAAGGACAGAAGGGCAGATGGATAGATAGAGGAATCTAAGAATGGATGAAAAAGACAGCTAGGTGAAAAGAAGGAATGAATGATGAATGGGTGGGTGGGTGGATGGATAGATCAAAGGGTGGATGAAAATAACAGGCAACTGTCTGGAAAGAAGGGAGGATGGATGGAAACGCAGAAGCAAGGAAAAAAGGAAGGAAAGAAAGTTAAAAATACAGAAGTTATGCTTAAAAGCAGGAAGGAATGAAAGAAGAAAACAAGCATTAGCAATGCAATCGGTCTCGCCTTTGGGACCTTATATGTATTTAGCTATGCAGCACATTAGCCTGGGTGCTGAAACATCTACTGTTCTTTAACATGGAGGGAAAGTAAGCACCAAACTGCGTGACACGCCAGGTATGGGAACACATGGAGAGAAATACTGCCTTTCAGCAGGAAATGGTATAGTCCAAAGCTCTGTTTTTAATATAAAATCAGGGCCTTCAGTGGTCATATTACTGAAAATACAAGATTTGAAAAAAATATTATTGTCTACGGGTGCTCGTGGAAGACTATTTCTATGGACTGGAATTTGGAGAATTCTAAAGTGATTCTGGTATTTTACCAGCTGGTCGTTTTCTATCAAGAAAGTTAAATAGAGGCAGTTGCCAGAAAAATAAAAAAAAGAAAGTCTTTCAGCAGAAAGCAATTCTAGTATTTTACTGACCTCTGCTGGTCGTTTTCTATCAAGAAAGTTAAATAGAGGCAGTTGCCAGAAAAATAAAAAAGAAAGTCTCTCAGCAGAAAGCAATTCTGGTATTTTACTGACCTCTGCTGGTCGTTTTCTATCAAGACAGTTAAATAGAGGCAGTTGAACAGAAAAAAAAGTCCCTAAGCGGACGCAGACAAGTCCTAGGGCTGATCTCCAGACCCCACAAAGTACATACACATATAAGTATATAATAATAATAAGTATATACTGAAGTATATACAAGAGGTCTCGAATGCTCAACCTAAAAACGATGGAGGAAAGGAAGGAAATTTTTTAATTATGTAGGGGAAAGTAATCCCTTAAATGACTGTTGGGTTTGCTATTTTTCTGGCTACTCCCATGCCTGATCAAATCCCTGTGGATTCCTTAGTTTTTGTGGTTAGATCCTCGATAGCAGAGGATACAGTACTTTATGATCCAACAATGGAAAAATTAATTTAGCAGTGGCGGCTCCTCCGCTAAGGTGGAGGAGCGTCGCCCCACTGCTTCAGCTGCAAGTTGAATGCAAAAAATAAAATGATAATAACGTTGGTTATTATCATTTTGTTTTTTGCATTCAGCTGAAGCCAGGGGGCGGGGCTGGGCTCCCCGTGCGTCACAGGGGAAGGAGTGCTGCACCATATTACGCATGACGCTTTGACGGGCCCTCGCGGACTGGCCAAAGCGTCATGCGCACTTTGCATGTTGTCCACCCAGGCTACATTACAGCCTGGGTGGAGAACATGCAGAGCCTGCCAGTCCCTGTCTGAGCGCAGAACCACGGCGCTCAGACCAATCAGAACGCTGCTAAGGCAGCGTTGTGATTGGTCAGGGGATTCTAGCAGGCTGGGTGCTTCCTGCTGAGTGGAGAGGAGGACAGAGAATGAAGAGGCGGCCGCCGTGGTCGGCAGAGAAAAGGTAAGTGCATATTTTTAAATTATAATTTCCCTCCCATCCCTCCATCCCCCGCCCAACCACTCCTGGTCGGTAGCAGCCACTACTGTAATTTAGTCCTGTCCAAACTGTACTTAGTAGCTCGTCAAGCCTTGAAAGCAGTAGTATATGGTGATTATACTGCTCAGTCCTTGATAACATGGTTTAAAGAACTTTTTTAATGTAACTAAATAGGACACTGAGGGGCCGATTCCGATTCGGGCCGGAATTCTCTCCGACCGAGCCGGACCCGGAGAGAATTCCGACCGAATCGGACCCTAGCAGTCCGACCGAACGAGTACGATGCGTTCGCATGCCATCGGACTCGATTCGGTCGGACGCCCATTGAAGTCATTGGGAGCCGGTCATACGATGCGTACGCGGGCTCCCATTGACTCAATGGGTGCGAGGCGGACAAGGGCGCCCCCTACAGCGTGTACGCGTCCATGCGCATCGCGGCGTACATGCACATTTAGGGGGGACCCATGGGTCCCCCCTGTGTGCGACTCGCGCGCCTACGCATACAGGGGGGTCTGACGCGGACCCCCAAAGTCCGGCTCCAACAGCTTTTTCGAGCCGGACGGCGCGAGTCGATCGGAGTGGTCGCGGCGCGCATCGTACTTACCCGGCCGGAAAACGTCTCCATAGCGCGGTGCGAGTCGTGTCCATGCGAGTCGGTCGGAGCGTGTTGAAGCCGCGTTCGAGTCGGTCGGAGATTTCGCGGGTGCCTGCATCGTACTCGCTCGGCTGGACCAGCGTACGATTCGGTCGGGAAACAGGGCTCCGAATCGGATCCGGTAAATCCGAATCCGATTCGGAGCACTACCGCCCGAGATCGGAATCGGCCCCTGAATGCTCTGCGCTCCCAAAGGTCTTGAAAAACAAGTGAAGTTCTTATCAGATTAAGCCTTTGATTGGGTATAAGTGTTTGAACGGGAAGAGCATCAGTTGCAGCTCGGAGAAATCTATTGCTGAGGAAACAGGCATATGGATTCTTTCAAGAAGCTACTTTTTTCACTTGCAATTCAAAAGAACTCACATTTCTGAAATTGACTTGGAAAAACGCATCCATAACATTTTCAAAGAGTGTAAATATTCTTTCACCTTTAGAAAGCATCAAAGAATTTGTCATCTTCAGACTGATATGGGTCATTTTTTCAATGACTAAGAAAGTCGGTTATTAGTAGCGAAGTATGTGAGTGCTTCACAAGTAATAAGTCCACCACTCGCTCTTTAATCAGAACCAAAGATCCCATTGTATCACTTGACTCTCTCAGGGTACCGAAGTAGAGCAGCCCAAAGCCTACTCAGGGGAGGTGGTGTGGTCTAGTACCTCAGCTCACTGGTACACAACAAACAGCACTCATTGTCCAGTCAGTGCTTTTCCTCATAGCACACTACTAAATAATATGCATTCATTTCAAATCTATACAATTGGGTAGATTAAAATACCTGAGCTAACTCCCACAGAACAGTTCACACTCCGCCAGTCCTCAACCCATAATCACAATCCATCCTACCTATACCAGATATAATATCACAATAGAAGGCATGTCATTTTTACTAAAGCAGGCCTACTGACTTTGTCCGAGTGTCACAACATTGGTAAAAGCAAAACAAAATGTATACTCCACCATTGCAACACCACTGAAATCAATGGGGATATTACCAATGTTCGATACTATTCATTGTGATATAAAACCTTGCCTTGTCAATCATCAACATTGTCGATAGAGCATTGTACTGAATAACATATCCTATAGTCTTATTTCTACCTTTACAAATGCTGCAAATATAGCCAAAGGACCAACCAAACAGATGTCCACACACATCCAAGCCCATGTACAAACGTACAGGCTCAGGGAGAACTTGATATTGCCAAGCAAACTCTCCTAGAGTGATTCATTTCTTCTCGGAGGCTGCTGCACTTCCTCCAGCCCTCATTTACACTTTCTAAATGTGGGTGGTGTCACTGCTCACTTATAGGGGACCACAGAAGAAAGGATATGCAAACTTCTAGCCCTTGTAAGGGTTTAAGGGGTGCTCTGTAGCCCTAAGACTTGAATATCAAAGTAGCAGCTTCGTTCAGAATTTCTTTATTTCATATTGCAGCCTCACTCTACATTTCTTTTCTGATTTTTCATTTTTTTTAATATATACCATGTGCCCGTGTCCAACCAGGCACATGGGTACTGCATTTAGCTGGGGCAGTGCGGGGAACCCACACCTGCGCTCTCCGGTCGTGTCTCCACCGGGATTGCACTGCTTTTGTGTGAGTGTGCGAGCAGGCATTGTGGGAGTCGGCATCTTTGAAGATGGGGTGAGGTGCACCCACTCCCCCCAGAAATGGACACAGGGAGCAGTGGCTGCACATCACCTTTTGAGGAGCATGGTGGTGCTCACCTCTTGCCTGTTTCAAGGAGAGGGGGGTCCCCCTGGGATAGCTCTTGTTTGCGTTGTGCCCTGGGGAGATGGTGGCCCTAGCAGCACTAGAAAGGGTTGAAGGGAGGGGGCTTTTTGGTCTGCAGTGACCCCCAAGGGGTAAATCCAATTTGTGCCCTATTTACTTCCAAGTCCCCCCACCAGGAGATTGAACTTTTACAGCAATATCTCTGGCCCTGTGGGGTCGATTTACGTGGTTCTGGTGTTGCTTTGTTCCTGCGGACCAGCTCCAGCACCCCGATGCATTTTCTTCAGACCTACCGACATTTATAGGGTACTTTTGTGGGGGGCTTGAAATTACTGCTCCCTTGCCAGACCTGTCCTCTGCCTGAGCTCCTGATGTTCTCTCCTGCTTGGGGGGGGGGGCGGGGGTGTCTTAAACAGCCCATCCACAGCCAAGGAGCAGAACACTCTCCCTGCCATACTCCCCAGGTCCCACAACCTCCAGGTTACTTGAATGTAACCTGGAGTCATGGGTCAGTAAACAGAAGTTCTAGGAAACCATCCAGGGTCCCCCAGCAGATCCCCAGGAGGCATAAGGGAGTCTGTGCCCTTTGGCGCTGGAGATACCAATCCCAATCATGAGTATAAGCTTGTGTCAAACTCTTTCAGTCCATCTCAGTGGGGTCAAGTGGCTTCTCCTTCCAGCTGGGCATTTGTCTGCCGCGAGCACTTCCAGGTCCAGGGTTTTCTCTAGAGTCTCTCCCTTGTGCAGGGGCTTTTGGGTGGGGGTGGGAAGTTCTGGAAGGTAGGCACCTCTGCCCAATCCTGGGGTGCCACATCATCACTCCGCCCCTACTCCACCCTCTTGCACAGTACTCTGGGCCATTTAAAGATGGTGACTTCAAGTGGTCCATGAAAAGACCTTCCCTGGGAGACACAGCTCCACCCCAGCTGACACAGCAGCCTGACCCTTTCCACTAAAACTTCAAAAGGGAGCCACTCCTGTGTTGGCTCTATAGGTCTGGCCTTTTGTTTCAGTGGGCTAGGCTTGCCAGGCCAGGTGCAGTGTGAGGAGTTAGCACATGCAGAATTACTCCCAACCTTTCCTTTCCCAGGAACTGGGTCAAGCACTGTTATGGCTCTGTTGTGTGGGGAGGCCTTTTATACTCCTGCTGGCAAGCAGAGTATTTAACCTAGGTCAGTAGGGGTGGTAAAGACCAGGAATTTGATTGTGGCTGCGCAGGGAAGTATAATTCTTAAAATTCCATAAGGAATACAGTTAGCCCAAACGTGACAGGGAATCTATACTCAGTCTACATGTTTACCCAAAGATTCATACCTTACTGATATCTCGAGGCTTAAGTATGGTGAACCTGTGCGGTGGCGTAGATTTCGCCCACAAGGAATAATGCATTGAGCTCACAGCCTATTCAGTAAGCACTACAGATGTATACTATGAATGCTCATTCACATTATAAGGCCTACACAAGATCAGCACCAATCCCGGAAAGGTCCCTTCTGTGCCAGGCTATCAGTGCATAGGTACCGGGCTGACCTAGATGGTAGTCTCACTCTCTCAGCCCGCACAGGATTGCACATGTGTGTGTTCATGTGTTTGTGTATTACCAGTCCAGAGACTCTACCCCCTAGCTGTGCAGCAACAGTTTTCTTTTAAGAGCTGGACACTAGCAGTTAGCACTCTCAGTCCACTTTCACAGAATGTTCCATGAGTGAGACTCAGTTGGTGAGACTCGCTCACAGTAAAAGTAAAAAAAAACACAGTCAAAAAGCAAAAAATCCAGGTGGGATTAAATGGGTGGAATTTGCTTTGCTACAATAACTATCTCGTAAACAGCAATCTTTTCAAGGATTCTGAGATCATGACAGCATTAAAGGGAATTAAATATTTAAGAAATACCAGCATGAATCATTAGGCTGGATTCAGCGCCCTTAACTATGCCAAGTTTAGCCATCAATGGTCAGTTAACAAAATAATCATGCATTTTCTGCCATTATGTGAGACATCTATTTCAGAGAAGTAAGGGGCCTATTAGGATGGCGGTCGGAAAACCTCCCCGACCGCCATGGTAGCATGGACCGCGACATCACCACCGGTCGAATTACGATGACCCGCGGTCGAAATCCGACTGCGGCGGTCGGATCGCAGGCCTTAACATTGCGGCGGTTGCTGCTGCCCGCAGCACCGCTGCGATGCCGAAAGGAGCATGTCCTGCATCTCCCTGCAATGCGTGGCAGCCACCTTCAGAGCTCTCAAGTCTTTTATTCCTCTAAACAAAGGGAATCAAAGGAAAGAGTGATAAATTGTCTTGGTGTAATGTTAGTTTGTCCACTGTATCAGCATATCATTTTATAATGTTATAATGGTATCAAGGAATGTTATGATTTAAATGAGTCTAAGAGTTGGAGCGAGACAGACGGGAACCTGTAGGAAAGGTTTGAAGTGAAGTGGATGATGTGTTTATTAACCCTGGGCGTAGTTCACGTAGTAGCGCTACGAGTAGCTATGCGAAGTGCACTTCGCACTACGCGAGCTGCGCGTAGCACTACGCGAACTGCGTAGTGCGGTAGGAAATGCTGTTCGCAATAATTGCACAGTGCCGGATGCTTGTCCGCACTGTGCAATCATTGCAAACGGCATCTTGCACAGTGCAAGCGGTCGTTTTCTGCCGCTCGAGTAGATTTGTACTCGAGCTGCAGTTTTCTCAGCGCGGACTGGTAGTTTCTCATCGCGAGCGGTCGCGAGCATACGCGACCACTCGCAATGAGAAACCTGACCTCCCCGCGTTGAGAATCTCGCAAGGAGGTTTATTTTCCCCGCTCGCGATCGGCAACTTGATGTTGCTGATCGCGAACGAGGAAAAAGTCTCGCCGGGATGTCATTTTGCTCGCTCGCGGTCGCCAACTTGACGTTGAGGACCGCGAGCAAGCAAAAAATGCCCGCTACGCTACGCGTTTTTGCACTGTGCTACGTGCAATTTGCGTAGCACGTAGTTGCGCAAACTACGCAAACTACGCGAGCGTAGCGTAGTTTTCCGCCCAGGCCTAGTGTTTATAACACTAAATCTGGTGTAATCTACAGCTTTGCTGGCTGCTGTCTCCTGTTTTTTCACATTGGCAATCAATGTAAAAGCATTAGTACTCATCAGCAGAGCACATTTTAGCAACTTAACACTCTCCTCCATGAGAAAACTGTGTATTAGTATATCAAGACCAAAATGGGCACTGGTGAGATTTCGCATGTCAGGTCAGACACCGGTGGAAGTTATCTTTCGTATTGTGGTTGTCAGGATGGACACAAGTGGAATTTTCAAGTGTCAGGTGGGCACCAGCGAAATCTTTTCGTTCATGTTTCACCATGGTGATATATATCTCTCACAGTGCCTGATGAGTGTTAGAAATTGGTTTTTCTGGTTGACTGGGGTGTAAACCTTAGTCAAACAGCAACCACAATCCTAGTCAGGGTTGGTATTAAACCCTAAATGAACCTTTGCTCACCCTTAACTTAGAGGTAATGTGTAAAGTATTTGCACAACACTTCAAACAGTAAAACAGTGAAAACACCACACAGACTCCATACCAGATCAGAAAAATAGAGCCTGATTTTATAAAAAAAAAAACAAGACCAAAATGGCAAACATCCAATAAGTAGAACTGGAGTTATGAATTTTTGAAGAATAGACTGTAAAATAGCACTTAAAAGCATAAAACGTCAACCGAGGATATCTGGTTGTGCTTGACCAGATCAAATCCAAAGGTTCAGGCCGACAGCAATGGAGCGCAGGTAGGGTACAATCCCAGGTAAGTCCCAGGTTAGTCCTGCTGAAGTTTTACCTTCTCAAGTTTTGTGCCAAGAGTCCCGTTTACTGGGGAGAAGTTCACCAGGAGCAAGGAGAGCGTCGCTGGTGCTAAGAGCAGGCCGAGCGTCACGGGCGAGGGAGCTGAAACCTCGTGGTTATGATCCACGCCCGCAGACGACACTTGCTAAAGTGATGAAGTTGCGGCGGTTCACACTGATCCTCTGTGTGAGCGGTGCGATTCCTGAGTGAACTGTCTTGTTTACATTTGGGAAGAGCCCAAAAGATTGGCTTTAAGAGCTTAAATGCCACTTCCAAGGGCCCAAGAGGTGAGAGGCACCTCTTGGGGGTCAAGAGATCATTGAGGATGGGTCCAGGAGCTGTTATGTCACTGAGACTCAGATCAGGAGGCCAGCAGACTAGCTCTTTGAGTCCCTCTGGAGTTCTTGGTTCAGGATGGGTTCCACCTCCAGTTCTCCCTCTCCAGGCAAGGGGGTAGCAAGCAGCAGGCAAGCACAGAAAGGCAGCAGCTCCCTCAGAGTGGCAGCCCAGCAGAGTGACAGTCCTTTCAGCAGCACAGCAGTCCTTCTTCGAGGCAGAGTATTCACAGTTCCAGACGTGTACTGAAATGGTGGTGTCAGAGGTCCAGAACTTATACCCAGTTTGGCCTTTGAAGTGGGGGAGACTTCAGAGTTAGGCATTTGAAGTGCACAGAGGTCCTGTCCTTCTTGCCCTGGCTCCAGAGTCACTACAGGGGGTATGTAGCCCTTTGTGTTGGGACAGAGGACAGCCTATTCAGGTGTGAGTGAGGCTGGGTCCAGCTCCTCCCTCCATTATTTTTTGATATTGATGTTTACAGATTCCCCTGACGAAGGGCTTTTGTCATGCCCGAAATGCATTGGGATCAATTGTTTTGACTACATCATCTGTTGTTCTTATGATATTCAGTTCCTTATGAAGACTCATAATACATCTGCAAACGACTGAAAATAAAACAGATCGAGAAATATCTTTCGTGTGTTATGGCTTGGATTGCGAATTGGATTCACTGATTCATCCTGTGTTTATAATGTTTACCATGGATTGATTTGATGAATTTGTTTTCCATTGTGCTGTTTATATTGTATACACTTTCATAGTGACTTGTAGTAGTGCACCTAGTGTCCAGGATATTCATCCTGGTTATTTTTTCCTTTTGAATCAGGCGGCTGGCAGAGCCCCCCCACAGGGTGCACACTGAAATAACCATTGTTTGATAACAGTGTTCACATTGATTAGTATAAGTTTAGGTGAGTGCATCTCAGCTGTATATATTTCGATTTGTTTCACAACTTTCTACAAGTGGCATTTTAAAATTGCAATTTAAAATCTAGCTTCACCATAAGTTTGGGTTTTAAATTGTGATTTCAAAGACACCAAACTCGAAACGTCTATCTCTTCACAATTGGACATTATACTTTTAAAACGTAATAAGGTAATCCCAATGTTATCCTATGGGAGAGATAGGCCTTGCTGTAGTGAAAAACGAATTTGAGAGTTTTTCGCGACCAGGACATGTAAAAGTTAAAAGTACATGTCCTGCCTTTTAAATACATTGCACCCTGCCCTCTGGGTTGTCCAGGGCCTACCTTAGGGGTGACTTATATGTACAAAAAAGGAAGGTTTGGGCCTGGCAAAAGGTTTATTTTGCTGGTCGACATGGCAGTGTAAACTGCACACCCAGGCTCTGTGATGGCAGGCCTGAGACATAGTTAGATGGCTACTTAAGTGGGTGTAACAATAAGTGCTATAGGCCCATTAGTAGCATTTAATTTACAGTCCCTGGCCGCATGTAGTGCACTTTACTAGGGACCTTTAAGTAGATTAAGTATGCCAATCTGGGATGAGCCAATATTACCATGTTTAGAGGAGAGAGCACTAGCACTTTAGCACTGGTTAGCAGTGGTAAAGTGCACAGAGTACTAAAGCCAGCAAAAAAGGTCAGAAAAGCGGAGGAGGTAGGCAAAATATTGGAGGGAAGACCACCCTAAGGCTGTCAGGTCAAACAATGAGTCTTTATTTTGTTCTGTAGCCTTTTATGGACTATCACATCTAATGCCAACCTCTCTAGGGTGTAAAGTTCCAGAAAGACTCTTCCTTTAAGGAGAATGAATGTGCCAGAACACCTTTAAGAAGGACACAGGGCATGGAGGAGCTATTGGGCCCAACTGTGGGGGGTTGAGGCCTTTTACTCCTGATGTCCCAAGGCCCGACCTACTATGGATCTTGAGCAACTGAGCCAAGAACATCTTCTGCACTTGACTCTCAGGATAGCGTGGTCCGAGCAGTCCAAGGCTCTTTCCGGGAGAGAGAGTCGATACAGTCCTACTCTATGGTCGGGAGTCTAGTGTTTCCTTGGTGGTACTCTGTCCCACTCACTCCTTGTGTTAGCGATAGTGGTTATTTCCCATTCACTATTGTTAACATCCAGGGTATGCTCTACTGGTAGTCCAAGTCTCAAGAGTCCACTATGACTCTATTTTAAAGTCAATAGTGTTTCAGCACTCCCGTGCTAATTTAGCAGCAAATTTTCCTGGGGCCGAAGGTCCGAAACCAGTTTTACTCTCACCGGCATGTGTGAAGCTTTCTGAGTTTCTGTGCGCTTCCCAGCTGCGGGTGTTCGTAGTGGCTGCAGCTGAATTTGGGTGAGTTGGTCGCACACAGCCCAGGCAGCTGCACTCAGCAGGTGCGGAGTGTCTCACTCGCGCTCCTAAAGCAACCAGAGTGTCTCGATGGCTCCTCCTGCAGGGTATGTGTCCAGTGCGTCACTTGGTGGCAGAGCGGCCACGACAATCCTATCTTGGGACCCTTGCCTGGGTGATGGTGCACAGGTGCCCCCATTGCCTCCTCACTTCTAAAGCGGGATGCAGAACAAGTTGCAGTCCTTGGTGCTCCTGGTGACCCTCTCTGGCATGCGGGGGCACCACATCTGACAGTCCATGGGCTCCTGCCTGATTGGGATGGTGAAATTCTTCACGGCAGCCCCTCCTGGCTTACAGGGTTGCTTGTAGCTTGCTGTCACTACAGCCCTTACTGCATGGCAATCTTTTTTATGATGGACCCTCCTGGCATACGGGATTCCGCCCAATCAGCACAGCATAGCACATGGCTCAATTCACTGCAGCCCTCTCCTGGCATACAGGGGGGGTTGCTGACTCTGCCCGGCACTCAGGTAACAACCGGACTGGTGCAGCAGCTGTTTCATCACATCTCGTACAGGGAGTCCAATAGACAGGGCTCCCCTCTGGACCTTGCTCCCTCCGATGCTCTCTGCTTCTTCACACGGCACACTGGTCTTGGCAGGCAGGCAGGTGTTGGTGCTACAGGGCAGGTGGTCTTGGATTTCCTGGATGATGTCCCCTCACCTATCAGGGAGACACTCAGGCCTTGGCCTCCAGTCCTGCTCACAGGCAGAAGTCTTGTAGAGTTTCCGCTCCTCACACAGCCTGTTTGGCTCCTTGGAAGATGACAATTTTGGGGTCTCAAACTCATTAATAAAGTTCATTTCCAGACACAAAATGTGATTTAGGGTCTAAGTATTTGAAGTTTTATGTTGGGGTTCTGCTTCCTTGAAGTGTCCACTCCTCTGCTCCCTTCTTCCTCTTGTAAAGCAGCCTATCACAGCAGGAGTGTCTCCAAAGCTGATAGTCCAAGTCATGGGAGTGACTAGAGTACACACCTGCATGTCAGCCACAGTGATATGTGCATCAAAAGGCTAGCCCAGGCCTCCCCAGCCCTACTCTTTATGATTCTCTTATCAGTCCCATCTCCCTCCTGAGATGTGACCAGGCCCCTTCCTTGTGACCTCTCACTGAATCAAAGAGCACCCTTTGAAGTGTACAGGGGAAGGCTTGCTCTTCTCTCCCTAGTCTCTGTCCCACCCTCCTTATACGAATGCAGCTATACACAAATCTGTCTGGGGGGATCTCTATACCTCCTCTCCATGTTTCACCATGCAGGCCTGGGTTTCCCAAAATGGAATCCGGAGCGCTCCATGTGTCCATTCACAGGCACACATGCACCCAGTTCATGTCTACAGCGTACACGCACTGCACAGTACTGTATCCTCAATGTATGGTACCATTCATAAGCACACATACGTTCAGCACCTGCATTCAACATACACACACTGCCCAGCACTGTATCCTTCATGTACTGTGCCACTCATAGGCACATATATATCCAGCATAAGCATTTAACATGAACGCACTGCACCCATCTGTATTGTACTACTCATAGGCACACATACATCCAGCGCATGCATTTAACATGCACGCATTGTACAGCACTGCATTATCCCTGTATTGTACACTTCCCAGCACAGATATACCATTTCTGCTCTAGCATTAGGGATCCAGACATCAGTACAGTTGGGCAATCAGCTCATGGGTGCACATCTATTACCATGCAGAGGACTTTTCCGTCCCAACAGAATGTAACTTAGATTTAAACAACATTGGCACAGTCTTTATACATAGCTCCTGAGTATGGGAACTCCTCGTACATATCAAGCATAATTTAAGTCTCAACTGCAAGGCATTAGGCAATGGTAGAAGGTGCAAAAGATTCCTCCATAAGGCAGTTGGCAAGAATACCTCCAAGGAAATGTATGTCGTACCAGTGACATATTTTAAACTCCGTACATTTCCCTGTGGAAGTCTCTGAGATCATCTTTTGAATGGTGGAGTACATTGACACATAAAGTAATGCTTTTTGGCCGCAAGAGCCATGGCATGAGCATGCACTCAGTCGTTTGTGGATTATTCTGGAGAAAGAGAATCACAGTTGGCATCACGTAAATAGAACACATTCCACAGGTCAAACTTACATAAGTTGATCGTGGTTGGCATCAACCTCAGTCAGAGGTTGATGATACACGGTTTTACTGTAAAATAGTTTGGGCAGGGAAAAGGGTATGGCCAGACACTACATCATAACCCAGAAAAGTTTGCTCCTTTGCATCATGGTACATGCAGTGCACAATTTGCGCTCCTCTCAGTGTTGACTGCGGTGTCAACACTACAGTCAACACTAAGGGGAGCGCCCTTAGTGTTGACTGTGGTGTTGACACTACAGTCAACACTGAGGGGAGAGCAAATTGTACCATGATACAAAGGAGCAAACTTTTCTGGGTTATGATGTAGTTTCCCTGCCCAGACTATTTTTCATGACCTCCTCTACCATTTATCACACATTCCTACTGTTCCTTTTTGTAAAAATTGCATTCCAGCCCATTGATTACACTTTATCCGGCCCGAGCCGGAGATTACGGCTCGAGCCGGAGAGTACGGTCCGGGTGCGGAGAGTACGGTCCAAGGTGCGAAGATTCCGGCCCGACTGCAGACGTAAAGTTAGGAGTCGTGAGTGATTTCTGTGAATACCAAAAATCGTAAGTTCCTTCTGTGAATACCAGAAGTAGTAAGTTTAGGATTTTGTCTCAGATGAGTTCTGTGAATCGGCCCCTATATTAGGTCATAGTCAGTCAGACTTAGCAGTGCATATATTCAAGAAGATATACCTGAGTGTTCTGCAAATAGGTGGTTACTTAAATGGAAGCAAAATCAGAAAAATAAGGGGAGAAAGAGGGATATGCTAGGTCCACCCTCCAAAAATGATCAAGAATTACAAAACACCGAAATCTCGGTTATGGAAACCTAGCCAGTTTTTTCAGAAAATTAAATTTACTAATATAAGATTCAGAAAAAATAGTTAGTAAAGGAAAAATGTCCTTTCTTGAGTCCCCTCACTCACCATGGTTTCCCATGGTGACATGCTTCATCATAGGGGCCATCCCAACCCGCTACGGGCTGAGGCGTGCTACGACTTGCGACACTACGTAGGAGCACTACTTGTGAGTGACTATGTGTGGTGCAGTGATGGGGGTGGAGTGGGTGAGACTAAAAATATCTAGCTAGTGGGCAAAAATAATTTATTCAGGCTCCTAGCCGATATATTAAAAACGGGGTTGGTCGCTAGGGTGTCTGTTTTTAATTAGTCAGGGGTCCCTAGTGAACGTCCATGATGAAGCATGTCACCATGAAGGTGCGTGACTACGAATTGTCTTTGTCACTGGTTGCTTGAATCTTTCTCATGCATCACAAGGCATGCACACGTCTATGCATGATAGTGGCCGTCCTGTAGACTATTCCAAAATTGCTGCTGCTTGTGTACACGAGTGTGGTACATTTTGACATATGTGTCATCACTGATGCATAAGCATACATCATGATGTTTTTGTGGCCATTTTTAACTTTACCACTGTTCCAACATGGCTGACAGCCATATCAGAACAGAAAAGTAGAAATGAAAAAAGTGTACCTGAGCACTGAAAAATAAACTGAGAGGCCCAGTAGAACTTTACAGCTACTATATACTAAAGTAAAGAAAAAAAGTATTAAAAAAAATCATGCGGGACAGGGAGGGGCAGGAGAGCACCCGAGTGAGATGGGTGGAAGGGTTGTGGGAATTTAGGGAGTTAGGCTAGCACAAATTGGTGGGGCTGAGCCTTTATTTAAGAAATAGAAGAAAAGAAAAGAATAAAAGGCAATCTGTAGTGGGTTACTTTTTGAGTAGGTGATATCGGTGCTATGACATGCGCTGATGTCAAGGCTAAGAATAACCGTGACAGTCAGTGCTTAAAACCATCTGAACTTCAGTGGTTAACAGCAGAAATTGAATTTCCAAAATTCATGGGGGTGGGGGAGGAGGGTGTCAGTGTATGTGTGTGTGTCAGTCACACGTGGTCTCACCAGGCAGCTATTGCTGTCAATGGGCGAGACCTAAAACAACTGCCATTAACGGCACAATGAAATACACACTCTCGCTACTGATCGATAAATAAAAATCTACATTTGTAGTCATTCTTATTGGAAGAAGAGGGCTACATAATAAAATAAGCCTTCATACAAAAGTCATATCAGCTCTGAACTATATCTGCAAATGCAGTGTAATTAAAAACATCAACTCATGAGATCCTCAATAAAGCTTAGATGGTTTTTACATCTTGAATCTTTCATTTGAATGCATTCATTATAACAAAAGGTCAGACCACGCCAAACCCATGAAATTTAAATTACATGGCTATATTAACTTGCAGTGTGTAACTGTTAATGGAGCAGTAACAATACAAAATGAGGCTGCGTAGCACAAAGATGGAAAAAATTACTCGTGTACGATACCTCCAATTGTAAAGGCGTGCTCTCTTCAATCAGTGGGCTTCTCAGGCGGGGGGGGGGGAGGAAACAACTCATTATGTAATGTTCCTAGCTTAAAAGGTACAACAGGTCATGCTGGTTACTTGCAATTATCTTGCTTGAAAGCCTGAAGAGAAAGAAAAGAGGGTATGAGGGGACGTGACTGGAAAGCAGAAAATAAAAAAGTTAAAAGGAATGTAAGGAAGAAAGGTTTTGTATATTTCTTTTACCTTGCCATGGATGCATGACAGCACTGAAGAGGAAATGATTGTAAATAAGAAGGGAGAGAGAGAAGAAACATAGGGGCATATTTACTAGAAACTGGCGGAGCGCGGTGTTACGCCAAATTGGTAACACCGTGCTCCATCAGTTTCAAAACGCAGGGAGGCGCCGTATTCACAAGAATGCGGCGCAACCCTGCGTTTCTGCTGGAGCTAAAGAAGCTGCCTAGCGCCAGCGCAGGCACCCCATGCGCCATGTAGCACAGGTGCCTGCGCTGCAGTGGTGATTATTTATGTACAGGAAGGGATTCCTTTCTGCACAGAAACAATCTTTACAAGCGATTTGCTGTTTCCATGTGTGCTGCAGAGTGCATCACACATGGAAGAACAAAATACGAGGAGAAATGAAATATTTCTCCCCGTATCGACTGCTTAAGACCAGGTATTCCCTGGCTATATTTTTGGCGCTGCCCCATACCTTGTAAATATGGGGCAGCTTCAAAAGGCATTGGGTGTTGTGGCGGAATGCCCACTACAACACCCATTGCATGCCCCTTTCACGCTAAGTGCTGCGTGAATAGGGGCTTAACGGCGCCTGGCAAATAAGGCAAAGGAGTTAACACCACCAGAATGTCAGAAAAAGTAAATATGCCCCATAATTTTATTGCGTGTTTGTTTCTGTATACTTCTTAAGCCTCTCTTAAGTAAATGTAAAGCATCCTGGCAGAACAGGAGAGGGAAGAAAGTAAAGGAGGGAGCCGGTCAAAGATCGACTACTGCTATGGCTGTATTCGAACGCTCATCAGCATGTTCTCAATAAGCTGCAAACCCTTCAGAACCCTGTAGCCTGTGTGCTTTTCAGTGGCGGTCGCCGCACAGTGAAAGTGGTGGGGGGTGTGGGAGAGGACAGGGAATTGACGGTAAAAATAAGATTTTAAAAAAAGTACCTCTCGCTGCCCCGATGCTGATGGCCGCCTCGGTGCTTTACTCCTGGCAGTATGTGTGGAAGGCACATGCTCCCCACCCAACCCAGACGCTGCTCTCACGCTTTGAGAGCAGCACCAGGATTAGTCAATTCAATATGAATCTTTATTCAGTAAGTAAAATCACCATAAAAGACTACAGGTCAAAAACAATAATATCAATTTCAACCAGTAAAAATCACGGGGCAGATTTTCAAGCCCCTTGCGCCACTTTTACTTCACTTTTCCCATGTTAAAAATGACGCAAAAGTGGTGCAAGGGTCTTGTAAATAAGCTCCCACATGCTCAGTGGGATTAGTGGCCTGGTCGTCTGCTCAGACACTGCCTGGGAGCCTGTGGCTTTTCTCCAGCCTGGCTGGGAACACAGCCGGGTTGGAGAAATAGAAGTGCTCCTGCCTGTCATGGTCCTGCCCCGCCCCGCATGCATGCACCATCAGCCAGAGCTCATTGCAGAAAAATAAAATTATATTATCGTTTTAATATCATTTTATTTTTCTGTGACTGACTCAAACCAGTGGGGCGACGATGCTCCACCATTACACAAGAGCCGCCTCGATGCTTTTCAAAATTCCTAAATATCATTCCATCTCTAAACTTGTCAAGAAACTCTATTGGCTCCCTGCTAGACAGAGGATCACTTTCAAAGCACTGTGTACTGTGTACAATGCACTGCACGGGCATGGTCCTGATTTTCTGAGGAAGAGATGTACCTGGTATACACCTGGTAGGTCGCTACGCTCAGCCTCTGCCAAATTGCTGGTGATCCCCAGATTCAAGTATGCGAACTGGGGTGGCCGAGACTTTGTGCTTGGAGCATGGAAAGCCTGGAATGCCCTTCCTGTCTTTTTCAAAACCATGCTCAACCTTCTGGCTACTAGGAAAGTTCTGAAAACATGGCTTTTTTCCTCATGGTAATTTCTATCCCTGTCGTTGCTTTACCTGTTATCTCAGCCAGCACCAAGGCACCTTTTTTGGTAATTGAGCGCACCTGAAGAATATTTAACATAACATAACATGTTGCTTGCTTTTATAAAGAAAAGTTGCTTGCCTCTAGTCCTAGTTCTCTTCCCGAGGAATTCTCATCAAAGTTAGAAGCACTGAATAGTCCTGAATAGTCCTGGCCACATGCGGGGACCCCGGAGCACTTCTCAATATGTTGTATATATGTATGTATACATACATATAAATATATACATTCCTCCACAACGACTATCCCCTCAGTCAGGTTAGTCCAGCCGCACTTTCCCTCACATTCGAATAACTACAGCGTGACCACAGGTCCAAGTGCTAGGTGAATTTTATTGTTGCATATTACAAGTGTCTCAGCAACACCCCATAAGGGAAAGCCTACGCGTTTCAGCTTGCGCCTTCAACCGGCCTATCACATCTACCCCACAACCTGTTTTTAAAAAGCAACAAGGGATTCCTGCGTCTACCTCCTACACTTCCTTCTGGCAACATCTAGAATGTAAACAGGGGTACTATCGTCAATGGGTGTCGGCCATGTTGGAATTCTGAAAGGGCAATCTTAGAGCAGTAACATAAATCCACAATAATTGCATACTGAGAACCCTCAATTAAAATAAATAAGAGGGAGGGGAAACTGGAGGACATGCACCACTTAATTACCATGACTGGAAAAAGGATATTCTGCCATATGAATCAGCAAAAAACCACACATGTAAACACATCAGAGATACAGGTTGTAAACACAAATCCTATAAAGGTCCTGTGTTAATTTAACACTATGCAGATCGTGCATTTACCAAATTATTTCTGTATAAATACAAATATCATTTGAGAACAATCAACCTTGATCCTGCAAGTGTCAATATATAAGATATAGAGGGGTCGATTCCGATCTCGGCCGGTAGGGCACCTAATAGTATTCGTCCGGAAAAAATACCAGCCGAATGCGTGTTTCCCGACCGATTCGTACACTCGTCCGGACGAACAAGTACGATGCGTATAACAACTCATTTTCCGAGCGAGCCGTACTCACCCAATACAGCTCCTGTTCCCCGCCCAAGCCGGATCCGTGAACGCCGAATCGAGCCGCACGGAAGCAAATACACAGCACCTTCCGGCCGAACTAGTACGATGCGCAATCCGTACGCGCCGAACCCGTCGCTACGTCCGGCACGTTTGAGCATCCGGGCGAGCCGTACATAAGCTCCGTTTCGCGCCACAAGACGATCCACGGCTACGAGACGAACAAGCCTGCTACGAGTACGACTCGAAGACACGAGAAACCCGAACGAGACGATCCAAGCATGAATCCCATTGCGCAGGTCCTACCTATACTCTACATCTATTACCGGGACCGGCACGGACGCGTACGGCGCAGACGGTAAGTCAAACACCAACAATACAAACAAACTACACGTACCCGAAATATGTCACACACACATAGGGATGCACAAATAAAGTACACTAGCAACAGCAGAACCATAGGGGTGGGATGGCCAACACCAATGCCATACACACCAATAGGGGGATGGATGCCTACCACTACCACCATCACTACTCAGGGGGTCTGGATGCCTGTCACTACTACCATCCCCACTCATAGGGGGATGGATGCCTACCACTACTACCATCCCCACTCATGGGGGCCTGGATGCCTACCACTACCACCACCCCTACTCAGGGGGGTCTGGATGCCTGTCACTACTACCATCCCCACTCATAGGGGGATGGATGACTACCACTACTACCATCCCCACTCATGGGGGCCTGGATACCTACCACTACCACCACCCCTACTCAGGGGGGCCTGGATGCCTGCCACTACTACCATCCCCACCCTTAGGGGTATGGATGCCTACCACTACCACCATCACTACTCAGGGGGATCTGGATGCCTGTCACTACTACCATCCCCACTCATAGGGGATGGATGCCTACCACTACCACCATCACTACTCAGGGGGCTGGATGCCTACCACTACCACCACCCCTACTCAGGGGGGCCTGGATGCCTGTCACTACTACCATCCCCACTCATGGGGGATGGATGCCTACCACTACCACCATCACTACTCAGGGGGCCTGGATGCCTGCCTCTACTACCATCCCCACTCATGGGGGATGGATGCCTACCACTACTACCATACCCACTCCTGGGGGATGGATGCCCACCACTACCACCACCCCTACTCAGGGGGCCTGGATGCCTGTCACTACTACCATCCCCACTCATGGGGGATGGATGCCTACCACTACTACCATCCCCACTCATGGGGGGATGGATGCCCACCACTACCACCACCCCTACTCAGGGGGCCTGGATGCCTGTCACTACTACCATCCCCACTCATGGGGGATGGATGCCTACCACTACTACCATCCCCACTCATGGGGGATGGATGCCCACCACTACCACCACCCCTACTCAGGGGTGCCTGGATGCCTGTCACTACTACCATCCCCACTCATGGGGGATGGATGCCTACCACTACCACCATCGCTACTCAGGGGGGCCTGGATGCCTGCCACTACTACCATCCTCACCTTTAGGGGTATGGATGCCTACCACTACCACCATCACTACTCAGGGGGGCCTGGATGCCTGTCACTACTACCATCCCCACTCATGGGGGGATGGATGCCTACCACTACCACCATCACTACTCAGGGGGGCCTGGATGCCTGCCACTTCTACCATCCCCACTCATGGGGGATGGATGCCTACCACTACTACCATCCCCACTCCTGGGGGGATGGATGCCCACCACTACCACCACCCCTACTCAGGGGGCCTGGATGCCTGTCACTACTACCATCCCCACTCATGGGGGATGGATGCCTACCACTACTACCATCCCCACTCATGGGGGATGGATGCCCACCACTACCACCACCCCTACTCAGGGGGCCTGGATGCCTGTCACTACTACCATCCCCACTCATGGGGGATGGATGCCTACCACTACTACCATCCCCACTCATGGGGGATGGATGCCCACCACTACCACCACCCCTACTCAGGGGTGCCTGGATGCCTGTCACTACTACCATCCCCACTCATGGGGGATGGATGCCTACCACTACCACCATCACTACTCAGGGGGCCTGGATGCCTGCCACTACTACCATCCCCACCCTTAGGGGTATGGATGCCTACCACTACCACCATCACTACTCAGGGGGGGCTGGATGCCTACCACTACCACCACCCCTACTCAGGGGGGCCTGGATGCCTGTCACTACTACCATCCCCACTCATGGGGGATGGATTCCTACCACTACCACCACCCCTACTCAAGGGGGGCCTGGATGCCTGTCACTACTACCATCCCCACTCATGGGGGGATGGATGCCTACCACAACCACCATCACTACTCATGGGTGCCTGGATGCCTGTCACTACAACCATCCCCACTCATGGGGGATGGATGCCTACCACTAACACCACTGCTACTCATAGGACGGGAAATGCATGACACAACTAGCATACTCCCACATAAGGAATGACAGAAGATTACATCCCCCCCCAACACCATGACAAGTGTGTGTAGTCTGTGTCAAATGCCTACAACACTGAACATGACATTGAACATACAATGTGACCCCTAGCACATGTGTCACACATAAATGTGTGTGGCCTCCACAATGCAAGCAGACCATGGCCACTGTGGCAATGGGCTCGAACACCCCATCACCACAGTGACCAAAAGGGAAGTGTGCTGTCCATAGCTGATGCACATTTTGAACAGTGTGGCAATGGGGCCTAAAGCCCCATCACCACAGTGACCAAAAGGGAAGTGTGGTGTCCACAGCTGATGCACATTTTGAACAGTGTGGCAATGGGGCCTAAAGCCCCATCACCACAGTGACCAAAAGGGAAGTGTGGTGTCCACAGCTGATGCACATTTTGAACAGTGTGGCAATGGGGCCTAAAGCCCCATCACCACAGTGACCAAAAGGGAAGTGTGGTGTCCACAGCTGATGCACATTTTGAACAGTGTGGCAATGGGGCCTAAAGCCCCATCACCACAGTGACCAAAAGGGAAGTGTAGTCATGGTAAAAGCTGCCAAAGCCAAACTGCATGGATGAATCCTGGTCACACAACAACAAACACATCAGTGGCATAGTAGTGCTTGTGCCCCATAGCAACATAGATTGGTCGAGGGAAACAGTGCAGTGTCAATGAAACATCGTTTTGGCCATGTGCATACAAACATCACCCATGGGGGCACATATTGTCAACATTCACAAATAACACAATGACAGAAGTGACCATCATAATGCTGACCCACATATCTGCACCAATGGACACACAAATGTAGATATCCTGTGGAGACTGTAGATGTCAGGTGAACAAATACCATACCATGGCAGCAATGGAACATACAAACCATGATTATTGTGCTGACTGATGACCTAGGAGTCCCAGGGACAGCAGGGGAAAGTCACCAAACAACATACAGCCAATGGCACAAACAAGATATGCCAATGCAGTGGTGCAAAGGCACAAACACAAACAGGCAGACTCACACTGCATATCAAACACAACAGGTGATGGGGGGGGGGTGCCAGTGTCCCCAGGCAACCACACAACACATGAGGAGGCCTGAATTCCAACCACACAGATGTGTATACAGTGCCATACAAAAGTTACTCATGGATCGGATACCCCTATGTGGGCAATCAGGCATTGTTAGATGAGAGGGAGCACAAATTACACATGTCACACAAGCTTGTAGGAACAGCAACTAACACAGCAAGAGACAGACCCACCACAGCACTACCCCCAGGGACCCCACATTGTGCTGACACTAGCCTGCATGATAATCCCACTGTGATGACAAAGTTAGATGTCGTTCACACTGTGAACCACATCCATGTGTCCTAAGCAACTAACTACCATCACACCTACACAAGCTCCAATCAATCAGCACGGCCTGCCAGCCAAGGCCAATATGGAGGTAGGGGTCTAGCCGTGCAACAACTCACTTTTGCACACACTCAACACCACACACCCTGATCTCCACCAATGTGCAGCAGTGAAGCTCACATGGACTGGTGACAATGCACATGCACCCATGACAATACCAGGGGTGGTGGTGGGAACTAAGGTGCAGAAACCCATCACACATGGCCAGTCAACAAGACTCGTCAATGTCTGACACACAGCACAGTATGCCGTACATGGGCATGATGTGAAATCCACCACAATCAATGGGATCCTGGCCATAGTCACACACCAACGAAGAAGCCAAGGTGACACACAAAGAACACACGTACACAACTACCAACATTGCAGCTCTGACCATGAGGAGTGGCAGCAGTCACACACACAACGTGTCACAATCACTGAAAGCTAACACAAACTGTAAATCACATGACTCGTGTAAACAACAAGTGCCAAGGGGAATCCTGAATGTGTCCCATCTGCGTTTGCCCACATCCCCAGCCCTGACAACAAAGACAACCTGGGATGACAACCTCATGAACATTAGTTTGCCATGCACCCACATCACAGAGAAACCAGGTCCAAGATGCTGGATGAACACAGAACAGCTCAGCAAGCATCACAAACAGGAACATCCCTAGGGACACAGCCTGTGTAGGGAAGGGAACACGCACAGACATGCTTACACAACACACAACACAGGCCCACGCAATGTCACCAGATTACACACTGCCATGAGGGCACTCCACTCCTGTGGAAGGTCCGCTGTGCCAAACCTGGTGTGTGCACGACCCAAACATGTCAGCAGAACACTCCGTCAGTGAGTCAACAACCACAGCACACAGAAGGCTCTGCTCACATCAGCCTGGGTACGGGAGTGTCACGTCAGTCATCTGCACACACACAAAACACGTGTCAAGCAAGTTGCACTGTATACACAGATGAGTCCTTCGACATTGATGTGCAAAACTGCATGTCCACTGGAGCTGGGCACACAGTCAGGGAAATCGGAACATTGAACAGTGGTAAGCCCACCAGATGTGCATCAGTGTAAGACAAAGATGTTCATTTACAAATGCAAAAAGGACATCCCTGTGTCAAATGCTGAACATTACACCCTCAGACTGTAGCAAAGGATGCCATAGAACCAGACTACAACAGGACACATATCCCATGGACCACATGGAGTCCATCACTGCAACACTTCATTGTCCTGATGTGAACACTATTACAACTGCAAATGCAGGATGCTACTCATCCACATCATGTACATCAAAAGAAAACCCAAAAGTAAACAAAAAGAGGCTTTATTCAGCAAATGTCAGGGTAAACACGGAAGTCCAAAAGAAACTAAGGCCAATGGCCAGTCCAAAATCACAGTCCCAACGGGGTGAGAAGTGACAACTGGTCACACATTGCTTGCCTGCACTGGTACGGTTGGGGGACATCCCCCTTGGAGGGGCATACAAGGGGCAGGGCAGGCACCGCAGGGACAGGATCAGGGGATGGCAGAGTGAGGCAGTGAAGGGGTGGTGGGTGCAGGAGTGTCACCGGCAACTGCAGTGGAGGTGTCTGACTCAGGGGGCTGGCACCACTGTGGTACACAAGTCAGTTGGTGTGGGTGCTGCAACCACTGCAGTGGGCTGGACTGATGTAGTGGACTGGGTACCCACTGCAGTGCCCGAGTCAGACGTGGTGGTTGTGGACTCCACTGCAGTGCATGACTCCAAGGGAGTGGAAGGGTGGGCAGATGAGGTGGGCAGGACAGAGGGGGGACCCGGTCTCCACAACAGTGCCACTAACAGGCAGAGCATCTGGGTTGGGGTGGAAGAGCAAGTGGCAGAGGGGGAGGGCCTAAGCAGTCTGGGGATGCGGTATCGGTGTGTGGGGGAACCTGGGGCAGGGTGTGGCGGGGGAACCTGTGCAGTGGTGGCCTGGGGGATGGAGGAGAGAGACTGGGCGGTGGAGCTGCGTGGTGGTGGTGATGGGGTCTTGCTCTTCCTGGTCCGGGGGGACTTCCTAATGGGGTCCTGTGTCTGCCTGCACCTGGGGGAGGGTGTCCGGGGGCGAGGGGCACTCCCCTCTGTCTGGGTGGACTTCCTCTTCCCCCGGTATGCTGGATCAGCAGGTTTGGAGGGGAAGAGGCCGAGGTCACACAGGAAGATCTGCTGTGTAGGTGGGGTAGCAGGCGAGGCAAGGGAAGGGGTCTTGGAGGGAGAGGATTTGGAGGACTGCGGAGTGAATGTGGATGCCTGTGTGTGTGTGTGTTCCCCATCCCCTGTGTCTGTGGTATCAGTCCCCTGAGGATGCTTGTGTGCACGTCTTGCCTTTCTCTTGGGTGTGTCTGTGCTGCTCGTGTCTGTGTGTTTGGGTGACTGTGCAGGTGTGCATGTGCTTTGGACAGGTAGGGGGCAGGAAGTGTGGATGGGGCAGAGGTGGGAGGGGTGAGGGACTGTTGGAGGAGGGACACTGCTGCCATCAGGGAGGAGTCCATGGACTTATTGCTCCTCTGTAGGGCAGACATACCCATCGAGATGCCCTCCATGAACGACACCAGGTGTGTCAACAGAGTGGTGTGTGCATGGAGGACACTCAGCATTGCTGTCTGCCCTACATGGAGCTGCCGAAGGAGGTACACAGACTCCTCACTCAGGGCAGCAGGGGACACAGGGGCAGGGGGTGCGGTGCCTGGCACGAAGGAGACACGCTCCCGAGCACGGGAGCCTCCATGGACCTCAGGAATGGGAGCCAATGGGAGGGCAGTGGTGGTGGTGGCGGGGCCAGACAGACTAGCTGGCCTTTGGTGGCTGCTGAGACCCGCCTCCACAAAGGAGTCATCCTCCGAGCTGCTGTGGTCCTCAGCTGAGGTGGATGGTGCTGAGGACTCCTCGGTGTGGCTCCCCTCGCCCTCCGTGCCACTGGGTCCCTCTGACCACTCGTCCGATGCTGACCCAGTCTGGCTCCGCTGCTCCTCCTGATCCGTGGAGCTCTCCCCTCCTGTGGCCGTGGATGTATCTGCAAACAATTAGGGAAACAGACAAACATCAGTCACCTGCACTGACCGCACACAGCACAGTAAGTACAGCACATTACAGAGCAAGCCCTGGCATCCTTAGTTGAACATTGCCTAAAGTCCTCACACAGATTCGGGAAGCCAATTGTCAGTCTGATGGTCAACCATGGGACTCACACCCCTCCTGCCCTTGCACCCATCTGTCTGGTGCCTGTCTGATGGTAAGACCCCAGTGTGGACACATGCACCACCTACACAGTTGTTGGACATTGCAGGGAACACGGTGAAGTATGTGAACATGCACACATCACATCTCTTGCCACTGAGTCAGTGCAGGTGTCCGGATAAAGGGATGGCCAGAGTCTAAATAGAAATGCATGTGATGCATACCAGCACCAGACACCATGATGCACCCATGTCCGGATAGTCAATGCCACAATGGGGTGCATGTTGCACATGTCACTCCCCTGCAGGATCAGTCCCAGGAAGTTTAATGCCATGACACAGGAATGCGTGCAAAGTCATACATTACTGTCTCAAGTCACATGGCCATGGCAGCCAGCCAACAACAGTCTGCACTGTGTCACAATCCGAGGGCATGGGGAATGCAAGTTATGTGACTGACAAGTGCACATGTCCATCCCCCAAAAACCACATCATCTGTACTACTATTTGTCCACGTCATACCAACTGGACATATGGGGGACATGAAACACAACTCTCTGAACATGAGCACCTCACAGTGTGCTGTGAATGAAAATACAGCTGCCTGAAAGTCACAGTCGCAAACACCTGTGTGCACAGTCAAGTGATCAGACACCTATAAGTCACAGAAGTATCGTCTATCATGGTCACATCTCAGATGGCATGCTGAGCCCTAACCGATAAACATACCAGTAGTCCTGACAACGAAGACACAGCACAATGAGACAGAGGCAGACACCTGAGGGTACATTTCACTGATCACAACATGCCAGATGATACACGGGAGTGGGAGTACAGAGTGTATTGTATGCCCTGGAGTAGGCATGACTGTCCAGCTCCATCTGTAAGAGGGATGAGTCCTGGACAGTAGGCAGGTGGCTAAGCATGTGTGACACACTGGATACACATACTCCTGAGGCCCAAACATTGTTCCCACCAGCAGCATGGGTGTGTGCCAAATTCCCCAGGGACATGTGGTGAGTCAGAGCAGCAAGCGGACCACATATCAAAGTTACACCCAGATTACATGTCAGAACTTAGGCATTGTGTAAGCAATTGACCCACCCATGAATCGCACAACATAGTCACGGGAACAAATGCTGTCCCCACCTTGAGCAAAGCAAAATGTAATGACAGTCCCCAAATGACACAATTTCCTGACTATAAGGGCCACACATATGCGTATCAGAGGAGAAGTGGGCATGTCACAAATGAGGGACATGGGTCCTGGACCACATGACTGATGTACTGTGGAAGTTTAACCAGGCCAGAGGAGGGCACATAGCATGTCAGACAAAGTGCACAGTGCAGTCATGGACTCACCCCCTCCTTGCTGCTGTCTGTCCTTCAGCTGCCCATCCAGGTCAGGGAAGACCACCGCCAGGATCCGGAGCATGTGGGGGGTCAGGGTCCGGTGTCCGCCCCTCCTGCGAGGAGGCGACAGCTTCAGCTGGACCCTTGCGATCCTCCGGGTCCAGCCACGAAGGTCCTGCCACCTCTTCTGGCAGTTGCGGATCCTGCACCTGTAGACCCCCACGGATCTTACTTTCCGGGCGATGGTCAGCCAGATTTTCTGCTTCTGGTGGGCATCAACCTGTGAGGATGACAAAGTGAAAAGGCCATTACTACACATGCAACATATACGTGCATCACACAGTTGGATATACATGTCTCAATCACAGGGGCATATGATGTACACAGGCAGTGCAACAATGGCTATGAACAGTTTGCCAGCAGTCACTACATGGTATCATTGCATGGTAAGTAAACCTAGTTGGAATGCACTGTTACTGCACTGTACCAGTTCAGTGCATGTAACTACACACTTTGGGGTGTGACAACTACTCAGTGGGCATGCTAGCCAGTGGTGTGCACACTGAAAGTCCTGCTAGTCAGACAACATGCACAATTAGTGATGCAGTGGACAGCACACTCACCTGGTTTCCCATACAGCTTGCTGTACTGTGGAAGGAGGCTGTCCAGCAGGGCCTGGTTCTCCTCAAGGCTGAAGGCTGGGGCTCTCTCCACAGTACGTGCCATTGCAGGAGCCAGAGGATGCATAAACAGCAGCAGTGTTGGTGGCAAATATCGTCCTGGAGCATGTAGTGCAGGCAAGTGAGCTCTCAGGGGAACAGCCAGCATTATATGTGTGCTGCAGAGGCAGATACTGTCCCATGTGTCCAAAGTGATAGGTCCAAGTCGTTTGCATCTTCTGAATCTGACCAATCCATGGAATAGCAGCACTAATACACGCCCACAGCATCCTTCAAATCTTCAACTTCATGACACCCATGATTTTGAAACATTGTTGTGGCTGGCCAACTGAATTCACTGCATCCGACTCGTTGGAGCTTCGAAAACGCGTCCGTTGCCATGCCAGGCCCCAGCCAATGTGTGCGCACCGTTCGGTCCATTGCTGTACAACGCGTATTTCGGGATACAACGCGTACCCGCACACATCATATGCAATGGGCCGGCCGGGCACACCGATCGGTCCATTGCTGTTCAACGAGTACCCGCTCACAACAGATGCAATGGGCCGGCTGGGCACACCGATCGGTCCATTGCTGTACAACGCGTATTTTGGGATACAACGCGTACCCGCACACATCAGATGCAATGGGCCGGCCGGGCACACCGATCGGTCCATTGCTGTTCAACGCATACCCGCTCACAACAGATGCAATGGGCCGGCCGGGCACACCGATCGGTCCATTGCTGTACAACGCGTATTTCGGGATACAACGTGTACCCGCACACATCATATGCAATGGGCCGGCCGGGCACACCGATCGGTCCATTGCTGTTCAACGAGTACCCGCTCACAACAGATGCAATGGGCCGGCTGGGCACACCGATCGGTCCATTGCTGTACAACGCGTATTTTGGGATACAACGCGTACCCGCACACATCAGATGCAATGGGCCGGCCGGGCACACCGATCGGTCCATTGCTGTTCAACGCATACCCGCTCACAACAGATGCAATGGGCCGGCCGGGCACACCGATCGGTCCATTGCTGTACAACGCGTATTTTGGGATACAACGCGTACCCGCACACATCATATGCAATGGGCCGGCCGGGCACACCGATCGGTCCATTGCTGTACAATGCATATTTCGGGATACAACGCGTACCCGCACACATCATATGCAATGGGCCGGCCGGGTACAACGCGTACCTGTACAGGTCAGTCGCATATGTCACCATGCTTGTCACTGGTGAACGTATGCCAGCCACATATACCTGCCAGAGACCCAGGGGCACACCTACAACACCACACCCAGTCCACACTGTTTCCTGAGGCATGTAAGGCTGCATTTCCTTCTCTGTGTATGGGGGTTAACATGTGGTTTTTGTGGTGGCACTTGTGGGCAGCCACACCCAGGCTGTGCATGTGTTCATGGGGACAGGGTCCTTGGTGTGTTGTGCACATGACCACTGTGATGTGCAACAGTTCATTTTGGAGCATGTGGCATGGTCACATTTCCAGGTTGTGTATGTGTATGACATGTCACATACCCCCAGAGTCCCATGTGGGAAGGCATGTACGTCACAGGATGACCCATTGCCACAATAGTGTTGTCCCTCCACAATCTGTGTGCATGTTGTGTTTCCGATGTCACTGATTCCATGTGCACGATGGGAGACAGTCTCCACATCAACGTTGTTTGTGCATGGACTTTGATGTTGTACGTCACTGGCGTCCATGTCTGTCCTGCGGATGCGACAGGGGCCACTACCTGTGGGAGTCATGTTTGTTTATCTGACGTGTACATGATACGCCATGTCATTCCAGTGGGCATGTGGCAAGAGAGGGTCACTGGGAATCAACCTGTCAATGATCTGTGATGCCTGTGGCGCATCTGTCCAGACATGTCACTGTGGTGTGTGTGGAACGTGACAGCAGTTAATGGGTACTGTGACACAGCCTAATGGTTTCCCATAGCACAACCTGGTACCTGTTGTGCACACATGTTGTACTGAGAAGTTAGATGATGGCCATGTAGGTGTGAGTTATGTCCGACAGAACGGCACACACATCAAGTACTTGTGTCACGTAATGATGTATCATGTGAAATTGAGTATGGTGAATGGCACATATGTGGGGTGACTGACAATCTTTCTTCCTTCAACCTATGCACTGCAGGGCTCCAGCTGTCCATAGACCATTCACCGACCTGGCAACGATGGTGGAACGTGACAGCATCCGACGGTACCGCTTCACCAGGCAGCTGATTGAGGATTTGGCAGTGCGCTTGGCACCACATTTGGAACCTGGCCGGATGTACCCTACGGCGCTGACCCCCAAGGTGAAGGTAATGGCAGCTCTACACTTCTTTGCCACCGGTACCTTTCAACACACTGTTGCGACTGCCGGTGGGATGTCACAGACTATGTTCAGCCGTGTGCTACGCGATGTTTTGGAGGCAATGTTGAGATGCCTGAACCAATACATCTATTTCCCAACACGTCAACAACTCACTGACGTCAAGAGTGACTTCTATGCCCTGGGGAGGATGCCACATGTCATTGTCTCCATTGATGGGACACATGTGGCTGTGATACCACCACAGGCACATGAGCAGGCATACCGGAACCGTAAACATTACCATTCGATCAATGCTCTGGTGGTATGTTTAGCAGATATGAGCATCACACATGTGTGCGCCCGTTTCGCTGGTTCAGCACACGATGCCTATGTGATGAGGAGTAGTCGCATCCCGAGGATGATGTCACAGATGCAGAACCAGCGTGCCTGGCTTGTCCGTGTGTACTGACTTTGTACCATTGTGTGTGTTCTGATCTGTAGTATTCCACCCACTTTTCCAAATCAGCTAATGTGCACTTGTCTGTCCGTAGGTGACTCCGGATACCCCAACATGCTGTGGTTGCTGACACCCCTCAGGAACCCTGTGACACCAGCCCAGATGCGCTACAATGAGGCACATGGTCGGACCAGGAGAGTGATAGAGCGGACCTTTGGTCTCCTGAAGAGCCGCTTCCGCTGCCTGGACAAGACAGGAGGGGCCCTCCCATATGCCCCAGCAAAGGTGTGCAAGATTGTCATCGTCTGCTGCATGCTACACAACCTGGCAGTGCGGAAGGAGTTGCCTCTCATCCTGGATGACGATGACCAATGTCCGCCACCTGTGGAGGATCCTGGCCTGGACCACAATGCCAGTGATGATGATGATGATGATGGTGATGTCCGCACACAGCTCATCACCAACTTCTTCAGTTGAATGTGAGTATCCAGGGAGATGTAATGTGAATGACGTGAGTTTGCATGATATGTGTGGGTGGTGCTCTGGTGCTGTTTTAGTGTGGCCATGTGCTACTTGACTGGATGCGTGCAGCAATGTGTCCTTCCAGGTAGTCTGAACTCCCCAACAGTTTTGATATGCTAACTTGGTTTTGTGTAGTTGTCTTGTGACATGTATTGGGCATGAGTATTGCAGTACTGTCCTGTTCTACAGTGATTTTAACTGTGTGTCATGTCTGTCCTTCACAGGGTGCTTACTGAGTACTTTGGTCAACTTGAATCCCCCGACACCATGATTCAGCTTTCAGGGTGGCAGCAGTAGTTGGCCTACAAGTGATGTGCCACACACCCCTGGACTTCATATCTTCTGCACTTGTTGACTGTGTGGCCACTGCCACGTGGGTAAACCTTGCATTTGTAGTGGAAACAACATGTTGCAAATGTGTAATAAACCTGTGCTTCACTTTGGGATGTGCGTTGTCTGTGGTCACACATCTGACTGACATTTGCTTACTGCACCTGTGGGCTAGTTGACACAGACTCTGAATAGGTGTGGTGTCTGTGCATTCCACTGTATTTCCTGGCAACATCACTGTGGTCGATGAGTCCGATGGCCCTGGTGTCTGTGTTGTGTAGCCCTAGTGGTGTGTCTCCCTCATATGTGTCACGTCACCATGACTCACACGACGGTGTTGTACTTGCTGTAGCAGTTAGCATACACAGTGTAATTTAGCAGAACATCATCACCATAACAGTATCCACATTTGAATAACAACAGTGGCAAGTATGGTGTACTAGTGATTTTATTTACAGAAATGTGTGTGTATAGTGCACAGGATGGTGGGTGCTGTACATTGGGATTGTGATCCAAAGTTCCCAGAAGTTGGAAGTCTTGGTAGCAGAAATGTCCTGAGTGAAGTCCACAGTCATATGATACATTAGTCCAACTTGAACTCCCCATGTCATGTGGGAAAGTAGTGTTGCATTCGACAGGGTGAAACGTTTGCACACAAAGGAGAATTTCCGGAACAGGTGTTGGCTTCCTGGGGGATGTACGTGGCCATCAACCTCTCAGTTTTCCTTCCTCGGATGACCCCTCTTCTTTGGGGGGGGACCCTCATGTGCAGGCTGCGGCGGTGCAGGGGACTCTCCGCCAGAGTCCTCCTCCCTCCCTGTGGCGGTGTCAGTTGTTGCAGCACCAGATGTTGTGGGCACACAGGGAGGTGTGGCCATGTTGGTGCTAATCTGGCGGAGGCATGTCAATATGTCCATATGCACCGCTGTGAGTTCTTGCAATGTGTCCCACTTGGACTCCATGCCCATGCATGATGGGCAGCCTGCTGCTGTTGTATGTCCTTGAGGATCCCCACTACCTGTCTGACCTCTCCGGTGCTATCCTGGTACACATCAGCGATGCGTGCCAGTTGTGGGTCATCATGCAGTCCAGACCCCTCTGCAAGCAGCGACCTATGTCTACCACCCCTCCCACCACCCCTGGTGACACGTGCAGGACCTGCGGTGGCACACACAGGTGACCCAAGGCCCACTTGGGGGTTGTTAATGGTGTTGTCATCCATTGCTGCACGGTGGGCCTGGGGCCCTGTGCTGTTGTCAGCGGTGGTCCTTGGTCTGTCCGTGTCGGCGGGGGTGGTCTGTATGTTGGCAGTTGTTGGAGGGGTGGGTGCAGGGGGTGCAGATGTTGGTCCAGCTGGTGCTGCATGATGACTCACACCGGAGGTGCCAGGTAGGTCTTCGCCATCCGAGGAGGGCAGAGGCTGTTCCAAATCAGTGAGCTCTGTGTCCCCTGGAGCCTGGGACAGGGACTCCTCCTCGCCTGCTGCTGTGTCCCCATCATCGTCACCTGTATTTGGAAGAGACACACATTGTATGTAATGTTTCTACAGACATCAATGGTTCACACACCTGACAGTTGTGACTGTACCTCTGGATGCGGGCATGTACATTGCATTGTCCTAAGTTGTCACAGTAAGAGGTTGATATTGGTGTAGCACATTGTCATGCATACCTGGGGCATTTCAATATGAATGTTGAGGTGTGTGCATGGCCAGCATTGGTTGTATTTGGTGGACATCCGGCCATCCTTCTCCACCTGGCCCAGTTATCCCACCATGAAGCATGCCACCCTTGCAGTGGGTTCAGGTTGACTCTCAGGATGTCATTCAGTGGTGTTGTGCTGTTTGTTGGTGCACAGTTCCCAGCAGGGCCTTGTGCTCCCCACAGCAGTAGCCAGTGTTAGCCATCTTGTCAGTCCTTATCCACTCCCTGTGATGTGAGCATGGTTCAGGGTGGTGTTGATGGGCCAATTGTGAGGGTGAGCAGTATCTGTGACTCCAACTCCCATCATGCTATTGCCTACACCCCCCTTCCCAGCATGCCCGTACTTCCTTCCTTTGGACTCTGCTTCCCTGTGGGTTAGTGTGCCTGTGCTGTCAGGAAGGCTGACAGTGTTGTCCTTGCGTTTGTTTGGCTACAAGTCCCAGGTGTGTCCCTGTGCTTCACACAGCATTACCCAGGGTGGTGGTTCTTTGTGGGATCTTCATTTGGTATGTGAGGCATTGCATTCTCCCAGGTGGGTTATGTGGAGTTTGTGTTCAGGGGGGGTGTGAGGTGAGCTGCTTGTAACTATGGTCAGTGCTGTGAGTTCTCCTTCCCAGCAAGCCAGATATCCCACCATGCAACATGCTTGCATTGCAGAGAGTGCAAGTTGGCTTTCAGGATGTCAGGCAGTGGTGTTGTGCTGTTTGTTGGTGCACAGTTCCCAGCAGGGCCTTGTGCTCCCCACAGCAGTAGCCAGTGTCAGCCATCTTGTCAGTCCTTATCCACTCCCTGTGATGTGAGCATGGTTCAGGGTGGTGTTGATGGGCCAATTGTGAGGGTGAGCAGTATCTGTGACTCCAACTCCCATCATGCTATTGCCTACACCCCCTTCCCAGCATGCCCGTACTTCCTTCCTTTGGACTCTGCTTCCCTGTGGGGTAGTGTACCTGTGCTGACAGGAAGGCTGACAGTGTTGTCCTTGCGTTTGTTTGGCTACAAGTCCCAGGTGTGTCCCTGTGCTTCACACAGCATTACCCAGGGTGGTGGTTCTTTGTGGGATCTTCATTTGGTATGTGAGGCATTGCATTCTCCCAGGTGGGTTATGTGCAGTTTGTGTTGAGGGGGGGTGTGAGGTGAGCTGCTTGTAACTATGGTCAGTGCTGTGAGTCCTCCTTCCCAGCAAGCCAGATATCCCACCATGCAACGTGCTTGCATTGCAGAGAGTGCAAGTTGGCTTTCAGGATGTCAGGCAGTGGTGTTGTGCTGTTTGTTGGTGCACAGTTCCCAGCAGGGCCTTGTGCTCCCCACAGCAGTAGCCAGTGTCAGCCATCTTGTCAGTCCTTATCCACTCCCTGTGATGTGAGCATGGTTCGGGTGGTGTTGATGGGCCAATTGTGAGGGTGAGCAGTATCTGTGACTCCAACTCCCATCATGCTATTGCCTACACCCCCTTCCCAGCATGCCCGTACTTCCTTCCTTTGGACTCTGCTTCCCTGTGGGGTAGTGTGCCTGTGCTGACAGGAAGGCTGACAGTGTTGTCCTTGCGTTTGTTTGGCTACAAGTCCCAGGTGTGTCCCTGTGCTTCACACAGCATTACCCAGGGTGGTGGTTCTTTGTGGGATCTTCATTTGGTATGTGAGGCATTGCATTCTCCCAGGTGGGTTATGTGCAGTTTGTGTTGAGGGGGGGTGTGAGGTGAGCTGCTTGTAACTATGGTCAGTGCTGTGAGTCCTCCTTCCCAGCAAGCCAGATATCCACCATGCAACGTGCTTGCATTGCAGAGAGTGCAAGTTGGCTTTCAGGATGTCAGGCAGTGGTGTTGTGCTGTTTGTTGGTGCACAGTTCCCAGCAGGGCCTTGTGCTCCCCACAGCAGTAGCCAGTGTCAGCCATCTTGTCAGTCCTTATCCACTCCCTGTGATGTGAGCATGGTTGAAGGTGGTGTTGATGGGCCAATTGTGAGGGTGAGCAGTATCTGTGACTCCAACTCCCCTCATGCTATTGCCTCCACCCCCTTCCCAGCATGCCCGTACTTCCTTCCTTTGGACTCTGCTTCCCTGTGGGGTAGTGTGCCTGTGCTGACAGGGAGGCTGACAGTGTTGTCCTTGCGTTTGTTTGGCTACAAGTACCAGGTGTGTCCCTGTGCTTCACACAGCATTACCCAGGGTGGTGGTTCTTTGTGGGATCTTCATTTGGTATGTGAGGCATTGCATTCTCCCAGGTGGGTTATGTGGAATTTGTGTTGAGGGGGGATGTGAGGTGAGCTGCTTGTAACTATGGTCAGTGCTGTGAGTCCTCCTTCCCAGCCAGCCAGATATCCCACCATGCAACGTGCTTGCATTGCAGGGAGTGCAAGTTGGCTTTCAGGATGTCAGGCAGTGGTGTTGTGCTGTTTGTTGGTACACAGTTCCCAGCAGGGCCTTGTGCTCCCCACAGCAGTAGCCAGTGTCAGCCATCTGGTCAGTCCTTATCCACACCCTGTGATGTGAGCATGGTTCAGAGTGGTGTAGATGGGCCAATTGTGAGGGTGAGCAGTATCTGTGACTCCAACTCCCATCATGCTATTGGCTACACTAACTTCACCAGCATACACAGAATTCCTTCCTTTAAGTGAGCTTCCCTGTGAGGTGGTGTTCTAGTGGTGGAAAAATATCAGGCAGTGTTTGTTGGTTATATTTGTGCCACTGCCTTGCTCTATTTGTTGTTAGGTTTGTACATATCATGACACAGTGACATATCACTATGAGATGGCATGTATTGTGTTTATCTAACTGACATACACATCTTGGGATGATTATCTTTTGGTTGCTGTTGATTTGCTAGGGGTGGATGGTTTGACTGTCCCCTTGAGAGTGATGTGTGTGTATTGGCACACAATATTGTGTATATTAGTTGTGTACTCACCAGGCTCTGGGATGTCTGTTAGTCCATATACGTTCACTGGTGGTAGGATGGCCCGCACCTTCTCCTCCCAGGGCCTGAGATATACTGGTTTTGCAGGAGGGCCACTGCCGGTGTGCTGGCTCAGGAGGTAATCCTTCTTGAGTAGGTCTCTGACCCTCCTGCGCACATCATACCACCTGTTCTGGATGTCTTCCTTTGTGCGCAAACATGGTGATTGTGCATTCACCCTGTCGACGATCCTCGCCCACATCTTGGATTTCTGCGACATGGGGGTCTGTTGGACCAGTGTGCCAAACAACTGTGGCTCTACCCTCAGGATCTCGTCTACCATGACTTCCAATTCACTATCTAGGAACTTTGGATTCTTCTTTAGGGGCATGGTGATGGGTGGTGGTGGTGGTGATTGATGTGTGTGTGTGTGCAAGTGAGGGTGTGTGTGTGTAGGTTTTGCTGTGTGTGTGTGAGGGTGCTATTTGTTGAGGTGCTAATGGTGTGTTGCTTTTGTGTTGGATGAGCTGTGTGTGTGTCTGTGTTTGCTGTGTGATGGTGTTCTGTGCTGGCAGGTAAGTGGGATTTGCAAAGGATCATGGTAGGGATTTGTGGACTTTATGTAGGTGGAGTTGGGGGTGTGTCCTTGTTCCATTTTTTCCCCCCCCTGGATTTATTGGCTTTGTCATTGCTTGTTTGGCCCTTTTTTTTTGTATTTTTTCATTTGTGATTATTGTGCATGTAGGAGTCGTTCTTCTGACCGAGTAGGACGTTGCAGTTGTCTCGTGCGTGCCTCTCCGAGTCGTTCCCGCTGTGTTTTAGCTCAGTTTCATATGCGGCGTACGCGTTGGTCGCGGAGTATTGTGTTTGTTCGGATGGATTTGGTATGCGTGTCGGTCGTACGGCTTGGGTTCCGTACGAATCGGTCTGCTTTTGCACCCATTGCATTGTACTGCGCGGGTCGGAGTTCGCGGGTACGTTTCGTTCGGATTATTTCCTGATGCGTGTCGGTCGGTTCGATTCGCGTGGTTTCCCGGCCGGATAGCTTGTTTCCGGCCGGGTCGGTCCTTCGCCTTGAGTTCCGTGCAAGTCGGTCGTGATTCCCATGCATTTCATCGTACTTCCCAGGTCGGGCAACGCCGGTTCGTGTCGGTCGGACTATTATCCCGTACCGAGTCGGTCGGTATTTTTTCCGGCCTGAATCGGATTCGGCCCCAGAGTGCTAATGCTTCTATCATATTGCACCAATCTCATAAAGTGCACTAACAAGTTTTTGATACATCCATTGGTGAAATTACTCTAAATTACTGCATCCTCCAACTGCTTGAGGGAATGTAAAGCGCAAGTGCATCTGTAAACAACTAACTCTTATTATAAATAACCACCATAAAGGGGATATAAATAACCAATTTCTATCCATCCCTATTCCCCTAAAACAATAGACTCAACAAAGACTGCATCTGATGGCTCTTGTTGACAATCCAGCCTTGTCTCATAACATTATAATGACTCAATTAGTGCGCCCAAAGTCTAGTGAGAACCCAATATGTTATTATCCAATACTGTTTAAAATGCAAGTGCGTTAATTAGTAAACATCCATCAAGGGTGACTGCGGGTCAGTTAGAAAAACATACACCTCCATCCTCATATATAAAACCAATGGGGATAAAACGGGGGATAAAAATTCAGGGTGATCACTCTAGTTGTATATATCAAAAAACCCTTTCGACCAGAACCTTCAATGAACACAGTGCAAATAAAAAGCAGACTCATAAATGGACATAAAGTTCAGCATCAATGTTAGGGCCCCATGGTTTCTCGGTACCTAGAAGAATGATCATGTGTGAATCACATTGGCGCACTTCTAGTTCCCTATTCCCTCTACGTGGATGCGATTTAATGTGTTTCAAGCCATAATATTGAAAAGAGGTCATAACACCTTGATGCTGTTCCCAACAATGCTTGCCCATGGGGTAGGTACGATCATGATGTTTAATGGCCCTGATATGCTGCAAAATCCTAAATTTTAACTGATTAATTGTACTGTCCACAGCCACATTCCAATGCATATACAACAAATTCTGTTTCATAGGTTATCAGTACTTTGATTTTGATCGTCCTACCCTCAAATGTCTTGTACTCCGTACAATTCAGTCCAAATTTACAAGCCTTGCAAGTGGCACATTTTCTGAAACCCAAATTTCTTTCGGTCAGTCAATTGGATTCCGGATGATACATGGATCTGGTTAGCATATCCCCCAAAGAAGGTGCCTTTCGATATGTGATCTTGGGGTAGGTGCTGAGACAGAATATCGAGTTGGAAATGCCGACTTACACAAATATCGAGTTGAAAATATCATGATTCAGAAATATCGACAGCAAGAATATCGTGGTCAAGAATATCAAATTTAAGGTAAGAAATGTCGTTTTTAAAAATATAGAAGTCATTAATATTGTTTGCAAAAATATAGATGTTTAAAATATCGATTTTTTAATTAGTGTTATGTATTTTAGTTTATATTTTAAATGTATGTGATGTATGTTTTTTTGTATAAGTATTATTTATGTTTTTTAATATATGTGTTAGATTTTTGGTAGTTATAAATTTTATTTTATTTCAATTTTGCATTTTTAGTTCCGTAGCATGTTGTGGGTTTATAGGGGAATAGGATGGGAAGTAATTTAATTATAATAAATTATTGATTATTTTTTATTTATTTAATTTAGATTTTATAGCGTTAATTGTGGGAAGTAATTTATTTGTAATTAATTATTAATTGGTTGTTAATTAATACTAATTAATTAATTGCTAATTAATTATGGTCATTGTGTAATTTTTTTTAGGTGCGGGTTGTGGTGTTTATAGGGGTAAAGGGTGGGAAGTAATTTATTTTTTATTAATTAATAATTAGTTGTTAATTTATATTAATTATTTTATTGAAAATTAATTACGGAAATTGTGTAATTTATTTTAGGTGCGGGTTGTGGGGTTTATAGGGGTAAAGGGTGGGAAGTAATGTATGTTTAATTAATTAATAATTAGTTGTTAATTTATATTAACTAATTAATTGATAATTATGGTAATTGTGTGATTTTTTTAGGTGTGGATTGTGGGGTTTATGGGGTAAAGGGTGGGAAGTAATGTATGTTTAATTAATGAATAATTAGTTGTTAATTTATATTAATTATTTTATTGAAAATTAAATATGGAATTTGTGTAATTAATTTTAGGTGTGGGTTTTTAACATTATAATATGTTTTTTTTTTTTTTAATTAATATTAAATATTTTTGTATTTGAATTTTTAACATATTTATATATTTTTTAACTTATTTTGTTTTTTAAATATTTTTATTGTTAAAATGTTGTTTGTTTTTAATTTTGAACTGACTGGAGTGAGCATATTAATTGTTACTCCTCTGCAATCCAACACTTTCCCTACTGTTGCACTCACTGGAGTGGGAATAGTCATTTTTACCCCTCCGCTATCCAACACTTTTCCTACTTTTACAATTATTGGAGTGGGAAAGGTAAATTTTATTCCGCCACTATTCAACACTTTCTCTACTGTTGCACTCACTGGAGTGGGAATAGTAATTTTTACCCATCCGCTATCCAACACTTTCCCTACTGTTGCACACACTGGAGTGGGAATAGTAATTTTTACCCCTCCGCTATCCAACACTTTCCCTACTGTTGCTGTCACTGGAGTGGGAATAGTATTTTTTTTTTTCCCATTCCCTCCTTGAACCACTATCACGGTTCTGTGATTTTTTCTTAAACCCCATGGTCCAAGCATCCTCCACCTACATAAAGGACACTAAACATCTCCTGAACCTTATAAAGGATATTGAATTTGACCCTACTGTTCAACTCCTAGTAGGATTGGACATCGAGAGTTTATACACGAGCCTCCCACCTTACGGGTCCTGAGGAATATGCTCTCTGAAACCACCTGGGAACACACAACACCAAGGGAATTTATTTTGCAGTGCGCCACTCTAGCACTTAAACAAAATTATTTCGAATTCGAAGGAGAGTTCTACTTGCAGACGAACGGGATGTCCATGGGCAGCGTTTCGCCCCTAGCGTAGCTGGCCTCTACGTATATCAGTTTGAGAAACAACACATCCTGGCAGCTACCAACCCATATAGCACCAATATCCAATGTTGGCGTCGCTATATTGATGATATCCTCATGATATGGACAGGGCAGAGCGACACCCTCGACAATTTCCTGACGTGGCTGAACCAGCGGGACCCCTTCCTACGTTTTACCAGCAGTACTAGCAACTCCAAGATAGCCTTCCTGGACCTAAACATTGAGGCTATAGAAGGCAAACTACAGACCACCACATATCACAAACCTACATCCCGGGAACTCCTTACTACAGTTCGGTAGCTTTCACCCTAGGCCCCTCAGAGAGAACCTACCATACGGCCAATTTCTACGGATACGCCGTAACTGCAGTCTCACCAGAGACTACAAACAACAATCCTCTGAACTGGCGGATAAACTACGAGAACGTGGGTACCCGGAGAAGATAATCAGCACCACCAAGAAGAGGGCACGTAACCAACAAAGGGAAGCCTTCCTTGAGGACACCACACGGGACAGCTCAATGACACGCTTGACCTGCGTCACCACCTATAATGTGGCCTCTAACCAAGTAGCCAAGATAATTAACAAGAACTGGCACATAATCAACAGTGGCACCATGAAATGGGAACGACCACTCTTGGCATACAAAAAAGCGGGTAGCCTACGAGACTGCTTGGTCTCCTCTAGGCCACCCATACCCAGAACTCCAGCACCCAATACTGTACTAAATGCGTGGGGTCTCCCAGGCATTAAGGGCCACTACCCCTGCGGTGACTGCAGTGTCTGTCACCTTACAAAAGCAACAAAGACCTTAAATCTGGAGACAGGTAAAACTTGGCAGCAGCTTAACCACACTAACTGCAACTCAAATAATGTGATCTATTTGATTACCTGCACGTGCGGCCTACGATATGTAGGCATTACCAGTCGCAAAGTCAGAACCCGCATCGTGGAACACCACAGCACCATTCGGTGTAGAAAGAACATAAGTAAACTGACAGACCATTTCATCCAAGCAAACCACACTCCCAACGACCTATACTGGACTGTAATAGAACAAATCTACAGCCAGACCCTTTCAAATGACAGGATCCTACTACATAAGGAGCAGCGTTGGATATATCGCCTTTCCACGAACGTTACTGGGTTAAATGATAATATACCCTGGAACAGCCTGAACCTAACCTGAACAATAGCACCACGCCAAGTCAACTGCTAACATCGAAATAGACCACCAATACCCGCGGTGCAACTGAGACGTGCCAAAACCAGCATATAACTGAACCCAAGTGACTGTGTATACACACCCTAATGGTTGACTGTATACACGCACATACCACCCCTAATGGGCTAACATCTTACACGGGTTCGCCAGACCGGTACCTACACACCCGACACGGGCACACGGAGACTTCCATATATATGGTAGCCAACGTGCTGGGGTCACAAGCAAGCTAATAGATTACACCTTATAATTATCCCTTGACCTAAAAAACATTTTGTCAACCAACAGATCGAATTCATGTGTATGTACACACTACACTCAGTCTTTCTTCTCTTGCGATATGTTATCAAAATCAATCATGAAACATTTTTTAGATTTTATCAGCCATTAAAGAAGGCACATTTATAATTATATTTATAATTATTTTTACAACAATATATCCTGACACTAGTCGTGCCGAAGGGTCACTCTAGAGTTAACTTTATTCATACACATGAGCGCTCGACACTCCCACAGGGGCGTGTCTTTCCTCCTTGTCTTTTCCTCCCGTAGATACAACGGATGACGGGGCAGAAACCAGCACCTGAAACCAATTGAGCTGCTCCCAGCGGTTCCCAATTAACCAAACTCGCTGACACCTGATGAAACCAGCAGTGTATTTAAACCCCCGCCCGGCTCCTCTCATTCTACTACGGAGCTCCATGGCGGCTGCAGCAGGTATCGAGCAGGGTCCTAGACCTTGACGAAGTAAGTGGGAAAATCCTTGGGGGGGAACGCCGCAATACTTCCTTTTCCTCCCGCTACTGGCAGAATCGAATTGCTAAGCATGCGGGTGAATTTTAAACGCTCTTGTCTTCTCTCTTAACTTTTGTCACATAGAGTGTGACTACAGGTCGGGCCCCCACATGGAACTCATGGGGCATTTTCCAGAAACCGTCTGAGTAAGAAACTTTGACTTTTCATCTTCATGTAAAACCCTGATGCACTGCGTAATACGCATCTTGTTTAACACACGGTAACGCATAAACTTCCAGGCGTCTGTTATAACTTATCACACCACATTACATCCTCACTTTGCCTTAACCCGCATAATAGCACAGACACACCGCTCCTGAAACAACTATCACAAAACAACTCCAAGGAACTGTTTGCAACAGTTTTGAAACTTAGCCAGGTGCAGGAGACTAGCCAAAGTACAACAGATCAAGTGTTCTGTGACAATCTGGCCTTATATTTTTGTGATAAAGTCTCTGCTATCTACAACACATTCACGGCTCACTCGGTTAGCACACTAACTGCTCAGGCTCCATTATCTGACATTAAAAATCCACTTCCAGGCTTGCTCATCTCGGCCCATGAACGCACTTCACTCTGTTTTTTAAATTTTACACTAATGTCTCATGAACAAACTGCAAAGATTTTGGTAGCAACTAAGTCAGGATCCCCGCTGGACCCTTGTCCTCCGAGAATAAGCCACATGTTAGCTGAGACACTCGCATGCCCTCTCATGGAGGCTTTAAACACCGCCATTGAAACTGCAACCTTCCCTTCGCTGTGGAAAAAGACATCTATTTTACCTTTGTAAAAAAAGCCTAACTTACATAAAACTGATGTAGGAAACTATCGTCCCATCTCCCGCCTACCTCTACCGGCTAAGATTCTTGAAAAACATATGAATCAGGAACTAGGTGCCTTTATTGAGAAAAATCAGGTCCTAGATCCTACCCAGTATGGCTTTAGAAGCCAACATAGTACTGAACTGCCCTTGCTTACCGCTACCGAGGAAATCAGACTGGCGGTTGACAAAGGAGGATCGGCAGCTTTGATACTGCTAGATCTGTCAGCTGCCTTTGACACAGTAGACCACGGCATTCTAATAGATCGGCTCCGTGAGGCAGGAGTTGGTGGTTCGGCCCTCGCACTCCTTAAGTCATTTCTGCATGGTAGAGAACAATTTATTGAAATAGGAGGATTCAAATCAAAATGTTTTAGGCTCCCATGCGGGGTGCCCCAGGGCTCATCCCTGAGCCCTACCCTTTTCAACATTTATGTTGCTCCCCTGGCTCGTATGATTAAAACTCATGGCTTTTAATTGGTATCATACGCAGACGACACGCAGATTATTATATCAATCTCAAGCAAAATCCAGGATACTACATTGAAGTTCAAGGAGTGCATGAGAAGTGTTAGCGAATGGATGGCCGAAAACTGCCTTAAGTTAAACTCGAATAAAACTCGAATAAAACAGAGGTTTTACTTTTCGGCAAGGATACAACATTTTGGTCCTCAGACTGGTGGCCATTAGAAATAGGAACTGCCCCTGTCCCAGTCACTAAGGCTAAAAATCTTGGAGTCATTATGGACTCCACCCTTTCCTTCTCCCAGCATGTAAAAATGCTTACTGTATCTATTTACTACACTTTGAAAATCCTGAGGAAAGTACTCCCTTTTATTCCAACAAACTTACAGAAAACTGTGGTGTCAGCCTTAGTGCTATCAAAACCTGACTACTGCAATGGGCTTTTGGTTGGAGCAAACAAATCGGTTGTAGCGAAACTACAGGTACTTCAGAACTCCGCCGCAAGATTGCTCTTTGGATTAACCAAATACACATCAGCTAAACATGCCCTCAACACTCTGCACTGGCTACCTATGGAGAAGCGCATAAGGTTTAAAGCCTTGTGCACTGCCTTTAAAGCATTACAAAATTCAGGTCCTAGTTACCTGATAAAGTGCTTTAAATGGCACATCCCTGGACGTACACTTCGGTCAACCTCACTGAAGTTAGTAACAGAGCCTACGTTCCGCCTTCAGAGATGGGGTGGTAAAAGCTTCTTCAGCATTACTACAAGATGGTGGAATAAGCTACCATTCTATTTGAGGAATGCTTCTGAGCTGCTGTCTTTTAGGAAGGGACTAAAGACATGGCTCTTTACTCTGTAACTCTGCATAAGGATTGGAAATATGATATCTAGTTTACACTGTGTGTCGTTTCTTCAAGCGCCTAGACGCCCCCGGGTAGCAGTGTGCTATATAAATACTTAAATTAAATTAATTAAATTACTATATTAGTATTTTAAATGTTTCTCTGTATGTTTGTCTGTTATTTCCTTCCCCACAGGAAAGCACCTTAGCGCATGTGTCACATAACCGGTTTTTGAATAACACTTTTTTAGACCACTCACTTTGCACTACACATAGGTCCTGAAGAAAGCCATACCATTAAGGAGAGCATGGCTGAAACATGTTGACCGACTAGGATATTGGAGTTACCTTAAGACCTCCTTAAATATCCGTCTCTCGTTTTTATTCACTGCCAAGGGACCAGTTATTAAAATAGTCATTTTTTACCTATGGGACCCTCAGGACAGTCTTTTTAACATTCACTCACCTCCTTTCACTGCACTCTCACTGCACAATACCAGCTCCGCTGTATCCAGGCGTCGTAGCACACCCAAGGTGCACTCGGTGCCTTGGGTGGGGCCCGATGATGAAGCAAGTCACCAACTAGGTTGGTGAGAGAGGGCCTTACTATAAACAAAATGTGTTTCCTTTCCAAAACAAACATACGCTAGGGGCATCCACTCCAGAGCTAGTTCTCTTTGATTCAAACAATAGTAATTTTTACCCCTCTGTTGTCCAACACTTTCCCTACTATTGCACTCACTGGAGTGGGAATAGTAATTTTTACCTCTCCACTGTCCAACATTTTCTCTACTGTTGCACTCAGTGGAGTTGGATTAGTAATTTTTACCCCTCCGCTATCTAATACTTTCCCCCTTGTTGCACTCACTGGAGTGGGAATAGTAATTTTTACCCCTCCGCTATCCAACACTTTTCCTACTGTTACACTCACTGGAGTGGGAATAGTAATTTCTAACCCTCCGCTATCCAACACTTTCCCTACTGTTGCACTCACTGGAGTGGGAATAGTAATTTCTACCCCTCCTATATCCAACACTTTCCCTACTGTTACACTCACTGGAGTGGGAATAGTAATTTTTACCCCTCCGCTATCCAACACTTTCCCTACTGTTGCATTCACTGGAGTTTGAATAGTAATTTTTACCCCTCCGCTATCCAACACTTTCCCTACTGTTGCACTCACTGGAGTGGAAATAGTAGTTTTTACCCCTCCGCTATCCAACACTTTCCCTACTTTTGCACTGACTGGAGTGGGAATAGTAATTTCTACCCCTCCGCTATCCAACACTTTCCCTACTGTTGCACTCACTGGAGTGGGAATAGTAATTTTTACCCCTCCGGTATCCAACACTTTCCCTACTGTTGCACTCACTGGAGTGGGAATTTTAAGTTTGAAGATTTTTAAATTGTTTAATGTTTTAATTTATATTAGAACATTTTTTAAATTAGACTTTATGTTATTGGTACACACACACACACATATATATATATATATATATATATATATAAATATATATATATACATATATATAGATATATAGATATATATTTGTAAAGTTTTATATAATTTTAAAATTATAACATAAAATTTATAGTGTATTAATTGTTTTAAAGTAAATATATATGAATTATTTCGTGTGTGTTTAACTTTTTTAATTAAGTTTATTATATGATTTTTAATTTATATCAAATCTACTTTTTTTATTAATTTTATTATTTAACATATTTAATATTCATTATTTTATTTTATATACCTATATATAAAATTCGATATTTTGTACAACTATATTTTTTACATCGATATGTTTTTTTTCGATATTGTGTCAGTGAACCCTTGGAGTGCTGACCAACTACATCTTTCAAATATTCGTCATGTTCAAAATGTGCAAGTTCTGATTGATCAGAGATATATGTGTATGTGTGTGTGTGTGTGTGTGTGTGTGTGTGTGCCTGTGTGTAAAAATCATGTACGCACACATTTTATATATGTCTATATCGCAGCTAATTCGCTGCGGATCTCTGATTGGCTGCCAACACTTCAGCCAGGTAGTATTGGCAGCCATTTTGGGACCTGGATTTAGCCGAGTCCCTCAAAAAAAGAAAAGGGGGCAGGGCAGGAAATTCACAAATTAGCAGCAAAAATTAAAAAGAAACAAGCATGCTTGTTTTGAATAAAGCCCCCAGGCGGGCCAGGTCTGAGGTTTAAAAAAAAAAAAAAAGTAGGGGGAGCATGGGGCACCTCTACTTAGGCTCTTGTAGCCCTGGTGACCATCATCTCTCTGAGAATTATTTATATAAAAGGAGGGGGCTCACGGGGCACCCCTCCTGAGGCTTTATAAGCCCCAGGGACCACCACCTCCCCGGGGCTAAACAAACACTCATGGGGGGCCACGTGGACCCCCCTGAGACCTGGGAACCACTACCTCTCTGGGGCTAAATAACACAATGGGGGGCCCCAAGTTCCCCCCCCCGGCACCATGGAGCACTACCTCTCTAGGGCCAAAATTTAAAAAAATGGTGCCCCGGGCACCACTACCTCCTTGGGGTTGCCCAAGAACAAGAAAGGAGGAGGCCATATGGCCCCCCTCCTGGAGCCATACATGGCCCTGGGGACCGCCACCCCCCAGAGCTGGCTTCTGCTATGTTCCATGGTGCACAACCCTGGTACATAGCTGCTTGCTTTTGCTTTGCAGAAACTTTGACAGCTTCCTCCAAGCAAAATCAAACACTCCAGTTCCAGCAGTTGGGAGCTGTTAAAGTGCTCCCGCACACTGAAAGAGAAGGTTCCATCTCTTTCCCTGGCCCCAGACATGCGGGCAGGGAGGGAGCTGCCTTTCCAGCACCTCCCTCCGTGAAGCAGTAATGCCGGATCCCACAAGAGGCAGGGAGCTGGCTGGGACCGCTTGGGCATTGAGGCTCTTCCTGCAGAAAAGAACAGCAAGAGGCAAAATAAAGGTGAGAAATAAGCAGAAAGAGGCAGAATAAAGGTGATAAAAGACCAGAAAGAGGCAATATAAAGGTGATAAAAGAACATAAAGAGGCAGAATAAAGGTCAGCAACGAGCAAAAAGAGGCAAGTAGAGGTCAGAAACTAGCAGAAAGAGGCAAAATAAAGGTCAGCAACGAGCAGAGAGAGGAAAAATAAAGGTGAGAAATGAACAGAAAAAGACAGAATAAAGGTCAGAACGGAACAGAAAAAGGCAGAATAAAGGTCATCATCAAGCAGAAAGAGACAAACTAAAGGTCAGCAATTAGCAGCAAGAGGGACAATAAAGATCAGCAATGAGCAGAATGAGGCAAAATAAACATGAGAAATGAGCAGAAAGCAGCAGAATAAAGGTCAGAGAGAGGAAGACTAAAGGTCAGAATTGAGCAAAAAGAGACAGACTAAAGGTCAGCAACAAGCTGAAAGAGGCAAAATAAAGGTGAGAAATGATCAGAAAGAGGCAAATTAGAGGTCAGAAACCAGCTGCAAGAGGCTAAATAAAGGTGAGAAATGAGTAGAAAGAGTCAAAATAAAGGTGAGAAACAAGCGGAAAGAGGCAAAATAGAGGTCAGAAATCAGCAGCAAGAGGCCAAATAAAGGTGAGAAATGAGCAGAAAGAGGTAAAATAAAGATGATAAATGAGCAGAAAGAGGCAAAATAGAGGTTAGAAACCAGTAGCAAGAGGCAAAATAAAGGTGAGAAACAAGCAGGAAGAGGCAAAATAAAGGTGAGAAACTAGCAGAAATAGACAAAATAAAGGTGAGAAAGGAGCAGAAAAAGGGAAAATCAAGGTAAGCAGCAAGCAGAAAGAGACAAAATAAAGGTGAGAAGTGAGCAGAAATAGGCAAAATAAAGGTCAGCAGAGAGCAGCAGAGGCAAAATTAAGGTGAGAAACAAGCAGAAAGAGGCAGAATAAAGGTCAGAAACGAGCCGGAAGAGGCAAAATAAAAGTGGGAAATGAGCAGAAAGAGGCAAAATAAAGGTGAGAAAGGAGCAGAAAGAGACAAAATAAGGGTGAGAAACAGGCAGAATAAAGGTCAGCAACGAGCTGAAAGAGGCAAAATAAAGGTGAGAAATGAGCAAAAAGATTAAAATAGAGGTCAGAAACCAGCAGCAAGGGGCAAAATAAAGGTGAGAAACGATCAGGAAGAGGCAAAATAAAGTGAGATACAAGCAGAAAGAAGAAAAATAAAGGTGAGAAACAGGCAGAAATAGGCAAAACAAAAGTGAGAAAAAAGCAGGAAAAGGCTAAATAAAGGTAAGCAACAAGCAGAAAGAACTAAATAAAGGTGAGAAGGGAGCGAAAATAGGCACAATAAAGGTCAGTAATGAGCAGGAAGGAAAAATGAAGGTGAGAAAAGCAGAAAGAGGCAGAATAAAGGTAAGAAGGGAACAGAAGGAGGCAGAATAAAGGTCAAAAACGAGCAGGAAGAGGCAAAAAAATAGGTGAGAAATGAGCAGAAATAGGCAAATAAAACCAGCAACCAGCAGAAAGAGACAAAATAAAGGTGAGAAACAAGCAGAAAGAGGCAGAATAAAGGTCAGCAACAAGCAGAAAGAGCAAAATAAAGCTGAGAAACGAGAGAAAGAGGCGAAATAAAGGTGAGAAACTAACAGATAGGCAAAATAAAGGTAAAAAACTAAAAGAAAAAGGCAAAACAAAGGTCAGCAACGAGCAGAAAGAGGCAAAATTAAGGTGAGAAATGAGCAGAAATAGGCAAAATAAAGGTTATCAACAAGCAGAAAGAGGCAAAATTAAGGTGAGAAACGAACAGAAAGTTAAAATAAAGGACAGAAACTAGCAGCAAGAGGCAGAATAAAGGTCAGAAGGGAGCAGAAAGAGGCAGAATAAAGGTCACAAACGAGCAGGAAGAGGCCAAATAGAGGTCACAAACCAGCAGCAAGAGGCAGAATAATGGTCAGAAATGAGCAGAAAGAGGCAAAATAAAGATCAGGAGCGAGCAGAAAGAGGCAAAATAACAGGCAGAATGAGCAGAAAGAGGCAAAATAGAGATGATAAACAAGCAGCAAGAGGCAAAACCGAAGGCAGCAGAGGGTAGGAGGTGTGAGGGTTGCTTATGACTTTGATGAGGATTCCCTGGAAGAAAACTAGGATTACAGACAAGCTGGACGTGAGGCAGACAAGATGGACAGGAGGGGGAGCTGGCATGAGGACCCGCTTCCGTGTGTCTCCTTTTACTGCACACTCACTGACAGACCCACTCATACACTCATGTACCCACTCACAGGCCCACTCACACACTCATGCACCCACTCACAGACCCACTGAGAGATTTACGCACCTGCTGACAGACACACTCAGATACTCAAGCATCAACTCATAAATGCATTCAAGCACTCATTCACCTACTCACAGACCCACTCAGATACTCATGCACCCACTAACTGATTCACTCAGATCCACATGCACCCACTCACAGCATGCTCTCACAGACCCACTCAGATCCTCATCCACCCACTCAGATCCTCACACACCCACTGACTGATCCACTCAGAGACTCAGTCACCCACTCACAGACCTACTCAGAGACTCACACAACCACTCACAGAGCTTCAAAGACACTAATGCACCCACTCAGAGACCCAGTCAAAGACTCACACACTGACTCACAGACCCACTCAGAGACTCATTCACCCACTCACAGATCCACACAGGAACTCCTACTCCCACTTACACAGCCATGTACACACCCATAAAGTCACTCACACACCCACAAACCCATTCACACACCCACTCAGAGACCCATACAGCCATTCCCATACCCACTTCCCTGCCTATACAGCCACTCACACACCCACTTTCAAGGTTACAGCTTACAGTTAGAAAACAGACTTTAAAAACATAGAAATTCACTGAAAAAACCACAGGTTACAGGGACGTTATAGTTAGGAGATAGAATTTTAAAAAAAACTTTAAAAATTCACTGAAAAAACCAAAGGTTACATGGATGTTATAGTTAGGCTCAGATTGCACTCATACAAAACCATTGCAATTTAGCAGTTATAGTTACTTGAGCTAATTATAGCTTGAGCCCCACAATGCACTGCTTATGACCTCACATATTACATCACTGATGACATCATTGATGACATCTCGAATGGCATCACTGATGGCATCATCAATAGAACCACCCACACACCCACTCACAGCCCCATACAACCTCTCATACACCCATTCACATACCCACACAACCACTCACATACCCATTCATAGACCCATACAGCTACTGATACACACATTCACTCACTCACTCATACAGCCACTCACACAACCACTCCATCATGCATACAGCCACTCAGAGACCCATACAGCTACTCACACATCCACAAAACCACTCACACACCCACTCACAGACCTACACAGCCACTCACACACTCATTCACCCCCCCACTCATATACCCATTAACTTACCTACAGAGCCACTCACACAACCGCTCCCTCACCCATACAGCCACTCACACATCCATTCACTCATCCACAAAACCAATTTCATACCCATTCACACATCAATACAATCACTCATGTGCCCACTCGCTCATCTTTACAGCCACTCACACAAATACTTACTGTGCAAAACAGCCACTCACACACCCACTCACTTACCCATTCACCCAGTCAAACAGCCACTCGCTTACCCATACATTCACTTACACACCTAATCACTCACCCATAGAGCCATCCACACAGCAACTCATACACCCATACACCCATAGAATAGAATAGAATGATTTTTATAGAGTGCATGGCTACCCGGAAGCATCCCAGTGCTGAGAATCACTAAGAGAGGGCCGGCCCTCTAAGGAAAGAGCCAGGTTTTGAGCTGTTTATGGAAGGCTGAATGATTACATTGACTGCGAAGCTGCAGTGGAAGGCTATTCCACAGCTTGGAGGCATTATACGAGAAGCGCCTGCCTCCACTTCTTGCCTTCTTGACCCTTGGTACCACTGCAAGGTGTAGCTCATCCGAGCGGAGGTTTCTATTGGCTTTGTAGGGGTGGATCAATGATTCAATAATACGAGGACCATTTCCTCTCAAGGACTTGTGGGCGACGCATAGGGCCTTGAAATCAATTCTTTCCTTCACTGGCAACCAGTGGAGCATCTGTAGTGCCGGTTTTGCAGAGCTATGTTTCTGGGTGCCCGTTAGGAGCCTGGCCGCAGAATTCTGCACGGTTTGCAATTTGGATACAACATTTTTGGGGGCACCAAGATAAAGAGCATTGCCATAGTCTATTCTTGACAAGATGACCGCTTGTACCAGAATTCTTCTAGCTTGGTCTGGTAATAGCGGAAGGATTTTGCAAATCATCCTTAGCAAGCCGAAGCAAAGTGCAGTGGTTTTCCTGGCTTGCACTTTGAACGAAAGCTCTTGGTCCAGACAGATACCCAGACTTTTTATCTCTGTTTTTGGGATGGGTACTGTGCCCATACAGGCTGGCCACATAGTGTTGGCTTTGAAGTTTATCTGGTTGCCCAGAAGCATAAACTCAGTTTTGTCACCATTGAGCTTTAGGTGGGAGAGGATCATCCACTTGGTGACTTCCTCCAGGCAGTGGTAAAGATCCGGGAGCAAATGGTTAGTCTGAGTCAGAGCCACCACCAGCTGAGTGTCATCGGCGTAAGTGATTAATTGGATCCCAAAGGGGAGCACAATCTCCGCTAGTGGGTGGATATAAGCATTAAAAAGGGTTGGACGAGCCCTGTGGAACTCCACATTTAAGAGGGACCGGTTTAGATCGAGCATCGCCTGAGAACACATGGAAGCACCTATCATCCAGGAAGGATTGAAGCCAAGATAGCACTTTCCCGGACACACCGAGGTTCCTAAGCCGGTGGGCCAATGTCTGGTGGTTCACCGTGTCGAAGGCTGCGCTTAGATCGAGGAGTATTATTGCGGCTGTGCCTCCTTGATCGAGAATCTTCCTTGTTTCTTCCACAACCACCACTAAGGCGGTCTTGGTGCCTTGGCCTGGGCGAAAGCCCGTTTGGGAAGGGTGGAGCAAGTTGCTGAGTTCCAAGAAGGAAGAAAGGGTCTGGTTGACTATTTTCTCTGTAATTTTGCCCATAGTAGGAAGCAGCGAGATGGGGCGATAGTTGCCCAAGTCAGCCGGATCCAAATGTTTTTTTTAACAAGGGCTTTACCATAGCTACCTTCCAGTTGGGGGGGACAATCCCTAGTGAAAGGGATGAGTTGATCAGGTTGATCATACTGGGGGCCACTGTATTGGCTGCCAACTTTAGAATATTGAGCGGTATAGGGTCCAATGGTGACTCCGATTTTACCTTGCTTAGGGTAGCTAAGAATAATTCCTGGGTCAGGGGGGTGAAAATCTCAAGATTGTGTCTATTTCCACGATTGTCCGTAGCCATAGACTCGGGAGTATCGTTGTCTTTTTGTGGGAGCAGTTTGAGAATCTTATGCACCTTTGTAGCGAAGAATTCTGCCAATTCATTGCAGCGGTCTCCAGACGGATCAGGTGTCACTGGGGGATCTGGGGCTTTGAGAAGTTTCTTTGCGATCAAAAAGGTCTCTCTGACGGAGTGGGCTGCTCCTGAGATCTTTTCCGTGTAAAAGGAGGCTTGCGCTCTTTTTACTTCGGTCCTGTAGATTAAAACGGCTCTCCTATACTCCTGTTTTTTAGTTACGGAGAAGTCTTTCCTCCATGACCTCTCAATGCGGTTGCAAGCTTGTTTTAGAGCCCTCAGTTCAGGAGTGAACCATGCGGTATTATTCAAGCCTGATTTCTTCTTGATAGGTATGTTAGGGAGGACTGAGTTGAGTGAGTCCTCAATCCAGTGTGTAAACTTCTGATAGTCTGGAATGGGATTAGATTCCAGTATCGGTTCTGTGTTTACCATTACCTGGATCCACTCTTCCAGCGGGAGTTTGGACCAGCGGCGGGCGAGTGTTCGCGTTGGGTGTGGATGTAATGAGGGTGTCAAAGGGGCCCAAGTTGCCGAAATGAGGGAGTGGTCAGACCATGGAATGGGCATAGGGGTTTTGACGTTAAAGTCCATCAAGTTAGAGAAGATTGGATCTAGGAGATGTCCTTTAGTGTGAGTTGCTTGGGAGACCTTCTGATGGAGTTGACATGCCATCAGGTCTTGTGTTAATTAGGACGCTGATGAGGCCGAGGGATCATCGAAGTGGAGATTGAAGTCTCCCAAGAGAGTAAAGTTAGCCGAGGTGCTAGCCAGGGTCATAACCGTCTCCGTCAGGGATTTGTCAAATTGGCCCATCGACCCTGGAGGGCGGTAGATAAGAATACCCGAAAATGAGAGTAAGGGGGTAAATTCAATAGCAAAGTGGACATTCTCTCAATCTAAGAGTGGACTGTCTAATAATCTACAAGTCAAATGTTCTCTGTAGATTATGGCTATCCCACCTCCTACTCCCGATATTCTGTCTTTCCTTTGGATTAAATATCCAGGGGGGAGTGCCTGGACCGTGTCAGGATCTGAGCTGGGGTTAAGCCAAGTTTCCGTGAGAAACAAAACCTCCGGCCCAAGATCTGTTAGCAGCATAAAAATCTCGGCCGTGTGCTTGGGTAGGGATCTACAATTAAGCAGGAGCAGCTGGTAACTAGGTCCTATGGGGGCTATAGGAGGGGCCAGAGGGGTAAGTCTAAAGTCACAGTGTAGGCACCTGTTGTGGTTCTCTTCCAGGGAGATTGTGTGCATACAACTGGGACCTGGCTTTGTATTTTGCTGACTCAGCGCCAAGCTGGAATAGAAGCATCTTTTTGCGGGGCCAGGTCCAGGGGTTCTGGCCCCTGGTCCCGGTCGGGCGCGGACGGGCACAGACGGGCTTGCCTTAGGCACGCCAGCGGCGCGCCCGCTGCACACGTCCACTGCGCGGTCGCGCCATCTGGCGTGTTTATAGCGTAAGCTGTGCGTCGGGTTAAGCAACTGGAACGCTAACCCGGCACCAGCCTCTGCGTGATCCCACGTACTGAGATCCCTACTTCCCCCCGGAGCACCAACAGAGCGCGGTGAGGTGAAAAGCAGTCTATTTTAAAATAATAAGTGATAGCAGCAGTGACAGCAAATGTGAACAATTCAAATTCAATTCAATTTTTAAAAGCAATTCTTAAAACAGTTTAAAAAGCGGCTAAGCAGGAGGAGAGTTACAGGCACTGGCGTGACCCTGAGCGCATCAGACCCCTCTAGTGATTGCTGCGCGGTCGCGCCATCTGGCGTGTTTATAGCGTAAGCTGTACGTCGGGTTAAGCAACTGGAACGCTAACCCGGCACCAGCCTCTGCGTGATCCCACGTACCCATATAGCCACTCACACACACACTCATCTACCCATAGAGCCACTCATACCGCCACCATAGTCACTCATACAGCCACTCACACACACATTCACCTATCCATACAACCACTCACACAGTCACTCCTTCACTCATACAGCTACTCACACACCCACGTATTCACTCATGATGCTACTCACACACCCAAAAAACACTTACACACCTAATCATTCACCCATAGAGCCTTCACACAGCTACTCAGTCACCCATGCAGCCCCTCACACACACACTCATCCACCCATAGAGCCACTCACACAGCCACCATAGTCACTCATACTGCCACTCACACACACATTCATCTACCCATACAACCACTCACACAGTCACTCACTCACTCATACATCTACTCACACACCCATTTATTCATCTATGCAGCCACTCACACACCCACTCACACACCCATACAACCACTCAGACACCCACTCCCACACTGATACAGACAGTCACAGTGCCACGCAGATGACATATATTAGAAACAGTATCCCTCATTAGTAGTACAAAAAGAATACTAATTTAATTTATGCAGCAGCTTAGTAGATATCTTTAACTCTCAGAAACCTTTACGAAACACATACACTCACTGGATGATGTCATCAGTGGTGTCATCCGTGATGTCATCAGTGATGTAACTGACCATGTCAGGAGTGATGTAAGAGAGGCTAAAAATGCCCAGACTACATTGAGTTGTCATTTTTTTTTAAAAACCCAATCATAGAAAATTATGTCGTTAATAAGAAATGACTAATGAAAATTGTTCACAAACCTTTATGAAAAGGAAAAGGAAAGGGAATATGAGACATTGTTAGCCAATAGGCTGCTATCCAAAGCACAAGCAAAGACAACTGGCACTGTGCCTGTAAAAACCTGACAGTACCCTTTATATCCCATTATGCTCCACAGGAGACAGGAATCCTGGGTGAAGTATCTGTAAAAATTTCTGTCTGGGGAGGTATGAGGGTTGCTTATAACTTTGATGAGGATTCCCTTGAAAGAATACTAGGCTTACAGGTAAGCAACTTTTCCTTCTCTTCCAGAGGGATCTGCCTCAATAGTCATAAGCACTGAATTGAATAGCAAGCCCGCCCCTCAAGAAGACTTAAAATACAAACAAATCCAACAATTGCCCAAAAAGGATCCTCAAAGAAGCCTGTCCTACTTGAGTATCTGCTTTAGAATCTGAATCTAGACAATAATGCCTAGTGAAAGTATGTATAGATCTCCAGGCAGCGGCTTTGCATATTTCTGAAATAGGCACATTTCTTAAACAGCTACAGTTTTAGCCTTTCCTCTTGTAGAATGAGCTTTAGGGCTACTAGGTAAGGATTTCTTGGCTAGTTGATATGAGAGAAGTATACAGGAAACTATCCATCCTATCTGTTTTGATAATGCCAAACCTGTTCTCTCTGGGCTATAATTAATGAAGAGGTGCTTTGGCCTCCTAATGTCCTTGGTTTTATCTAGGTAGAACTTCAGAACTCTTTTCACATCAAGAAAGTGTAAAGCCCTTTCATCTGGAGTAGATGGACTAGGGAAAAAAGTCGGCAATGAGATGTTTTGATAATGTTGAAGCCTGAAACTATCTTCGGAAGGAAGTTGAGATGAGTTCTTATCACTACTCTAGTGTTATGAAAAACTGTGTACTGCTCTTCAGAACATAATGCCTGAATTTCACTAACCTTGCGTGCTGAAGTGATGGCGATAGGAAAAGCCGCTTTCCATGACAGACGCTGCAAAGTGGCTTTAAAGATAGGTTCAAATGAAGGACTTCTTCAGAGGGGAAGAAGATCTAATTGGAGGGAACACTTTCTTAAGCCCTTCTAAAAAGTCATTCGATCATTCGAATTTTTAAGAAAAATGTATGTGATGGACATTTTCTATAGGCTGTTATAGCTGTAAGAAGCACCTTAATAGAAGCAATTCCTAGGCCAGATTTAGCTAAATGCAGAAGATGCGATATAACCACATCTTCTTGACACACAATTGGATTGTGCACCATAAATAAAGCCTCTTCCACTTAAAGGCATGTGATTTTCCAGTGGAAGGTCTTTTAGCCTCTCTTAAAATGTCCATGCAGTTCTGAGAGAGGCCTAAATGCCTATATTGGAGGAACTGAGAAGCCATGCTGTCAAGTTCAGTGATGGAAGGTTGGATGCAGTATCTGTCGTCCGAACTTGTACAGGAGATCGTGTCTGCACTGCAATTTCTTGTGTGGTCGTTCTGACAGGTGTAAAAGGTCTGTGAACCACCACTGACAAGGCCATTCTGGTGCTATCAGTATCATGCTAGTCCTGTCCAGTTTGACGATCGCTGTTGGTATGGGAGGAATGGGGGAAATGCATAGATATATTTCCCTGACCAATTTATCAAAAGCGCATTCCCCTTTGACTGTGGTTGGTCAAATCTGGATGCGTAATCTTGGCATTCTATGTTGTTTGTGTCTGTGAACAAGTCTATTTTTGGGTATCCCCAGTCCTGAAAATTGCCTTGTAAGACCTCGTCGTTTAAGATCCAGTCACGATTTTTGGGAAAAAATGACTTAGAGAGTCTGCTTGGGTATTCTGAACCCCTGGAAGATGAATGGCTGTTATGGTTAAATTCCTGGCTATTAACCATTTCCCAAATGGCATGGGTCTCGAGAGATAAATGACGAGAGTGAGTCCCTTCCTGCTTGTTCAGATAATGCATTATTGTTGTGTTGTCGGTTTAAACAAAGAGAGAGTTTGTTGTTATCAATGGGAAGAAAGATATGAGAGTCAAATGAACTACTCACAATTCCAGCATATTGATGTGATAAGCCTTTTGCTTGTCCGACCAAATTCCTTGGGTCTGCTGGGAGCCTATATGACCACCCCATCCCTGGAGAGAAGCATCTGTGATCAGTGTCTGAGTTGGTACATCCTGATGGAATGGTACCCTTACCAAAAGGTTCTTCTGTTGAGACCACAATGGGAGAGATTGAATTGCAGCCTGCAACAGAATCAGCTTGTCTTCCCAGCAGTTGGAAATCTGATTCCACTGGTCATCTAGTTATTTCTGCAAAGATCTCATGTGTAACGTTGCATGAGGAAGTATGAAGATGCAATAGGCAATTGCTCCTAGTAGGGATGCAATTTGTCTCGCTGATGGACGGCTCACCTGTAGAATATTGCAACACTTCAGATTGATTGATAATAGTCTCTTCTCCGAACGATACACTTTTGCAGATTGTCTATCCAGTATTGCTCCCAAGTACTGGAGCTTTTGGACAAGAAAGATCATAGACTTTCTGAGGTTGACTTAGAGAACCAGATTGGTTAATGTTTTGATACAAAGGTGATAATGCTTCTTTGTCTATGGTGAGATGCTCTTTATTAGCCAATCGTCCAAGTGAGGATAAACAAAGATCTTTTGTTTCCTTAAGTGAACTGCGATTACAGCCATACATTTGGAGAACCTCTGTGTAGCTAATTTTAGGCCGAAAGGTAGGACTTTCTAGGGCTAGTGCTGCTTTGTAGAAATTGGGATGTGAAAGTAAGCATCTTGTAGGTTTATCGAACACTTTAAGGGGGAGATTTACTAAGATTTTGCGCCGTGTTTGCGTCACAAAAGTGATGCAAAACGGCGCAAAATCTTTTTTCCTAATTAATTTTCCAGTGCTAAACTTGTTTAGCACTGGATATAACGTAAAAGTAATGCGAAGTAGCGCATTGTGCTGCTTCGCATTACTTTGAGCCTGGGAGTATTCCAAGGGTGGTGCATGGGCGTTCCCATGCAACCACCCAAGGTTTCTCACGCTAAAGCCAATTTGCTAAAAACAGTAGATTGAGTTTAGCGTCAGAAAACTGCGCCCTTTTCAAAAGGCGCAAGGAATGAGAAATGCTTTCATTTCTCCTTCCTTTTCCAACTTTGCATGCGTTCTGCACTGTGCAGCACGTATGCAAAGTGGGAAAAGCTTTGCATCATGCCTAGCATAGAATTTTGCACAGGAAGGGTAACCTTCCTGTACAAAACCTATGCTACACTCATGTACACACCCTAGCGCTGCGGCACTAAGGTGTGTGCATGGCGCACGGCAGCTGAAATCAGCGGCGGCGCAAGGGAAAGGGGAGGAGAGAGCCATATCTTTAAAAATAAGGCGCTCTCCTGCGCCCTCCCTGTCGTGCAACGCAGCGCAGCCTCGCGGGGTAGATCTCATGTAATGCCAGCATCCTAAACTTTTCAATTCATATCTGCTTGTTCAGTACTCTCAGATCTTAGATGGGTCTGATTTTTGCTTCAGTCTTTTCTTTCTCACAAAAAAATACCGGAAATAAATCTCCTATCCTTTTTGGTGACAACGAAACTCCTCTACAAGCCTGCTTTTGTAACAGAATGTTGACTTTCTTTTGTAACAGGTATTTTTGAATCTGTTGTGTTTTTACAGGTGGAACAGAAAGAGTAGGGGACGTGAATATTCAGGATCCATTCGTCTTTTGTTATAAAGCGCCACTCTTTCAAATGATTGGTGATACTTCTCCCCACGGACTGGGTAACAGAGAAGGGGAAGTGTAAACTCATTGTTTTGCAGGAGGTTTTCCTCTAGATGCAGTTTGGTGTTGAGATCCTCTTCCTCTAGATGGTTGAGGAAGATGGCAGTGTTGTCTCAACTGCTGTTGGTGTTGCTATTGAGACTAGTGATGGTCTTGAACACTCTGAGGGAAAGATCATTTCTCGTAAGGTCTGTATTTCCTATGATACTCCTTTCTCTTTTCCAAACTAACCACCTTGAGTGTGTCCAGCTCGGTCTTCATTCTAGACATGTCTTCCTCTGCATGATTGCCAAAAAGGGTATTACCTGAAAAAGCTAAATTCATGATTCATTGTTGAGCCTCTGGCTTAAGGCAGCGAGTCACAGCCAAGATGATCTTCGAGCACAGATGACATGAGAATAACCATGCGCAGCTAGGTCTGATCCATCAGCTGCCACACTTATAATCTGATAAGATACCAGACCACCTTCATTCTAGGTTTTCTAAAAATCTTGCCTGTCCTTCTTTGGTAAGTTCTCAGTAAACCTGCTCAGGGACTCCCATAAGGACCTATCATACCTACCCAGCAAAGCAGAAGAACTTGCTACTTTCATGGATGATGCAGATGTCCCACACATATTTTTGCTAATAGAGTATCTATTGCTGTCTTTATTTGGTGAAACAGAAAAGGATTAAGCCCCAGTGTGGGACTTTCTTGGCACAGTCACTATTACTGAGTCAGGAGGAGGGTCCATTCTGAGAAATAATGGGTCCTGGTCAAGAGCTTTATACTTTTTAAGTAGCCAAGATGGAGCAGACCTTAAAGATGCTGGAGTCAGAAACAGCTGCATAGCAGGCTCCAAAAGACCCGGAACCAGAGGTAGTAGTGGTATTGTAACTGCTCTGTGAGAAAGAGTCTTGAAGATCACAAATGATTAGGTCGTAGTAGTAGGGATGTCTCTGTTGAGCTTTGTTGCTCCCCTTATAAAAATGTCATTAAAAATAAGGGGATCATCCACTGGAGTCACTCTTGCAAGAGGTGTGTCCATCAAGGTAGGTGAGTAGTCTCTGATTGAAGAATGAGAAGTTGTAAAGGAGGATGGAGATCTTCTTTTCCTATGTGTAGATCTAGAACCATGAGACCTTCTAGATCTCGATGTAGATCTGGTTCTAGATGTCGCCTTGGATCTTGAGTGGTGACGCAGTGGCCTCCTAAATCTCTGAGGAGACTTATCTGTCCCAGGTGGTAGATGTGGACTTCTTATAGGCCCTGAGGGGGTCGTTTGAGGCACAGACCTGTCCCTGGAGAGAAACAAGGAGATGATGAGAATATTCAGAGTCAGACGTATTTTGCACAGGTCTCCACTACAAACTTTGTAGCCAACAAGGTGAAATGTTCAATGGAGATTGTGATCTGGCCATAGATGAAGAGCGAGGCGTCAATTCAGCCAAACCTGTTCTTAAAAGCTGGTCCTCCCTCGATGTCAAATGTGGCCTTTCCACAGTGAGAGGCGTCGGGTGTGTCCCTTTCAACAATGTATGCGGCTGCAACGGTGCTCTCTCAACGTCAACGGACTCTTCTCCACTGACCTCAACATCGATCCATGCTTCTTCGATGTTGATGATTGATATATCTTAACTGTCAATAGCGCCCTTTACAGTAAGGTAAGTTTCGACGTCGAATGCCAAGTGGGTTTTGACATCAAACACTGAGTGTGTTTTGACATCGAGCGGTGACTTAACCCCACTTTCGTTGGTGCCTTCGACGGCAAGCACACCGGAATCTTCTCCATCCTCGGCGTCATACCTTTTGACATCGAACGGCAACGTCTTGGGTTTTGATGTCTTTCACAAGATCTTCCTCTGTGGGAGTCCTTGGAATGAGAGGAGGGCTCTTTGGAAGAAGACTTACCTTGCCCGAGGCCTCTTGATTACCCTGCAGTTCCTCTCTCTTGAAGACCGTAGAGCCTGATCTTCTCTCTGTTCTTTAGAGTGCACCTAGATAGCTTCTCTCAATTACCACTGGTCTCAGGACGATGGGACTCTGGGAGGCAGACAATACAGACTGAATTTTTTTATTCCCACTGGAAGGGCATTTATCAAAAGTGAAGGCCTTTTTGACATAAAAATCAAATATTTTCTGTCAGAAAAAGGGTTCTCTGCACTCTTGGTACTTAGAAATGTCCAAAGTTGTCAAATTGTAAAGGTTTAGAAAAGAGTTTACTGACTAAATTGCCAAAAAGGCAGAGCTCAGTGCTCCAGGATTCTAACAGTAGGAGCTAAAAAATGAACTGACCTGTCCCCTGTGGGACATGATGGGATACAGGAGGTACGGTGGGGTTTGTAAAGGCACAGTGCCAGTTTTATGTGATTTTGGTTTGAATAGCTGCCTATTGGCTGTCTATTGGCTAGCAATTTCTCACATTCCCTTCCCTTTTCCTTTTAATAAAGGTTTGTGAAAAATGTTCTATAGTCATTTTTTTTTAATGATGACATAATTGTCTATGATTGGGTATTTTAAAAATGTAAACTCAATGTTCTCTGGGCATTTTAAGCCTCTCTTTAGGCTGCAGATATATATATCCCAACTTAATGATATTGAGTGCTATAGAAAAAGCTCGATGCAAGCAGTCAGAAGCACTCATAATGAGTTCTATAACAAACTCCTTGCTTGGAAAAGTGCTGGTTTGCTCAGTTTGGAGGAATAAAAGATTCTTGAAAAAGGAACATCCAGTTATGCCAGTTATTTACTTTATACCAACAGTGCATAAAAATTTGCAGAAACCGTCTGGTAGGCCCATCATATCAGCGTGCGATGGACTTTTTGAAAATACATCTTGTTATTACTTTTTTAATTTTTTTTTTTAAACTGCCAATTAAATAGATTTTATTTGTCAGGACTCAATGTTTGTTACAGTACAGATAAGTAAAGTGCAATGCTGTTCTCTCCTCATGCCCCAGATTCAAGTACTCTGAAAGCTCAGTAGTTGCCCAGCAGCGTGAATGTGAAATCGGGTTCTTTTCAAACAGCTACTGTTACAAATTTGTGTCCTTGGATCCCTTTGACGACAAAACCCTGCAGAACAAATTCATCTTTTAATCGACTTCCTCGATAGTGGGTCCAGATGAGCCACCGCTGCCAGCTGGAGCGCCGCCTGCGCCTGGGAACCCTCCGGGCATGCCGCCGGGCATCCCACCAGCACCCTGGTACAGCTTGGTGATGATCGGGTTACACACCTTCTCCAACTCCTTCTGCTGATGCTCGAACTCATCTTTCTCGGCAGTCTGATTCTTATCCAGCCAGGCAATTATTTAGTTGCATTTCTCCATAATCTTCTGTTTGTTCTCGTCACTGATTTTCCCTTGCAGCTTCTCGTCTATAAATATAAATATAAAATACATCTTGTTATATAGATTATTTTTTACAGGACTATGTTAAAGATCTTCAATCCTATTGTCAGGACACGGGAGACTTTTTACGCAAAATGCAAGGTATAGAGTGGCACGACGGATATATCCTAATGACTTTGGACGTCACATCGCTATACACGAGTATCAGGCATAATGATGGCATCCGGGCATTGGAATCTTTCCTCAGCAATCGACCAACAAAATTTGCACAACACAGCAAAATGATGACTTGTGGAAACGTGTAATATTTTACGTTAGCATAAGCAACAGCCATTTTGGCTGTGGTGTCCATTTCGTTTCCTTCGGAATTCTTCCGTCCTCTGCTGCTCGTTTTTTCACTCTGCTTGTGTTATCTATTTTAGTTGACTTCCTGACTCAGCTAAAGCAATGTACGTGCTGAGGGTTTGTAGCTGCTAGTGCACCTGGTCTTAGATGTTAACTGTCGACCATTCACTGCTGCCATAAGCATTCCTGCTCCCCCTCCCACTTTGCTGACTGTTAGACCTGGTACCATTGGCGTGGGTCTCCCTTCCATTTTTTTGCGCTATGCTTCCTCTGTTACTGACCTGTTTTTGCTGGATTAGATGCTTTGGGCACTTTGCCACTGCTGATCAGTGCCAACGTGCAAGTGCTCCCTATGGTAAATTGATGTATGGATTAGTGACTCCATGTTTGGCCTATTTGATTCACTGTCAGACCCTAGTACAGTGCACTGGTTGTGCCCAGGGCTTGTGACTCAAATGCTGCTGGTGGGCTTGCAGCACTGGTTGTGCCACCCACAGGAGCAGCTTGTAAAGTGTGTCTCAGGCCTGCCATTGCAGAGCCTGTGTGCAGTCTGGTACTGCCATTTTGACTTGGTAAGTGCACCCACTTACCAGTCCCCAAACCTTCCCTTTTCTGCATGTTAGTCACCCCTAAAGTAGACCTGCGGGTAGGATGCATTGTATGTAAGAGGTAGGACATGCCCTGGTGTGTGTGGCATGTCCTGATAGTGAATTACAGCCAATTTCGTTTTTCACTATTGCAAGGCTACCTGTCCCCATAGGCCAGAATGGGCAGTTTGATTATAACACCTTATAATCCTAACTGACCCAGGGAACATGGTAGAAAAACAAATTTAGTATGCCTGAACTTCGAATGATAAAATACATCTGTTAGTGAAGTTGGTTTTAACATTCTGTGTTTGAAAATACCACTTTTAGAAAGTAGGTATTTTCTTGCCTAACTGTCCAAGCCTGCCTCTGCTAGGTTGTGTATTCCATGTCTGGTTTGTGAGTGACAGGGGCTAGGGGATTCCAGGAGACAGGGTGAGTCAGCACAGGGCTGAATAGACCTATCTGCATGTAGAGTGGTGGGAGGGTTGCACCTGGGCCTGAATAGGGCTGGCTCTGCCTTCCACAATGCTGGCTCCACCTCCTGTGGTGCGTCTGATGGCCCTGGCCCACACTGTCAAAGGAAAGAAGGAGTCCTGTAAACAAAGTGCTCCAGGACTGACCAGAACTGGTTTTGGACTAGGTACAGACACTCTCTGCCTTCAGAGACAAAGGATTTTGGTGTATAAATACTGGGGCCCTGACCCCAAGACTTTAGATCACTTCTGGAACAAACAAGACAAACCTTTGCTGAGGTGAGGAACCAGAGAAGCTGAAGGAGGAGACTATCCCTATGCTGTGTGCTGTTTGAGGAATTGGCCTGCAGTGGTTGCCTGATTTCTGATGTACTTTCATCATCTTGCAGAACATCTCCAAGGGCTTGAAGATTGAGCTTGCCTCCTGCCGAAGTCTCAGGGACAAAATACTTCACCAACCAGCTCCCCTGAATTCCCTTGCTGGGAATTTGAAGTGCCTGCTGTTGTGTTGGGCCTTCTGAGAGACTCTGTGTCGCTGGGAGCTGGAAGCGCGACTCAAGTGGGAGAAGTGTGTCGCCGCCGCAGCCGCTGTCGTCGCATCGCCGAGAAAGCATGCCGCCGCTGCCGCTGTCACCATCGCATCGCCGAAGCGCCTCGCATCACCGGAGAAGAGTGTCGCCGTCGCAGCAGATGCCGTCGCATCACCGGAGAAGCGTGTCGCAGGGCCTGTCGTGGCTCAGAAGATTCACTGAGTCGCCACACGGCCGTCGGGCGTGCCCGCATCGCCCCCTGAGTGTCGCACCGAGAGAAAAGACGCCATCTTGTTTCATTGCACCGGATCGTCATCGCATCACGGCGCTGCTGGTCGCATCGCCACAGAAGCGCAGTAAGAAACCGACGCATCACCTCCCCACGCGGTGAAGAACCGACGCATCACCTCCTCTCCGGTAAGGAACTGACTCATCACCATCCCCTACGCAGCCGTAGGGAACCGACGCATCACCTCCCCCGAAGCAAGGAACCGACGCATCACCGTTCTTGCGTGTAAGGAACCGATGCATCACCTTCCCTGCAACTCTTTTGTTTGTATCGCGTTAAGCATCCAAAGGTACATTGAACATTGTGTCGCATTTACCATCTTTATTGAACTGAGTTATTTTCTACCAATTGAACAGTCATATTTTTCATAGTGTATTGTGGATTTTTGTCGTTTTGGGTCTTGTGATAAGTCTATATAAAAAATACTTATTTTTATACTACAACCGGTGTGGTGTCCATCTGTAGTGTTGTCACTGGGTTACTGTATGTGTTCACAAATGCTTTACACACTGCCTCTGAGATAAGCCTGCCTGCTCGTGCCAAGCTACCAAGGGGGTGAGCAGGGGTAATTTTAGTAGTGTATCCCCCTTACCCTGACTAGAAGGAAGGGTCCCTATTTGGACAAAGGTACCTACCTCTGCCAACTAGAGACCCCCAGTTCTAACACTGACCAAGTGGTTATTCATCTGCCCTTGTTTGCTGATAGCTATTTCTAAAACTTGTTCTTTCCATTTCTGTTCACATGCTTACATTGCAACAAAATGGTATAAAAGGGACGATGGTTTGTGAATTCAGTGTACTACATCCTGCAGCACTTGAGAGTGTTGTGTGGACGTGGTCCCACTCATGAGTGATTAATAAACTTGTTATTTTATTTCAACTCCAGTGCCGATCTCTTTTTGTTAGTCTTTGGAACCCGTGGGCGAGAGGGTGACCCTGCACCAGTGTACCCCTAAAAAGGAACATTCCCACAGTTGGCGCCCGGCACGTGGGGTCCCATCGGAGACGCAGCCGTCCAAAGGAGGGGTCTTGACGGAGGATTGAAATATTACTGAGGAGGCGCCCTGCATGAGGAGACTCTTGTCTTTGCAGACCGAAGTGACTTTTCCGGTTTTCCCGATTTGACCCTCCGGGTGGTGGCCGGTCTCGACTGGGGCTTTCTTTGGCGTATTTCTGCAGACGCTAACAAACTGTATAAACGTCCTTTGTTTTTTGGTTTGTGTACTTCTGTATAGCACTTCATATGGGGTTTGTTTATTCTTAATGCTTGCGTTGGTCTGGCTTAAACACTTCCCACCCTTAGACGCTACTATTCCTTTAAGCGCCCTCGGTTCACCGCTGAGGGACTCACTGCTCCACGCCCCCTCAGCGCTCTGACATTGGCCATGTGACCACGACACCACGCCCCCTCTCTCCCGCACCCAGAAGCGCCCAGCACTTAATCGGCAAGGACGCTCCGATACAGTAACCTTCGGGGAGTTACGGCGGGTCTGTAGTTTAGGCGCAATAGCCGGTGACTGATGATACGCAGTAAGTACTCTTATCCGACAGGGTGGGCTCCGCTGTAACCCTTTTGTTACTATTCATCTTATGAGACATTCCCCATCTCTATTCGTTACGCTCGTTTTTCTAGAATGCAAAATTGAGCCAGCACCACGACCCCGACTCCCATGAGGCACGCGAAGCTGCGTCTTTTAGTAAGCACCCCTTTTTCTCCTCCACTTTTGATTCTAGGTATCATGAATGTAACGCTCTTTTTAACCAGCATGCATGCTACCCTCAGTACGCCCTCACCTATGAATTGAGAGCGTAGACACCCACTTTTAAAGACGAACTAAAGTGGCGTTGTAACATAGACTCACGGTTTCAATTGATATCCGCATGTGTTTATGAATGCTTTTGCATTTCACGGCAAGTTCTGCCAGCTTGACTGCACAAATACCCACTGGACTGAATGTCATTAGTGGACGGTACTTTGTTCCTTAGTGACTGATTCTGTCACTTGAGTGAATGTGCACAGTATGAATATTACTAAACACTGCCTCTTATATTATGAGACAGACGTTAAGAAATGTGTATTTTTCACGCCTTCTAAATACACGCAATTGGGATGTTAAGGAGCACTCAACCCTCGAGACACTTCGTTACAGCTACGTATTTGTTTGTCTGTAATTGTATATTTGTCTTTTCAGGTTTTTCCTTTTAAACAATCGGATGAAAGGTCTCCTAACTGTGAGTACATGGTTAGGTAAAAGTGATCAAGGGCAGGGTACACCTTAGCGTGTGTATACCGCCCGGGTCACGCACTTCTGGTCCTGACGAAAACCTAGTACTACCAACTACAGGTTGAAACATGTAGACCTTTTGATGCACTTTTTTGCACACTTTTTCACTTAAAGATACCATTTGGTCAATTTAACCAAAAAAGGTGTCTTACCAATAATTTTTAATATTGTCCAGTTGCTCCATAATAAAAAAAAAAAATTCATTGAGTTATATCTGGCCAATTTTTAAATCACTTTTTCACTCACTTACACTGAAAATAACCCGCTCCACCCTAATCAGGTGTCAAAGCACACCTGAATGGCATTCGGCCATTCGGGTGGGACCCCGATGATGAAGCATGTTACCAACTAGGTTGGTGAGTGAGGGGTCTTCTTAAGAAAGGACATCTCCTTTCTTGTGCGCTTCTCCCAATACTTTGGAGACATTGAGTTGTCTCCTGGTTGTACTCCTCCTATTGTTTGTTTACTGAATCTAATGGGGACCAGGAGTATTCCCCTCCACTTTGTGGAAATCCCTTTCTCTCTCTTGTGTTTTTGTGTATTTCTGCAGTGACCATTAGGTCAACCAGAGATCGACAGGTGGGAGTTGGAGACTTCTGTTTGGTAAGGTCACTGAAGCGGCACTCTTGATTTGCTTGGCCAAGATTTTGGTTTGGTTTGTTATTCATTTAATGCAAAAAGTGAAGGCAGGTAATGTGGAGATTTTTCTCCTTTTTGGAATATTTATTTGGAGTAGTAATATTTTACATATACTTGGAAAAACATGCCTGTTCTCAGCACACTCCGTAAGTGGTGTTGCTGTTCTGGTGGTACCAATAATAGTTTAGAGCAAAGTCAGCCGGCTCCTCCGGAAGGGACCCCTAATAGAGAGATGTATATCAAATATGGTATTTCTCCCATAATGTACGGTTCATTATGGAACAAATACACAAAGAAAGAGTCTTATTTACAATGGCCAGTGAATGGGTCATTCGATTCTAAAAAGGTTCAATATTTAGAGCAGTGTTTATGTAAAAGAAAAAGTAGACAGGATATGTTTGATTGTGTACGTATGTGGGATAAAGAAGTGCGAGAGAGAGTGAAGAGAGCGGAAGCTATAGCAGAAAAAGAGCAGCGGAAAACGATATATCAAAAAGCGTTAGAATTAAAGAATAAAGAAATAAAGGAAACAAAAGAAAAAGAAAATAGGGAACGTCGATTAGAGGTAAATGGCCAGTACCCTATTAGGCGCCCTATTTATCCCATACTTAATAAACCTCAGGATGACTGCATCCTATTAGAACGCCCCCACCCCGTATAAATTTCCCACTCCAAGTGCCCCTGATGATGAGGTTTCTGATGAGGAGCAATTGTCTTCAGAAGAAAAAGATAAAGATAAGCAAGGTGGGCGGCGGACTCACTCTACTTTGACTACAACAGAAAAAGATAAATTAAAAACCGCTGCTAGAGAGGAGGCTCGTCGGCCTCACACTGCATCGATCATCGTAGCTATGGTTCAACAGTGGCAAGATATAGAGCAATTTTATTTTGTAGAAAAATTCGCTTGGGAGGTAATATTTGATTTTAGACAAATGTCTAAAGAACTAGAGCCAGGTGATATAAATACTGATTATAAACGATTAACAGATGGGACTTTCCCTTTTTCGGACTTACCTGATATGATTAGATGAGTGGTTAAAATACGAGATGAAACATTGCGTTTACGCAAGGAGCAAGAATTAGCTAGAAAAACTAAAGTTGTAGAAACAGTTCAATCCCAAGCACAGAAAGTAGATGTTCCGGTGGATGAGAATAAACCCAGTAGTAGTGAAATTATTATGAAACCAATGCGTGAAGCTGCACCCCTGTATGTTCCTCCGAAGGTTGCAGGAACCAGTGATGATAAAACTTCGGATGATGCAAAAGGATATTTTATATATAATTGGGTTTATACTCCTTGGAGTAGAGCAGATATTATGGCTTTTAAGGCTGCTTTGCCCGACCCCCGGAAAAATCCCGCCGCCTTCTATGAGGAGGTGGAAGGAGCCATCAGCTCCTGCACTATGACCTTCCCGGATATTGATATGATCTTTGGACTTATTTTGCCCCCTGATATGTGGAGAACAATACGTAAAATAGATGATAATGTAGCATATGGTGATACCTGGGAACATTTAGAAGAAATAGATGCGGAAAGAGAGCCTGCGCAGAAACCTCAGAAGGAGATATTAGATCTTCCTAAAGCTATTGTGACTAAGTTAAAAACTCTCATACCCCCTAATAAAATAGATTGGACTACGTTAGCGTCCTGTAAACAGAAAAAGGATGAGCTAGTTTCTGATTTCTTTTCAAGATTTGAAGAGACATTCCATGATTTTAGTGGCCAGTCATTGGCCGATGATACGGGTAAGCATTTGTTTGTTGACAAATTTGTCGCTAATATGTTACCGGAAATAGCTAGTCGCTTAAAGGCTAGCGAGAGCTCTTGGACCACGTCTTCCCCAGTTTCCCTTTTCACTATAGCCCAATATTATGGGTGGCAGGAATTGGAAGCAAAAGGCAGGGAGGATAAGAAGGTTAAAGATTTAAAGACAAAAGTTATGTTGGCTCAAGTATATGGCCCACCATTTAGGGGAGGTGGAAGAGGCGGACGTGCAGTGTATACACCTGGAGTGCCCCCTCTCCCTCGAGCAAATTTGTCCCCTGATCAGTGTGCTTATTGTAAAGAGATTGGGCATTGGCGTTCTGAGTGCCCTCTTTTGCGAGGTCAGCAGTACCAGCGGGGAAGGGGAAGTATGAGAGGACGCACAGGGAATTCAGGGAATAGGGGAGGTACAGGAGCTCGTCCCAGGTTTGAGGCAGTTGAACAAGGACCAAATTATTCTAATACTTTTGATAGACGAAATCAATACCAAATGTCTGATTATTCTGCTGATGCCCTTGCAGATTCCGATTATGCATAGGGATGCCTAGGATGGGGTAAGGAACCAGTTGAGGTGCCAGTAGATCAAATGGGTCCTTATGTTGATGCAAATGTCTTGGGATCTATTGATCGGTTTCTGGTTGACACAGGGGCTACCCGTAGTGCTCTGTCTAAAAGATTGGTTCCTAGGGCTCCCCTGTCCGGCACAATGATAACATCAATAGGGTTCGATGGAACACCTACACCTAGTCCGCTTTCACAGCCACTTGAATTCGGACTTGACAAATTCACTGCAGCATGTCCATTTTTGCTTTCCCCTAACACGCCGGACAATATTGTGGGTATGGATATGCCTAAATATTTTTGTGCTACAATACGTTGTTCTCCGGAAGGTGTGCGTGTTATTTTGAATGACAGTTATCCAATGGTTGAGAGATCTTGTCTTATCAATGAGGATGTCGCTCTGGTGTCCTTACCTAGTACTTTGTTGGCTAGATCAGATACTGATGTGGGTCAAATGGTTATTCCACCTGTACATATCCAAGTAAAGGAGGGTGTTTCATTGCCTCGACTGCCCCAATACAAAATATCCTGAGAAGGTGAAGAAGCATTAGCACACATTGTTCAGGATTTGATTAAAGTGGGGGTAGTGGAAGAAGTCCCCTATAATACTTGCAATAGCCCTATCCTTCCTATTTTGAAAAAAGACACTGACATTAAAATTTACAGATTCATTATTGATTTGCGAGAGGTAAATAAAATTGTAGTGCCCCAATATCCGGTAGTTTCTGATATCACAACACTTCTCACTATGGTCCCTCCCACTGCTACTACATTCAGTGTAATTGATCTAAAGAATGCCTTCTTCTCGATACCCATTCACCCTGAAAGCCGTTATTTGTTTGGGTTCACCCTGAAAAATAGATCCTTCCGGTTCTGCAGAGCTCCACAGGGCTATACAGAGAGTCCTAGCATTTACAGTCAGGCATTAAAAAGGCAGCTTGATTCCTTTCCTGTACCAAAAGGGGTGGCCCTTATCCAGTACGTCGATGACATCTTGTTAGCTGCAGATACCCCTGAGCAATGCGAAGAAGGAACATTGTCATTGTTATCATTTCTTGCCTCCCATCATCACAAAGTCTCGCGAAAGAAATTGCAATATTGTAGACAGCAGGTTATCTATTTAGGTCACCTCCTGTCTAAGGAGGGACGTGCACTCACACCAGACCGCATTCAGACCATTTTAGATACTCCTGTACCCCGTACTCAGAAGGATGTTCGTGCACTGATTGGCCTCACTTCTTTTTGTAGGCAGAGTGGATCCCCAGTTTTTCGCACATTATTAAACCTTTGTTGGCCCTTTTGACTAAAGACACTCCGATGCCCCTCCCATGGACTACTGAATGTCAGAATGCCTTCCAACATTTACGCCAAGCTCTTTGTTCTGCACCAGTATTAGGAACTCCAGACTACACTAAGACTTTCACACTCTATGTACACGAGAGGGAAGGTTGTGCCCTCTCGGTTTTAACACAGACACACGGTGATAAACAACGTCCTTGTGCATATTTCTCAGCTGTCCTTGATCCAGTCGCTCGCACGCTGCCTGGCTGTTTCCGAGCCGTGGCAGCAACGGCTGTATCTATACGTCAGAGTGAAGGAATCGTTTTGTCACACAAATTGCTTGTGTTAGTACCCCATTCAGTTGATGCTTTGCTAAATCAAACGAAAACACAGCATTTGACTAGTGCTCGCTTGACAGGATATGAATTGATAATTTTGGCCCCTCATATCACATTGTAAAGATGTTTGACCTTAAACCCTGCCACACTATTACTATTTCCAGCTACTCAGTCTCAGTCGCAAGTGTTACATGATTGTATATTCCTTACTGAAGAGCAAACAAAGGGTCGTGTTGACCTACAAGATACACCTCTCTCTAGTGTTGATGGGGAGTTATGGGTTGATGGCTCATGTCTAAAATTATCTGATGGCACTACATCTGCTGCCTATGCGATTACAACACTTCAGACAGTAGTTGAAACAGCTCGCATCCCACAGAAGTCGGCTCAAGCGGCCGAACTGATCGCATTGACGAGAGCATGTGAGCTTAGTACAGACTTACTTGTTAACATTTTTACCGACAGCCAGTACGCTTTTGGGGTGGCACACAATTTTGGTCGCTTGTGGAAAGAAAGGGGCTTCCTCACCTCACACGGGACACAAATAGTGCATGGAGAATTAGTGCATAATCTTCTTACTGCCTTGACCTATCCTAAGAAAGTAGCAATTGTTAAGTGTAGTGCACACAAGAAAGTGACTGATAAAATAGGAGCAGGTAATGCCTTTGCGGATCACACAGCCCGTGAGACCGCAATGCAGCGAAGTACCACATCTATGTATGCAGTGAAGTCACAAGCTGAACGTTGGCATGATGCCAGGCAAGAAGTGCTGGACATGCAACAATCTGCCTCCGCTGACGAACTAGACCAATGGTTTAAGGAGGGAACACTGGATGATGAGGGCTACTGGAGGAATAAAGATATGACCAAATGGAAGTTACCCACAGCATACTTATACCCTTTGATTCACATTGCACATGGGCCGGCACATGTTGGTGCATCCTCAATGGCAAAACAACTTATGCAAGTTTGGGATCATCCTGATATTGCCAGCACTGCTAAAAAGATAGTCCAGTCTTGCCTGATCTGTCTCCAGTATAATCCTGGAAAGGGAACGCGAACTCCAACAGGAGGGTTTGCGACACCAACTGCACCTTTTGAAGTTTTGCAAATGGACTACATTCAGTTTGAGCGCTGTAATAACCTAAAATATGTCCTAGTAGTAGTTTGTGCCTTCAGTAAATGGGTGGAGGCGTATGCTACGAAGGATAATACAGCCCTCACGACAGCGAAAGTACTCCTAAAGGAATTCTTCCCTTGATTCGGCATTTGTCGGGTCCTATGGAGTGACAACGGACCTCATTTCATTGGGCAAGTTGTCGAATATGTCATGAAAGGGTTGGGGATTAAGCAGAAATTTCATGCCGCTTTTCATCCACAATCAGCAGGCTTGGTGGAGCGTTACAACTCCACCCTGAAATTGAAATTGGCTAAAATACAGGCTTCCACGTCTTTGAAATGGCCTGATGCACTGCCCCTAGCTCTGCTTTCCATCAGATCCATACCACATACACGGTCTGGCCTTACACCGCATGAAATAGTCTTTGGGAGGCCCATGAATATTTGGGGGCTCCCTAAGCCTCGCCCTATACATGATGTACCGCATGTGTTGATGAGTGACTATTTGTCTCAGTTAACTGACAGCTTATCTTCTATTTATCAGCAGGTACGGGAAGCCCTTCCAGACAGGTCGCAGGCTAAAGGCCATGATCTGTGGCCTGGTGACTTCGTCCTTATAAAGGTGTTTCAACGAACAAATTCCCTGGCACCTCGGTGGCGCGGACCGGAACAAGTTCTACTTGCTACCAGAACTGCAGTCCGAGTGACCAACAGGAAGAACTGGGTGCATGCCACCCATTGTCGAAAGGTTCCGCATGCCCTCGTGAGCCCAGCTGCGCTGACAGATCACCGCGCCATCCTGGTCACCGAGAGAGGACGAGCTGCGCCACCCGAAGGACCTGAGGAAGTCTTCCCGGACCACACGATCGCTGGTACATCTAGATATCTGTTTCGATCCAGGAAGAAAGACACTTCATCGCAGAAAGAGACTGTTTGAGTCAATGTCCTGGGTGGTTAAAGACTGACTACAGAGGGGGGTAGCCTTCTAGTGACTACTCGTCTCAACGTTAGTGAAGAAACCAACGGCTGCCCAGGAACTTAGGGCACCATCTGTTTTGCTGCTTGTCAACGAGATGAACATACCTGAGGAGAAGAAATCGAATACTACAAAAGTCTGTAGTAAAAGTATAATGATCGTTATTGGACTAATTTTGACTGCTGTCATCATTGCTGTGATAATGTGGGTTGTGGAGGAAGTAACTCCGGCTCGAAACTTACTGACTGCTACTACTCCTGTCCCCACAGAACATTATTATTTCAATCTTCCCTATCATGAAAAGAAGCACCGAATGTCATCTCAATAACACTTTCATACAAATGTTGCATCATACTCATAATGCTACGAACACTACCAACTGCTGGGTATGTGGAATGATGCCAGCCCATCAGAAGAAGGGAGGAACGCCTTTCATTCCCTTGCCATTCTCGCATAATGGCTCCTGTAGAGCCTGGTTCGCACTGTTGTGGGCCTCTGAAATCAGTAATATTACTCTAGCTGATGTAGGAGGACTTAATGCGAAACTCAATAAGATTTGTTACCCCGATGAGGAAGGGGACCCACAAGCCAAAGGAACTGTACGGGAAATGGAAGAGTATTGCAAAGGAGATTACTCCACAAGCTATGTTTTCCCCAACACTCGAACGGCCAAGGGTAACGGGCCTCCTGTTATTGCTGTTACTAGAGCCCGAGCAAATCTTTGTGTGAGCAGTTTTGGCAGTATCCCAGTGGGAAAAAGTGACTGTACTACAGTATTGAACATTACTGGAACGAACAATAGCAGTTTTCTATCTTCACACAACACTTATTTCATCTGCGGAAGTAAAGGCTACTATCATCTACCAATTGGATGGTCCGGAATATGCTATGTGTCCTTCTTGCTTCCGCCCGTGTTCTTAGCACCTGCACCTTATCATAAAGATCAAAAATTGTTTAATGACATTTCCTTGAACCGATTCAAAAGAACTATAAATAATGATGAAGTGGATCAAACTGACACTGCATTACAGCAATATGTTGACTTTAATTTGGGACTCTTTTTCTTTGTTGGTGCCGCTCTAAATAGCAGGAAAATCAGACGCTTGACCCGTGTAGTAGAGGCTGTGACTAATCAAACAGCAATGGCGCTTAGAAATATTACAGAAGAACTTCAAATTACGAGAATTGTGACATTGCAAAATAGAATGGTGCTAGATGTTATTCTAGCTGATTGTGGTGGAGCATGTCGCATTATCGGTAGTAGCTATTGCATGTTCATCCCTGACCACGCCCCTTCTGTTTATGATGCTATTTCCAAAATGCATAAAATAGCCACTGAGATCCATCAAGACTCAGGAACATAGACTTGGACTGGATGGTTCTGGAACATATTTTCTGTATGGGGTCTGAAAATATTGTCGGCCTTATTCATAATTATTGCAATTCTTTTCTCTTGTTGTTTATGTATCCAATGCGGGCCAATGCTCTGTTCCCTCTGTATTTCCACTTGTACTACTTGTTTACCATCAAAGACGAATGTTCAAAATGTAAATGCCCGTTTAGATATGGAACGAGAAATCTATGAAATGATGCTAATAGATATCCATGATATTTATCGTACCCCTTTTGAAGCATAAGAAAATGTCTTAGCTTATGCTAAAAGGGTCATCTGTGGAAACGTGTAATATTTAACGTTAGCATAAGCAACAGCCATTTTGGCTGTGGTGTCCATTTCGTTTCCTTCGTAATTCTTCCGTCCTCTGCTGCTCGTTTTTTCACTCTGCTTGTGTTATCTATTTTAGTTGACTTCCTGACTCAGCTAAAGCAATGTACATGCTGAGAGTTTGTAGCTGCTAGTGCACCTGGTCTTAGATGTTAACTGTCGACCATTCACTGCTGCCATAAGCATTCCTGCTCCCCCTCCCACTTTGCTGACCAAGTGGTTATTGATCTGCCCTTGTTTGCTGATAGCAATTTCTAAAACTTGTTCTTTCCTTTTCTGTTCACATGCTTACATTGCAACAACATGGTATAAAAGGGACGATGGTTTGTGAATTCAGTGTACTACCTCCTGCAGCACTTGAGAGTGTTGTGTGGACGTGGTCCCACTCATGAGTGATTAATAAACTTGTTATTTTATTTCAACTCCAGTGCCGATCTCTTTTTGTTAGTCTTTGGAACCCGTGGGCGAGAGGGTGACCCTGCACCAGTGTACCCCTAAAAAGGTACATTCCCAAAGACTAATATGACTTTCTTTTGTCTAGAGAATAATTTATTTATGTTTCAGAACCAGGTTTACCAACAACTTGGGGGGGGGCTATGGGGGCCAGCTTCTCTCCCAGCTATGCCTGTTTACATATGGGCTGGTGGGAGGAGTTGGTCCTCAGCAAGAATTTTAGCTATGAACTACAAAAGCATGTAGTAACCTGGCTCAGGTTTATAGATGATTTATTTATAATCTGGTGGGGGACAGAACAAAGGGGCTCATTACGATGGCGGAGGGACCGCCACCGCCAGCCGTGCGGTTGCGGGCCCTCTGCCATCTGGCAGCAATTTTCCCCCCGCCAGATTATGATGGCGGGGGGAATCCACAGGCAAGCGTGGCGGATGCAAAGACCGCCCGCCACGGTTCCACAAGGCGGTCCTTTTCCGCCCGCCTTGCGGAACTAAACTATGGGCCTACATTGCGGCGGTGCCTTGCAGGCACCGCCGTAGGGATTACGATATCCCTTTCCGCCTGTCTTTTCGCAGCAGACATCCCACAGCAAAAAGACAGGCGGAAACAGATTCAGGGGCCCGTAGTGGGCCCCCCTTGTGTGGGGGGAGGTAGCTGTGCACTGGGGGGTACCCATGGTACCCCCCTGCATTTCCCTGCACTGCATGGTGCCTGCCACGTAGTGCAGGGAAATGCACAGCATGGCATTTTGGCATTGCGGACGGTGTTGCAGCCAGCAGCACCGTCCGCAATGTTAAAGGCCCTGGATGTGCCCGCCAGTATGGCGGGCGCATCCTAATTGCAGTGGTGGGACCGCCGCATATCTGGCGGGTGGTCCCAAACACCGTAACGATGGCGGGCGGACTCAGGTCCGCCCGCCATCGTAATGAGCCCCAAAGTGCCTTGGATTTTGTTTCACAAATTAATGAGAATGACATTAACCTTAACTTCACAGCCACAATTAGTACTGAGACAGTTAACTTTCTAGATGTCCAAGTTTCCATTGTTAATAATAAACTTGAGACATCTGTACATCGAAAGGAAACAGCGGGGAACTCTGTATTACATGCCACCAGCTCACATCCCGCACACCTAATAGAGAGTATTCCCTATGGTGAGATGTTGAGATTGAGAAGAGTAAAAAAAGATTTCTAGCAAGGGGCTATTTGACAAAAACAATTGATGCAGCCATAGCCAAATCCAGATCACGTACCAGGTTTGATTTACTACTCTGTAATAGGAAAGATGGGAACAGAGATACAGATATCGAGGTCAGTCAGGGAATGGAATTGACCAGACCTATTTTAACTTATACCAAAGAGGAGAAACAGCTGAGGGGTATTGTAAAACGGAATTGGCCAATTATTTTAGATGACCCCATCATAGTCCACCTCCTTCCCAAAACACCTTCAATCACTTACAGAAGGACAGCGTCCATGAGCAATGCTCTGGTGAAAAGTAGTCCGGAAGTCGTGGAAGCAGGGACCTGGCTTTTGGCAAGAAAGGGTTTCTATAAATGTGCATCTTGTAAAGCTTGTAAGTATGGTGTCAACAAAACTGCATATTTGACACCATTTAGTGATAAGGTGCAGATAATTAGCAAACATCTTACATGTAAAACAGATTATGTCATCTATATATTGGAATGCACATGTGGACTCCAATATGTTGAAAGTACCAAACTACAAGCGCACAAACGAATACTTCAGCACATTAGGGCCATAACTAACCGAGACCCCACTTACCCTGTAGCACGACATTTTAAAGAAAACCACAACAGCGATCTTAAACATCTGAAATATTTTTTTAGTTGACGCTATCCCTGCACACAAAAGAGGAGGCAATAGGGAAGTGAAACTTAGGAGGTTGGAAACACGTTTCATTTTAGATCAGGACACCAAAACTCTGGGAGGTCTGAACACTAGTGAAGACCTTTATGCTTGCCTATAAATGTACTGTACGAAAGAAATACCCTAGGGTCATTACCAGATTTTAGTTATACAATACTTATGAACCAAGGCCTTTTAACGTTTGTAGTGATAAAAGTTTTTAGATAGATTAATTTTATCACGAAAATTGCACTTTATCCTGTCGGAGGTCTATTGATGAATCTATTCTAGGATTTACCCCATTGATGTGAACATTTGATTAATTAATCTTTTGGAGGGTTGGGGATCTGATTTCCTCTGCTGTTTGAATTGAAATAAGTACTGTTTGCATTTTTGCACTTTATTAGCAAAGGTACAGCTTGCTAGTTTGTTATATGCACGATTGCACTTTACACTTTGTTTGCACTAGTTAAAATATCAATACGGATGAAACAGACAGATATGGTATTTTACCTTAATTGATGACGAATTGAATAGACTATATTTTATTACATTGATGCATGTATTAAATTTCAAATGTCGGGGAAAGCTGAGGGTCATATACGTATTACTATATATACTTTTTATAAGTATAGGCATAGTTACCGGCATCTCCCTAGGGTAGTCTGTTTTCTGTATTCATGATTTGCACAGCATGCGTCACTTTAAAAAGGTGGATCAAAAAGCACAGCGTTGTCATGTGATCAAGGCCGTGAATGGCCGAAACGCGTAATGGCGGACATTCCACAATAAATTAAATATTTGGCACATCATCTGGCGGTCCATGTCCGTTCTGTCTCGAACGGGATTTGGCAACAAACAACGGAGCTTTGGATATATATATATATGTCCAAAACAAGATTCCACAATTATTCCCACAATCCAATCCAAGGGGAAAAAAGGAGGAAAAAGCAGCACAGCCAGGTCTCAGCAGCTCGGTGAGTTTATTTAGTTAATCACAATGTACAATCACAACCATAGGTACAAAACAAAACAAAGACCAACGCGTTTCGGCCGGAGCCTTCAACAGGGTCATTATATATGTGTGTGTGTATGTGTGTACTGTTTACTTGGTTTTTACACACACACACATACAGACATTTAAGTCTGTTTAGGTTTACAACTATTTTTAGTTTAAGCCCTGTGACATGTTTGTGATTATCGGGGCTGCTGTAGGCTTGGATGCAAACCTGGTTATTTGCAGCAATTAATCATGATTATTCATTCCACTATTGAGGTCAGAGGCCTGCCATCGGAGGTCCGGGAACTTTTGGAGTATTAGATTTGAGGTTAAAGGCAGTTTCAATGTGACAACTTTTTAATACGTAGCAGTGCCGCTTTATTTTAATAATTTTACATATGATGTGTGGGATTTATAGGCAACAAACAACAAGTGATGGGTGCCATATGTTAAATGTATGAAATATTCCTATTAAGGCAGGAAATTTTACACAGTTTTGAAATGCATTTTCAATTATTCATGCTTTTAAAATTACGGTAATACATACAGACTGGTTTTCAGCACTGAGTTAAATATTTATGTTCGTTTCTTTTGTGTTACAGCATGTGTACATCAAAGCATTGTGCTTGATAGTATTTTCTCTGTGTTCATCAAAGCCTTAAGTGGGAGGGTCATTATATATACTTACTTGATGTTGGCGCCAATCAGATTGACAAAGGCTTCTGTGAAGCCGAAACGCGTCTCTCGTGTCTCCGGGTTATGGGTGACCTGAAATGAATAAATAAGCCATATCCTCAACAGCCTCGAGTCCGTGCCTTCATCATTGGATGTTTCTAAGGAAGTGGGAGTTTTTGTTCATATATATATATATATATATATATATATATATATATATTCACTGAAAAAACCATAGGTTTTAGGGACAGTTGTAGTTACTTGGACATTGCACTCGTACAAAACCCGTGAAATTCCCCCGTTATAGTTAGTTCAGCTAACTATAACTCGCGCCCCGCAATGCACTGCTGATGACGTCACATATTACATCACTCATGACATGGTCAGTGACATCACTGATGACATCACTGATGACATCTCAAATGACATCACTGATGACATCACTGATGACATCATCCAGTGACTGTGTGTTTCTGTAAAGTTTAAATATGTTTAATATATATAGGGAAAGGCGTATTGAAGAGTGAGTGGGTGTATAAGTGTCTGAATGGATGATTTAGTAGGTGCGTGACTAACTGTATAAGTGAGTGATTAAACTTATCTTACTGAATGCATGGGTTAGTGACTAAACTGGGTGAATGTCTGTATCCGTCTGTCTGTTGCTGTGTAAGTGGCTGCTTGGGTTTGTGAATAGCTACATGAGTGTCTATATGAGTTATTGATTGGTTGTCTGAGTATCTGTATGGGTGCCTGAGTGTTTGTATGGGTGGGGTGTGTGCGACTCTGTACATAGATGTGTGAGTGGGTGATTCACTGGGTGCATGATTTGAAGAGTGCGTCTGTGATGGACTGCTTGGGTGGGTGAGTGTGTGTATGGGTGTGTTAGTAAGTGAATGTATATCTCAGTGGTACATGTGCGAGTAACTACATATGTAAAAGGAAGTATATATATGTGTTAGAGTATTTAAAAGGCTATACGTGAGAGTGTGTGATTGTGAGAGTGGCTGTATGGATGCGTGTGTGCTTGTATCAGTTATTGTATAAGAGCGTAAGAATGTGCTAGTATTTGTATGAGTAAGTGAGCTGGTGTGTGTATAACTGTATAGGTGAGTAAATGGGTGTGTGATTAAATTTTTGCATGACTGACTAGGTGTGTGAGTACCTCTATGGATGAGTGGCGGTGTGTCAGTGTTTATATAGGTGTATGAGTGCATATGATAGTCCTGTACTGAGTGACCGTAAGTATGAGTGACTGTACGGGTGAGTGAGTGGATGTGTGTGTAGACCTAAGAATCAGTGAGTGGGTATGTAGTTATTGGTGTTGGAGTGTCTTTGTTTTTGAGAATGGCAGTCTGTAATTTAGAGTGGGTGTATCAAAAGTTATATTAGGGTGTGAGAAGATGCATGAAATTATCACATGGTTGATGTCATCAGTGATGTCATTTGAGATGTCATCAGTGATGTCATCAGTGATGTCACTGACCATGTCATGAGTGATGTAATATGTGACATCATCAGCAGTGCATTGTGGGCGCGAGTTATAGTTAGCTGAACTAACTATAACGGGGGAATTTCACGGGTTTTGTACAAGTGCAATGTCCAAGTAACTACAACTGTCCCTAAAACCTATGGTTTTTTCAGTGAATTTCAAAGGTTTTTTAAATGCTAATTTCTAACTATAACGTGCCTGAAACCTATGGTTTTTTCAGTGAATTTCAAAGGTTTTTTAAATGCTAATTTCTAACTATAACATGTCTGAAACCTATGGTTTTTTCAGTGAATTTCAAAGGTTTTTTAAATGCTAATTCCTAACTATAACATGTCTGAAACCTATGGTTTTTTTCAGTGAATTTCAAAGGTTTTGTAAATGCCAATTTTTAAATGTATTAATTGTTATTTTTATTTTTTTCATACTGATTTACTACATTTTTTTAAACTATTTATTTTTAGATATTTTATTTTTTAAATTACATTGTAATTACATTATACATTACATTACAAAATATACTTTCTCAGAATGAATTAATTTACTTTAAATACTTTGCAAATAGGCAATAGACTTTTAAGTACAGTAGTTACAGTTGTTGCAATGGGCAACACAATTTCAAACACAATGCAACATTGAGCTCAATGTGAATTTCTAGCTAAATGCAATTAGTTACTTTATGGATTACTTTTTCTAACCACAGGACTGGATCCTAGATTCAGTCCTGGGACATCTCCTGTAAACAGTTGAGTAAAAGCGTTTTGGTTACAGTAGTGATTTTTAAGGAATATTATTGTATTTTAAAAGTTGACACTTAGAAACTTTTTCACATAGAATCACCAATGTTATCCTATGGGAGGAAATTCACTTAGCAGGTAAGTAGTGTTATCGTGACTTTTTCTCACTCAGTGGTGGATCCTGGATCCAGCACTGGTGCATCTCCTGTAAACAGTTGAAAGAATGCGTTTAAGTCATACAGGTGATTTTTAAGGAATATTTGTAGTTTGTGAAAATCGACACTTTGAAACCTTTCTGCTGAAAACCAGACAATGGATTCCTATGGAAGGAAATACAAGTTACTGGTAAGTACGGTTAAAATTACTTTTCAGGGTCAGTGCTGGGCTAAAAGATGCAGCACTGGGTTCTCTCCTGATAACAGGTGAGTAAATCGGAATTCGTATTTCGGCTGATTTTAGAGGAATATTTGTATGTTTCAAAAATCGACACTTAGAAACTTTTTCAGCAAAAAGCAGGCAATGATATCCTATGGAAGGAAATTCAAGTTACTGGTAAGTACGGTTAAAATTACTTTTCAGGATCAGTACTGGGCTGAAAGATGCAGCACTGAGGTCTCTCCTGATAACAGGTGAGTAAATCGGAATTCGTATTTCGGCTGATTTTAGAGGAATATTTGTATGTTTCAAAAATCGACACTTAGAAACTTTTTCAGCAAAAAGCAGGCAATGATATCCTATGGAAGGAAATTCAAGTTACTGGTAAGTACGGTTAAAATTACTTTTCAGGATCAGTACTGGACTGAAAGATGCAGCACTGAGGTCTCTCCTGATAACAGGTGAGTAAATCGGAATTCGTATTTTGGCTGATTTTAGAGGAATATTTGTATGTTTCAAAAATCGACACAGAAACTTTTTCAGCAAAAAGCAGGCAATGATATCCTATGGAAGGAAATTCAAGTTACTGGTAAGTACGGTTAAAATTACTTTTCAGGATCAGTACTGGGCTGAAAGATGCAGCACTGAGGTCTCTCCTGATAACAGGTGAGTAAATTGGAATTCGTATTTCGGCTGATTTTAGAGGAATATTTGTATGTTTCAAAAATCGACACTTAGAAACTTTTTCAGCAAAAAGCAGGCAATGATATCCTATGGAAGGAAATTCAAGTTACTGGTAAGTACGGTAAAAATTACTTTTCAGGATCAGTACTGGGCTGAAAGATGCAGCACTGAGGTCTCTCCTGATAACAGGTGAGTAAATCGGAATTCGTATTTCGGCTGATTTTAGCGGAATATTTGCACAATGGTGAAGGGAGGGGCGGGGCCTGAGGTGACATCTGTGCAAACGCGCCCGTGGCGCGTTTTAAGTTGGGGGATTAAGTCCCCTTTAATCATGAGGGTCCCTGGGGCCAACTAGCCCACCAGGAACCTCCAGTATGCGCCAGGGGCTGCGTTGCAGAGACGTGTACAGAGGCCACACCCCTTTTACACCTCTCTGCAAGGCAGCTCTGTGGCGCTTTTGGAAGTACATGGTGGGCTAGTTGGACTCCAGGGACCCTCAGGATTCAAGGGGACTTAATCCCCCATCTTAAAACACGCCACGGGGCCTGTTTGCACACATGTCACCTGAAGCCCCGCCCCCTCCCTTCACCACTGTGCAAACGCGCCCCGTGGCGCGTTTTAAGTCGGGGGATTAACTCCCCTTGAATCCTGAGGGTCCCTGGGGGCCAACTAGCCCAACAGGTATATCCAAAAAGCGCCACAGAGCAGCCTTGCAGAGAGGTGTAAAAGGGGCGTGGCCTCTTTACACCTCTCTGCAACGCAGCCCCCTGGCGCATACTGGAGGTTCCTGGTGGGCTAGTTGGCCCCCAGGGACCCCCAGTATTGAAGGGGAATTACTTCCCCATCTGCAAACGCGCCAGGGGGCGCGTTTGCAGAGTGGTGAAGGAAGGGGGCGGGGCCTGCGGCCCGATCGTTTTTTTTCCCTGAAGGGGGGCTGTGTGGCCCCCTTCCTTTTTCCTATTTTTGGGCCCTGGGGACCCCATCCCCCAGGGCCTAATCCCCTTTTTTTTTTTTTTTAATTATACGGGAAGGGGGCCGCGTGGCCCCCTCCCCTGGCCGAATCCTACCCCGGGGACCCCATCCCCCGGGGCATGGCCACACTTTTTCATTAATTTTTAAGGAGGGGGCTGCGTGGCCCCCTCCTCAGGCCTCCTTTTGCCCCGGGGACCCCATCCCCCGGGGCAGGCCTTTTTTATTTTTTTATTTAAAAAAAAATTATTTCTGGGGAGGGGGGCCGCGTGGCCCCCCTCCCGGGCCACTACTTGCCCCGGGGACCCCATCCCCCGGGGCCTGGCCTCTGGTTGGGGACTGTGGGGGGGTCCCCAAACCCCCACAGTCCCGCCGGCTCCCCGCCTCCTGCGCGAGCCGGCATTGCTTTTCCACATGGGGAGCAGCTAACATGCTGCTCCCCATGTGGAAAAGCAATTGTCTTTGGATATTGGAAGCGAGAGCAGGTTTCCCTGCTCTCTCTTCCAATATCCAAAGCAGTTTGCAATGACAGGACGGGAGCCGCGAGGCTCCCATCCTGTCATTGCAAACAGCAGTGTCCCGGGGGTAGGCACCCCGGGACACTGCAGGAGCCGGCCCTGGGGGTGGCGGTCCCCAGGGCCACCACAGGCTCCAGGAGGGGGCCGCGCAGCCCCCTCACATCCAAATGCACAGCCCCGGGGAGGTGGTGGTCCTCGGGCTCGGGGTCCTTAACGGACCCCCATTTTCAATTTTGTTAGTGCCCCGGGGAGGTGGTGGTCCCCGGGCGTGTGGGGGCTGGAGCCCCCACACATGTTAATTTAATAAAGAAGCCCCGGGGAGGTGGTGGTCCTCGGGGCTGCGGGAGGGCTCAGAGCCCTCCCGCTACTTTTTCAAATAAAGCCCCGGGGGTGGCGGTCCCCGGGCTTGGGGGCCCTTAGAGGCCCCCATACATAAAATAAACCCCCTCAGCATGCCCCCGGGACTTGGCCCACCCGGGGGCAAATTTACATCGAAGCGCGGGAGACCGCGCTTCGATTTTTTTTTTTTTTTGCAGGATGCGCATCCTGCCGATTTAAAAAAAAAAAAATGCTTTTTTTTTGCCCAGGGGGTCCTTGTGGGACCCCCTGAGCAGGCCTAGGGGGTTAGGGTGTTTCTACCCTGCCCCCTTTGTGCGTTTTGCGCACTTGTTTCTTTTTTTTTTCTCGGCGGGATCCGCGCACCCTAAGCGCATCCCGCCGATTTAAAAAAAAAAAAAAATGCTTTTTTCTGCCCAGGGGTCCTTTGGGACCCCCTGAGCAGACCTAGGGGTTAGGGTGTTTCTACCCTGCCCACTTTTTGCGCTTTGCGCACTTGTTTCTGTCCCTCGGTTCTACCGAGGGACAAAATGGCTGCCAACACTTCTTGATTTGGAGTGTTGACAGCCAATTAGCATGCAGCTCGTGATCGGGAGGGTACGCGGATCCGACGCGCCCATAGATATATATGTGATTTTAATTGTGAATTTCTCAGGAACTACTGAACGGATTTACACCATTTTAGCAAAAGGCACCAGTCTGAACCAAGGGCTACCTCTTTGCCAAATTTGGGGTAATTCCGTTCAGCAGTTCGGGCTGTAGCTGCGACTAAAGGTTCCTATGGAAAAATGAATGGGGAAAACGCGTTTTGGGACCCCCTTTTTCTCGGCCCCCGCTTGACGTATCACCCCGAGACTTTCAGGGTAGGAGCGGACCGGAGCGCCCCAACAAGTTGGAAGCTTTCGCGAAGATTCGTCAACCGGCGCCAACGTTATTGCAAATAGAATGTCGCGGATTTCCTATGGATAATAGGTCCTAACTATAACTATCTACTGGCGACCGCCAGTAGATAATATATATATATATATATATATATATATATATATATATATATCTCGCTCCCATGCTTGCTTCCGCTGCATTGAGAAGCACTCGACCACCAACAGAGAGTTGCAAGCATAACTCTTTATTAAAAGGTACGGGAGCCGTCAGCCTGCTAATCCTTTCACAGCTCCTACTCCACTGCCGACGTGTTTCGAATTGAATCTTCTTCATGGGCTGTGGTAAGTTAAGAGCACAATCTGGTCACAGCTTCTCTTAATTACTCTCAATAGCGCGCCCATGATGGGCTGTTCTGTATGAAAACTACGCAATGAGTTATGGGAGTTGCAGTGCCGGATTAGTCTATTTACTATGTGCAAATGTTCTGCTGGAATCAAAGGGCCCGCAAAAGAGTCCCCACAGGCGGGCGCCCCCTCAATCCTCAGTTGATGTCCCACACAGCGGAGATGGCAAATGTCACCCCCTGCGGCCCCCAGGTTCCCGGGGTGGTGCATTCTCGACGGTGCGGCCGCCGCCAATATCTCTCGCTCTTGCTTGCTTCCGCTGCATTGAGAAGCACTCGACCACCAACAGAGAGTTGCAAGCATAACTCTTTATTAAAAGGTACGGGAGCCGTCAGCCTGCTAATCCTTTCACAGCTCCTACTCCACTGCCGACGCGTTTCGAATTGAATCTTCTTCATGGGCTGTGGTAAGTGAAGAGCACAATCTGGTCACAGCTTCTCTTAATTACTCTCAATAGCGCGCCCTTTGATGGGCTGTTCTGTATGAAAACTACGCAATGAGTTATCGGAGTTGCAGTGCCGGATTAGTCTATTTACTATGTGCAAATGTTCTGCTGGAATCAAAGGGCCCGCAAATGAGTCCCCACAGGCGGGCGCCCCCTCAATCCTCAGTTGATGTCCCACACAGCGGAGATGGCAAATGTCACCCCCTGCGGCCCCCAGGTTCCCGGGGTGGTGCATTCTCAACGGCGCGGCCGCCGCCAATATCTCTCGCTCCTGCTTGCTTCCGCTGCATTGAGAAGCACTCGACCACCAACAGAGAGTTGCAAGCATAACTCTTTATTAAAAGGTACGGGAGCCGTCAGCCTGCTAATCCTTTCACAGCTCCTACTCCACTGCCGACGCGTTTCGAATTGAATCTTCTTCATGGGCTGTGGTAAGTGAAGAGCACAATCTGGTCACAGCTTCTCTTAATTACTTTCAATAGCGCGCCCTTTGATGGGCTGTTCTGTATGAAAACTACGCAATGAGTTATGGGAGTTGCAGTGCCGGATTAGTCTATTTACTATGTGCAAATGTTCTGCTGGAATCAAAGGGCCCGCAAATGAGTCCCCACAGGCGGGCGCCCCCTCAATCCTCAGTTGATGTCCCACACAGCGGAGATGGCAAAAGTCACCCCCTTCGGCCCCCATGTTCCCGGGATGGTGCATTCTCGACGGCGCGGCCGCCGCCAATATCTCTCGCTCCTGCTTGCTTCCGCTGCATTGAGAAGCACTCGACCACCAACAGAGAGTTGCAAGCATAACTCTTTATTAAAAGGTACGGGAGCCGTCAGCCTGCTAATCCTTTCACAGCTCCTACTCCACTGCCGACGCGTTTCGAATTGAATCTTCTTCATGGGCTGTGGTAAGTGAAGAGCACAATCTGGTCACAGTTCTCTTAATTACTCTCAATAGCGCGCCCTTTGATGGGCTGTTCTGTATGAAAACTACGCAATGAGTTATGGGAGTTGCAGTGCCGGATTAGTCTATTTACTATGTGCAAATGTTCTGCTGGAATCAAAGGGCCCGCAAATGAGTCCCCACAGGCGGGCGCCCCCTCAATCCTCAGTTGATGTCCCACACAGCGGAGATGGCAAATGTCACCCCCTGCGGCCCCCAGGTTCCCGGGGTGGTGCATTCTCGATGGCGCGGCCGCCGCCAATATCTCTCGCTCCTGCTTGCTTCCGCTGCATTGAGAAGCACTCGACCACCAACAGAGAGTTGCAAGCATAACTTTTATTAAAAGGTACGGGAGCCGTCAGCCTGCTAATCCTTTCACAGCTCCTACTCCACTGCCGACGCGTTTCGAATTGAATCTTCTTCATGGGCTGTGGTAAGTGAAGAGCACAATCTGGTCACAGTTCTCTTAATTACTCTCAATAGCGCGCCCTTTGATGGGCTGTTCTGTATGAAAACTACGCAATGAGTTATGGGAGTTGCAGTGCCGGATTAGTCTATTTACTATGTGCAAATGTTCTGCTGGAATCAAAGGGCCCGCAAATGAGTCCCCACAGGCGGGCGCCCCTCAATCCTCAGTTGATGTCCCACACAGCGGAGATGGCAAAAGTCACCCCTGCGGCCCCCAGGTTCCCGGGTGGTGCATTCTCGACGGCGCGGCCGCCGCCAATATCTCTCGCTCCTGCTTGCTTCCGCTGCATTGAGAAGCACTCGACCACCAACAGAGAGTTGCAAGCATAACTCTTTATTAAAAGGTACGGGAGCCGTCAGCCTGCTAATCCTTTCACAGCTCCTACTCCACTGCCGACGCGTTTCGAATTGAATCTTCTTCATGGGCTGTGGTAAGTGAAGAGCACAATCTGGTCACAGTTCTCTTAATTACTCTCAATAGCGCGCCCTTTGATGGGCTGTTCTGTATGAAAACTACGCAATGAGTTATGGGAGTTGCAGTGCCGGATTAGTCTATTTACTATGTGCAAATGTTCTGCTGGAATCAAAGGGCCCGCAAATGAGTCCCCACAGGCGGGCGCCCCCTCAATCCTCAGTTGGTGTCCCACACAGCGGAGATGGCAAATGTCACCCCCTGCGGCCCCCAGGTTCCCGGGTGGTGCATTCTCGACGGCGCGACCGCCGCCAATAACTCTCGCTCCTGCTTGCTTCCGCTGCATTGAGAAGCACTCGACCACCAACAGAGAGTTGCAAGCATAACTCTTTATTAAAAGGTACGGGAGCCTTCAGCCTGCTAATCCTTTCACAGCTCCTACTCCACTGCCGACGCGTTTCGAATTGAATCTTCTTCATGGGCTGTGGTAAGTGAACTCCTTGTTGGTGGTCGAGTGCTTCTCAATGCAGCGGAAGCAAGCAGGAGCAAGAGATATTGGCGGCCGCCGCGCCGTCGAGAATGCACCACCCCGGGAACCTGGGGGCCGCAGGGGGTGACATTTGCCATCTCCGCTGTGTGGGACATCAACTGAGGATTGAGGGGGCGCCCGCCTGTGGGGGCTCATTTGCGGGCCCTTTGATTCCAGCAGAACATTTGCACATAGTAAATAGACTAATCCGGCACTGCAACTCCCAGAACTCATTGCGTAGTTTTCACACAGAACAGCCCATCAAAGGGCGCGCTATTGAGAGTAATTAAGAGAAGCTGTGACCAGATTGTGCTCTTCACTTACCACAGCCCATGAAGAAGATTCAATTCGAAACGCGTCAGCAGTGGAGTAGGAGCTGTGAAAGGATTAGCAGGCTGACGGCTCCCGTACCTTTTAATAAATTGTTATGTTTGCAACTCTCTGTTGGTGGTCGAGTGCTTCTCAATGCAGCGGAAGCAAGCAGGAGCGAGATATATATATATATATATATATATATTCACTGAAAAAACCACAGGTTTCAGGGACGTTATAGTTAGTTGGACATTTCACTCGTACAAAACCAGAGAAATTCGGCCGTTATAGTTAGTTGAGCTAACTATAACTCGCGCCCCCGCAATGCACTGCTGATGACATCACATATCAAACACAAGGAGATAATGGATGGAGCGCTGAAACTTTTCAGACACTCACCCCCAGTCACAGATCTGGGTTTAATCCATCATCATTCTTTAGCTCACTTCGCCACCTCAGTTCAGACCCAGCTATATGCAAATCAGTCTTGACCCTGTGCCTCATGGGAACAGTCCAGCGCGAACTGCCAAGCCAGGTCCTCCCTGAACCGGAAACAAGCATCCTGGGACCGGTTTCTGGGTAACACCCTTCATCAGCCAGGCTAGCTTGAATCCAGTGGCAAAGTGAGCAAGGGACCCACGTCTGGGCATACCCTGCCAACTTAGGGCGAACAAAGCAAACACAAGGAGATAATAGATGGAGCGCTGAAACTTTTCAGACACTCACCCCCAGTCACAGATCTGGGTTTAATCCATCATCATTCTTTAGCTCACTTCGCCACCTCAGTTCAGACCCAGCTATATGCAAATCAGTCTTGACCCTGTGCCTCATTGGAACAGTCCAGCCCGAACTGCCAAGCCAGGTCATCCCTGAACCGGAAACAAGCATCCTGGGACCGGTTTCTGGGTAACACCCTTCATCAGCCAGGCTAGCTTGAATCCAGTGGCAAAGTGAGCAAGGGACCCACGTCTGGGTATACCCTGCCAACTTAGGGCAAACAAAGCAAACACAAGGAGATAATGGATGGAGCGCTGAAAATTTTCAGACACTCACCCCCAGTCACAGATCTGGGTTTAATCCATCATCATTCTTTAGCTCACTTCGCCACCTCAGTTCAGACCCAGCTATATGCAAATCAGTCTTGAACCTGTGCCTCATGGGAACAGTCCAGCCCGAACTGCCAAGTCAGGTCATCCCTGAACCGGAAACAAGCATCCTGGGACTGGTTTCTGGGTAACACGCTTCATCAGCCAGGCTTGCTTGAATCCAGTGGCAAAGTGAGCAAGGGACCCACGTCTGGGCATACCCTGCCAACTTAGGGCGAACAAAGCAAACACAAGGAGATAATGGATGGAGCGCTGAAACTTTTCAGACACTCACCCCCAGTCACAGATCTGGGTTTAATCCATCATCATTCTTTCGCTCACTTCGCCACCTCAGTTCAGACCCAGCTATATGCAAATCAGTCTTGAACCTGTGCCTCATGGGAACAGTCCAGCCCGATCTGCCAAGTCAGGTCATCCCTGAACCGGAAACAAGCATCCTGGGACCGGTTTCTGGGTAACACCCTTCATCAGCCAGGCTAGCTTGAATCCAGTGGCAAAGTGAGCAAGGGACCCACGTCTGGGCATACCCTGCCAACTTAGGGCAAACAAAGCAAACACAAGGAGATAATGGATGGAGCACTGAAACTTTTCAGACACTCACCCCCAGTCACAGATCTGGGTTTAATCCATCATCATTCTTTCGCTCACTTCGCCACCTCAGTTCAGACCCAGCTATATGCAAATCAGTCTTGAGCCTGTGCCTCATGGGAACAGTCCAGCCCGAACTGCCAAGCCAGGTCATCCCTGAACCGGAAACAAGCATCCTGGGACCGGTTTCTGGGTAACACCCTTCATCAGCCAGGCTAGCTTGAATCCAGTGGCAAAGTGAGCAAGGGACCCACGTCTGGACATACCCTGCCAACTTAGGGCGAACAAAGCAAACACAAGGAGATAATGGATGGAGCGCTGAAACTTTTCAGACACTCACCCCCAGTCACAGATCTGGGTTTAATCCATCATCATTCTTTAGCTCACTTCGCCACCTCAGTTCAGACCCAGCTATATGACATCACATATTACATCACTTCGGCGGCACATATACTAAAATTGGAACATATTACATCACTCATGACATGGTCAGTGACATCACTGATGACATCTCAAATGGCATCACTGATGACATCACTGATGACATCATCCAGTGACTCAGTGTTTCTAAAAAGTTTAAATATGTTTTATATATATATATATATATGCCAAGGTGTATTAAAGAATGAGTGGGTGTGTTAGTGTCTGAATGGATGATTTAATAGGTGCATGACTGACTGTATAAGTGAGTGATTAAACGTGTCTTATTAATACATGGGTGACTGACTAATCTGTATGAATGTCTGTATCAGTCTGTCAGTTGGTGGGTAAGTGGCTGCTTGGGTTGGTGAGCAGCTACATGAGTGTCTATATGGGTTTCTGATTGGCTGTCTGAGTACCTGAATGGGTGCCTGAGTGTCTGTGTGGGTGGGTGTGGTGTGTGTGACTCCCTGCATGGATGTGTGAGTGGGTGATTCACTGGGTGTATCGGTTCAAGAATGCGTCTGTGAGGGGCTGTATGGGTGGGTGAGTATGTGTATGGCTGTGTTGGTGAGTGAATGGATGTCTCAGTGGTACATGTTTGAGTAACTACATATGTGAAAGGCAGTATATGTGAGCGTTGGAGTATATAAATGATTATATGTGAGTGAGTGATTGTGAGAGTGGCTGTATGGATGAGTGTGTGCTTGTGTCAGTGCTTGTATAAGAGAGTTAGTATGTGTTAGTATCTGTATAAATAAGTGAGGTGGTGTGTGCCTAACTGTGTAGGTGAGTAAATGGGAGTGTGATTGATTCTTTGCATGACTGACTAGCTGTGTGAGTAACTCTATGGGTGAGTGGCGGTGTTTGAGTGTTTGTATGGGTGTATGAGTGCATATGATAGTGCTGTATTGAAGAGTGACTGCATGTATGAGTCACTGTATGGATGAGGGAGTGGATGTGTGTGTAGACCTAGGAATCAGTGAGTGGGTATGTAGTAACTGGTATTGGTGTGTCTATGGTTTCGAGAATGGCAGTCTGTATTTTAGAGTGAGTGTATTAAAGGTTATATTAGGCTGTGAGGAGGTGCATCAGATTATCACGTGGATGATGTCATCAGTGATGTCATCAGTGATGTCATTTGAGATTTGATGTCACTGACCATGCCATGAGTGATGTAATATGTGATGTCATCAGCAGTGCATTGTGGGGGCGCGAGTTATAGTTAGCTCAACTAACTATAACAGCTGAATTTCTCTGGTTCTGTACGAGTGAAATGTCCAACTAACTATAACGTCCCTGAAACCTGTGGTTTTTTCAGTGAATTTCTATGGTTTTTTAAATGCTAATTTCTAACTATAACGTCCCTGAAACCTATGGTTTTTTCAGTGATTTTCTATGGTTTTTTAAATGATTATTTCTAACTAGAACGTTCCTGAAACCTATGTTTTTTTCAGTGATTTTCTAAGGTTTTTTAAATGCTAATTACTAACTATAACGTCCCTGAAACCTATGTTTTTTTCAGTGAATTTCTAAGATTTTTTAAATGCTAATTTATAACTATAACGTAGTAGTTGCGTTTGCAGAGTGGTGCAGAAAAGGGGCTGGGCCTCCGACCAGCGTTCAGAAATTCCGCTGCGTGGGACTTACAAGAGGTACCAGGAGGGCTTCTTGGCCCCCAAAGTCCCTCAGGAGTAAAGTGGACTTCATCCCCCAATCCGTAGTGTGCCAGGAGGCACGTTTGCAAAGTGGTGGAGAAAGGGGGGCGTGTCTCCTGGGAAAATGGATGTAGCGGTCCTTGTATGTCATCATAGCGGACAGGACATCACGTAGCACCATGCTGAACATTGGTTGAGACATTCCACTGCGCTGGACAACGTGTACTGGAACGAACCAGTTGCAAAGAAATGCAGGGCCGCCATAACCTTACATGTTGGTGTCAAAGCAGTCGGATAGGTTCTGCGAGGCCTCAGATGGGGCTCCAACTGACTGCATAGGTCTTGAAGGGTAGATCGATCCAAACGGTATTTACGTATGATGTCCTCATCCTCCATGTCCGCCAGCAATGTGAATGGACGATGCACATTTGGTCGCCTCCTTCATAAGATAAAAGGGGACACATGTCAATTCAATTCCCCTATGAGATGTGTCCAACATCTTACGTTTTGACTGACACAGCGCCAACTATGACTGGCCTGAAACAACAGCTTACAGCACAAGTCACATGCAGAGACACCTTGATCTAAAGTAGTTGTACACGTGTTCAGTATGTACATAGTGAGTACCCCCAAAACAGATTTAGACTAAGTGAATGTAAAATGGTACATTCCGACATCTTGTGTCACCAGCCCTGAGAGTAGTTGACACAGCACATGTCTGAAACAGCAACACTGCTGGCTTCTACGTAGCTGCTGTACCTGCCACACCTTCTTGCGTGAGTCGGACAGGGCACACATTAACAACACAATGAGCACAGTGTGTGCATAAAGATCAAGTATCAACATGAGTTCAGCAATCTACACAGTGAAATAGGCACATTATGTAGTCAGTCCATCATTACTGTGGGTTGCTTAGCCATCTCACACATTGACATGTTTAGATATTTGAGAGTCCATCACACAACATATCTGTGTACATGCACAACAACATCATAAGTGACATGTGAGGGAGTACATGCCAATGCATGTAATCCTGTGCACTGACATGGCATGTGTAGTCATCAGTGAGTTAAATGTCACACTAGCATTGAATTTAACTATCTGGTGGCATGATTCATAGTAAGTGTCTACTGTTCAATGATGAGAACTGGCCATTGCCATTGCTACAGCATGATGTGTCCATAGGTGCCGTAAGTGTGAACCGCCACCGCAATCACGGTCATTGGCACCAATTTAAAAATGCCAATTCACGGTAGTGACCGCCTGGGCCCCGCGGTGTGACACCGCCAATGCCCATGCCCTTTCAGCCAATGGGAACCGCGATCGCGGTAGTGAAATACACTTTTAAAAACCGCGATAGGCGTGCTCCACCATTGCAATCATGGTCATTGGCACCAATTTAAAAATGCCAATTCGCGGTAGCGACTGCCTGGGCCCCGCGGTGTGACACCGCCAATGCCCATGCCCTTTCAGCCAATGGGAACCGTGATCGTGGCAGTGAAATACACTTTTGAAAATCGCGGTAGGCGTGCTCCGGCACCGCAATCACGGTCATTGGCACCAATTTAAAAATGCCAATTCGCGGTAGCGACCGCCTGGGCCCCGCAGTGTGACTCCGCCAATGCCCATGCCCTTTCAGCCAATGGGAACCGCGATCGCGGTAGTGAAATACACTTTTGAAAATCACGGTAGGCGTGCTCCGTCTCCGCAATCACGGTCATTGGCACCAATTTAAAAATGCCAATTCGCGGTAGTGACCGCCTGGGCCCCGCGGTGTGACACCGCCAATGCCCATGCCCTTTCAGCCAATGGGAACCGCGATCGCGGTAGTGAAATACACTTTGAAACCCGCGGTAGGCGTGCACCGCCACCGCGGTCCCGGTCATTGGTTACATTTGAAAAAAGCTGACCAGGAACACCAATTGCAGCAGCTGAGTACCACTGAAACAACCCCAGGGGGCTATATATGTCTGGGAGAGAGCCACACATTTCCACTGCATCCAGACAGTGCTGCCTGCCATTCTTCATCCCCAACTGCTGCTGTTCCTGTCTCCTGGACCCAGTGATGGCGAGAACTGAGAACATCAGGGCCCGTCCCTTCACCACAGAGGAGCTGGAGGTCCTGGTGGACGAGGTGCTTTCACAGTATGGGAGGCTATATGGTGCTCCTGATGTAATGGTAAGTGTTTCAGAGTGAAAGTTTGAGAGTGCAAAGAGTGCTCACATGATGTTGCTCTGCTGTAATATGTGCCTGTGAGTGCAAGTTAATGTGCATGCATCCTCATTTTTGATACACCATGCTCCATACATGGCCTAGTAAATATTGCACATGAGTATTTGGGGCGGATGGCAACATGGACATTTCTACAGCCCTTCTTCAGCAATTACAATACAAACATTGGTCTGAGACTGGGTAATGTAATTGTGTGATACACTGCCTAGCATGCTGACTTCAGGCAAATGGGGTGTGTAGCCTTATTTCCACAGATCCATGGCTGCATTTAAGTATGGGAGGGACATGCAGTGTTTTTGCAGCCATACAGTGACACTGCTGGTTTTGACAGTGGAAGTCTGAACAAACATTGCCTGTGCTAATGGATGTCATAGTCCATGAGGTTTCCACATGCTCATTTGTGACATTACAAATGTGTTTCGTCCAGAGGGTACTGAAGGATGTGTGTGCAATTTTCATATTGCCCCATGGATATGTATGCATTATGCACAAGATTGAAATGCCTGAGTGTAACAGTCTCGGTGGAAATTCACCTATGTCACATCAGATTAATGTACTTCGGAAATATCATCCTTCCATTGTTTTCATTATGTGTTCTGACTCGCATGTGTAGGCACTGTTTGCCCTCTCATATTGTACATGCATGTGAATGTTCTGATGGCCCACATTTAACCTCAGTGTGAGTCCCCCTGGCCTGCACAGATACTGCCCAATTTGACAAGGACCCATCAGTAAATGGACAGAGTGAAACATATGTGTTGACTGCCAACCTATTTCTCAATGAGCTATCTTAGGCCTGAGGATTGCACAAGACAGACCTTGTGAGAAGAGTGTGAGAATGTAAGATCATGTCCCTAAATGTGACCTCCATGACACAGGTAGCCATTCACAGGCCAAGGGCACTGAGGGGTGTGTAGTGTTGGACACAGTGAGTCTGCCCCGACACATCATTTCCAATGTATTGTATGTCTTGCTCACTCGCATGCTGCATCACAGATGAGGGCCTTCTTCACATTGCTTTCTGTGCTGGCATTCTGCATGTGTATGAGATGGCCATGTACTGTGTCCATCATCATACCTGCATACATTTCTATGAGATTATCTGATGCAAATGTACTACGTGTCATGCTGTATGGCCTCTGCTCAACATTTCTGTATTGGTGTGCTATGTTTTTGCATGCTCCTGTACTGACACACAGTGGTACATAACACAGTGTCACTGAAACTTCCTCTTCTTGTCTCTCATGCCTGCAGCTTAAAGTCCGCCAGCGTAAGGCCTTATGGAGGGCCATTGCACGCAAGGTGCACGCTCTGGGTATCTCCAACCGACGGCACACACACTGTCACAAGAGGTGGGATGACATCTGCCGGCTGAGCAAAAACGTGGCAGAGATGACGCTGGGGATGCTCCCTCGGACTGGAAGGTTGGCACGCAGGAGCATGACACCACTAATGGCCCGCATCTTGGCAGTGACACAGCCAGAGCTGGATGGACGTTTGAGGGCCCATCAGCAGCAAGTTGGGGGTGAGTATTCTGCGAAGGGTGACTTTGGGTGTGAGTGACTGCATGTATCCCAACCCTGAGCCAGTGCGGAGCTCTGTGATGTTTCTAGTGTGATGCAATGGCTTCTAAGTGGCCTCTGTGTTGAGTGCAGCTGTCATGCATTTTCGCTACATGTACTTTCTGTTTAATACAATGGCCCTTGACATTGCAAGAGGAGATGTGGCCTTATGACATCTGCTGCATTATGGGTGTCATAGACATCACCGGGCAGTAAACAGCAGTGTTCATCATCTTAGTGTGCTTTCTTAGATGTGTGCAGTGCCTGACTTGGAAATTGTGAGAACTACACATCTGACACCAATGTGCAACGGTCGTTGTGCTTCAAAGCACAACATGGTGGATATCAGTAGCTCATGGCCATTGTAAAAGGACATTTTGGAGTCAGTATCTGTGTTGTTCCCTTAAAGTGACTCCATATGTGACTGAGACAACATGTTGAGATGTATATCTATCTCACCTACAGGCATGTAGGTATGCTTATAGAGATCAGTATGTTAGGTTACAAGGAGGCACGGGCCAGCTATTTGGCTGTGTCAACGTCACATGGGTCATTAATGTCAACTATGCATGTTTCCATGCATCTTCTGAGTTTTGCATTAAGGTTGCACATGCAGACTGCACAGGGTGGTGGGCAACATGGGGGTATCATATTCTAGTTTTGTGCTTTGCTTGCATATGATGTTTGTGAGTATGGCACTATACTGAACCTACGTCTCTGTCTATTGCAGCATCTACAGAGGACACGGAAGGACAGGGGACGGACACCAGTGGTGAAGCTTCTGGCACGACTGCTGCACATGAGCTCACTGACACTGATGTGACCAGCGCCTCGGAGGGGGACAGGAGTGCCCTGGAAGAATCACGCCCAGAAACACCAACCTCAACATCATCTGACTCCAGCGGTGACTCCTCGATGTTGGCGGGCACACAGAGTTCGAAATCTGCCTCTTCTTCTACCACACATCGTCCAGTGCCCACCCTCCCGGCTACTACCACTAGTGCTGTCCGTGCCCACAGCCCTAGGAAGGGTAGAGTGTCCTTCCCCCCAGGCACCGCTGCCCCTGCCCCTGCCTCCCCTGCTGCCCTCAGTGTGGAGGCGGTGGACCTTTTGCACCAGCTGTGTGTGGGTCAGGCTGCTCTCCTGAATGCCTTCCAGGATCATGACAAGAAGCTGGCACAGGTAGTATCCTTCATGGAGGGCATTCATTCTGACGTGGGTGGGCTACACAGAACTGTCCAGTCTTTGTCCTCCACAGTGACGGCAGCCATTCAGCTGTCACAGGCTCCCAGTCCAGCTCCAGTCCCTTCAGCAACCACCCTGCCAGTGGCACCACCTGACGAGAGTGCCCACACACCACAGCCCTCAGGCGCCAAGTACTCCACATGCAGCACACAACAGCAGCATTCCAAGCAACCCAGAGCACAGACACCATCCCCAAAACAAAAAACAGACACACAGGAGCGCAAAGGCAAAAGCCCTTCACGTGACACTCAGGGGCATCAGGCCAAGAAGCAGGCCTCAAGCTCACATTCATCCAAATCACCCCCATCCAAGGACACTCCCATCCCACACCTGCTCCCAAAGACAAACAAACAGTTGCCCTGTCTGCTGTGAAGCTGGTGCCTGCAAAGAGTCAGCACAAACAGCTCTCTAAGGCAGATTCACCCACAACGTCAACTCCCACCCACACCCCTGTGAAGCTGGGACAAGAGAGCAAAGTGGGGGATTTACCTGGACAACAGGGGATGGAGGGGAAAAGGCAAGGCCACCCCAAGCGTACCACCAGATCCAGCAAATCCCCACAGGGAGGGCCACCTGCACCTGATACACCTTTGGTGGAGAGTGAGGCTGTTGTGCCCACCCCACTTCCCACTCCTGCCAAGACAATTCTTGCCTATTGAATCCCCAAGAAGTGGAGACCCAGCCCTCCACATTCACCCTCACACACTGTGTCTCACGGCAGCATGTCTCCGCCTCCCCATGCCACCATGCCACCCGGTCCAAGCAGCCCTCAGGCTCCCACAGCCACTGATGCCTCTACCTCAGCTGGTCCTCTCTCTCCCAGGTCCAGTCCTCCAACTGGCCCCGACAATCAGCCACCTCCCAGTTCAACTGACAGCCAAGTCTGAGGCAAAGTCCCCCTCCCAAACCCATCTCTCCCACAGCGGTGCCTGGACTGCCCATTTGTATCCCCGGAGCTGTGGTGATTCCCATGGCAGTGTACGGTGTTACCCATTCCCTGTGCAGTTTCTCATGCACACATGTACATACTTTGAACTATGGACTGGCCAATGGCTTGCTGTTTGTCACTTTGGATGCCCATTCCCTGTGCAGTTTCTCATGCACACATGTACATACTTTGAACTATGGACTGGCCAATGGCCTTGCTGTTTGTCACTTTGGATGCCCATTCCCTGTGCAGTTTCTCATGCACACATATACATACTTTGTTTTTGTATTGGCCAAAGGCCTTGCTGTTTTCTACTTTTGATGCCTATCTGTGTATTATGTAATAAAGACAGTTACTCCTGTTGTCTGCTTTGTCAATGTCCTTGCTAAATAAAAGGTTTTATGTATGGGTATGGTTTCATGTGACACATGCTCTGTATGCCACTTTAACATTGCCAATTGCTTGTTTTACTTTTCAGAGTTTGCCAGAGGTGACAGGCACTTTAGTTCTTCTTGACTCTGAGGCTTGAGGGTGCAATGATGGTTGCTTGTGATGATCTACTGTTATCCTAATCATTTTATGGTCAGGTTTGCTAAATTGTACACATGTCCTGTTATGATGCAATACCACAACAGAGGTGAATTCTATCCACAGGATTACTTGCGGGCTGGCCAGGGTCCATCATATCTGTGTGATCTTTCTTGATGTGTGAACAGCAGTGTTGATGTGTGGTCATCTTGTGTAGGCCTGTCTTCCTAGTCACATGGGTACATTTCAATATATGAACTTGAGTGGTCATACAGTGTGAATGGGCTGTCATTGTCAGTAGTGTTGATGTGTGTGTGCCCCTGCAATGCCAACTGCACACATGTATGATCCAGGTAATGCGTGCCTGTTTGTTTCAATTGTCAACCATGCGCTTCAGATTGTAGGCACATGTAGGAGTTGTAGGTTGGGCACTGTGCAGTGTGTTGTTGTGTCCTTGCACTCCTGGGGGACACCTACTTGTTGTCGCTGTCAGTTGTGAGTATGCAGAGTGTGTGACTGCCAAGTCTGTGTTGTGTTTTGTTGATCAGCCATGTGTCTTGTTACTGTTTGTGCTCACTGTGCAGACCTGCTCAGCCACACTGACATTATTTGTGAGTTTTCTCATGCATTGCTGTCACTTGACCCATTTTTGGCTCCAGTATGGTATGTGGTATGTGGAGTCATCATCAAAAAAGAAGAAACACCACATCGTAAGAATAGGGGATAGGTAATATAGCGAGTTACTGTGAGGGTCACGAACAGATAATCACTATCAGGAAAAGATCCTGAAGAGTTTTTGCAATGCACTGTGGGCCTTGGAGTTTAACGTATTAGTGGGCGTGAATCGGAAGTACACAAAAGGGGTGGGACTGCTACACAGGTGTTTAAAATTGGGTGAAGCAGTTGGGGATGTAGAATGGTTCTCAACGGGATGGTGAACAGCAACCAGAATGTTTAAGGTATGGATTCGTTTTGAGGTCCAGAAGAGGTGGTTTACACATAGCTAAGTGAAATTAACAAAGTGAATTTGATCTGTGAAACGAACCAAAACTAGAAGGTTGGGAAAAGTTGGAGTAGGCATTTATTCAGTGAATTCAGTGGGCAAAACGTTGAGTGTGGGGCGTATGAAAATCGAATGTATGCATTTTTTACAGTTGTTGTATCTGTGCGTAATCATTAACTGGTAATAATGATTGAAAACTTAGTCTAACAGTAATGTTTTAAAATTGTAGATAAACCCCTGACGAAGGGCCGGGAGGGGCCCGAAATGCATTGGGTGAAAAAAGATTACTTTTGGAGGAACACTTATGCTACATTCCGTGCTCTAGGATAAGGCAAAATGTGCATGCCTACAGCATTTAAGGAGATAATGTATCCATAAGAGTCTAACATGTGACTGGATAACAGGATTGAACTGCAGACAGAAAGAATAAAATTGGAATAAAACTTTTGACTAAATGGATTAATTTTGGCATCAATGCGATGCGTGAATTAATGCTGTGCATCCGGATTGGGGCGTCACTTCGCCCCATTGTTTCTAGTATGTGGAGTCATGCCATCCCCTATATGTGCTTCTGATGCCTACACATTGTGAGTAACTCCTCTATGTGTTTGTGTACTGTACACTCCTCACCTGTCCACTACTGAAGTACACACCACTTCAATCTCATGTCTTCCACCCCATGGCTTGCCAGTGTGTGAGCCTCCCCACCACTTCATAGTGTGACACTATACTGTGGGAGGATGATCTGTGTACAGGACCAATGTGCCACTCAGGACAGTTTCACAATTAGTTATGTGTTATTTTCTTCTACTATTTTGCAGTCATGGTTGCTCATGTGCAGTGCATATGTTTGAGCAGCACAGTCCTCTAGTCATGTTGTTTGCATCTGGGTTTCCCTGAGTTGTGCATCTGTGGGTGATGGGTAAGCTGTATGTGTGTTTACTGAGGTACTGCTACCCTTCCTGGGTGTGATGTTATCTGTGTGCTGTGATGATTTGTGTTGTGGGAGTTCATGGTGTGGCACTCAGATATGTGTGCTACTGGTTTGGTTGTGTTGCGCACACTGCTTGGTGTGCATGCAGTGCTGTCAGTGTATGTTGCCTTGTACTTGCCTGGTGTGCATCCCCCTGATGTCCAGCTGAGTTTGCTATGTGATGGATTGATATGTGCATCTGTTGTGTTTTTGTTGTAGATGTATGCAGTGTTTGGCCTGTGTTGGCTCTTTCTACTGACAGATGCTATGTGTGTGTGATGTTCTATTTGCATGACATTGTGTGTGAGTAGATTGTGCATTGTGATATATTCAGATGTGTGTTGCAAGTGTAGTGTGCATTACTTGTGTGTCTGTCACATGCAGCAAGGTGGTTTCCTGTTCATGAGCTTGTTTTGAGTGCACAATGGTGGTTTGTCCTCCTTTTTTTGGCATGTCACTTGTCAGGATTGTGCATGTGCATGCTTGTGGTACACTATGACACCATGTGCACTTGATGACTGGTGTGGTGTCTCTGTCTGTGTTAGCTGATTTGTCCCCTTGATCCCAGTTAGTGTTCATGATTGGCTTTTGATGATGCAATTCTTGTTTGTGTTGGGGTATGGTGTCTGTGCACTGGTCCAGAGTGACACGGTTGTGTATTCCTCTTCTATCTGGGGTCACATTGCCTTTCCACTGTTTGGCTGCACATGTCTGGGCTTGTTGGACTTCTGTGGATGTTGTTTGTGAGCTTTGTGTTTGGCTATTGTTTTTGTGTCAGCATTGGTTCAGGCATCTCTGAGTGTGATTCTGATATTTGTGGATGCACCACAGGGAGTGTGATTGGTTGTCAGTGAACTCACAGGACATCATTTGCGCCATTATGTGTGTTTCTCACAGGTGTTGAGTGTTGCAGGTGTGAGGTGGGTAGAGGAGGGGTATGTATGAAGTTCCTACTTGTATTTGACAGTCAGGGAGTGTGACAATGAGCCATGTGTGTTGTGCTGATGACATGCACATGTCAAGTAAGTTGACATAGATGTGTGGCTGGTCACTGTATGACTTCAGACACTTCCTATCATTCATGTGCCTATGCATGGCTTGCCTTGATGTATCCCTGAGTTGTTGCACTGAGGTCACTTTGGTTAAATTTCACTCACTGTGCCACCCATCTCTGATTTGATGGCCTAAGGGTGGTGTGATATGTTCCTTCTCTTGCATGTGATGTACACATGCTATGTGGCTTGATCCATGGTTTTCCAGCACTGTCCACTTCACTTTTGGCTGGCCCATTTATTGTCCTCCACTGCTGCTGACCTATGGTATGAGTATGTGGCTGGGTGTCAGTGTGGGGTGTTTGTGAGTGACTTGACAGGCAGTGTGAACAGTTCAGTGGATGTTCATATGCAGAGTGAGTCTTCATTTTGTAATTATACTCAGTTTGCTTCACTTGAGTGGAAGTTAGGTGTGAGGAGGAGGGTTGTCCAGCCCCTGAGCTTCTGTGCAGGGTGTTCCTCTTCACCCCCACCTTCCCAGTCAATCTCCTTTGTCCTTTGATGTGTGAGATGCAAGGTCTGGCTCCACCTGGCTGATTAATTGTGCAGGCGGGGCACAGGAGGTGCACACAGCATGTGCCCAAATGGGTGTATGATGCGTAGTGTGGGAAGGGTGAAGGTGGGGCCCTGTGAATATGGCCGGACTGCCCATGCCTGGCGCAGGCCCTGCCTACTACATTGTGCGCAGGTTTTCCCACGTCTTCACCGCTGCGGTGACTTTCCCGGGACATTGCAGTGATTTCGCGGTTGATGGGTGACCCGGATGCGGAGGGGTGGGTTTCTAACAGGTAGGACATGTGTGGGTACACTGGGGGATATGCTCCTGTCTCCACCAGAGTGTCTGATGTGGACAGGAACCGTATCTCAGCACAGGAGTTGTGTGTTGTGGTTGTATGCGGAGTTGTGTATTTGCGTACCTGTGGCGTTGTCCGCGACGGTGTATTATTTGCTGATAGTGGATGAGGTACAGCAGCGGAGAGGCTTGAAGAGCTGGATCCATATCGGTCAGAACCGGGTGGAGGGGACCGGGAGTCGGGTTTCGCTCTCCGCTGTCGTGCTTCCGCCGTCTCCGGGTGGGTGGATTCTCCGCTGTGGTGTGATGGGCTGTTTGCGGCATCGTGATTTGTACGGCAGACGGGACGTCATTCCGCACGGCTGTGTGTCTCTATTGGCTCCCTCCGCCGCGGTGGCGTGCGGAAATTTCTGGCGGTTCACGTAACTCTGCAGCGGTCGGAAAATGGGCTTTGTTTGCCCATCGTAATATGGTGGGCGCGTGGACCGCCGCTGTAGTGCGGAAAAGGACATTTTCCACCAGCACCGCGGATGTGCCTCCGTCCGCCATCCTAATGAGCCCCTTGATTCTCAACACCAGCGATTGTGAAAGCTGCCACAAGGTGGTGCTGTCTGGTTAATTTGGAGATGCCCACAACAACAGGTAATTATTCATTCAATAAACATTAAAAATGACTAATACCTGCCGCCCAAGCCATTCTTATATCTTTGGGGGCCTGAAATAGTCCAATTTACCACACTTGTAGGAGTGTGATGGTTAGTACTTGTGTTGTTACTATTGTCGGCAGCATGGTAGGGGCAATGTGTGGTGCAAGCTGCAGGGGTCTCCTGATGAGAGGCCTTGCACTTATTTAATTTTTTTTACAAATTAAGCACTGCCCAAGCATTAGTGTCTGTGCCCTATGTTAGCGTCTGAATGTCACTCTTCCTGTGTCAGTTCTGGTGCTCCTGTTTCAGTATCCTCTGTGCCACTGTCATAGCATCAGTGTTGATTTGCCTTTGTCAGTAGCCTAGTGACAGTGCTCATTTGCCAGACTTTCCCCTTAATAGTGTCTTAGTGTCAGTGTCTATATGTCACTCTACCCATGCAAGAGCTCCTGTGGCAGTGGCAGTGATAGTGAAAATGTCAATTACCCTATACCAGTGACTTAGCCTGTGTGTTCCTCATAATCTAATTGTTTGCTGATAAACTGGTTTGAAATAGGGATACTTGAATCATCTCTAGGAAGTCAAAAAACCCAAGAACATTAGCATAGGGGCACTGATACTTGGTCACTGGCACTAAAGCACCAACACTGACACAGGGAAACAGCAAAGGGGGACACTGGGGCATCAAGAAGTACATATGAATACTGATAGGAGGGACACTGACACAGGGTTTTTGAAACTGGGATACTGACAATTAATCACCGGTATGGATGCATTGATTCAGGAAAACAGGGATATCGGTATTGGCATTTGAACACCAGCACAGCCCTCGGGCAGTTCATCACTTCCACTGGGATACAAACACAGATCAATAGACACTGGCACTGGAACGAATACACTTAAATGGGGACACTGGCATTAGAATGGTAACACTGAGTGTGAGAAGTTGGCCTGGTATATGCTGTTCACTACTTAAAGTGGACACCTTGCACCAGAACAATTCGACTCTTATGGTAGATAGGTTTAAGACAACCTTTATAGAAAGCTATCCTAGTGGTAGCTGTGGAGAGCAGCCTTCAGGCTAAGTCTTGAAGGAATGTAAAGCAGCTTGTTTTACCACACAATCTCTTGAATCACCAAATGAAAAGACACCACACAGGTATATATATCAAATATATATGTATTTATTAATAAACACTCTCTACTAATCTCTTTATGAGATTAGAAGTCAGGAACATATGTACAAATCAAATGTTATCAAAATAAGTTTAGCACAATCGAATATCACAATCTTAGTTTGGCTAGACCTAGGTCTAGGGCATCTAGAATCGAGGGACCCCCAAGAACCACCCCAGGTAGTTGTAGGAGACCCACAGGGGACGGACGCGGTGTCCTGGCACCGGTGCGCGTCCTGTGCGAGTCTATGCGCTCAGACGCGATTGAGATTTCAATGTTAAAGGTCCCTTGCGTGTTCGAGGCGAACACACCGATCGGTCCTTGTACGAGTCGAAGGACGCGGTTACAGATAGAGTTGCAAGGGAGATGGACGTGCTGGGTCTAACACAGACGCGAACCTTGTGCGAGTCAGTGCAATGGAGATCTCAATGTTACAGGCCCCTTGTGTGTTCGAGGCGAACACCGATCGGACTCAGTACGAGTCGAAGGACACTGTTCTAGATAGTGTTACAAAGGAGATGGACGCGGTGTGGCTAACACAGACGCGAACCCTGTACGAGTCAGCGCAATTGTCGCACTTAGAAAATAAGAGTTTTAGGACACTTCTAGGGAAGCTACAAGCAAGTCACTTACAGGGTAAGTAGTTCTAGGGCCCACACCCACAGGAGCACCGTAGTGCTGAAGTTACCTCACCCAGGGGAGCCGGGTGCATAGGTGTTCTTTGGTGTCGGGTCGCGGCGTCGTTTTCAATGGGAGCCAGTGAAGACTTGCTGCTTGCGGCGACAGGAGAAATGTCCGGAGGAATCCAAGCCTGGATTCAGAAGATGGAAGACCTGAAAGCAGAGGGGACAGTGTTCAAAGTGACTTGGCAGTGACTCGGGCAAGGAAGATGGATGCCCACCGTCGTTGCAAGATTCAGGTCGTTCGCGGGTGACTTGACTCTTCAGCCACGAGGTCCAGGAGGCGTCGACGACGACCAGGAGCTGGATTCGGCGTGTCCCACAATGTCTACAGCTTACTGCGGTGTCGGCGACTCGATTGGAGCCAACAAGCCTTGGTAACAGCAAGTCTTGGGGAAAGTGTGAAGAGGCAATGGCGCAGACCAGCAAGGTCTGTGGGACTCACCCAGCGAGGGTAAGTCAGGGCAGGCCTGGACCAACCAGGGGAGTCCTTTGGTTTCTTTAGAAAGTCTTCTGGGGACCCACAAGCCGGCTGGCAAGGGATCGCAAAGATGCCTCGGGAGGATTCTCTCAACAGGGGTCCACGGTCACTCGGGACGTGGTAAGCCTCTGATCTTCGGAGGAATTCCTGCTGGAGGCTAGGACCACACGTGGTCCAAAGCACAAGCTCGTAGAACGTTGTGAAGGGGTTGCACTTGACAATAGTGCACTGTACTCAGGGGTCACGGTTCCTCGTCACTCTTGGGGTCCACTGGCCTCAGCTTCGCTGGGGACTCACTATGGCCTTTGAGAAGTCAGGAAATCCACTTCTTGGGCTGCAGGGACTTCGGACTCCGGCGGGAGCGGCGTAGTTTGCGACCGTCATTTGTAGTTTTTGGTGCCTGCCAAGCAGGGGAGTCACTCCTTGACTCCAAGGGAGATTCTTCAGTCTTCCAAAGGTAGTGGAACGTCGAAGGTCCGGGATTCTTCTTCAGAGCGTCGTCCAGGGAAATCTAGGGTGCAATGCACAGGTTCCCCCTCTTATACTAAAAGAAAGGGAGGGACTAGCTCTTTGACCCTACCTATGGGAGGGTCAGGGGAGTGGGTGGCTACACCCACTTCCCTTTGTCCAGTTTCGCGCCAGAGCAGGGGCGGGTAGCCCCTGAGCCGGTTTGAACTGGGGTATGCACAGAGGAGCCTTCTGCTCCCCCAGTGCAGGACTTCAAAGCACTCTAAGAGTGCACCCACCCAGCCCCAATACACTAAACCCTGTCTGGGAGGTGGTCACACCCCTTGGGACAGGATATCTATTGTTGGGCTTCCTCCACTGCGAGTGTTGGTCATCAGCAGGAGGGCAGCCCAGTGTCTGTGACTGGTGGCATCCATTTTGTGATGCCAGGGCTCTGCAGGATTCTACCGCGTTTCCACAGTAGGTACATGTCTATCCCTCTAGAAGGGTGGAATGCTACCCCCGCCGCCAGGACTGGCGGGGGGGGTAGTATTCCAAAATGTTTGACACCAAACACGACATGTTTTGATGCAGCCATTCCAAAGTTAGCATTTTACCGCGAGGATATAATGCACTTAAGAGTATATGGTTTAACCGCATCCACAAACAGCACCAGAGAAGGGACTCTGAGAGCTGCAGAGGGGCCCTGCTCAGGCAGAGGCACCCCCTCACATGGAAACTAAGCACCCTGCCCTCAGGATCGATAGGGCCTGCTTTAGGGGTGACTGATAAGTCTCAATGTGTGTGCAGGAGAGATATAGGGGACCTATATCTCAGTGAGGGGTGCTAGCACTTCCTCACCCAGGCTGCAGTAGCAGGCCTGTGGTGTCAGATTTAGTCTGCTTCCCAGGGGTGGCATAATACATGCTTCAGCCCCTGGTAGGCCTGTGAAGTACCTATGCCCTTGGTACCTAAGGTACCATATACTAGGGACTCATAAGGTACCACAGTATCCAATCACTAGTGTACCTAGAGTGCACTCCAAATCGTTTAAAGAGAAAGCAGATAGGCTGGGGACCTGAATAGCAGGTTCCCAGCCAAACTAAGTCAAAAACCAACAAAACACCAGGAAAAAAGTGGGGGCAACGATGTAGTCAGATTCCACCTTCCTACACTGAGACTACAACACAGATTTGCTCTAGGAATATTGGGAATGGACACACAAACTGGCTAAGGGACACATTTGGACAAAGGAACCTTGATTTAAAAAAAATATTCTATATTGAGTTTTTACCCATAGAACCAATGCAATAAGTTAATCGAGTCTTCACGCATAATATCTGTTTTAAGACGAGCATTTGTAATGCAATAGGTCTTGCATTTGCGAGAGTTTGAGCTATTGGCATTGTAAATGTCAATGCATTTTATTTATCTGTTTTACTAATTAACACATAAATAAGAGGCATTGTCATTTACAATGCCAATAGTTCGAACTCTTGTAAATGCGAGACCTATTCAAAGAAGCGGACGCCATTGTCCCTGGCTGCTCGGAAAGTTAAAGCGTGAATGGCGCGCTGAATGTTTCAGGAAAGCATGCCGTGCCTGCAGTAGGAGAAACTCATTAAAGAAAATAGTGCTTACAGACTAAAAAAGATGTACTGTGTAACAGCCGAAGTAAAAGCGCCAATCCTCATGGGAGGTTACACATGAAGACAAGGCAGTAGTAAGGAGGGACTAACAAGCCTATTAACGAATCAGAAGCCAGCATTTACGAACGGCATGACACAAGCCAATGACTAATATGGGCGGAGAGTGGGCGGGCTTCAATTCCATACTCCAGTACAGCATGCCACAGAGCAGCGCATGTGCTGCCCAGGCTCGACCTAAAAAATAGAGAATGTTGTTCTCATTAAAGGTACTAAAAGTGCACAGGATATCCAACAAACAGTTCTGAAATCAATTGGTGACGGACAAACAATGAAAAATAATAGAAAAACATACAACTGATTTCATATAGCAAAGCCAAAAAAAAAGCAAGAAAAGGAATATCCTCAATTAACCCCTCCCCCACCGAGCCTCACAACAACAGCTTACTATCATACTATAATGCACGGGGCGAGATGCAACGCAAAACAAAAGTACAATTTATATGCAAGTAGATCATGACCACTGAGGTTGTATTTAATGTGGCGGGGCTTTAAAGGGAGGGCAATACCGAAGAAAGGGGCTACTATTAACACCAGGGGAACAGCTGGAGATAAGTGTTACAGATTGCACTGGAGAACAAAGGCATGGGTCTCTGGGGGGACACAGGTGTCAAACCAAGTATGAGGTCGCACATGTGTTAGAACCACAATGATTAGGAGGGTCCTGGTGTCGTCTCTGATGCGCTCTTTCAGCAGTGCTTAATTTGTGCCGTTGTTTGCCAGTGCAGGATGTCGGGTCTGCTGGCTCAGTGGACTAATACATCCACTGCAAAGTCCTGTGTTTGACCTCATGGTTACAGGTTCAAATCCCGGCGGGTCCACTCAGCCTTTCATCCATATGAGGTTGACAAAATGATTACCGTTGGGTAACAATACACATTTGTTATTCAGCGCCAAGATACCCAAGGGCGAACATGCGCTTTACAAATACATATGTTAAGTCAATTATTTTTAAACACTTGTTTATGAGAGTACATCACATTGTGGCGCTCTCAGTCTACATAGCATGTCAGCATGTTTAGCAATTGAGTGTACTTTAAAAAAAGGATACAGCTAGCCCTTGCACGTTATCCCTAAATCAAAGGGGACCTGCAGTAGTCCAAAATGTCACACTGGACAGCAGGAGCTGTGGGTGGTGGAAGCTCCAGTAGAATACCTTGGACCCTGGTACTTATATTTTCACAAAAAAGATAACTACACAATTCCATAACTCTAGAATATAACCCAGAATACCTTCAGGTACACAGATATGGAACTGCCCAACCATCACACAATGTTTTGTGTCCAGGTAAATTATGAATGGCTAACCTGTGTCTTTCCTAGGTATTAAAATTAAATAGTAATGTCAATTATACCTAACCCCTCAATGCTCTGCAGTCAGGGTGTCGATTGTAGTTCAAAGAGACTGCATAATAACTCCCATATACTGCTGAACCCTCCTACATCTCACATAAGACAGAACCCTGGTGGATCATATCCATCATCCGGTACTGTGACAGTCCACAGCAATAAATCACCTATCACTAACTGAATAGACATGGAATAACTGAAGAGATCTGCCACATGCCACTAGCCAAAAGAGCGCTCTAATTTAGTCCACTACTGCTTGTCCCAACTAGCTAAATAATATGCCAGCTTCTTGACTGCTCAGGAACATAAACTTTAAGCTAAAACTGTCAGAATGGAAAACCCAGTGCTGTATCAGTCTTGCAGTGCTGTGCAGGACATCCCAAATGCCCACAATTGTTCATTTGCGAAGAACCCGTGCTTCTTCCCTGCGAAGAGCAGTGCCCTCAGCTGAGGTCCAACACCTAAGTTCCCTCCTTCAGGCAGCTGGCCGCAGAGGGAGAGAAGAATTTCACCTCATTGTAATTAAACGTTTGACTATACCTAGGGCGAGATCTATAAACCTTGTTGAAGCCCTTCTCGGTTTCGACCTGGGAAAAAGCCATGGAGGCTCCCCTGGAGTGTGCTGATGTACTTATATTTGGTGTTTTGTATAATGTCTCTCAGAACCTCTGAAAACCTCGAACTCAGGGATTAACAAGCCTAGAACATGTGTCTAAGGTTCGATGCGGCTGCTTGGCATTTAGGGCAATCATCGGTAACTGCTGGGAATAGGAGAAAAAGCATATGTGGCGTAAGGTATGCCCTATGTAGGACGTAGAATTCTATGCATTGGAATATAACATTACTGGGACCCTGTAAGAATATTCTCGTATTTTCTGCCACTTGTTGTCATGGAGGGGTGCAGGATATTTTGCTCCCATTTCACTCGTGTGAAATCATGACTATTTCCAAGATAACTACACAATTCCATAACTCTAGAATATAACCCAGAATACCTTCAGGTACACAGATATGGAACTGCCCAACCATCACACAATGTTTTGTGTCCAGGTAAATTATGAATGGCTAACCTGTGTCTTTCCTAGGTATTAAAATTAAATAGTAATGTCAATTATACCTAACCCCTCAATGCTCTGCAGTCAGGGTGTCGATTGTAGTTCAAAGAGACTGCATAATAACTCCCATATACTGCTGAACCCTCCTACATCTCACATAAGACAGAACCCTGGTGGATCATATCCATCATCCGGTACTGTGACAGTCCACAGCAATAAATCACCTATCACTAACTGAATAGACATGGAATAACTGAAGAGATCTGCCACATGCCACTAGCCAAAAGAGCGCTCTAATTTAGTCCACTACTGCTTGTCCCAACTAGCTAAATAATATGCCAGCTTCTTGACTGCTCAGGAACATAAACTTTAAGCTAAAACTGTCAGAATGGAAAACCCAGTGCTGTATTCAACTTGGGATGTTCGTACTGTAAGAAATGCCATTAAGGGTTCAAAGCTATCAGCTCACTTAGGGGCATATTCACAAGGACTTATCGCCGAGTTATCGGCACTTTAGCGCATCAAAAGAGGAGATAGATTTATCGCCCCATTCACAAGCGGGTGCAAACTGCAGACATCACCAGTATTCCCGCGATAACTGCCGCAAAATTTATCTCCACGGGTGACACCACCAACTAACCCTAATGAGATGCAGAGTAGGCGTTCCCGTGCAAAAACTCACGGAAATACCACTACACCACTTTCACAATGAACTGCCCGATCTGCGATGCGAACCAAAAAGAGGCGATAAGCCGCGGTAGCAGCAGGGATTTAACACCTGCCTTTTGCTGGTGTTAAGCAGGACGACTACCTGCAGTATGAAAGGGAGCCCAGCCCAGAGCCACATCTGAAGACCCACAGATGCCATGGAGACAATGATCATGCAGCTCGGAGACCCATGAGGGCCACAACACCCACCGCCACCACCCCCAGGCCCGCCACCACCCCCAGGACCCGCCCCGCCCCCCCGGACCACCACAGAGGCAGCATAGACAAAGACAGCGGACCCACTGTAAACGCACCAGCCGCACAGACCTAACGCCAGAGGAGGCCATTGCCCACTACAGGCCCAAAAGGACAACCATCCTCCGCATCCTGACCCACATCGCCCACAGGCTGACGGTACCAACACAGCGGCCAACCAACATCCCTCCGCAGACAAAGCTGCTGGCTGTGCTGCACATGTTGGCCTCTGATACCTTCCAACCCACAACCGCCAGAGTCGGAGGAGTCTCACAGCCAGCCCTATCCAAGTTCATCACACCTGTCCTGGATGCCATCATCAGCCTGGTCCCCCAGCACCTCCACTTCACCCACACTGCGCAGGAGCAGCTGGAGACCAAGCAAGGCTGCTACGCCATAGCTGGATTCCCTCACGTGTTGTGGGCAATTGACTGCACACATGTACTCCTCGTGCCCCCTGCAGACACTGCACACAACTACCTCAACAGAAAGCACACGCATTCCATCAATGTGCAGGCAATAGTGGACCACCGGGGACTCCTCAACAATGTTTTGGCCAACTACCCAGGCAGTGTGCATGATTCATACATCTTCCGACAGTCCATCAACCAGCGCTTCCAGGATGGTACCTATGGAAATGCATTGCTCGTTGGTAAGTACCAAATGAACACACCACACATCTCCACTCCACAGTCATGCAACTCACAACACTGGCAATGGGCACGCAGCAAAACTACATGCAACATGCCCCACAACATGCCAACCGACCAGACACGACAACATGACTCCATTGGGAACCTGGGCTTGCCATGCACACAACCCAGCCACGGCATGGCACCACAGCCACACAATAGCAGAATGTGAGGAGAGGCTTGGAGCAGGCATGCGAGAGCGGCAAGTGACTAATGAATGAGAACCTACCCAATGCCAAGTGTGGCGTGGATGTACCAGACAGACTTCAGTGTGCAAACCATGGAAATGGCCATGTGGACATTAACTGCTGGTGCATGGAGTGTAGTGGCCAGTGGACGTTACCATGTCACCACAGGCTGTGGGGCAGAACGCGGAAATGTCTCTCGTTACGTCCCCCCTGTAGGCGCGGGCGGAGTGGGTTGGCCCTGCGTACGCCAGGCATGCGTAGGGGTGTGAATAAAAACCCTGTCGCACTGGGCGTGGTTCTCTTTCGGAATGGCCAACGTGTCTGCCAGGGCGGCACCTCTCAGCCCGCCAAGAGGCCGACGCCGTGAGCGGCGGGGCCTGCGACCCTGTGCGCCTGCTGCACCCCAGGCCGCTGGTCCCCAGACCCGTCATGCCTGCCCCAGCGCACAAAGGAGGCTCCACTCACCTGCCGACACTGGCGTGTGTCAAAGAGGGCCCACCACGTGCCGGTGCAAGCTCCAAGCCCCAGTCCCGCAACCTTTGCAGCCTCCGCAGACCATCGCTGGCCTCCACGACGCTGGCCCACAGTACTCCTTTTTCGTTTACATACCCCACCGGCGTACTCTTCGGCCCAGTTGTTGGCACATGTTGTACTGAGTCGTGAATTTTGAATGGCAGTGACCAAAAGTCTGTGGCAGCGTCCACATCACTATACTCCCTCTGATCAGTGAAGCCAAAGTCTGCATCGCAAGCACACGACACGTGGTGCCACTAACCCTGTTCAACGCAAGCCGGCAACACATGGTGCCACTAACCCTGTTCAACGCAAGCCGGCGACACGTGGTGCCACTAACCCTGTTCAACGCAAGCCGGCGACACGTGGTGCCACTAACCCTGTTCAATGCAAGCCGGCGACACTTGGATGAGGGCTCAGGCCTACACTGCGGTCCAGTAGGTCCCACATGTGGAACTGTGTCCTGGCAGTGACCAAATGTTAATTGCCGCGTTTATATCACTGAACTCCCTTCGATCAGTGTCCCAAACTCGGCATCGCAAGCACACAACACATGTCTGTGGGCCCGTGCTGACCGCTGCCTCAGGCCTACACTGTGGTCCAGTAGGTCCCACATGTGGAACTGTGTCTTGGGTAACTTATGGAGGAGTTCACACCATTGGACAAGCCTCATCGCAGGCGGCATCCCCTATCAGCACCGGTGCCACTAACTCTGTGCACAATGAGTCATGGGCACTCTCTGGTTGAACTTTGGTGAGTCTGAGTCCATGGCCTGGGGGTTGTCTGCATCATCATCTGGCTGGGACGGACTTGGTGTTCGACATGTGTCTGTTCCATTCATCTCCACCATAGTGACTGTTTCTGCGTGGTTCTGCCCTCTGCATCATGCCCTTGGGGTACACCTTCCACTGTCCACCGAGACACTCCGTCACAACCCCCTTTGACATCTACGAGAACCTGCTCTGCTCTTGTGACCCTGCCCCAGTGCACCACAAATCAGCAGCCCGTGGCGGTAGGCCCGTGCAGGACGCTGTGCATCCGGGGCCACTAACTCTGTGCAGCTCAAGTCATGGAGCCTTTATGGTTGAATGGTTGTGTCCTTTACGATGTACACTGTTGTCGTTTTTTGACTGCACCAGGCACTCCATGACGGCTGGTGTACACACACCCCACACACATCCAACACAGGTGTCACTCGACATGTGAGCCTGCTAATAAAAGTGGCTGGGCGCACATGCCCGTAGCCATTCACACCATCTAAGCAAGTGTGTCCGTGTGGTCATTATGTCAGCATGATGGGCCCGAGCCGTGCAACATCACAGTGTGCTGTCTTCAGCGGACGATACCATGTCACCTCAGCAGTGGCTAAGACCTTGGACATGTAGCTTCGTCCGCGCCCCCCTGCATGCACAAGCGGCATGTGCTGGTCCGGCGTACGTCAGGTCAGCGCCGGGGTGAGCTGATTCGGCAGGGGGATCAGGGCGTGGCTCTGGTCTGGCCTTGAGCAGGAAGTGCGGTAAGCGTGTCTCTGTGTTGGAGTGTTGTCGCCACCAGGGCCACAGTAGTCGATGTTGCAATGTAGCATGCACCCGGAGTGCGGGCCCACACGTACGGGGAAATGTAGGAGCGCAAGACCGCTCGGGGTCTTGGCTCATACATGCCAAGTGTTGTGTGTATCAGTCCTGCGGCTGCATGAGTCAGATGCCTAGCCTCAATCGCAGTGCGATCACAGCCAGCCATGGACTGTACACCTGTGTCCGCCCTGTCCAGACCATTGGCCTACACTCACGTGGCCGCACACCCTCAACGGCCAGCATCACGGTGTTGTTGGCATGCCGCTGGACATGCGCAGACAGGCATGACAATGGTGTGCCGTAGGAGTGCACGTGATGCAACCGCGCAGCGCACACAAGTGTGAGGGCTCGTGGGAGGGAGGAGCAGCTGTGAGGCAACGTAACACACAGTGAGGCCGCTCATGTGCCACGTGCTCGGCATATCATCCATGATTCCCTGGGTCGCAGACATCCCACCCCACCCACGACAGGCCTCTGCACATCTCCTGTATGCAAGAAGATGGTAAACTGACTGTAGGGATGAAAGGTCCTTTGTCTGGACTATCAGGCGGAAGCACATCTGCAGCTCCGAGCTGGGACTTGCATGTGCCCAGCACCCCCTGACAGATACGATAGCATTTGCTGACGACTCCCACACTACGCACTGCCCGACGTGAGACCAACGTGTACACATCCCACACACAGAAGCCCTTGGTCGTAGTTAGCGTGCGTGAAATGGCCTTCACACGTACTCCCACCCCATCCCAGGCCTGCACCCGTTGCACACAGACACTGCTCATTGATCCGAGCTGTGGCATTTCATCCACAGGACTGGCGCAGGTCAGCACAGTGCTGCTTCAGGCAGAGCCACTGACGCAATAGCAGACCATCCCGGACAAATGCACAACCCCAGTCACCTGGACCGGTACCGTGCACGTCTGCTGCATGTACTGGGGGCACTGCCATTGGCAGTGCTGCGGATCAGTTACCGGCTAAGCTTCCGCCTTGCCAACGTCACCTGCGTTCAGCCTGTGTTGCATTGTCGCTCGTGCATATTCGAGTGGACCATGGATGTCTGCCTCTCCAACGTAACGGTAGCTAAACTGGATTTCGACGTGTGTGTGCGCCCCCTGTTGGCCCACGACCAGGAGTGTCACCGTGATGCACGTTTGTGGCATGCCTGGATGATTGGCATGCATGCTGGTGACTGGACCTGGGAGATTGCACAACTCGTCGTGTGCGGTGACCACATTGAGCCGCTCCCCTATTGGGCTTTGGTGCCAATTGGGGCCAGGGGTTGGAGTCAGCAAATCTGTCCGGGACAGCTGATGGGTTACGTCGCCGACATGTTAGATGTGGTGGACAAGGAGCTCTCATTGGAAATGTTGGCCTACGCTGCTGCACTCGCGTTCATGGACGAGTGACAACGTACCTGCAGCCACAACTGAATGTGACCCATTGCACGTGTCCCAACGCCTGCTTGCATGTTGGGGATCTGGTCACATGTCCCAAGACAACAGTGGAGATGACTGCATTGGCCTGGACTCCGGATACATGTGCGGACAACCAACGCGGATTGGCACTCACTTGTGTGGGTGATGGACTCCCCCGGGGTGGACATGGGCGCTTTCCAACGTTCCTCATTCAGACATGCTGCTGCATTGGTCTGCATGTTGTGGCACTTCTCTTGGCCGTACTGACACGCAATTGTTGATGAAGTTTCCGCACCTTCACTTGTCTCCAACTGTGATGAGTGTTCATTTGTATGCCAATGTGTGTGTCACGGCCTATCTGGGTCCCTGCCATACATGCATTGCTACCCCATCAGGGCTGTGGGTTTGTACTTGTGCATTATCATGTCCCTGTTTCGTGCTTTGCCAGATGCGTATGGCCATTTACCGGCCACAAGCGGGTGCACTTGTGTCCTGTGTTCGGTTGTGCAAATGTTGCTGTTTGTACCACATTGTGTCCGATGTTGGGGTACTCTGCTTCCTATGTGTGTGTACTGCATTGTGTGTGAGTTGGCCCTTCAGCTCTGATTTGGCTCACCCTTCTCCCTTTCAGGCAGTGTGGTTTTCACTTCTGTGCTTGTTCAGTGGTGTGGTATTGCCGACTTGTGTGACTTGTGCTCTTGGTTGGTGTTGTTACTCCTGGGCATGGTTTGTCTGCAGTTGTGCTGTGCTTAATTGTGCATGTGTGCCATTGTGCCCATCTCCCCCGTCCCCCAGTCCCTGGTCGTTCCTCTCCCTGTTGCTGTTGTGTCTGTTGATTTTGAGCAGTTTCCGGTCCCCGACTCCTGCCACCATCTCCAGACTGATGTGGTGGACACCATTTCCTCCATGTCATCCATCTCCTGGTGTGGCGCTGGACTCCCACCTCCGGTGTGCATTGCTGCCTTCTGGTTGTTGCCGTGTTTCTGCTTGTTTTAGCGTTTTGCATCATTCCTGCTGTTCTGGTTGTCTTCCATTGTCCTCCTCCGCACTGGCTGCATTCACCTTGTCCACGATGGACTGCCATGTACAATGTTTTGTTGCCAATGGTGCTTGTGGGGTTGTGTACTAGCTCCGACTGCCTCCATTGTGCTTCGCTGTTGTTTTCTGTTTGGTTTGCCTTTCTTTTTCTTGCTTTTGTTGTGCTTATTCCCGCCTGCCGTGTGTGTATCGCGGGCCTGGCGCTGCTTATCGCTGCTTTCCTCATCGCGAATGGGCTCATCGCACGTTTTTTTGCGTTGGGGTTTGTGTTTTTATCTCCGTCGCGGTGGTTGTATCACGGACATTGGCCGCGTTTTCGGGACTCTATCGGATGGTACCGCCGTGTTGTGAATTCCACGTTAACACAGGGTTATTTTCCCGCGATAGACTGCGATGTGTAAAGTTGCGTTAAGCTTTTTTGGAGATGTTTAGCGCACGTTCTTGTGAATATACCCCTTAAAATCTTAAACTGTGCACCTATCACACCCAGTTCTTCATCCAGCAAACTGCTAAGCCCCATGTTCCACAACATGATTACCACACATCGGTGGTCATCAAGCACGACATGGAAACACTTCCTAAGAGGAGCAAAACAAAGAAAACACCCTTCGAGCCATATGCCCTTCATGGTGTAGCATGCTATCAATGTAGGCAAGCACTTCAGCACCCCACAGAGGAGTAGTGAGCACTTTCTAAATGTTACAATACAATATATTCATAACAGCACTGTGGCAATAGTTTTACTCATTTCTTCAGCTTTATTGATAGACTAAAAGTCAGTTGCGAGAGGGCATTTTCCGGGATATTGTCATTCCTCATGAATTTAAGTAGCGAAGTAGAGGCACTATACATGATAGGCGTGAAGGCAAATTATTTTGTGAGTGAACATGCGAAGGATGAAGGCTGCTAATCCATTATCCTTTAGACAAGAACAACTGTAACTCACTCCTATTTATATTGCATAATCAATATGGTATAGGTCCTGGTGTCGGTGCTGAGATCTGAAAGGAGCTACACTAACAAGTACAAAGTCAGGGAAAGGAGCAGATGGGAACTGATTAGGATATTCACATTTCAATTGTGAAAAACAAATTGCAAGTTTTTGATTTGGCTGATACAAATATTTTGTACATTTAGAAAGAAGATACTTAGGTGTCAACTCACTCAGATGGAGAACTCCTGTCCGTATGCCTCGGACAGCAAGTGGATTTTGGACCCCAATTCCTGACAGTCTTGGTCTGCCAGACGTAAGGGTGATCCCTTCCAGTAGCCACCATCCTGCTGACACTAAGGGGCATATTCCCAAGAACGTGTGATAACCACCGCAAATTTAGCTTAACGCAACTTTGCATATCGCAGTCCATTGCGGGAAATTAACGCCTTGTTAACCAAGTATTCACAACACGGCGGCCCCACGCGATAACGCGCCAACTGACCGCGTTAGAATCAACGCCACGCCGCAAAAATGCAAAACACCAACGCAAGAAAAGCTGCGATGAGGCCAATCGCGATAAGAAAATCTGCGAAACCCAGCTACAGGCCTGCAATCCACACGCGTCAGGCGGGAACAATCATCATAAAAGCAGAAAAAAACCAGACAAACAAATGCCAAACAACAGCGAAGCACAATGGACGTTGCCGGAGCAAGTACGGAGGAGAGCCAGAACCCCACAAGCCCCCGGAGGACCATCCTGGGACTTCGGGGTCAGGGAAGGGCAAGGACAAGAAGAAGAGGAAGACGAAGTTCAGTCCGCAGGAAAACAGGATCCTGATAACGGAGGTGACAGAACACTATCAACAACTGTTCGTCACCTCCACTGTGTCATTGGCAACAAAAAATACATTATGGCAGTCCATCGTGGACAAGGTGAATGCAGTCGGAGTGCTGAAGAGGACAATGGGCGAGGTCAAGAGGCGCTGGAATGATGTCAAGCGCAAAACCAAGCTGAAACTCGCCAACAACCTGAAGGCAGCAATGGAGACTGGAGGTGGGAGCCCAGCGCCACAGGAGGAGCTGGACGACATGGAGGAAATGGTGTCCACAGTCATCAGTGGGGAGACGGTGGCAGGAGTTGGGGGCCCGGACACTGCTCAACAGGACCCGACACAACAGCAACAGGGTGAGTAACCACCAGGGCCTGGGGAGAAGGGGGGAGATGGGCACAATGGCACACATGCACAATTAATTTGAGCACATCTGCGGACACACCATGCCCCAGACCACCAACTCCCACCAAGAGACCAACGTACCCCAGTATGCAACATGTCAACACTACAAGCACAGAAGTCAGAGGCACACCTCATGAAAGTGATAAGGGGCAGCAAAATCTGAGCTGCAGGGGCGACTCCCCAAAAATGCAGCACACACATCACATACAGAGCACATCTACATTGACAACGATGTGACACAATCCGCAAAACACCTACAACAGAACACAGGACACTACTGGTGCCGCTTGGGTGCAGACACTGGCCAATGCACAGACCACACAGCAGGCAGCACCCACTACCACTGCTGCCTCCCAGGACCCCCACGGAGAACACATGGCCTTCCAACGCCGTGTTTTGGGGTGCCAGGAGAATCTGACTGAACAGGTCCAGGTGGGCTTCGTCCGCATGGCAGACAAAATAGATGCCATATGTGGGTGTCTAAGTCCCATCAGGGACCACTCACGGTCCCTAACGGACACCCACAGTCGGCTCCATGCTCTCCAATGGACCATGGCTGACATCGCTGGAGCCCTGACTCAGAGAATAGTACAACTGTCCAGTCCAAGTGGCTCTAGCGATGTCACACGGGAGTTGGGAAACATGCGTAGGTTAATGGAGACCATGGAGCGGGCGAATGCGGAATGAGTGTCTGCCACCGCTGCACACCAGCGAGAGGTAGCTGGGTTCCTCAATGACCTCAGGACCCTCCTCATGGCATTGCTGCCACAAGGCCTGGTGTGGATGCATGCTGCTGCCACCACTCCATCCACATCTCCGCCCCCTGAAGTGTCAGTGCCACACAGTGCGGCAGACCTTCCACCTCCGGCCACAGATGTGTCACTGCCACACAGTGCTGGAGACAGAACACCACCACCCACACGTGAGGCACATGAAACAGCAGAGAACGAAGATGCGGATGATACAGCCCTCGTGGTAAGGAGGACGCAGCAGCATGCATCTCATCCATAGGTCCGGCTTCAGCTTGGTACTGCCCTCTGCATCATCACCTTCCACTGTCCCCCGATGCACTCTGCGACACTCACCTTGGACCTCGACATGGACTGCCATATGATGTTTGATCGCCATTGACACAGCAATCAGACTGCAGACTGTACTGTCCTCTTCCTTTGGACTTGTCATTCCCTGGAGGACCCTGGCTGGACCTCCACGGGACAACATCGTCATGTGGGGTTTGCATGGCCCTGTACTGCTCCAGATGCAACACTCCACTGAATGTGCATTAAACATTCATATACACACAGATGTGTCATGTCTATGGTCTTTTAAGTGTGGAAGTATGGATGAATGTGGGCTCACTGGACTCCTCTTACGTCCATGTGGCTCATGTCGTAGAACAGGGGTGACAGGGTGACACATTGCCCAATGCGGTCCGGGGTGATGCTGACACAACAACAGGGGCACACGCATGAGTTACTTCCTTGTCCAGCCCAGTACGGAACCACGCCCTGGGCCCCGGGGTCATATACAGACCCTTACGCTGGACTGGCATACGCCAGGCCAGCCCACTCCGCTTACGCTCATAGGGGGGGACGGCAACACTACATGTCCCCTGTCTTTCCTGTGGTGATCTGCTGCTCACAGGTCTAGTTGTCAGCATGCCACAGCCACTCCCTCATGGCTGGTTTACACCCACACCACACCCATCCAGCACATGCGCACCGGACATGTGACCCTGCCAATGAAAAGGGACGGGCGCACGTGCTCGACGCCATTTCCACTCTCTATCTGGGTGCGTCCGTGTGGTGTTAATGTAGGCATGAGGGCCTCGGGCCCTGCAACATCACATTCCCCAGGACCGGAGGTGACATGATGGCGTCCGCAACACGATACCCAATCATACAGGGACCATGACTTTGGGACACAGACTTGGTGGCACCGGATACATTGCGGCCGGCACAGGCACACCGCCACCGGACAGTGACTTTGGGTGCACTGAGGTAGGGGCACCTTAAGTGCTGAGCGGGTGTGCAGCCTGCGATGATGCCCCGTCCCGTCCGTCCGGACTGCTCAGGATTTGTGTGCCCTGCTGGACCGCAGTGTAGGCCAGAGCCAGCGGGCAGCGCGGGCCTACCGCCTCGTGGCGTCGCATCCCGGATCACAGAGTTAGTGGCACCTCAAGGGCTGAGCGGGTGTGCAGCCTGCGATGATGCCCGGTGCACTGGTATGTCCTCTGCCATGGCAAAATTAAGACCCAGAATCATATGTGAGACCTGGTGGCCTGCGGAGCGGGGCTGCATGATGTGGAGGGTGCCATGTCCGAGGGTGCCATGTGGCTTGCAGCGGCACGTGGTGGGCCCTCATTACTACACGCCAAGGGCGGAAGGTGAGCAGTGAGGCCTGGGTGCGCAGGGGCGGGCATGCACCGCTGGGCGGCGGGAGGGGCTGGGGTACATCTGCCTGGGTGCGCAAGGGCGGACAGGCGATGATGTCTTGTGCAATTGTGTGTACTTTGCCATTCATGTCTCTGGACTCTGTTTCAGATGACGGATCTGTTTCAGATGTGTGACCTGCTGAACTGCACTACATACAGGCATGTGGTTGGAGACACACATGTGGCAACAGGTGGGTAGTGTGGCCTGGGTGCGCATTGTGGGCACTCTCTCTCCCTGTCCATCTCTTCTGTTATCTGTGTCTCACTCCCCCTCTCTGTCCGTCTTTCTCTTGCTCCCCCTCTCTGTCCGTCTTTCTCTCGCTCCCTCTCTTTCTCTCTCTCTCTCCTTCGCTCTCTCTCTGTCCTTTGATGTGCGCAAGACACACCTTCTCATCATGATTTTTGTCTTGCAGGCTGTGACCTACGGATTGTCCCGAGGGGAGCCGCCATGTGTCTTCATTTCTGTTCTGTGTTTCTTTGAATACATTTTCATTTGTTACATCAAAGGTGGATGTGTGATGCTCATTTTTGTGACAACACATGCATGCCACCAAATGTGATTGTGTGACATCTGGCGGATTATTTGGTACATGTTCCGTATAGTTGAAGTGGCATGTCTTTGGCTGGGGGGGGAGGGCCCGGGGGGGGGTCCTGGGGGTGGTGGCGGTGGGTGTTGTGGCCCTGTTGGGGCTCCGAGCTGCATGATCAGTGGCTCCATGGCATCTGTTGCCCTTCAGGTGTGGCTCTGGGCTGGGCTCCATTTTGTGGTGCAGGCTGTGGTCCGACTTTGCACCAGGTCAGAGCAGGTGTTAGTTTCCTGCTGCTAACGGGCCTTATCGCCTGTTTTGTGGTCTTATCGCCGATCTGGCTGCTCGTTGAGAATGTTGCGGAGTGGTATTTTCGCGGCTTTTTGCACGGGTACGCCTACTCTGCATCTCATTAGCGATAGTTGCGGGGGTCATCTGTGGCGATGTTTTTTGCGGATGCTATCGCGGGTAAAATGGTGTTCTGGGCTGTTGACACCAGCTTGTGAATGGTGCGATTAATTTATCGCCACTTTGGCTGCGATAAAGTGCCGCTAACTCGCCGATAAGTCCTTGAGAATATGCCCCTATGAGCGCATAAGCAAATAGTTTCTCCCAGAAGGAGCCCAAGGGAAGAAAACCCCTGAAGGCAAAAAGCTTTCAATGTCAGTGAGGCTCCAAGATGGCAAGGGCGCAGGAAATAGGAAACCAGTGGACAGGAGAAGGATGCAGGAGCACAACTGCGACACTGACAAGAGGTTGGCTCCCAGGACCAACAGGAGTGAGGAACAGCACCAACAGGAGCGAGGAAAACCACTGACAGGAGAGTGGAAACACACCAACAGGAGCAAAGAATTGTTGTGATGCAAGGACGAAGAGGAAACTAATCCCTTATATACTCCAAGTACAGGAAATCACCTCATGGAATGGTGCTGACATTTTAGGTTGGAAATGTTCCATAGAAACCAATGGAAAAGACGGCATCTTCGTTTGGGTCTAGAGTAATCCAATGAGTCCTTTCTGAAGGATTCTGGGAAGTGGAATGGGGAACTATGGTGTCCTCCAGCTTGGCCCCTAAAGAGAGGATCGCCAGAGACTGCATCAGTCTAGATGCGAACACGGCTGCCCATCAGCCTCACTGCTATCCTGCTAGCCGCTTAGTAACACGTCCACTGTATTGAACCGGACGCGAGGGAATCAGTTGGGCAGGGTGCGATAACACTTAGGTGTCATCTGTAAAATAGCAGACCATGTGATTAGAGCAGGGAAAAATGTATTCAAGTAATGCACAATGTGATGCTTAGCTTTCACAGCATGCTAATGTGGCCTCTTTCGTTTTCGTTGGGAGCGCTGTTATCTTCACAGAAGCCATTTGGGGGCAAGTCAATCAATCAATCAAAACGAGCTTTATTCGATTTTAAACATTAAAATCATAAAAGCAGGCATAAAAACATTTCATCTAATATCTGGTATATGAAATTTGTTAAAATACATAAGATACAAACCAGTTCCTAAAAAGTTCTTACAAGTTCATTTAAACAATAGACGGTTCCAGAAACATCAAAACAAGACTTGCATAATGTATCCCAGCTCCCAACACAGTCATTCTAATATGATTAATATCTGACAATTATATACAAAGAGATTTCCTAGTTCTAAGCACACTTTTTAGGAAACCCACCATGGAACCAATACAGTAAATATTTCCTAACATCTGTAAATATAAAAAAGCAGGGCGACATTGTCTCCATCCTCCTTGTTTTAGTAAAGGTGTTACCCATCTTCGCCTTTCATTAATATAACATTTACAGAATAAAATTACATGTATTGTTGTTTGTGGAGAAATATTGTCACAAGGGCAACGACAGAGTTCCCTCGACCAGTTGTTTAAATCAGGAAAACTAATTAAACGATGAAAGATTCCAAATCGGAATCTTGTTAGTAAATATCTATCGTAACCCCCCAAAATACATGTCAGATACGGTTGAATAGCATAAGTTGCAATTATTATTTGATGCTGAACCACTGTAGGTTTACTCATTTCCAAGGTTAACCGGTTTTCTTCCAGGTGGGTCATACAGATTTTTTTTAAATCCTTCCTGGTAATAGAATTCATTTTTTCAGGTAGAAAGTAAAACTCTGGGTGTCCAATGTCCTGCATAAAGTTTTTTACATACTTTAGCCATGGGATCTTGGAAGCATTATCTAGTCTCATCGCATCAATTATTATTTCCCTATTTAAGCCAGTGCTAACAGAGATCCATATTCTGTGCCAGAGCAGCACCGGTTGTAACTTGATTAGGTCAGAAATATATAATACACCTAGTTCACTATGACAGTTAAAAACAGGGGCACTGACTGGGACCGCTAAAATGAATTTAAAAAAAGCATTTTCAATATATTGAATCGATGTACAATCTTGAAAACCCCAGATGCCTGCCCCAAAAACAGCTATACTCACACATTTGGCTTGATAAATTTTTAGAAGAATTTCTGGTGGCCTTCTCCCCAATTTTTTTGTAAAATTCATTAAGGCTGCAGTGGATTTCATAAACAGAAGGCTCCTAGCCTTAATTGCTTTTGCCCAGGAGCCAGTTCGATTAAAAAGGACCCCCAAATAACAAAAAGAGTTAACAGTTTCCACCCTACGCCCCCGCATTGTAACTTCTATTCTTATTTTTCCCTCTCCCACATGACATGATAAAGCTTTTCTTAACATTCATTTTTAATCCAAGATTATCCATAAAGCTAGCATAAAAGGTGAGAGCCCTCTGTAAACCGATCTGGGTACGAGCCATAAGTACTGCATCATCGGCATAGAGGAGAGAGCATATAGGGCGGTTATTGACATATGGTGAATCCCTAACATGTGACACCAACTCCTGCTCCAAGGCATTTGTACATAGTGTGAACAGGAGTGGTGCCAAAACACACCCTTGCCTTACACCCCTCTCCACTTTAAATGGCACAGTACACTCTCCCTTAAGTCCATAACGGACTTTTGCAGTGGCACCACAATATAGCTGCCTTAAAAACTGGATTAAAACAGGATCCACCTTTAAATCACTAAGAACGCCCCACAGTTTATTATGAATTACGCAGTCAAATGCGGCTGTTAGATCAACAAATGGCAAGTAAAATTTCCCTGTTTTTGCCTGCGTATATTTTCCAATTAAAATACTAAGATTAAGAATTTGCTCGTTGACTCCTAAGCCAGATCTGAAACCATATTGTACGTCACTTAAAATACTTTCATCTTCCGCCCACACCTGCAACCGATCTAAAACAATCCTGCCCGCTACTTTCATAAGCGAATCTAACAAAGATATTGGGCGGTAGCAGGCAGGATTTTCCCGCTCCCCCTTCTTAAAAATAGGGACTATAATTGATTCTGACCATGTGCTTATAAATCCCTTTTCACAACATGCTTTTAGGACCCGAGTAAGAATGGGGCCCCACATCTCCAAGTTCGACTTAAAGAGATCAATTGGTACCCCATCCGGGCCAGCGGCCTTGCCACTCTTACTTGTATTTATGGCCATGATTACGTCATGCAAGGAAATATCAAAATCAATTGGCGTGAAATTCTGGTAGGTCCACTCAGTATCTTGGCTATGGATTGCTTCCTCAGTGGCCCCCCGAGTACACACTTGAGAAAAAGTCCACCCACGTTTTTTCCGCTATCGCCACTTCAATTGATGGTACATCTAACCTATGATTGAGGAAAGGGGCATTCACAGCTAGCCAGAATTTAGAGCTGTCCCTACTTATTGAGGCTTCACTGAGATTCTTCCAGGCCTTTTCTTTTAACTCGATTATCCTGTTTTTCCTAGCTTCGTTATAAAGCTTTCTACAGGACCTAATCACCTCTTTATCCCTAGTTGATCTATGTAGGGCACTCTTTAGGTTAGAATAACTTTTTGTACAATTATTATCAAACCATCCCTGTCTGGAGTTATGTGTACCTTTATTTTCCGCTTGCAACGTATTTTTTACGATTTCAGTAATGGAAGAAAAAGCCTTTAAAACGTTTTCATGCGATGGATTATCACTTAAACATATTAAAATTGGGTCTAATGCCTTTGTGACTATTTCTTTGCTTAATTTTATAGGGTCCCGGCTCGCCCAGCGAATCGCATAGCCATTTATTCTTCCCAACTCTATATTTTGCACCCATGCTAATGTATTACAAGTTTTCCTTGCTAAACAGTTTGGAATTGCTATTTTCACACTTATAGCTAAATGGTCACTCATCACATTTTGGTGAATATTTTACCCTTTTACATAACATGCATGTCGATTTGGTATAATAATAAAGTCTATAGTCGATTCAGCTCCTCTACCTATAAATGTATGACCAAACTCCACTCTTGGAGAACATAAGCAATTTGAAATACCAAAATCATGTTTATACATAATCTCATTAAACAGTTCACCTTTATCTGAGTGGAAAAAATGAAACGGAGGGTCGTCGTCTTCCAAAGTTAGTCCACATTTCCCTATTTCAGCCAATGGGCACAGACCAACGTTAAAATCCCCTCCCCAAATAGGGATAATTTCAGTCTCGCTTTTAGTTTTAAATTACTAATGTCGTCGCTAAGCTTCCCTAATATAACCCCCAATTGCCCCTTTTCCACATTATTATAAAAATTGATCAGAACCAGTGTACACTTTGCTACCGTATGTATTAAAACAATTTGATAATACATTTCAGATCTAACCATCTCGACATTATGTGCCCCTAGCAGGTTTGAGACATATACACATATTCCCCCTTGGATCTGCCACTCGCTGATTCAATAGCTGGTGTGTGGAATGTCTTGAATCTATTAATGTGTATTTCATCGATAACCCATGTCTCTTGTAAGCACAATATATCAAAATTGCTAATAAAATTCAACCAGACCGGATCATTCACTTTATTCCTTAGGCCCGCTATATTCCAAAACAGGATTCTACATAGTCCCGTTGCTTGGTCGATTATTTCAGTGTAATCTGCCTTAATGGGATCCTCACTATTTGGGTTATTTTCCCCCTCATCTTCTGGCTCATCATGAGTTGTGCCACACAGGGTAGATACACATGGGATTTCAACACCGTGATCGTTTCCGGTTTCAATTCCTGACGAGTTCTGGCAGATTGATAGTCATTCATTTTCATCCAAAGTGGTTAGCGGCCCAAATCTGTTTGACACTGCTAAATTATATAGTGTACCATCCAAGGCCTGTCTATAGAGCCCTTGATTTTCAGGTTTTTCCGGACACGATGGCCAGTAAAAAAAGTCCAACGGATATACTTGAATACTAGTATTAGTTGCGCTCGAATTTTGTATTCTCAGTAAAATTTCCCTTACCAACTCTGGTGATCCTAACGAAAGGACAATGCAGTCGCCTTCAAAAAAATTTCTATTATTTCCTATCCAATTAATTCTCCTCACCATCTTAAATTCCCCAAAAAGTGCTCTGGTCAGACCTATCCGATTACACAGCCAGTGTATTGTCTTATTTCTTAGGGCATGCCAAGTTTCCGTTTCTGACACAGAAAGAGAGGGAACATTGGCTAAAATAACAGTATACGGTACAGCAGCCGGTGGCAAGTTAAGTGTTGTTGCATTTTGCGTCACCCCGGGGGTATTGTTAATTATTGTACTAGTACTTTCCCCTCCTATCCGTCTTTCAGCTCTTTTGTGGCCAATCCCTCCCGTCTCATTTAATCTGTGCTCCCTACTCCCTAATGGGGGCCTATTTTCCGTGCTTACTGTTATAATCGGATGAGGTTCATATGGCTCACCCTGTTCAATTACTCCTTGTGGACCCTTTACTGGCCGAGGAATGATTTTTAAAACACCCTTCTCGGGGCATATAGGCGTACCCAGTAACTTCTGAGTTTCTACAACCCTTTCATGTGCGGCCTTATTCTGGGCTGCTAGGACTTTCTCCAAACCTGCTTCTATTTTGTCCAATCAGCAAGAGTGCTGATAGATTTTGTAACGAACTCCTTTAGGTCCTTAATGACCGAGGGCAGATTTACTGGCTCACATAGAGGTACATTGCTACTTTTCCTCCCCCTCGGTACACCTACACTGCCTGTATCCCTCTGTGTTTTATTTTTGGCACCCTGCAATTTTCCCTGTAACTTTCTTGGGTGAGTTGTAATTAGTCTAGGAGTAGGAGTAGGAGTCGGTTGGGTTATATGTGTACCTTCAACAGTTTTATCAGGTTTACTTAAAATTAGTGATTTACAAGATTTTTTTTGGGGGGGTGAATGGTCATTATCCAATTCCCCAAAAGGAATAACATCGGAGATTTCCTGAATACAGCCATTTTTACGTTGCACTTTCGGGGGATCATTCACAGCAGCCACAACATCCCTTGGCATGGTACTATCTGTTATTTTTTGTAATACTAACGGTGGATCCACAGTATCAATATTTAATGTTTCTTCCACAGAGCTTATCTGCCTTTCGATGTCACCAACTGCCCCTGTTAGGTAATTTAGCAGAGTCATATTAACTTTCCTGTGCTTACTTGGTGTTTTCAATATCTGACTCGCCACTTGCTTCCTTTTCCCCATAGTGCAGGTCAATCAATTACCTACTACTACAACTGTGGGTCTAAAACTCAAAGATCCCACAAAAATATAAAATGCAATATTCTCCTAACGTAAAGTCAAGATCTAAAGAGGATCTGGAGAGCAAAAAGTGCAAATGTGCAAAAATGCAAAAGTGCAAATATGCAAAAGTGCGAATGCTACCACTGGGTTCCAATTATCCTCAGATATTAAATAAATGAATATATAACCATATTTCACAAACTACTATACATATACAATTTAAACTATTAAAAATTCTGTTAGGAATACAAGCAAAGCGCCAAGTGCAAAGTACAAAAAAGTTAAAAGAAATAAAACCTGGTACACGAGCTACAGGGACCTCTAAAATGCTAGTAGCAAGATATTAATGTGCAAAATAGCAAGTTGTTTAAAGTCACCTATAATTGGTAACACACGTGGCCTCCAACCAATTGTGTGCAGTTGGTCACTCGGGTAGGTGAATCACAGTACCTTTAAGTCCAGTCTTATTTAGGGACACGACCCTAAACGTTCGGGAGGTGGCCCTGCCCTGCCTCTTCCTGGCACTGACGGGCAAGGACGGGCCCGCGCTTGGCCCGGGCTTCGCCCGGCGCGCTCCCGCAAAGCGGGTGCCGCGAGTTGTTAAATACGGCCCCCTGGGCGCACAGCAGTGATGTCGGCGCCTCCAGGCGCGTGCAGCAGGGCTCTCTGGGACTTGGAGTCCCCCCACAGGTCACTGTTCGGCGGCGATGCGGCTCCCGCGAAGCAGGTGCCTCGAGTCGTTAAATACAGCCCCCTGGGCGCACAGCAGTGATGTTGGCGCCTCCAGGCGCGTACAGCAGGGCTCTCTGGGACTTGGAGTCCCCCCACAGGTCACTGTTCGGCGGCGATGCGGCTCCCGCGAAGCGGGTGCCGCGAGTCGTTAAATACAGCCCCCTGGGCGCACAGCAGTGATGTCGGCGCCTCCAGGCGCGTACAGCAGGGCTCTCTGGGACTTGGAGTCCCCCCACAGGTCACTGTTCGGCGGCATTTACTTTAATATCCTGAGAGCATTGCACTACACTAGAACGAAATACATCATCAAGTTCAAAGTTGGAAATGTCCATTTTTTGTATGGCCCCACCCCAGAGTTCTGCCTGGACTATTTTTGCTAGCTGTAGAACTCTGTATAATTTACCCCCACAGTGCCGGTGCTTCCCCTTTCAACATGATGAAAGTGGAATCCCCCGATTGGCATTTCAAATTACCTATTAGTCCCTAGCATATGGAACCACAGTATATCCAGGGACTGTAAGTTAAAGGTCACAATTGCACTGCAGCACTCATTTTGGTATCTGTTGTAGTGTCAATATAAACAAGACTGCAAGCCTGACACCAGTAGCCTGGATGTGTAGATTTAAACGGCAAATTCGACCTGTCAAATAATCCCTTTTGACAGGCCTAAACCCTCCTTTTAAATATTCATAAGTCACCCCTAAGTTGGCCTTACATGCAGGGTGCATCGTATTTTAAAAAAAGTAGGACATGTTACAGTTTACTATTAAACATGTCCGTACAGTGCAAAAGCACTCAAAGCCATTTTTACTGTAGCAGGGTTAACTGTTCCATAGGAAAACATTGGGATTCAATATTAAACTTAATATAACTCTCTCCACTTAATATTGATTACAAGCACAATTCATTGGCAAGATCGGATTTGTAATAAACATTTTAGATTAGGTACTTTTAGAAAAGTTACCTGTTGCCACCTTAAATCCTCTGGAATCCCATTTGCCTGAGCTTCCAACTGTCACACAGGAGCTGGGTAGCCCCTTGAGGAGGTGTGAGCTTGCACCCACATCTGATACAAAAGTCTTGGGTGTGGGGAGGTGTTCTGTTTCTCTGACAGGCTGACCATCGAGGCTGTGACAAGGAACTTAACTAACTTGAAAGGGGCCTACTCCTGTCACAGCCTTTGTCCCCATAGCCAGTCAGGCACCAGACCCAGTATGAGAGGAGCTGCCCCAGAAGTGGTTTAGAGTGACAACAGGGGAGAGGTTGCTGATTTCTCTGGTCACACCTCTGTGGTGGGCATATGAGTTATGCACAGGGGAGGAAAGGTTCTGCCATATTAGTTTTGGGCAGAGCAGGGTACCGTGGGATTGTTTACAGTATAACACACAGAAAGTGCTGCAAAAGTGGATAGGGCCATCGATGGGAACTTTTACTCCATTGGTTAGGGGAGTCTCCCCGACCCACAGGCTGGCGCTGGGCATAAATGTGGCACCCCCAGTACCGTTCTGAGAACACTGTTGGACCTTAGGAAGGTTCAGATGAGGACAGCTCTGCTGTCGGAAGGCCTGAGACGACTGGACCTACTTCACTGCTTCGCTTGTACCCAGGAACGCAGAGGTTACTTCAAGGGTTAGAGGACTGACATCCTATTTGAGCTATAGGGACACAACAAGCTTCAAGAGACCTTTTTCTCTGCAATCCCAGCTGGCCAGTTCCAACTGGACCAGCCCTGGACCCTGGTGGTGGATTCTGCTGGAGTACAATCGGGAGACTGGGACCAACCTGCCCAGCCTATCTGACGAGGGTGCATCTCCTCTGGGCCTGACTTCACCATTTCTTCTGCTAAGTTCTCAACTTGATGCTAGGGTCTATTGGCACCAAGGCCACTTCCAATGTATCCAGCAGCTCCCTTGATTCTCCCGTTTACAAGGACCCAATTGACGCCGCAGGAGACCTCCAAAGTACAAAAACTTGAACTTTTCTCACAGCAGCATTTCTGAAAAAAATCAATGGTTCCTCTGAGGCTCCACTTCCAACACCAAAGTTTGTCAACGTTGAGCCCCCTCTTCTGAACACCAGCCCACTGCCTGCTCTCATTGAAGGCTGTCGATGTTGGGCAGTAACTTTTCTATTAGGACAAACCTGATCCTTGTATCTGACACACGCTCCATTACAGTCAGCCTTAAAACTTACCCTTGTCCCGGTCAAGTGCAACTAGATGACTGTGACTGGTGCTCAATGCTTTTTGGTGATTTATTTAAATTCAAACTTTCAAAATTCAGAACTCCAGTTCTACTGATTGTATTTTTACATTTCTGCTGTCATTTCATGTATTAAAATGTGCTCTATTTTTCTAAATTGGTTTGCGATTTTGCTTGTGTTTGGTTTTGACTTTATTACTCTTGGAAGACTACAGAAATACTTTACACACATTGCCTCTAAGTTAAGCCTATCTGTTCTGAGCCATAACTACCAGGAAGTTGAGCCCAGGTTAATTTAGTGGTTCACCCTGACAATGATTGTAGCTGTTAATTGAAGAGGGATAATCATCCCCCTCAGCTAATATCCAAATTGTCTACAGGGCCTGTATGTGTGATGTGTCTGACAGCATCTGCTTTTGTATGTGTGCCAACCTTTATGTGTGTGTTAGTATGTGTGTTGTTGTATGCCTGTATCTGTGACCCTGCGTATACAAGAGGTCATATTTATTGTGTCTCTCTGCCTCTATCTCCTTTGGCCTGTGTGCAATTGTCTGTGCACGTGGGTGCCTCTATGCCTGTCAGTCAATGTGCGTGTGTGTGGGCACTTGTACGTTATGTCATATCATGTTATGTTATGTTCAATGTATTTATAAAGATGCACATGCACCAAAAGTGTCATGGCACCACACATGGGAAAATGACAAGAAAGGATAACAGAACAGGAAGAAAGCAGTAGTCAAGAAGGAAGTGCCTGAGTAAAATCCAGAAACCAGGGTCGCTCAGCATGAGATGGCATGTTTTAATAGCCATGATTTTAATGACCTTAGTGAAGGAGTTGAGATCAGATTCTGAATGAAGATGCACTGGTCAGGAGTTTCACTTCTTAAGGGTAAAGACTGGAAATCGTTGCCCTCCATACCCATTTTCCATAACTCTGGGAAACCCTAGTAGATTTTCTATTGAAGATCAGAGAGCCTGTGCTGATATTTACCGACAAAGCTGTTTGGTTAATAACTGAGCGGCCATAGCATGCAGTGCCATGAAGTCCAAACAACAGGTTATAAATAGTATCCATTGCATGATTAGCTGCTAGTGAATTTGATTCAAGAGACTGATGTATAGGTTCCCATGGTGTCTTTCAAAAGAAAACTGGCTGCTGCATTCTGTACTAATTGCAATCTCATAAGATCACATTTAGGTAGTCCCAGGTAGAAGGCACCGATATAATCTAACTGGGAGCCAATGAAAGTTGCCATAATAGTTTTCCTTTCCTTAGCAGAAAAAATAAAGGAGCAATTCCCTGGTAGTCCGTAGTTGACAAACATAATTTGATGCCACTGAGTTGATATTCATTTTCATTGATAGTTGTTGATCAACCATTACACGCAGACCTTTAGAAATTTTCTTTAATTGTTTCTATCTTGGCCATAAAGAAGGTATTTCATTTATTGCAGCATATTAATGACTGGCTCTGTCAGCATTAGAAAGTTCATGCATGTATTCCATCATTCCTCATTTAATTTTAAATGTACCTGGCTAAATATAGTTTCTGCCCCAGAAACGGTATAACGTCTTAACTTTAGCTTAGATTCGACTAAATATATCATAGCTAGCAAGGATTGCATGGATTCATTCGTCAACCAAGTCTAGGTGAGAAGGAGCATGTCAAGTTGATTGGGTAGTAAAAGGTCATAGATTTCCATAATATGTTTTACCATAGATCTGATATTAAGATAACCCACATTAAGTAAACCATTAAGTTTTAATAGATTGAGACAATTTCAGGTCTGTTAACCCCTCACAAGATTTGCTTAGCGATGTCAATCAATCAATCAATCACAGAATTTGTAAAGCGCACTACTTACCCGCGAGGGTCTCAAGGCGCTGGGGGAGGAAAAAAGGGGGGGAGAGTGCTGCTACTGGTCGAACAACCAGGTCTTGAGTAGCCTCCTGAAGGTCAGCAGGTCTTGGGTCTGTCGTAGGCTTAGTGGAAGGGTGTTCCAGGTCTTGGCGGCGAGGTGGGAGAAGGATCTGCCGCCGGTGGTGGTTCTTCGAATGCGAGGGACGGTGGCGAGGGAGAGGTCGGCGGAGCGGAGTTGGCGGTTGGGGATGTAGAAGAGGAGTCGTCTGTTGAGGTAGGCTGGGCCAGTCTTGTGGAGTGCCTTGTGTGCGTGGATGAGGAGTTTGAAGGAGATTCTCCTGTCGACGGGGAGCCAGTGCAGGTTCCTCAGGTGGGGGTGATGTGGCTGTGGCGTGGTACATCGAGGATCAGGCGTGCGGAGGCGTTTTGTATGCGTTGCAGTCGCTTGATGAGCTTGGCCGGGGCTCCCGCGTAGAGGGCGTTCCCATAGTCGAGTCTGCTGCTGACGAGTGCCTGGGTGACTGTTCTTCTCGTGTCTGTCGGGATCCACCTGTAGATCTTGCGAAGCATGCGGAGGGTGTTGAAGCAGGAGGATGAGACTGCGTTGACTTGCTTGGCCATGGAGAGCGTTGAGTCGAGGATGACTCCCAGGTTGCGTGCGTGGTCGGTGGGTGTCGGGGCTGCTCCCAGCGTCGTTGGCCACCAGGAGTCATCCCAGGCTGAGGGGTTGGAGCCGAGGATGAGAACCTCTGTCTTCTCCGTGTTCAGTTTTAGTCGGCTGATCTTCATCCATTCGGCGACGGCCTTCATCCCTTCATGGAGGTTGGATTTGGCGGCGAGGGGGTCCTTGGTGAGGGAGAGGATCAGTTGGGTGTCGTCGGCGTAGGAGATTATGTTGAGGTCGTGCTGTCTGGCGATGCGTGCGAGCGGGGCCATGTAGATGTTGAACAGTGTTGGGCTGAGGGACGATCCCTGGGGTACGCCACAGAAGATCTCGGAGGCTTCGGATCGGAATGGTGGGAGGCGGACTCTCTGGGTTCTGCCGGTGAGGAAGGAGGTGGCCCATTCCAGGGCCTTGTCTCGGATCCCTGCGTCGTGGAGGCGTGCGCGTAGAGTGCGGTGGCAGACAGTGTCGAAGGCGGCGGAGAGGTCCAGCAGGATGAGGGCTGCGGTCTCACCGTTGTCCAGCAGGATCCTGATGTCGTCGGTGGCGGCGATGAGGGCAGTCTCAGTGCTGTGGTTGCTGCGGAACCCCAATTGGGATGGGTTCAGGATGCTGTTTTCTTCGAGGTATCGGGTTAGCTGCTTGTTGACGATCTTCTCGATGACCTTGGCTGGGAACGGAAGCAGGGAGATGGGCCGGAAGTTCTTGAGGTCTCTCGGGTCCGCCTTGGGTTTTTGAGTAGGGCGTTGATCTCTGCGTGTTTCCAGCTCTCTGGGAAGGTTGCGGTCTCGAAGGAGAGATTGATGATGTTGCACAGGTGGGGTGCGATGGAGCTGCTGGCTTTGTTGAAGATGTGGTGCGGGAAAGGGTCTGACGGGGAGCCGGAGTGTATTGTGCTCATGGTCTTGATGGTGTCCTCGATGTTCACGCTGGCCCAGGCTGGCAGGGGATCGTGGTCGATGGTGTGCGGCGGGTCTGGTGCATCGATCTTAGTTGGGGCTGTCTGGGTGTTGAAGCTGTCGTGGATGTCGGCGGTCTTGCGGTGGAAGAAGGTGGCGAGGGAATCGCACAGGGGTTGCGACGGTGGGATGTCGTTGGTGTTGGAGCTGGGGTTGGAGAGTTCCTTCACGATGTTGAAAAGCTCCTTGCTGTTGTATGCGTTGTTGTCGAGGCGGTCTTTGAAGGAGGTTCTCTTGGCGGACTTGATGAGGTGGTGGTGGTTACGGGTGGCGTCTTTGTGGGCTGCGTGGCTGTCCGGTGTCTTATCACTGTGCCATTTCTTCTCTAGTTTCCGGCAGGTGCGCTTGGAAGCTAGGAGTTCCGAGGTGAACCAGCTGGCTCTTTTGGTGGTGTCAGCGTAGGTGGGTTTTTTCAGCGGGGCGAGGGTGTTGGCACAGTCGTCCATCCATCTTCTGAGGTTGCAGGCAGCGTCGTCGGTGTTGGATGGGTCGGAGGGAGGGCTGGGAGCGAGGGTTGCCCGTAGTTGGTCTTCGGTGACTTTTCTCCAGCAGCGGCGTGGGATCTGTTGGGTGCGGTGGTGTGTGGTGGGTTTCTGGAAGGTGAAATGGATGCAGCGGTGGTCGGTCCAGAGGAGTTCCGTGGTGTGGCTGAAGGAGACGTGGGAGCTGGAGGAGAAGATGGGGTCGAGCGTGTGGCCGGCGGAATGGGTCGGTGTTGTGACGAGCTGGCTCAGACCGAGGTTGGCGAGGTTGTCGATCAGGGTGGTGGAATTGCTGTCGTTCTTGTTCTCCAGGTGAAAATTCAGGTCTCCGAGGAGGATGTAGTCGGTAGAGGTCAGGGCGTGCGTGCTGATGAAGTCGGCGATGGAGTCGCTGAACTGGGGTCGGGGCCCAGGGGGTCTGTAGACGAGGGTGCCTCTGAGGGTGGTGTTGGGGTCCGTGTGGATCTGGAAGTGAATGTGTTCGGCGGTGCTGAGAGTGTTGTCGGTGCTGGTCGAGACCCTGATGGTGTTCTTGTGGATGATGGCGATTCCTCCTCCTACTGCGTTGACGCGGTCTCTGCGGGTGATCTTATAGCCGTCTGGGATGGCTATGGCGATGTCGGGGGCGGAGGAGTCGTTCATCGAGGTCTCTGTCAGGAAGGCGACGTCTGGTGATGATGTGTCGAGCAGGTTCCAGAGCTCGACGGCGTGTTTGCGTGCGGAGCGGGTGTTCAGTAGGATGTATCGGAGGTGGTTGCGGTCCTTCTTGGCGGGTGCCTCGGTGGCTCTGAGGCTGGTGTAGCTGCAGTTCCGGCAGGTGAAGGGACCATGGGTGCGTTTCGGGGCGGCCTTGAAGCAGTTGTGCATCCGCCCGGGGTTGAGAGCGTGGAGTGTGGTGGCATCGTATTGGCGTCGGTCCTCGAGGCTGGTGTCGGGGGCGCACGGCCCAGGGGTTCTGGCGCTGGGCGCGGTCCAGGCACGGACGGGCGGAGACGGGCTTGCCTTAGGCGCGCCTTTGGCGCGCCAGCGGCGCGGACGCACAGCGGCCGCCATATATGGGGAGGTGGGAGGGAGGAGCAGCTGGGAGGCAGGGGCAGCGAATGGGCAGTCAGGGGGCGGGGCCGCAGGGACGCAGCGGCGGGATTGGAGAGAGGCAGCGAGGGGTACAGAAGGCAAGAAGGACACAGCAATGGGGGCAGCGAGGGTACAGAAGGAAAAAATGGACACAGTACAGTGGGGGCAGCGAGGGAAGCAGAGAAAAAACGGGCACACAGCAATGGGGGCAGCGAGGGTACAGAAGGAAAAAAATGGACGCAGTACAGTGGGGGCAGCGAGGGGAGCAGAGAAAAACGGGCACACAGCAATGGGGGCAGCGAGGGTACAGAAGGAAAAAATGGACGCAGTACAGTGGGGGCAGCGAGGGGAGCAGAGAAAAACGGGCACACAGCAATGGGGGCAGCGAGGGTACAGAAGGAAAAAATGGACGCAGTACAGTGGGGGCAGCGAGGGGAGCAGAGATAAAACGGCACAGCAATGGGGGCAGCGAGGGTACAGAAGGAAAAAATGGACGCAGTACAGTGGGGGCAGCGAGGGGAGCAGAGAAAAAACGGGCACACAGCAATGGGGGCAGCGAGGGTACAGAAGGAAAAAGGACACAATACAGTGGGGGCAGTGAGGGAAAAAACAGACGAAAAACGGGCACCGAGGCCACAAGCAGAGGGCGAGCTTACCAGCAGCAGCAGCGGGCAGGACACCACAGGCGGAGCTGTGTGGCGGGGGAGCGACCTACCTGGTAAGGTCAAGGGTCGCTCTCCTCACGCGCAGCGGCCGCCATATATGGGGAGGTGGGAGGGAGGAGCAGCTGGGAGGCAGGGGCAGCGAATGGGCAGTCAGGGGGCGGGGCCGCAGGGACGCAGCGGCGGGATTGGAGAGAGGCAGCGAGGGGTACAGAAGGCAAGAAGGACACAGCAATGGGGGTAGCGAGGGTACAGAAGGAAAAAATGGACACAGTACAGTGGGGGCAGCGAGGGGAGCAGAGAAAAACGGGCACACAGCAATGGGGGCAGCGAGGGTACAGAAGGAAAAAAATGGACGCAGTACAGTGGGGGCAGCGAGGGGAGCAGAGAAAAACGGGCACACAGCAATGGGGGCAGCGAGGGTACAGAAGGAAAAAATGGACGCAGTACAGTGGGGGCAGCGAGGGGAGCAGAGAAAAACGGGCACACAGCAATGGGGGCAGCGAGGGTACAGAAGGAAAAAATGGACGCAGTACAGTGGGGGCAGCGAGGGGAGCAGAGATAAAACGGCACACAGCAATGGGGGCAGCGAGGGTACAGAAGGAAAAAATGGACGCAGTACAGTGGGGGCAGCGAGGGGAGCAGAGAAAAAACGGGCACACAGCAATGGGGGCAGCGAGGGTACAGAAGGAAAAAGGACACAATACAGTGGGGGCAGTGAGGGAAAAACAGACGAAAAACGGGCACCGAGGCCACAAGCAGAGGGCGAGCTTACCAGCAGCAGCAGCGGGCAGGACACCACAGGCGGAGCTGTGTGGCGGGGGAGCGACCTACCTGGTAAGGTCAAGGGTCGCTCTCCTCACCGCGCAGCGGCCGCCATATATGGGGAGGTGGGAGGGAGGAGCAGCTGGGAGGCAGGGGCAGCGAATGGGCAGTCAGGGGTGGGGCCGCAGGACGCAGCGGCGGGATTGGAGAGGCAGCGAGGGGTACAGAAGGCAAGAAGGACACAGCAATGGGGGCAGCGAGGGTACAGAAGGAAAAAATGGACACAGTACAGTGGGGGCAGCGAGGGGAGCAGAGAAAAACGGGCACAGCAATGGGGGCAGCGAGGGTACAGAAGGAAAAAATGGACGCAGTACAGTGGGGGCAGCGAGGGGAGCAGAGAAAAACGGGCACACAGCAATGGGGGCAGCGAGGGTACAGAAGGAAAAAATGGACGCAGTACAGTGGGGGCAGCGAGGGGAGCAGAGAAAAAACGGGCACACAGCAATGGGGGCAGCGAGGGTACAGACGGAAAAAATGGACGCAGTACAGTGGGGGCAGCGAAGGGGAGCAGAGATAAAACGGCACACAGCAATGGGGGCAGCGAGGGTACAGAAGGAAAAAATGGACGCAGTACAGTGGGGGCAGCGAGGGGAGCAGAGAAAAAAACGGGCACACAGCAATGGGGGCAGCGAGGGTACAGAAGGAAAAAAGGACACAATACAGTGGGGGCAGTGAGGGAAAAAACAGACGAAAAACGGGCACCGAGGCCACAAGCAGAGGGCGAGCTTACCAGCAGCAGCAGCGGGCAGGACACCACAGGCGGAGCTGTGTGGCGGGGGAGCGACCTACCTGGTAAGGTCAAGGTTACCTGGTAAGGTCAAGGTTGGTAATAGTATTGAAAGCCTTGGGTGATATATTGTGGTTTACATTATTTAGCACATGAATTTAGGTGGCAAAATAGGTCAGAAAACCAACATAGTGGCTTGCCCTTGGTCCTGGTCGCTCACGGATGGGCATAGAGAGGCTAGCTAGTGTGTCTGTTGGCCTGGATACATGGGTGCCTATATGTCTGCTGGTTTGAATGCATTTGTGTCTGCAGTCCTCTTATTGCACATTAGTAGCTGTATGTCTATTTGTTCACTGTCGCTACATCTTTGTCGTAAGGAAATTGGTGTGTGCATGTAAAATTAACATTATGCACTGTGACCAGTATTAGTTGGTCTTAGTGTAAAAGTGGCTGTTGGCTTGTCAGACTCCAAGGATGCATGTATACCTGTTGACCTCTGTGCAAATGTGTCTACAGGTCTTTTGGTTTATTTGGATGTATGCCTATGTAGTCTTCCTGTGTGCATGTGTTTCTGAATGTTCTCTGTGTCCTTCTGCATTCACTCTGCAGAATCCAAAGCCAGTGTCTTTGGGAATGTTTGTTCAAGGGAGTGTTTAGTACTAGAAGTTCAACAAAGAAGTGGAGGGGGTAATAGCTCAAAGGTGATATCACTTCATGTATTTTCATCACTGTGTCCTTATCCATATAATGGATAAGAACACAGTAAAATAAATCTGGGGAGAGGATCAAGGAGTACAAAAGTCTTAGCATCAGCATGTTTCTAAAATGCACTCCGTGGAAAATATGTTACAGACACATAAACTACTAAGCCTCTTCAAATTCATTGAACATATCGCTCCCCATGCTTCGGCAACCAAACAATTTCTTCTACTGGGCAACTTCAATTGCCATCTACAAGACCCCACGAATTTAGTGGAAAGCCAACTGATTTCAAATTTAGCCACTCTTGGCTTGCACCAAAGAGTTAATGGACCTACTCATGCTGCGGGACACACGTTAGATCAAATTTTTACTAACATTATTTCTCTAACTTGTGAACCACTGCTACGTTTACTTTAGATGACTCATTCACTCATTGGTTTCTTCAGGAATCGTCAGTCAATAAGGACAGAAAGAATGCCTACTGTTCATAAGAAACTGTCCAGATGCTGGTGGAAAATCTCTCCAGGCTCTTTTGCTCAGGAGTTTAAGTATGCCGCCATCTTGGCTGAGACACATGTTGATCAAGCCCTTGCTGATTACCACACAGCCTTAAAGTCGACCCCTTAAAGTATATTCCAATCTCAAACAGTGTTTCTATATGCCTTGGTACACCTCCGATTTAAGGACAGAAAAAGCATCCATAAAAAGTTCGAAAGATGCTGGCGGTGCTCCAACACCATGAGTGATAAGGAAACTTATAGAGCAGCCTTAAAATTGTACCATCGCAATATAAAAACGGCCTGGAAAATCTTCATCTCCAATCAAATCGACCAAGCAGAAAATTTGTCTAAAACACTCTTTATAGTCCTTAATGATTTCCTTAACTCTGGAGCTTGTACACAAGAAATACAAGCAACTCGAGCTCTTTGTGATACCCTGGCTAATCATTTTGGCGATAAAATTGAAGACATCTACTTGAACTTTCCTAGCTCTTCTGCCACAGCTAATTCCACCTTAACTTTTTCTGACAAGGCCAGTAGTTTAGAAAAGTATAGGGTTTTCTATTTGGAGGAAATTCAGAAGGCACTAGCATCAGCCAAATCTGGTTCTCCTTTACATATTTGCCCTCCTAAGATCTCTGCCGTTGCAGCTATTCAGCTTGCCCCTGCAGTCCACTCCCTTTTCTATCTTTCAGCTAGCTCTGGGAAAATTCCATTAACGTGGAAGGTGGCTCAGGTCAGGCCAAAGGTAAAAAGGCTAATCTGGCTTTGTCCATCCTTAACAACTACCGCCTAATCTACTTGCTCCCTTTTATTAGGCAAACTACTGGAAGAACTAATAAACAGACAACTCACGGAGTATCTAGAGATCAATGAGATTCTGGACCCATCCCAATCGGGCATTAGACCATCATATAGCACAGAGACAGCTCTAGTGGCTGTTACTGATCACATCAGATGCTCTCTTGATGCTAATGTACTATCCATGCTCGTGCTGCCTGACTTGTCCACCGTGTTTGATATGGTCTCCGATCCTAGGTTACTCTGTAGGTTGCAAGAGATTAGAATCCACTGAACTGTGCTCCAGTGGCTTGGCAATTTCCTCTCCAATAGAACCCAAACTATCATCTTGGGTTCTTAAAAATTCTGCACACTGATCCTGGACAAGGAAGTGTCCCAGGACTCCTATTGAGCTCTTCACTCTTTGACATATATGTGGCCCCACTCGCCAAGATGTTTAAAGCCTTTGGGTATGAAATAATCTTGAATGCTGACGACACACACAGCTTATAATTTCTCTGGACAATGATTTGACCAAATCAAAAGAAAACTTTTCAGCTGGGATCCCAGCTATTGCCACCTGGATGATGGAGAACTGTCTCCAGCTGAACGCCGGAAAAACTGAGATTATGCTGTTTGGCCATGCCCCTCAATTTTGGAATTCCGATTGGTGGCCCACTGAACTTGGCCCAGCCTCCATGCCCAAACAGGTTGTTAGGAACTTGGGAGTCTGCCTTGATCAATCTCTTACCCTGAAAGAGCAGGTACATACAATTACAGGCTCCTGCTTTCAAATGATGAGACTCCTGAGGAAAGTCTTTCCACTTCTTCCTCTCACAGCGAGGAAAACTTTGGTGCAGGCTCTTGTTATTAGCCATATGGACTATGGCAAAGCTTTATTGGCCTCGGCTAATGAGACGCTGCTAACAAAACTACAGGTCATTTAGAATACGGCAGCCCACCTTATTTGTAACTTTCCATCTGGGACTCCCTGGGCTCCCCTTCTCTGCTCCTTGCACTGGCTTCCTGTCCAGAAGAGAACTATTTTAAAAATCTGTTGCCTCACTTATAAGGCCCTGACAGGAAAAGGTTGCAGCTTTATAACTTTGAAGCTCTCTCACTATGGCCCCTCCAGACTTCTTAGATCCAGCGACAAAACCCTGTTAGCTGTTCTGCGGGTCAGAAAGTCCCACTCTAGGGGCATGCCATTTTCTTAACTAGCCCCTCACTATTAAAATTAATTACTGCTGCATATTCAAACCTAATCAGACTATTCTCTTTTCAGGAAAAAAAAATCAATATTGTTTTAATAAGCTTCCCCTAGCCTACAACTCACTGTTGCACTGAGATACCCCTCCCAGGTTGTTTTGTGCGCATTAGAAATTGCTATAACAATAGCAATAACAATGACATAAGCTAGTTAACTATTATAATCTGGCTTGCAGCATGGGCTAGTTAAGTTTGCAGGCCATTGAAGTTCTATTTTGTTTTGTACATATTTGTACCTTTATGAGTCTGAAATTAGTGCATAAGGTGCCCATCTATCTTCATATAGAAATTAAGCAGTTGCAGTTAAAGGTGACCAGTGAAGCCTGATTAGTTCAAGTGCTGCAGTAGCCAGGGCAGTTTACTGTGTATTGTTGTGGCAATTATGACCTACTTTTGGAGGGACACTAATTAGATTTTGTAATCAAATATGACCAAATCCTCAAGGTATGGAAAAGCCAGAGTCAAAAAAGCCAAACACTGGAAACAGGAGATGGTAGCACAACTCTTGGAGAATTGCAACAATGGATATGAAATCATCTTATTTGCAGGTTTGTGCTGGGGAAGATCAGTAATGACTGTTTCCATATTTGTTTATGTGATGGATTATTTTTCTAGTTTTATTTATAGTGTTGAGTTATGTATACTTATTGCTATCAGTCACATTTGGTTATTGTCAGTATTTCCTTTACATTTTTGAGCTGGTCAAAGATGTCCAATTTTACATGTATGTGTAAGAAAATGCCCTTTTTGCATGATCATAACTGATGCTGCTAACCCGCCCCCAGTGTATGTGTTCTGACTCCTAAAACATGGCAAACTGGTTAAAAACCCTGATTGGCACATTTAACTTATCAGCATATTGTACCCGTGCACAAAGGGCCTGTAAATTAGCTCTCACTAGTTCACTGCAGCACTTATTGTGCCACCACTATAGTGACAATGTATAACCTGACCCAACCCCTACCAGGGCCAGCCTAAATGTGCTTCTTTAAAACTGTCAGTTCAACCTGGTAAAATAACCCTTTTTCCAATCCTAAACCCTCCTTTTTTTTATCCTTATAAGCCACTCTTAAAGTAACCTCTATGAGCCTGTAGAACAAGGTGTATAGAAATTAAAAAGTAGGGCATGTGTACTTACGTTTTATATGTCCTTTATATGTACTGGTAGTAAAAAGTCTCCAAAGGCGTTTTTCACTGTGGAAGGTTGGCTATCCCATACAAAAGCACTGGGTTACATTACAGCACCTTATAATGTAAAACCTCAGTTTGGGGCTAGCTAGAAAAATTATTCAAGGACTCCTTTTAAAAATAATGTAAAATACAACCTAAGGATCAAGTCAAATTTTAAATTATTATTGTGAAAATGCCACTTTTAGAAAGTAGGCATTACCCTGCATAAGCCAAATGTGCCTTTCTGCCAGTGTTCAGTTTCATCTGACTGTTAATGGCTCTCCTGTAGTGAGATGTGTATTGCTCCCAGACAGTGGACCAAAGGCTTGGGTCTGAGGAGACACTTCCCCCTGACAGGATGGCCATCTGGGCTACACCCAGGAATTTAATTAAACTTCAAAAGGTACCTACAATAAAACCTTGAGGATTCAGCATTAAAGCAAACTTTGTACTAGGGACTACAGATATCCCAGTAGTGCTTTCAAGCTCCCTGCATTTTTAGCGGGATCCACTAAAGTTGAGAGAATGTTTAGATTTTCTTCCACTGCGTTTTTCCTTTTGCTCTGCACAGTGTAGTCTGGATTGAGTAAAAGTGGGTTATTGGATTCATTGCATTGTTGGATCTGCATTGGCCTGGGCAAATCCTTGAGTAAGAAATTCAAATCCTTGTTTGGAGACATGAGCTATTTTCTCCTGGCATTTAAGAAGATTTTTTAACATTCTATCTATTCTGATGAGGAAGCATTATATGATGTTCAGCAAGGTAGGATGAATGTATTCACTTGCATAACTCATTTCCGTCAATTGGCAGCTAAAGCTTCCTAGTTGAAAGAAAATGGGTGAGTCGCTTTTAAAGTAGTTTGAAAGAAGAAATGTTCTACTTCATTTTCTGAATGTATCGATTCAGTACTGTTGATTGAACACAGATTACAAGAGAGGTTAAAGGAAAGAAGGAAGTCCTAAGTGTTTTGTCAGTCAGAGGTTTCAGTGGACTGTTGCCTCAAGAAAGTCTTATGCAAGTAGGGGCAGTTAGGAGTCCTTTAGCAAAAAATGAAAAGGGTCATTGGCAAAATGCTGAACTGTGTCTACACTGCAGTGATGCAGAACATCTCATTCAGGCATATGCTAAATGACCTCAAAAGAATGTAGAACAAACCCATACTTCTCACGGGAAAGAGAAGAAAATAGGAGTGAGTTGGCTGGCTTATATGGGATGGCCAATAAATAATAATGATAATCATTTATTTCTTCACCGACTGCCATGAGAACAAAAGAAGGAAAAGTTGTTAATACCTCTGCATTGTTGGATATTTGCGCCTTTGAAAAATTCTCTAATCAGAACTGGCCCACTGAGAATAATATTCCTAAGAGAGTTAGGAAGACTTCCTAATTGATTCGAACTATTGATAGTTCGCCGTTAACTTCAGGTCTGATATGACAGTCCTCTTTTTCTGATTTGAAGATCATACTGAAGTGTTATGTTTTAACATTATTGCCACTCTTAATTCTGCTGTAGGTTTATAAGTTCCTTGGTTAAAGAGGCATAATTTGATTGTCAGTTAGTCTACTGAAACAATATCTTTGTCTTCACAGTTTTATCATAATAATTTTTATGCTTCAGGAAGTTATTGATTACCCAGGGATGAGATAAAGGACTTCACATCCAATTTAATGGTGACTAATCTTTCTTCAGTGCCAGTACCATGCATGTTCGCCAGTTTTTTGTGAAGGTGTTTTTAGTTGCCACCCATAGGAATATGATTATGCTACCCCGGTCAAACAGAGTACTGATATTCTTTTTAAGTGTAAATATTCCTTGAAAGAGAAGATACTGAAGGCTTATTTGCAGAAACATTTGCAAAACTGTTTCATTGTACTATTTTCATCACATGCTGTTGCACCTTTATGACGGAGTACTATCTCCACCAAACTGAAGGTCTGCGTGCCTGATTTATAGTCGGGTGGACCTTAATTATGTCAGCAATGGAGACTACTCTGTCTCCGTTATTACCATACTCCTCCAAGGGCCTGACAGAGTAAGAATCATCGGAGGTTTGCCCATTTATCGGCCTGCCAGATTTAGAGTGGGCTGTCGAGTGGCCAATTTTCACTCTTCCTTATCTCTCTGAAAAACGTGGCTGTAAGGGACAGTAAAAACATTTAACTGATCCCCACATCATGGGGGAAATCTCTTATGGTGTGGGAGTCATTCGTTTTTGCTTTTTCAAATTGGGATATTGATTTTGATGAAACAAAAATAAGTTAAAAGTTTGACAGGTGGTCATCGTGTTTGACAGAGCTGAAAATCAAACTTTTCACTCATCGCCAGGAACCGCTGGGACAGCGGTTCTTGTCAGTGACTAGAGTTACAGCTCTAAATTTGGAGGACAGGTACTCCAAAGTCTAAATCAGGCCCTAAGATCTTTGACTGTGTATTGAGTATGAAGGTTTACATCAGATTACAATCAAGAATAGGTATCATATACCTCTTATACAGGACATCTTACTATGGAGTACAAGTCTTTACTGAAATTAATGGCATGCTTATATTCTATTGTATATAAACGAAGGCAACTAGTAGAAAATTGCTTGGTCATTTTGAATATCCTGTTATGACCAGGGCCGGACTGATCGGAATGGGCATCAGGCATTTCCCCGGAGGCTAGAAGGGTGGGGGCCTGTTTTGCAGTGGTGGGGATAGTTTTGTAACTCGGGGCCAGTTTTGCAGCAGTGATGAAATATCGGCCCCCAGTAACAAAAGCAGCAA